>CM060354.1:182081533-183281533 GCA_030545235.1 Helianthus tuberosus
TAAGTTTCTTATGGGGTTAAGAAGCTCTTAGAATTTTTTGATCTTTTGTTTTTGTTTTGAAGAGCTGGCGAAACTCAATTCAAGTGAGTGGTATTTCTTCAGTTTCCGTGATCGCAAGTATGCAACAGGATTTCGGACCAACAGGGCCACCAAAACCGGATACTGGAAGGCTACTGGGAAAGATAGAACAGTTGTTGATCCGAACACTGGTGCCCTCGCAGGGATGAGAAAGACTTTAGTGTTTTACAAAAACCGAGCTCCGAATGGGATTAAAACTGGTTGGATCATGCACGAGTTTCGTCTAGAAAACCCTCATATTCCTCCCAAGGTTTGTATCAATCTTCCATTGTACACACACACACGTAACTATGTAAACACACTTGCACATAAAGAGAGCTGCCACTTTCATTTTTTTAGTTACCAAAGTTGTTTGAATAATTAACTTAATATGATTTCATACAGTAAATGATTGGTACGCAAAATTAAAAAATATAATCAATTTCTGAACTTCTATCCTTGTCAGCTTTGCTATTGCACCAACAGTCCCGATACAATATAGATGCATGAGTTTATAATACATGTTTGATGTCCAAGACTATGTTTATTTGTAAATGTGCATAAGAAACTAATTAAATTAATAGTCTAACATACTTTATTGTTGAATTTTAATTGACAGGAAGACTGGGTGTTATGTAGAGTATTTTACAAAGCAAAAGGAGAGAATAGCCATGAATTTAACTCACAAAACGATATAACTCATGTTACTTCACCAAGTACAGACTCATATTCGCTTCATACGAGACAACGTTGGACCACAGTTGTGTGGTTGCTACCATCAAATCACCAACAACTCCTCCTACCAAACTACAGCGATCTGCGACCACCCTCACCAAATCGATTATAACAACCCTGATTTTATCACAACTGTGTTATAACACCTTCACCGGCCTGGAGGAATCAGCAAACCAAACGTCGGTATACTCAAACAGCAAGTGTCAAGATCATGAATCTGGTTTGTTTTCTGATTTTGGTTTCGATTTTAGCATCCCCTCCACTGTGGATTTTGTCAATGGTGATAACGAGGACAATGGCATAGTGTTCTTCTAGTTGTACTTGATTATGTTAATCAAGTATATTTGGTATAGAAAAAACATTAAAGATTGCCCATTTGATATTTGGTGATACATATTGTGTTTGCTTTTCTAGTTAAAACTTATGTCTTGTTGTATATTCCTAGTATACATGTAAGAGTGGGTTTGTAATTATTGTTCATTGTACTTATAATGTATACATAATGAACTTTATATGTTGATTTAATACGCTTATGTATGCTTAGAATTGTTTACTTTAATGCTTTAGCTGAGAGATATTGGAGTATTGTTGCAATCTTACAGCTTAAGTATGGCCGTATATATACGTCTAGTAATGTTATATATAAGCTCTATTGGAGTCTTGGACCTTTTATCCATGTAACTGAACTAATTAATCTTAATGTATTTACCATTTTTAGTGGTATATTTGCTGGAAGCAACAACTACATATCTTTGACCAGGTGCAATGGTGCATATATCAATATATCATAGACCAATGGAATAACTTTTTTATGGGGGCTAAATGTTATGTTTGCCTTTTCATAGCCCTTTTGTTATCAAAATACACGTATTGAGTATGAAGTTTGTGATATTTCTCAACTCATAGAGGTGACACGTATTAAGTATAACTTTGTGATATTTCTCAACAAATGGCGGTGATAGGCTGATAGCATAGTGGAATTCTCGACACTTCCATGGTGTTCGTTGTTGCATCTCTCATTTGTGAAGGCATGACAAGAACTTGATAAGAGATATCCTGGTTTTGCTAAAGAACCCAGGAACGTTTGCTTTGTGGAAAAGAACACAATAAGTTATAGTATACGGCAGTGGCGGAACCAATGTACAGGGCTACCCCTCAACTCCCTCTTCGTAGTGTAAAAATACCTTTCAACTTCGTCTACGTAGTGTAAAATTTTTATCTTTTCATACAAAGGATACCTCTAATCCAAAAAAAAAAAAAATTAGGATACCCCTGAATTTCTTGGCTAGCTCCGCCACTGGGTGTACAACTTTTCCTCATATACCCAAAACCGAACGATCCAAACTTGACCCATGTGCCGAGAAACTGTTGGGATTGAACCCTACCAGAGGAACAAATAATGTAAAGCCAAAACCAGGTCACAACAGAGGATTCACAATAAGCAGCAGTTTACACTTTGCTTTCCCCTTGGAAGTGATTTATAACAACTGATAGTCTCTATCCACTGTCCATATACAACTGCTGCCTTGCAACTGCTGACCACTCTAAAGGATTAAAGCACTGCCCATTCAAGGTCTGATCACCCTTTGAAGAAAGCACTGATACTTGGCTTCAGTGGTTGACTACATCAGTGGAATGAAGAATCAGTGTTTATACATCAGTAGTTAGAATGTAATCAGTGTCTGTATGGTCAGTAGTCATTGATCAGTTGTTAAAGGTTGTTAGGCTGTTAGACGTCGCTTTCATGGTGACGTCAGCTGAGATCCTCAGTGGTTTGGTTTGCCTATAAATGTAACAGTACCCTGTACTGTTACATTTGATTGACTGAGTGGGTTCTTCTCCTCATGTCTAATCCTTTCATCTTGTGTGCAACCAACCTTGGGGCATCAGGCTGAGGGGGAGTATAGTTTGTAAGCATGACTGAAATCTTTTGCTTTGATCTGTAAATCTTTTGACTCTATGTGAAGCAATTGTTTATCAAACTATTTTCTCCTTTAATTGTGTTTACAAAGTTTGTTTTTTTCATTTCCGCTGCACCTAACATGTTTTCATATTCATTGATCATTCATTTTAAACAAACAAACACTATCATGAGAGCCTCAGATCGTAACAATTGGTATCAGAGCCTGGACAGTCAATTTCGATTTAACAGTCAAATTGACATAATAGTTCGGCTCAAAGTTCATTGATATTAAGGTTGGTTGTATTTAGTTGAAAAACAGAGTATCGAGTAAATCATGATCAAAATGGTTATTCAAAAACTCTGTGCATCAACCAAGATGTCATATGACACACAAATTTCATACAACAAGTGATTTCATGCATAATACACTCATGGTTTCTAGATCTGAAAGTATATCTGTCAAATTATGAGATTATCTCTTATTTTCTAAATTGATTTCAACTGTTGTTATGAAAATTGTGATGTCACCCTTTTAAATGCTAAAGTATGAACCTCAGATTAACAAAACCCATGTTCATAAAAACATTGATGTTTTGCTAACATGAAAAGAGTGAAATTAAAACTTTAGTTATCCAGATCTTATGTGTTGAAAACAGGTTGAGTTCTTCAAAAAGGACAAAATCAACTATGTTAAAATACATTAAGAAAATTCACAAAAACTCCGAAGTGTGTTCATCTCAAAACTTCTGAAGTCAGAAGAAAAGAGTATAAACATAAAACACTGAAGAGTCAAAGTGTAGGGTAAAATGGTCATTAAGCAACTGTGTGCATTCATCTGATTCGGGAAAAGGTTTTGATTCCAGTGAATGAACTTCAAAGAGAACCATGTTTTGCAATCAACTGACAATCAAATGGTCCTTAACAGTGGTCAAAATGTATTCAATATTTCAAACCACTGACCATTTCCAATAACTAGTGAATGATATGACTATATACTCTTTTGAAATTATACCAGATCCTTTTTGATACTATTCTCAGAAAATCCTTTAACTATTTTTTGTTGTTCAAAGGATTTTCTCAAATAATCAGGATATATTATTCATTTTTTTTTGGAATAATATATTTGGAACTTATGCTTGTTTTTGTTGGCAATAGTTTCAGCTAATGTCAGGATGTAATACCTTATTTTTGATGGTGTTAGTGTCCTCATAAATGGGTCAAAAGGAAATGGTGCAAATGTCATGATCATGTCAAACTCAGGTTTGCTCTTAAATTTTCATCAAAAAAAAAAAAGATTTGATTGCAAACTATGCTTGAATTACTAAGGTACTCATGTTTTAATTAAATATTAAACGAAAATGAGTTGCTTTAGCAAAAAAATTTCATCATCTGGGGTACTAAACCACTGTCTATCAAAATTGACATGTGGCAAAACCTTGAATGAAAATCATCAAAACTGTTGCTGAAACACCTGTCCTTCAGATATGTACCATTTACCCTAACCACTGATTGTTCAAAAGTCTGCTCTACTTCAAAAGTCTGTCCACTGCTGAAAGTCAACCCCTGCTCTCTCATTATCTTGATAAACTCTGTTGTTCAAAAGCAGTGTCTTATCCACTGATATGCTATCAACTGATAGTGAAAATCATCCACTGCTTTCATACCACTGCCTTCATCAGTCACTTTCACAAAAGTACTGTCCTTCACTTTCACCAGGGGTTGTCACGTGGGTAGTACATATTGGTCAGACTTTTTGTAACGGCTGCCACCTCAGCCTTCACTTTCTTCCCTTTAAAATCCCCTATTCACCACCAAAACAGGGTTTTACTGTCGAATTGAATTCTTAAAAATTCTCTTCTCAAAGCAGTTTTTCATCTCATTTCTTCACAAATTTCTTCGATCAATCATCCTCAAAATGAAAAAATCAAAGAAATCTACAAAACCCTCCTCCAAATCATCTTCGAAAACAGGCTCTCAAAAGGCAATCTCCACTGAAATCCCATATAAACCATCTCACAATCTCCTGGGTCTTCTCACAAAACCAGGAACCACCAAAGTTTTCGATTCCATCATTGACATCATGGCAAAATCAAAGTACAAAACTTTGTTCACTGCCGATGCCCCAATCTATTTGGCGACCCAAAGAGAGTTCTGGAAAAATGCAATCCTTGAAAAACAAGGAGACACTGCAACCACCATAAACTCTTCTATAAAGGGTAAAGCTGTCCAAATCACGCCACAATCCATTTCAGAGGTCTTTCAACTCGGTGATCAGGAAGGTAAAATTTCTTTCACTAAAAACGAGTTACAAACTGACTTCATTGAGAGAGGGTATGAAGCCACAATGATGAAGAAAATTACCTTAGAAAAAGGTTATTTTCCTTCTGCAACCAGATTTTTATTTCATACCCTCCTACTACGTGTTTCAAACAAAACCACTTCTTTCAATGAAATCCCTTTAAAGATTCAAAATCTGGGATATGCAATTCTTCAAGGAGAAAATTTTAACTATTCTCGGGAAATTTTTAAAGATTTGGTTAATAATGTGGAAACAAAATCATTCTTACTGTTTCCAAGGTTTTTAAGTTACTATTTTACAAAGAAATTCAGTAAGGATGATTTAGCTATAATAAACCAAGGTGATTCTACTCAGATAAACAGTTTAACAACTGAAACTTTTTCAAGAATGTTAGCACCTTGCAAAACACAAGCAGAGGTGCCTGAGCAGATTTTAGCAGTTACAACTGCTCCTCAGGTATCTGCTGCTGAGCCCACTACTCAAGGTGATCAAAGCAGCAGCACAACTGCTTTGAAACCCACACCTACTATCTCCAAAAAGCCAAAAAGAAAAACTCAAAAACCCACAAAACCCATCAAAAAGGCAACTCTGGAGGATGAGATACCAGAGCTCCTGCGTGTGACAACACAAATGTCACAAGAAACCACTGCTGCTACTTCCTCACAGCAGTTGGTACAAATATCTCAACCCATAACCACAACTCCTCCTGCTTCTTCACAAAAAGAACAGGTTGTACAAATAGGGTCTCCACATCATGATGCTCTGGAAACACTCATTTCTATCATCCACAGCTCAATACCCGGGGCAACTCCACTTTCTACACCATCCTTCACATCCACAATTCCCCCACCAACTAAACTGCTCTTGGATGCAATTGATTTGAACCAGGCATTAACCAGTCCTTCTCAATCCCCTATCAATGAGAATATGCCTCAACCACTGACTGGGTCTGCTGTATCAATCTTTGCTAACCCACCAACACAACCTGAGGAGGTTAGACCCCTTGAGTTACAAGTAACTCTTGGTGGTAATCCAAGTGAAGCAGCCACTACAATTGTTACACCCACTGGGTTACATTTGGACAGTGGTTACATTAATAAGACTTCCTTGGAGGCAATTCCTTTGATAGCACCTCTGTCAACCACCAGTGGATTTATTTATCCTACTGGCAACATCAAAAGGTTGTCAAGTGTTGAAGGAAGAAGACCCCAGTACCAAGACAAAGGGGCATCAGTGGTTAATGTTTGGAGTATACTTCCTACATCAACTACTGATAAAACCACTGCTAGTGGGAAATCAGATGATCCCATTAAATTGGGTGATGATTTAAAGTACCAAAAATTGACGGATCGCATTGAAAAACTTGATAACTCTGTTGCAGAACTCAAAGATATGCTACAACAGGTGTTACAAGTACAAAAGGTACAATCAACTGCTATTCCACCTCAAGCACCTGCTCCACAAAGGGCACCTGCTACAAATGAGCTCTGGGATTTATTTCAACCTTTTCTCCATCAACAAGCAAACCTAGCAGATCAGCAACATGAAAAACATGTTCAACAGCTGAGAAATGCAATGGAGTCAAGGTTCAAGAACACTCAGGCTGATCTGAAGGCTCTCAAAACTCAGATCCTGCAAACCACTGGCACTGCTCCTCCAACAGTACTTTTCATTGATCAACTCCCAGACGATAATGCCAAAAAGGGGGAGAAAATTCAGGAGTGGAAGAAGAAAGGAATAGATGATGGTCTATACATTGAACCTGAAAAGGATGCTATGACCAGAAAAATTCATGTGCCAGATGGTAGTAAGAAGGTTGATGCTACTCAAGAAGCACTTGATGAAGGAGTAGCAATTGTAAAAAGAGATAGAATGGCAAAGGATGTTTCAAGGTGGAATGAGGAGAAAAGAGCTTTCATGGAGCTGTATGAGCAGGGTTGTTCTGGTTCTAAAGATTCTAAAAATCTGAAGACAAAAAGAAAACCTAAGTCCATCCCATCCAGATTTCCAAAGCCTCCAAAGCCACCATCCAAAAGCCATTAGCATAAAACCTCCACTCAAACAGCTGTTGTAACTCCTGCTGTATCAACTACTGCTGGTACTTCAGTGGTTTCAACATCTGTTCCCACTTCAACACACACAACTTCAACACACACCAAAACTACTACATTACCATCACCACTGTCACCACCAAAAACAATCTCACCACCATTTCCACCTGCTGACAAAAAGCAGAAGACAACTGATGTTATAACATCTGTTGTAATGACAACAGTGGTTGAAGCACTAGTTGTTTCAACAACTGTTAGTCAGACACAAACCACTGCCACTTACTTTACTACCACTGTTCCATCTCAGACATCATCAGTCTCTCCTAAACCAAAAAGGAGAAGGCTAATTTTAAAAGATGATGACACATCTCCATCACCAACATCTTCAAAATCCCTGTCACTTGTCACTATACCAAAACCCATACCTCTCTCTTCAGCTCAAATTTTAAAGCCATTACCTCCTGCTGGTGTCTCATTTCCTCTAGAACTCATTGCAGTTAGAGAAGAAAAAAAATCCTTTTATTATGAGGATGACCCAGCCAAAAGGAGTTTGCCATCAATTGCAGAATATCCCAGGCCTAACAATATTGAAGAGTACTTGAAACTCAAGGCCAAACAAGCAGAGGATACTGCAATCAAAAACAGAAAAGGGAAATCTGATAGAGAGTTTCAACAAAACTATCAGTTTTTACTTTCACAGGTCAATGCTATGGAGCGTTTTGCTAAAAATGTATGTCAGCAAATTTCAGAAAGGGCAGATGAGTCCTTGAGGAAAGACTACATTGAGAACATCATGACCTACAAGAAATATAAGGGGGAGAAACACATGTACAAGAGCTGGACCATTCCTGAGCTTGAAAAAGAAGCAACCAGGATTCAAGATATGATCAAAAATAAGGTCAAGCAGATTCCTCCTGAAAAGTTTAAACAATTTGAAGCTGAGAAGATGTTAGAGTTAAGGAGAATGAAAGAGGAGCTGATTGCAGCTGATTATGGGTCAAAGAACTCTGTGACAAAGTGGGGAGAAGATAGAGTCAGGGCAACCTATAAAAGCTTAGAGGAACTTAGAAAGAAAGATCCAAGAGTTCCACAAAAGCCTGACTATTCCAAAGCAGAGGTCTCAAAAAGACCACCAAAGCTGCAAATCAAAAGAACCACTGCTCCAGCTGGTGCTGCCATCTACAAAAGAAGGAGCAAAAACCAGTTTAGCATGGAAACAATTCAAGATCTATTAGCTGGAGATGCCATTGTAAAAGCAGGCACGGAAGTAATGATAAAAGAAGATCTTGAATTGGAACAATCTGCAAGTGCTGCTCAGCCAGCTATGAACAGGCCAGCCTCACCAAATACTTCTGCAAATAAACATCTCCCAAGAAACCCACCAGGCTCAAAAATACAAAAGTGGGAAACTGACAAACAGACCTGCGTATTGACTTTGCTCAGGTCTGGTGGAGAAGTGGAGAAAATATCAAGGGAACAAGTTCTTGGCCTGAGTCTTGAAGATTTGCAGGATCTCCTTGATCTTCCACTTAGCAGGGATGATGAAGATACAGATGCCCTAGACTTTGAATTACAATTTAAAGGTCAGATAAGGGAACTGTTGATGAGGCAATAAAGTCTTCCACAAATAATGAAGAGTTTTGGCATTATCTGTTCCAGGGGGAGATTGTTGGGATTGAACCCTACCAGAGGAACAGATAATGTAAAGCCAAAACCAGGTCACAACAGAGGATTCACAATAAGCAGCAGTTTACACTTTGCTTTCCCCTTGGAAGTGATTTATAACAACTGATAGTCTCTATCCACTGTCCATATACAACTGCTGCCTTGCAACTGCTGACCACTCTAAAGTATTGATGAAGTTTAAAGGCTGAAGCTCAATCTACTGACGGAACTCTAGCACTGCTGAAGGATTAAAGCACTGCCCATTCAAGGTCTGATCACCCTTTGAAGAAAGCACTGATACTAGGCTTCAGTGGTTGACTACATCAGTGGAATGAAGAATCAGTGTTTATACATCAGTAGTTAGAATGTAATCAGTGTCTGTATGGTCAGTAGTCATTGATCAGTTGTTAAAGGTTGTTAGGCTGTTAGACGTCGCTTTCATGGTGACGTCAGCTGAGATCCTCAGTGGTTTGGTTTGCCTATAAATGTAACAGTACCCTGTACTGTTACATTTGATTGACTGAGTGGGTTCTTCTCCTCGTGTCTAATCCTTTCATCTTGTGTGCAACCAACCTTGGGGCATCAGGCTGAGGGGGAGTATAGTTTGTAAGCATGACTGAAATCTTTTGCTTTGATCTGTAAATCTTTTGACTCTATGTGAAGCAATTGTTTATCAAACTATTTTCTCCTTTAATTGTGTTTACAAAGTTTGTTTTTTTCATTTCCGCTGCACCTAACATGTTTTCATATTCATTGATCATTCATTTTAAACAAACAAACACTATCATGAGAGCCTCAGATCGTAACAGAAATGTGTCTTTGTTGGTTATGGGGTGAATCAGAAAGGATATCGACGTTATAACCCATTACGACGTCATGTGATCACCACAGTCCACTGCGATTTCTTGAAATAGAATATTACTATCAGTCCCATCTCAGTGGTCAGGGGGAGATAGAGCATGAGGACTCATTGAGTTGGTTGAAGTGGATTCCATCCACAAGCGAAGACGAGTCATCTCATACATCCACACATACTGAGCCTGTCGAAAGTCTCACCCAATAATCATCTAGACTGGGGTTCGAGGTAAGTGACTCTCCAAATCTTGAAAATATGCCTAAAGCTGACCCTAACAGTCATGAAAGTTCCGAGGTAATGGAAAAGTTGGAGATTGCTAAGCAAAACAACGCAGCCCAATGAGAGGTTGAATCTAACGAACAACATGATGGAGGCTCTGGAACAACACCGGGAACATACGTTTTACCTCCTAGAGCTAATAGAGGGGTTCCTCCAAAACGGTGCTCCCTATAGAGGGAAAACAGAAATTCAAGGTATCTGTAGCTAATATGGCTGACAGGAACTAGTCTAACAGTGCGAAAGCATTTGTTACCTCTCTATACTCCGAACAAATACCTAGTTCTGTAAAGGAAGCCCAAGGTAAGAAGAACTGGAAAGAAGCAATGCGAACATAGATGCATGCTTTTATGAAAACCAACACATGGGAGAAGTGCATTCTTCCCAAAGGAAAGAAAACAGTTGGATGCCGGTGGGTGTATTCAATAAAATATAAATCAGATGGTTCCATTGGAAGATACAAAGCTCGGCTTGTAGCCAAGGCTTACACTCATACGTATGTGATCGATTACTCTTAGACATTTTCTCCGGTTGCAAAAATGGACACCATCAGAGTACTCTTCTCCGTGGCAGCCAATAAGGAGTGGCCTCCCCACCAGTTTGATGTTACAAACGCTTTTCTCCATGGAGACCTAAAGGAAGAAGTCTACATGGAAGCACCTCCAGGTTTTTCAGGGAGTTTTAAAAAAGGGGAAGTGTGTCGGTTGAAAAAATCTTTATACGGGCTAAACGGTCTCCTCGGGAATGGTTTGGAAAGTTCACTTTGGCCATGAAAGAATATGGGTATCACCAAAGTAATGTTGATCATACTCTGTTCCTCAAGAAAATAAGTGGCATTGTCACTTGCTTGATCATATATGTAGACGACATGATTATTATTGGAAATGATGCAGAAGAAATAACACGGCTGAAAGAGAATCTATTCTCAAAGTTTGAAATGAAAAACCTTGGGAATCTCAAGTATTTCCTCGGGATAGAAGTTCTCAGGTCCAAACAGGGGATCTTCATCTGCCAAAAGAAGTATGTCCTTGATCTCCTGGCGGAAGCCGAGCTGATTAATTGTAAACCAGCAGATACTCCAATGGTGGTGAATCACAACCTTCACATGGAACTTAAGGGAGAGCTTGCAGACAAAGAAAGGTATAAACGGCTCGTGGGCAAGTTAATTTATCACTCTCACACTCGCCCTGATATAGCTTATGCTGTTAGAGTGGTAAGTTAGTTTATGCACTAACCACAAGTTGCCCACATGGAAGCTGCTCAGAGAACTCTAAGGTATCTTAAGGGAACCGTAGGCCATGGAGTGTTGTTCAATACAAATGGACATTTAAATGGTGAGCTCTACACTGACGCAGACTGGGCAGGAGACAGGGAAACCGAAGGTCAACATCAGGGTATTTCTCCTTGGTCGGTGGAAACCTTGTTACCTGGAGAAGTAAGAAACAGAAGGTGGTCACTCTGTCGAGTGCAGAAGCGGAATTTAGAGGTATAGCTCGAGGGTTAAGCGAAGTTCTTTGGATCAGGAGGCTACTAGAAGACATTGGTTTTTCCCAAAGGGCACCCAGTAAAATTATGTGTGACAATATGGCTGCAATACAAATCTCAGAAAACCCAGTCCAACATGATCGAACAAAACACGTGGAGGTAGATCGACATTTCATCAAGGAGAAATTGGAGGAAAGAATCATAGAGCTCCTGTATGTATCGTCAAAAGATCAACTCGCAGATATTCTAACAAAAGCAGTCAACAGAAACGCTTTTAGTAGCTGTTTTAGCAAGTTAAGTATTAGTGACCCCAATACTCAACTTGAGGGGGAGTGTTGGAAAGAAAACAATATGTTATAGTATAGGGGCTAGATGTGTAATATGGTTTTCTATATAAACACCCTCTTTGTGTAACCCTAATTAAACTTTTTACAATCTAAAACAAACCCCTTTGTTCTCTATACCTGTTGACATGCTTAGTTCGGCTGTTGATGGATTTATTCCATATAGTAAGATGAATCAGTGTTACAGTATGTGGCCGATAGTGTTGACAATGCACCACTGTGGTTATGTATGGAAATGTCTCCTTTCATATTGACTTTGCTAATTCCCTGCCCTAAATCACCTGGAAGTCATTATACTATTTGTTGAGTCGCAAGTGTTATGTCGGATCATGCATTTTCTCATGAGCCTAAAATTATACATTCGTCGAAGCCAGGAAGCTATAGAAAGTAGCTAGCACAACACTTTTTTGGTACTTTCTTTCCGTTTGTGCTTTTTCCAACTCATATGTCATCAATTATACATATTTTTCATACACATTTACCTCTATTATAGGGTACTGTTTGGGGTACTTTAATTGGAAACCCTACTTAAATCGTCATTTATTTTATAATTGCAGGGTTTTGGACACTCCTAACAAAAACAAGCAAAAAATAACGAAAAACAAAGCAAAATTTGGAAATATGAAGACCAACCTTGACAATGAACATTCTGAACTTGGCCATACTTCTATCCTAGAAGAAACCTGAAGAAAACTCATAAGCATGCTCTTTCTCACCCGAGCATAGTCGTGCATCACCCATCAAATCAAACAAGAAGTCAATGTTGAAGCACAGTTGTGGCATTTCGAGACAAACAAAAGGAGGTTCTCGAACAGGCAACACTGAAGAAAATATATTCTTGTCAGGACAGGTATCACAGGCACAACCATGCTATAGTATAAGCATGCTTGTTCTCTAGTAGAAGAAAGATCCCCTGTCGGGACATGTGTCACAAGCCCGTCGATGCTTAGGTGCAAAAGCATATTCATGTCGAACATGTGGCACAAGCACAACCATGCTCAACTACAAGCAAGGGTGTGCTCACGTATGACTAGGGGACAAACTGTAGAAAAGGATGATTTGTGTTGGATAACTGGCCTACGCATGACTGTGCGCAAGTACAAGCACGATTGTGCTTAGGCTTTAGAAGACCCCTATAAATAGAGGAGCTTGCATTTAGTTTTCACCATCTGATTCCGCATATCTTACTCATTACTCTCGTCTAGAGCATCATCTTACCCACCCCTTGGAGCTTGGGATCACTCAAAAACACCTTGGGATACCCACTAAAGAGAGAGAGAGAGAGACAGAGAGAGAGAGAATCCTTCACTCAAAATAAGAAGCTTTCTATCATTACACGTGTTCATCATATTCCAATCACTATTTGTGAACAAGGTTGTATGGCCATTCTTGGCTAAATTTCTCGTATTTCTTGGTTGAAAATTAAGCTTGGTATTAATTGTAGGTGTAAACCATATATAAGCCCTGCTAATACACATTCAAACAATCGTGACACAGGCAAAATGTTTTGCCTTCATTGTCAACATGGATATTCGCACTCTTTATGAAGTTGTGAAGACCTTTTATGTAAAAGCTTGTACTTTTCTATTAAAATAACTATGTATAAATCCTATCCTTTATTTAAAAACTTGTACTTCTCTATTAAAATAACTAATTGTTTCACAAATACATTCATTAATGGATTTCACATGACCAAATAAGCAATTAATATCAACTAAACAAAATTACACATTACCGTTCTTAAAAGAGAAATATCTAAATGGATGTAATTTCAAACATTCAATATGGTCACAAATTAACATAAAAACAAATAGCATTACTGATACACATACATACATATACATAGAAATGCATATGTGCATACATATAAACACATACAAGTAAGAGAGATGATGCACCTGGTGAAATGAAGTGTTTATTGTACTTTGATTGTGCTAAAATAAGTGAATAATTTGACAATCATTTCCCAAATCCAATTGTGTATTGAATGATAGTGGTCTAGTCAGCCTGTGTCTGAAGAGATGCTTAAAGAATGGAACGAATGTTGCGAGGTGCTTAGTATTGTGAGTCTTTCCAATGGTAAGGATGCTTGGTTCTGGAGTGGTGATAGTCAGAACGGTTTCTCAGTGAAGGCAGTCAAATCGGATCTGATTAAGGATAGAGGTATTTGTCACCCCCTAAATTATGTCTGGTGTAAATGGGTTCCAATTAAATGCAATATTATGAATTGGAGAGGCAATCTGGATAGGCTTCCTACTAGAATAAATTTAAGAAGAAGGAATGTGGTCATATCTTCAACAATGTGCCCATCAGTTGGTATCAGAGCTGAATTCCTGGCTCAAAATGCCTCCGAGGAGAAACAACAATAGGCCTCTCGATGAAGTGTATGAACGGGAGTTGGAGCAGCGACTTATGGGGAGAGTGGATCAACAGTTGGATCAAGTGTTCGATCAGTTGACTGACTGGATGGCCGACCTGATCAATCGTAGGAGGCAGGGACCCAATGACAGGTATGGTCCTCATTTTAGTAACCCATTTGGTGATGGTTCAGATTCCGAAGACGAACAGGAAGGGCGACCAAGGAGAGAATGTGGAGGGGTAATAGGCGTTGGGATTCTAGATTGAGAGTTGATATTCCAGAATTTGATGGGACTAGTTTGAATCCGGAGGGGTTCATCTATTGGTTGGCTACCGTGGAGGAGGTGTTTGAGTACAAAGAGATGCCTGAAAATAAGCGTGTGGCCTTGATCGCTACCAGGCTACGTGGTAGGGCCTCTGCGTGGTGGCAACAATTGAAGTTAACACGAAATAGGCTCGGGAAGTCAAGGATCGTGACATGGGCCAAGATGAGAAAGTTCTTGCGGTCCAATTTTTTGCCTCACAACTTTCAAAGGTTGATGTACCAACGCCTGCAAAATTTAAAACAGGGGGCTAAATCGGTTGATGATTATACCACAGAGTTTTACCAGTTGATTGCTAGGAACGATATTCAAGAACCGGAGGAACAACTTGTTTCTCAGTATATTGGGGGTCTGAGGGTACAAATCACGGAGTCCGTGAATCTTTTTGACCCGTTAACCATTCCAGAGGCACACCAACGGGCGTTGGCCTTTGAGAAACAAAACCGTCGGGTGAGCAGTTCATTTACCCCTGCCGGAGGGAATGTTGGGTCAGGCAGTGGGGTACCTCGTTGCGGGCCTAGTCAGCAAAGGCCGGGGGTTAACAATACTAGGCCTACTTCTAAGGGGGCTAGTAGTAGTGGCCCGAGATGTTTCAGTTGTGGTGAAACAGGCCATCGTCAAGCTGAGTGTAAAAGGGCTGGAAAAAAGCAGTTGTTTGCTGAGTCTGAGGATGATCATTATGAAGAGTACAAAAACAACCCAGTGTATGATGAATAAACTGAATACGAAGAAGAGGTTGTGACCGGTGATGTTGGTGTGAACTTGGTAGTCAGACGCTCTTGTTATACACCAAAGGCAGATGGGGATGACTGGCTTAAGCATAACATCTTCCACTCAACATGTACCATTTTGGGAAAGGTTTGCACGTTTGTTATTGATTCGGGGAGTTGTGATAATTTGATATCCGAAGAGGCGGTCCAGAAGTTGGCTTTAATGAGAGAGAGTCACCCCAAGCCTTATAAGCTTCAATGGCTTAAAAAGGGAGGTGAAGTGACGGTATCTAAAAGAGCCCTTGTTCCTATTTCTATTGGGTCCACATATAAATATGATGTTGTGATTTGGGAGGGAATGAGGAATGAGGGAGGTGAAGATGATGTTCCTATTTCAATGGCTTAAAAAGGAAGGTGAAGAGAGTCACCCCAAGCCTTATAAGCGTCAATCTAGGGTTTGGGGGAGGCATTGGTTTGTGATTTGGGAGGGAATGAGGAAGTGTTAGCCAGCCCAAAGATTTTGATAACCATTTTAGCGGTGTATGTATGACATTTATAAGACGGTGTTGAAGACAACACCGTCTAAAGGTTGCATAAAACAGTATAAGACGGTGTTTAAGCATTAGACAGGGTTTTTTTTTTAATTTTCTTGAATATTTTAATCAAAACAGCATAATGGTCATATGACGGTGTTTAAGCATTAGACAGGGTTTTGTTTTTAATTTTCTTGAATATTTTAATCAAAATAGCACAATGGTCATATGGATATTGATTTTAAGACAGCGTTATTGCTTTAACCGCGTCTAAAATAAAACTTCAACACCGTCTAATACTCCATTTTGTAGTAGTGTGTGTGATGTGGTCCCTATGGACGCGTGTCACTTATTGTTGGGTAGACCTTGGGAGTATGAGTGTAATATAGAGCATAATGGGCGGTCCAATACTTATAGCTTTCTGTTTGGTGGTATGAAGATAACTCTTGTTCCTAGCAAGCCTAAGCAGATAGCCACAAAACATTCGGGTACTTTTTTGACCATTAGTCAGTTTCAAGATGAGCTGGAGGATGCAGACAATGTGTTTATTTTGATAGGGAAGGTCGTGCCCGAGGAAGTCGAAATTCCTGAATGTATGGTTCCGTTATTTGAGGAGTTGGTTGACGTTTTCCCTGATGATTTGCCTGCTGGGTTGCCACCCTTACGAGACATCCAACATCATATTGATTTGGAACAGGGGGCCAGCTACCCAGTAAGCCCAATTACAGAATAAGCCCAAAAGAGCTTGAGGAATTGCGTCGGCAGGTTGAAGACTTAATTTCTAAGGGGTATGTTCGGGAAAGCATGAGTCCTTGTGCTGTTCCTACTCTATTGACTCCAAAGAAGGATGGGACATGGCGTATGTGTGTTGACAGTCGTGCAGTCAACAAGATCACTGTGAGGTACAGATTTCCAATTCCCCGACTTGATGATTTACTTGACCAAATTAGCGGTGCCACTATTTTCACAAAACTAGACTTGAAGAGTGGATACTACCAGATTCAACTCAGACCTGGTGATGAGTGGAAAACCGCCTTCAAGACTCGTGAGGGGTTGTATGAATGGTTAGTGGTGCCTTTTGGCTTATCTAATGCCCCTAGTACGTTTATGCGGGTCATGAACCAGTTGTTTAGGCCCTTTATTGGTAAATTTGTGGTGGGCTATTTTGATGATGTTCTTATCTATAGCCCTAATTTTGATGAGCATGTGAAGCATGTATGGCAGGTTTTGACCTTGCTCCGTAGCGATAACTTGTATGCAGCCAAAAAGAAGTGTGTCTTTATGGTCCCTAAGGTCCTGTTTTTAGGGAATGTTGTTTCTGGTGACGGAATACAAGTGAATGAATCAAAGGTAGCGGTTGTTAGGCAATGGCCAACTCCAACTACGATAACTGAAGTACGTAGTTTCCATGGTCTTGATTCATTTTATAGACGGTTCCTTCGAAATTTCAGTTCCCTTATGGCGCCAGTGACTGACTGTATGAAGGGGAAGACTTTTATATAGACTGAGGAGGTAGAATTGGCTTTTCAGTTAATCAAGGAAAAGCTTACAACAGCGCCAATTGTAATATTGCCAGATTTTTCTCGAGTTTTTGAGCTGCACACAGATGCCTCGAAGGGTGGTATTGGGGCAGTCCTAAGTCAAGGGGGCATCCAGTTTCCTATTTCAGTGAGAAGTTGACTGGGCTAAAGTTACGTTATAGCACTTACGATCTTGAATTTTATGCAGTAGTCTAGGCTGTGAAACATTGGCGTCACTATTTGTTTCACAAGGAGTATGTTTTATTTACAGACCATGATTCGTTGAGGCATATCCACAGTCAAGCTAAAGTGTCACATAAGCATGCCCGGTGGATGGCTTTCTTGGAAAAGTTTACTTTTCTTGTGAAGCATAAATCTGGAATTTCGAATCGGGTGGTGGATGCCTTGAGTAGAAGGAGTAACTTGCTAGTCTCTATGAGAGTTGTTGTACCCGGGCTAGACAATCTCATGGAACAACTCACAACAGGTCCATATTTTTCTGTTATTTTGCAGGACGTGCAATTTGGGAAGAGGACAGATTTGCTTGTGCATGACGGTTTCATTTTTAAGGAAAATCAATTATTTATTCCTAATTCTAGCCTCCGCCTTCAAATAATTAAAGAACTGCATGGCGAAGGGCATGTGGGGAGAGACCGTACTTTACGATTGGTGTAGTCTTCTTATTTTTGGCCTACTATGCAGAGGGATGTTGATCGGTTTGCTAGACGTTGCAGGATCTGTCAAGTTTCAAAAGGCACAGCTACCAATGCTGGGCTTTATATGCCTCTACCCATTCCTCAGCAGCCTTCGGTATATATTAGCATGGATTTTGTGTTGGGATTACCCTGTACTCAACGTGGTAATGATTCGATCTTTGTAGTGATGGACCAGTTTTCAAAAATGGTGCACTTTATTCCTTGCAAGAAGACAACAGATGCAATTAATGTGGCTCAGTTGTTCTTTCGGGATATCTATCGTTTGCGTGGTTTGCCATCCTCTATTATTTCTGATCGGGAGACTCGTTTCTTGAGTCATTTTTGGCACAGTCTATGGAAAATGGTGAACACTCAGCTTAATTTCAGTAGTGCCTACCACCCACAAACAGATGGGCAGACGGAGGTTGTTAATCGGTCACTTGGTAATCTTTTGCGGTGTCTTGTGGGTAATCATGTGAAGTCTTGGGATCAAAAGATGTGTCAGACTGAGTTTGCTCATAATCATGCTGTTAATCGGAGTACTGGGTTTAGCCTGTTTGAGGTGGTCTATTCTGCTAAGCCTCGTGGTCCTTTTGATTTGATGTCACTTCCTACCCCAGGTTCTGTCCCCAAGAAGGTGCAAGATTTTGTGGTTGGGTTACATGAAGTTCATAAAGCTGTGCAGGACAACTTGGCCCACGCTAATTCAAAGTACAAGCAAGCTGCAAACCAAAAGCGTAGGCAAGTTGATTTTGAGGAGGGTGACTTTGTTTGGGCCATTTTGACTAAGGATCGTTTTTCAGTTGGAGAGTATAATAAGTTGTCAGCCAAGAAGATTGGGCCTGTGGAGATTGTGCAGAAGATAAATTCTAATGCCTATCGTGTGAAGTTACCAAGCCACATTCGTTGTTCTGATGTTTTCAATGTCAAACATTTGCTGCCTTTTCATGGGGATTCGTCTGATAATGAGGTTGCTACAGATTCGAGGTCAAATTTTGTCTACCCAGGAGGGAATGATGCGGGTCCAAGTGTGGAGGAGCGGGCCATCTTATATTTGGAGGCCCAAGAAAGTGTATCAAAAGGGGCTTCACTAAAGTGGCTCTAACTTGGGCTACGGGGGTCCGTTTTGGGCGTGCGACCAGGCGAAACAAACGTGAGAACTAGCTCCATCTTGCTGCAAATGCCTACGGCGGTTTGGGTCATCGTCCGGGCCAAAAAAAACGCTTATTTCTATTAGTTATTTACGTTTTTATGTTTTTTTAAGTGTTTTGGGCATTTTGTTTTTGGGCTAATGTTTGGCCCATGGTCTTTTTGAGTCCCATTTCGAATTTATGTCTCTATTTATATCTTTATCTTGTAATTTGGATGGGCAAACTTGAATTTCAAATTTACTCAAATTTCACTTCAAATTATGTGCCTTTTGGGTTGAATTTTGGGGGTTGGGGAAGATCTACACGGGTATTCGCAAAATCAACGTTTTTGCTCTTCGTTATCGTAACACACGCTACATCACAAACACAGTGAACATTTATGCAAAATCAAAATTGATGCCACAAGCTCTGTCTCTATCATGTACCTCACTAACTTTCATTGTGGTATATTAATTAAAGTTGCATCAAATTTAACATAAAAAGGTTTTAATAAATTGTTTTTCCATCACCTGGTACCTAATGATCAAAACATTATTTATTTATGGTAGTTTTAGAACAAAAAAATGCAAAGAAGACTTTTCAAAACCTTATTAACTAATATTGTCTAATAACTTTAATGTCATCTTAACATATATGAGTTGTGCTAATATAGAGAAATAGGGACTACAGAGTTGTTACAATTGGCACACTATATGTATGAAGGAGTTAGAACACTTACGGCATCAACCATACATTTGACCATTCATGTTATCATAATTAAAAATTCTAGATACCAAATAATCAAATTAATCCCAAGAATCTTGATTCATCTAAAATTAGGGCTGGCAATTCTGACACGAACACGATAACACGACACGAACCTACACGAAGTTAAAAGGTTTCGTGTTTGACCTTAACAGGTTTCGTGTCTAAACAGGTCGACACGATAAGACCTGTTTAAATTTCGTGTCTAAACAGGTTAAAACCCGTTAACCTGTTAAGACCCGTTAATGACATGCTAAGAATTTTAATTAAAAAATATATCAGGTATGTCATGTGAGACACGGGGTGGGTATAATCCTAATTTTGAAATTCATTCTTCAATTCACGCTCCAAAGTGCAAAGTCCAAACCCTAAAAAAACTCTCCAGCAGCCGTCAATCAATCGACGAACACGAAAACCATCCACGACCAGCATACGTTCAGTTCATCGTTCTGTTAATCATTCAACATACTTGATTTGTGTCATCTGTTCATCATTCATTCTGTTCTGTTCATCACTCAGAATCGACGAGACGACAACCATCGGCGTTCGCCCGTCCTGTTCATCTGTTGTCCGCCGGCAAACTATTCAGGTAAGTTAAAGATACTTGATTTATGTCATCGTTATGTTATTCTATTCATCTGTTGTAGGGCTTATATACTTTCTCTTTATCCTCAATTCCTCATAGTCCCTTGCTATTTCTTAATTCTAGATATTACTTATGTATCACTATTGCTTTCAAACTAGAACGGTATTTAAGTTAAAGTATCAAAGATGTCGTATAGAAATATATGATTACAGTATATTACAGTATTTAAGTTTATGATTCATGTTTCTAGAAACATATTCACAGTCCACATATATTTGGACCTAAATAATTTTTGTGATGATCCAAAGTCCAAACTCTAAAATCTTAATTTAAAATATATAATATATAGATGTCCAATTTGTGTGAATATACTTGGTAACTAAAAGATGTTCAATATTCGGTCACTGTTACAGTACCTTGTATATAGTTACTGATTGAACATGAGCCAACAGACTACTGTTTGATGTCATACACTTTGCATACACAGTACAATTCTAATTGCCTTGCTTAATAATGAGTTGCCATTAGATTTGTTTATTAAATTTTTTTTTTGGATATAGTTACTGATTGAACATTATTTTTCTATTTATATATTGAAGTGATGAGCGATTCACAAAATAAAGTGGGGAAAAAGAAGGGCAAAACACCGGTATGTTGTTGGTTCAACTTTTACAATTAACAAAAAATCAGAATTGCAAATGTATTTGGAGGAGTCAAGGGTGACAGAAGCTGTGAACTTGATGTGTTGGCTTTTTGGAAAGCCAATGAGTTTAGATATCCCGCACTTGCGACAATGGCAAGAGACTTTTTGACCATTCCGGTATCTACTGTCGCATCGGCGTCTACATTCAGTGCAAGTGGAAGAGTCCTTAATGAACATCGAAGTTCACTTAGCAAAGAAACCGCTGAGGCTCTCATATGCACAAAAGATTGGTTATTTGGAGATTATTGTAATGTCTTTTCTCTTCATTTTTTTATGTTTTTTTGCATGGTATTCTATTAATGTTATTATGTATATTTGTTTGTACTTTGTAGGTTCGAACCAAGTTAGTGTAGATGAGCTCACAGAAGATATAATGTCGCTTGACATTAGCCGTGAATCAGATGCTTCAAATTCCGTGAACAATCCTATGGTATCCACTCCAAATGCTTCAAGTAGTGTTGCTTGTTAAAAATCAGAGAACATCTCAAGATACCCACTTCAAATGTTTCTAGAAATTGTTTGTGTGTCAATTTGTCCATGCCTAATACGACTGTAATTATTTGTGTGTAGGTTTGATTGTTTGGAATTGAAGATCTTGAGAAATAAAGGCATATGGGAACTTGAATGTTGAAACTATTTGGATGTTATGATTAGACTTTTATGGATTTCGTTTTAGGTTTGTTAAGACATTATGTGTTTATGCATTTTTATGACTTTTGTGAACCTTTGGCGACTAAATTTTCATTAAAAAGGTTCCTTAATTGCTAATTTCAAATATGGAATAATAGGTCATGTTCGTGTCTTAACAAGTTGTGTTCGGGTCTTAACAGGTCGTGTTTGTGCCTTAAACAGGTCATATGATATGTTGGCAACATTTTCGTGTCTTAACAGGTTATTTCTTGTAACCTGTTTATTAACAGGTTCGTGTTCGTGTTTGAATAATCTGACATGATAAGATTTCGTGTCGTGTTCGTGTTTACAAGTTTCGTGTTCGTGTCTTATTGTGTTCGTGTCTTAACAGATCGGGTTGACTCGATATGCCAGCCCTATCCAAAATACATATAGGAAATAAACCAACAATAGTAGGTTAAAAATCTATAAAATACAACAGTAAGTTAAAACAAACAGAAACCGTAGGTTTTTTAAAGTTGGCGAATTTGATAGGGTTTTATCATATTTAATGTAAAGAAACATGCCTTTCATTCAATTCCGATTCACTATCGAATGAGCCTACACTTCTGGTCGAGGCATATAAAAATCATCTCGAGCTAATTTCATTTCATTAGCAGTGCGTTCAAAAGAGAAGAAACAAGGAAGTATGAAATCGTACATTTCACATAATTTTGGTTCAATAGATTTGTTATTCCTAAATCCAAAAGTAATATATAAGTTCTTATGATTTCAATTTACATGTTCATCCCTTTAAACGCTAGAAATCTTACCTTTTAGAACCAATTTTATGCCTGTCATCGACAACTAAATCCTGGAAGCCACGGGAAATATTAACCATGGAAGTTGAGAAGGAAGATATAGCACGGAGATAGTGGTGGGGACTAATAGAGCTGGAGAACGGTGGTAAAGGGATTTTGGTTTGGGAATCTGCAGTGAGAAAGGAAGTCTAGCGTGTAAGAGAGCAGCATTGAAGTAATAGTATTAAGGGTTACTACATAAACCAGAATATATGAAACTAAAAAAAGTCTACACTAACCTATGCTAACGAAAAATTACAAGTTTTGTCCTTTATCTTAATACCACTTTACAGGTGGTGTCATTTTCGATGAATTTTGACATGTTTTGTCCTTTATAGGGAATATTGTTGCACGTCTTGTCCTTTAGCCCTACCCCAGTTAAAGTTTTTGTTAAATCTGATCATGTGCAAGGCACATGAGGGCACTCTTGTAATTTCCTCTGAAAGGACTAAATATGTAAATAACTTAAATACAACCATTTTAAATAAATTAAATCTGATTATCCACCACCACCACCACCTTCATCACCACCATCCATGATCTGCCCCCGTCGCCACCACTCTCGCTCCCTCTATCCCAACCGTAACCCACCCAACAATTCTGATCCGAAACCAAATTACTTTCCCTTCAGCTTAGTTGCAAGGACGTGAGTCAGAGGCATGAGTGTCACACCCTGACTTTTGCGGAAGCGTATGATGTGTGACTTGCTTAATATCATTGCATTCAATTGTAACAAACAACTATATGATTAAAACCACGATGTTCATCCATTGATACGATTCAAAAATATTACAACCCACATTGTTTAATACCAAACAAAGACTTCGAGTTTAAAATACAAACCAACCAATGTTTTAAGTTCCGTAACGGACTTTGATAAAAGACGTAAATAAAACAAGGCTTTGATTCTTGTATCTTATCCAAGAAAAAACACACAATTCAAACCCTTCAAAATGGGATGACATCGTTCCTGGTAACACATCTTGAAAACTTTAAACGCCCGCCTGATCCGTATCAATTTCCTGAAATACATGTAATTTGAAAACATCAACAAAAGTTGAGCGAGTTCATGTGTTTTGTATGTGAGCTCGTAATAACTTGTCAGCATTTGAGAGAATTCCTTTGATAACCAGTATGAAAGCGTCTATGAACAGATCATTAATGTTTTACAAGGACATTAATATGTGTGGTGCGTAGGAAGTACTCAAACCTAGCGGATTTCCTCCGGTCCGTCCAGCGGAAACGACATAGTCACCACATGCGGCCACACAAGGACCCATGGGTGGGGCTCGCTACACCCAGATAGATCTATCACTCATGTCCCTCGGTCCTTATACAAGGATTAATGGTCTTAAGTTTGCGCCTACCCATTCACATGATCTAACAGTTCATTCCTTAGCTAACCATACCATTTGTAAACGTTTGTAAACAATTGTAACATGTATTTCAACCCCAAAGTTATAAAACTTGAAAACAGTTAAAAGAAAAGGGGGACATGAACTCACAATCTTGCGTCCTGCTGTCCGATGTAACTCAAAGGTCCTGTCCTGAAGTCGTGTAACTACCTACACACGTGCTATGGTTCATTAGACGGCTAGGTCGTGTAACGACTCTTAGTCTTATGTGTTATGACTTAATCATACTTTGAGTTACGTCTTGATGTACATTATATTGTTCCAAAGAATATAATTATTGGTTAAAATAATAATATTTTAACTTGAATTATATTTATCAATTATTGGAATATTAGTTAAAATAATATATTTTAACTTGGTATATTATGTATTTATACATGTGCATTCTCCCAAGTATGGGTGTACTTGTACTTGTGTATTTCTAGACTTGTGTATTTTGCCAAGTATTGGTGGCGTATTTCGGTGTGTAATTGTACGTACGAGAATACGTATTTTCTTGTATTCATTAAGTATTTTATACTTAATCTTGTATTTAACTTCTCGAAATATTATTTTTAATCAATAAAAATCACCAATTTATATTCTTAAAATATATGTATTTTAAGAAAACTTTTATAGAAATTTATCTATATTTCTTCCTTCGCAAAAATAATTATATTTTCATATAAACCTCAAAAATAATATATTTTCAAGAACAATTAAGAAAATATTTATAGTTTCATTTTTCACCAAAAATAATATATTATTAATTTGTTTAAGAAAATATTTATTTTCTTCAAAAATAATATATCTTCTAATATTTCAAGAAAATATATATATTTTTCTTCACTAAAAAATAATATATTTTCTTCTTGACAAAATATGATATATTTTTGTAATACTCTTAAAAATCATATTTTTCGTTTCTTTGGTTTCCAAAATACCGTTTCATCCATTTGTCAACATATAAATCTATTTCCGGAATATATATAAGTGTAGTCCATACGTCCGTGTTCGGTTTGTCCAATATTCGGGTATAAATTATATATTCATTTTCTTGAAATTTTGGTAATATTTTGTATTACAAGTTTGGGTATTTTGGAAAGTTATATTATTTTCAAGTCCTAAAATAATATAACTAATACACATAATATATAAGTAACACACAAGTGTGACATCTAAATATATACTTAGTCACTTTTATTTATCAAAATCAACCTCTAATATTTTTAATTTTTGTAATAAAAATTACGGCAAATTTTTATATGAAAATCTTGATTAAAATTTACTTGTAAACACTTGTTTAAAAATATTTTTCTAAGTGTTTAAATTCTAGAAAAAAATTTCCATAGTTTCCCCTTAAAAATGGAGGTTTTCATGCTTTAAAAGCATATCATTTTCTTTTAAAATCATCATCAATCATCAACAAATCATGCAAGACTTACCATGAGCCAAAATCATGCAATTTACACTACATCATGAACTTGAAATTTTGTAAAAGTTTGTAGTAACTTAATATGTTGTTAAGTAGGTTTAGTTACCCTTAAAATATGGTTGGTTATTTGTTTATAAATCCCTTTCTTGTGAAATTTAGTCTTTTACAACTTGTATGAAGATTTTCCAAAAATATTTCTTCTTGTATTCTTTTTGTTAACAACATGTTTCTAGCCTTGATTTAACACTAAAAATATGATTAGTTTCTTTAAAAATCATGATCTTGTAAATCTTGTAAATAACTTTGATTTTTTGAGAAAACTATTTTTGAAATCATCCATTTACAAGTCTTATAACATGTATCCATCATCATCATACACAAAAACATCTTCATTTTCAAGTTCATGTGAAACATAAAGGATGATCATTTTGTTTTTCACAAGATTCATCCTCTCATTGCTAGATCATGTGTTTAATCACAATCTAGCAAGCTTCTTATGATGATCAACATCATAATTACAAGAAATCAATCATCAAGTATCACACATACACTAAATCAACATAGATTCTTATGTTAGTAGGCTTTATGTGAGAGTTCAACTTCTTGTTTCTTCATGATTCTTATGATTAACCGTTTACATAATCTTTTATCCATCAAAATGAGAAGTAAAATCAAGTTACAAGAGGCTTCCTACTAGCACAAGGGCTAGGGAAGAATCAAAGATGATGAAGATGATGAACAAGGTGGATAAAAGCTCTAGAGAGTGGTCCTTCAAGCTCCTATGCCTCCAAGCTCCTTAACTTGGCTCCTAGCACCTTAGGATCACCTTGGATTGCAAGAGTTTGAAGTGAAAATAGTGATGGTGTGAGTGGTGGTTCACGGCCGTGAGCAAGGGAAGGAGGAGAGAAGAGTTGAAGTGGTGAAATGGTGAAATGAGTTTATGTAATGAACTTGTGGTTATTATAAACATGTCTTCCAACATTTCATAAACCAAACGTTTTTATGTTTCAAAAGGTTTACACAAATCTAATAAACAATTCAACAAAATCCATGGGTGGGTCAACCCATGGTGACCGTAAGAATGAGGGGGGTATGGTTGAGATATAATGGCTAGTTAGTTATGTTAGTTAGTTTCTAAGTGTAATGTTTAGTGTTGTAAGTGTTATGTGTATATAAGATGCATTATGATGTTCGGTGACCATAACTAGCTTGGAAATGATAAAACAATGCTTCTAGTGAAAATTTGGTGTTTCGGGTAGTGTCTGGTTGTTCGGTTGGTTACCGGTTCGTTATGGTGCTAAATTACGTAGTTTAGTGTGCTTTATGTTCCTTTTTATGACAGTTTTGATTCCCGACACCAGGAAGGTATTCTGGACCATTAAACCATAATTCTGCATTATATTTTAGTTTAGTGTGCTTTATGTTCCTTTTTATGCAGTTTTTGTGAGTTTTAGGCACTTTCCGGCACTTAAACTATCTTTAGGAAGGCAGTTTTATGATCCCTACTTTTCTACACACTATACTAGTGTAACTCTTGGTTTCGGGCTCATTTTGTGTCTTAATATCATGTCTGTCTGAGTACTGAACTCCCGCCAGTACTTCTAGTTTGTCTGATAACTGTGCTAACTTTGTTTCGTGCACTAATTGGATCATATGGTGTTGCATGCAATAGTGATAACTAATCATGCAACATGTAATGCACTTGTATGTATATGACAATAATCAGAAATCATTCATTTCATTAATTCAAATCAAGCACAGTTATTAAAGCATAAATTACTGTTTAACATGTACGGAATTACATGGAAAATTGACGGTTGTCACATTCTCCCCCCCCCCCCCCGTTAATAAAATTTTGTCCTGAAATTTTAAGCTGCGTTATCGGTTGCAGGGGAGTTAGGGAACAAATGTGGATACTTTGATTTCATTCGATCTTCACGCTCCCAAGTAAACTCTGGGCTGTGACGTGAGTTCCAGCGAACCTTGACAAGCTTGATACGACTTCTTCGAGTCTTGTTGACTTTCCAGTCCGTGACCTCAACAGGTTCCTCAGTAAATTGGAGAGTGTCATCGATATGCACTTTATCCGCAGGGATGATGACTGTTTCCTGGGTTGGGCTTTTCTTTAGGTTTGACACATGAAATGTATCATGTACACCGTTCAGTTCCTCTGGTAATTCTAACTTGTATGCGACGGTACCAACCCTTTTCAATATCTTGAATGGCCCAATGTAACGTGGGTTTAACTTGCCACGTTTACCGAATCGTGCTACACCTTTCCAAGGTGAGACTTTCAACAAAACTATGTCCCCTACCTCGAATTCCAAAGGTTACCATCTTTGATCTGCGTAACTCTTTTGTCGATCATGAGCCGCCTTGATGCGCTCTCGGATCTGTATAATCTTGTCAGTCGTTTCTTGAACCAGTTCGGGACCAACCATCTGTCTATCTCCAGCATCTGCCCAACACAACGGTGAGCGGCATTTACAGCCATATAGAGCTTCGAACGGTGCGGCTTGAATACTCGTATGGTAGTTGTTATTATAGGAAAACTCAAATAGAGGTAGATGAGTATCCCAACTGCCACCTAAATCTATCACATATGCGCGAAGCATGTCTTCCAGTATTTGTATGGTTCGTTCACTCTGACCGTCTGTCTGTGGGTGAAAGGCCGTACTCAGATTCAACTGAGATCCAAAGGCCTCTTGAAAGGATTGCCAAATCCTTGATACAAATCGTCCATCTCTGTCTGAAATTATCGAGATAGGCACTCCATGACATGCTACTATCTCCTTGAGGTAAAGCTCAGCTAGCTTCCCAGTGCTATCTTTCTCTCGAATAGTTAGGAAGTGTGTAGACTTTGTCAACCGATCCACTATTACCCATATCATATCGTGTCCTCTAGGAGTCCTGGGTAATTTCGTTATGAAGTCTATCGAAATTTGTTCCAACTTCCACATGGGTATTTCAGGTTGTTGCAAAACACCAGAAGGCTTCTGATACTTGGCCTTGACCTTAGCACAGGTTAGGCACTTCCCAACATAAATGGCAACGTCACTCTTGAGCTTTGGCCACCAGTAGAAATCTTTCAGATCTTTGTACATCTTGTTCGATCCTGGGTGGATCGAGTATCTCGATTTATGAGCTTCGTCTAAGATAACCTCTCTAATACCAACATAGAGCGGAACCTAAATGCGCCTCGTGAAGTATAAGGTTCCTTCCTCATTTGGTACTAACTTCTTCTCCATCAATTCAGCTTTAAGATTCTCCTTCTTAAGAGCTTCTTGTTGTGCATCACGTATGCGTGAAGTAAGGTCCATTTGAATAGTCATTTCTAAAGCTCGAACCCTTATAGGCTTAACCCTTTCCTTTCGACTTAAGGCGTCTGCTACCACATTTGCCTTTCCATGATGATACTTGATCTCACAGTCATAATCATTTACCAACTCAACCCATCGTCGTTGATGCATATTGTCGGTGCATACGTCTGTTGACTTCGTCTTGTATCGAGTCTTGCATTGTTCAGAGCACGTAAAATAAGAAAATTGGTTATCTGGCAAGTTCAAACGAAATTACATGGGTAATTCCGTTTGAAATGGACCAGGGATTTCAAACGAAATTAGCTTTGCTAATTTCGCTTGAAACTGTAATCTCGTTTGAACCTGCAATTCCGCATGAATCTGATTGCGTTTGAGCATGTTCAAACGGAATTAGAAAGTCTATAAATAGGTGATAGGTTGTGTCATTTGAAACGGAATTAGGTTGAGGTTTTCCGACGGCGAAGCTCTGTCGAAGTGTCTACAGACTTGTAATTGTTACCAGTTCAATAGAAAGACAGTTAAAAGTGATATTCTAGCTGAATCACACACAATATGTCTGTTTCCGCCTTTCATATTGTGTAGAACGCCTCTGATCGACTCGTTCGGGTCCGTACACGATCCTACAAGTGGTATCAGAGCTCAGGAGGAGGGGTTCTGCAGTTTCAGCTTGATTTCATCGTTTTTCTTACTTCTACACCTTCTTTTATCAATTGAACAAGTTTTAACGGTCAAAATGATCTGAATTTCTCATATCATAAGCAAAATCATGTTTTAACAAATCCTTGAGAAAATTGGACCTTAATTCGACTTAAATCTGCTAAAATTGATAATTCCGTTTGAAAAGTTGGAGCGAAATGATGACATCAGCTTAATTCCATTTGAAAGTTGGTGTTAATTCCGTTTAAAAAACATAATCCCGTTTGAATTTGCACCTAATTTCACTTGAAAGTTGATATTCCGTTTGAAAATTTGAAACGGAATTAGTGATTCCGCTTCAGTGTGCTATTTCGTTTGAAATTTCAAACGAGATTACCTGATTTCGTTTGAAATTCTAATCCCGTTTGAAGATCTAATCCCGCTTGAATCTTGATTCCGTTTGAAGTTTGTGTGCAGGTTAATTTCGTTTGAAGGGGTGATTTCGCTTGAGTTGTTATCTCGTTTGAAAGACCTAATTTCGTTTGAAAGTATCTGTTTGTTAAACTTTTTACCGAATCATGGAGGAAGAATTCTACAACGCATTTGCCAAATCTCCGACTACTCCGGCTGACATTGCTAAGAACATGAACTTGGAAAACGAAACTGGAACTTTGCAAAAACCCCCGAAACTCATGGGAATTGAAGAATATCATGGCTGGAAAAATCGTTTTGAGAATTGGGTTCAGGCAAACCATCTAAGAGCTTGGGAAAGCATTGAAACAAAATATGTTAGACCACAGACCGCTTTGAAAGTTGATAAAATCATCTCAGAATTTACAGACAAAGAGAGAGATAGTTATAAAGGAGAGAAAATGATGATTAGTCTTCTACAACAAGCTGTCAAAGAGGATATATTTGTGTTGCTTCAGCAAGATGGTAGTGCTTACTCAATATGGGAGGCACTTGAGAAGAAATTTGAAGGAAGTACGGAAATGATCAATAGCAAAAAATCATTATTGAAAAAAGAATTTGAATTGTTTACAAGTATGCCAGGTGAATCTACAAAGACTCTCATTGAGAGATATTGTCATCTTGTGCGTACCATGTCTTAGTTAAAAATTACTAAAACTCTAGCAGAATGGGTTGAGAAGTTAGCTGATGCTTTACCTTAGAAAGAATGGGGTACATATCTCATGATTTTAAAGAATACAGGAGAGTTTAGTAGATTATCAATTGGACAATTTATTGAAAAGCTTGAGGGACAGGATCTTGAACAACAAAAAGATTGCCAGAATGAACAACTCGAGAAATCAACAAGACATCAAATTGTACTATAAAGGAAATGTTCAAACTGTTGAAGCAAGTCCAAAGATCCAAACTGCTTTTAGTGCAGGAAATTCATCTGGATCAGTCAGTCAAAATTCAATCAACACTAGTGGATTTTCAAATGTCAATCCTCCAAGTGTTCAAAGTTCAAATGTTGGTAATGGACATATGATTCAGTGCAATGTTGCATTGCATCTTCAAAATGGTCATAATTTTTCTGAAGATGTTGTTAAAAGTCATATGGCATTACTGGTTACTGCTTTGGAATCGTATGAAGGATTGATTGCTGGAAGAATTGGTAATTCTATGCTAACCAAGGAAGATTATGACCAGATTGATGCAGAGGAATTGGAGCTTATGGATATTAAATGGTGTTTAGCAAGTGTTCTGAGAAGAGCTGAGAAATTTAAAATGATTACAGGAAGAAATGATTTCTTAGATGCAAATGTTTCTACTTTAGGTTTTGATAAATCTAAAGTTACTTGTTTTCGATGCAGGGAGAAAGGACATTTTAAGCGAGAATGTAAAAATCAAGAAGCAAATGGAGCAAAGAATCCGTTTGGTGGACATGATTATTATCGGAAGGCTATATATCAACAAATTGCTCATCAACCGCATCAACAAAAAGAACCACAAACTGCGCATGCAAGAATGATTGAAGATGCAAATAAGAAAGCTTATTATGGTATCATTGATCAAGATGATGAAAAGATGGCTCCAGGATTTAGCTGGGATAGATTTGTGGATGAGAATAGGGAGTTTAAAGCTTTCATTGCTCAAATTGTTCAAAAGCCAGAATTGATGAAAGAATGGATAGCAGTGTTAACTGATGAAGAGAAAAGTCAAGATGAAGAATCTGTTTCTTCTGAAAATAGTTCAACAGATACTAGTGATGATGATGAAGAAATTGAACAGATAAACATTGGAAAAACTCATTTATCTTCTGATAGTTTTGAATTTTATTTTGCAGATAAATTAAAGAAACTTAAAGAGAGAAAAACTGCAAAAGAAATGGAAGAAGTTAAGGTTGTTGAGAAGATTGTTGAAGTGGAAAAGGTAGTTGAAGTCGAGAAGATTGTGGAGATTGAAAAGATTGTTGAAGTCACAAAACCTTGTCTTACATGTTTGGAACCTTGCAAACAATGTGAAGATAAAGATGAAAGGTTTAGTGAGCTTGAAACGTTGAAAGAGAAGTTGCTGTTTGATGTCAAGAATGTAAAAGAATCGTACGATGTATTGAACAAAACTGTGAATAGTTTGCAGAAGACAAACTCTGAAAGAGAAGATGCTTTGACAATGATGAGTGCAACAATGATGTCCAAACAAAAAGAGATCAATTACTACATTGAAGAATGTGCTAAGTTGAAGCAGGAGTTGGAAATTGAAAAAGTTGAAAATGAAAGAATCAGACGATTACTGAAAAGTTATTCAAGTTCTGATTACTTAATTGACAGAATTTATCCAACTGTTGCAGGTTTTGAAGTGTTTGAAGACAAGAAGCCGAAGAAAAAGGATACTGGTAAGAAACAGAGTGTTAGTTATAACAAGTGTCCGCCTCCAATTTGGGAAGGGTATTCGTCTAGAAAACCGAATGAGGAACAAGTAAAAAAGGCAGTCAATATAAAGTTGGAGTCCGAGATAACCGATGTATTACCAGACAATATTGACATCACATTCACAGCGTCCGTCATAGATCATGAGTCTGAGTTAATAAAAAGGATGGTCGATCAGGTGTTAGATAAGGATGAGGAGTCCGAATCACAGTCTGAGTCCAGGAGTTCGAGTTCGTCTGTCAAGAGTTCAAAGTCGTCGGGAAAACGGGTTTATAGTAAAGAATTTTTATTGCCAAAATCCAATTTGAATGATGAAACATTTGAAGTTGCATATACTTTGAATGGTTCTGACAAATTATATTTTGATAAAGAATTTCCAATAAGAGGTGTTAAAACTAAAAATGATCAAAAAGGTTTTCAAATTGACAGAAATTAATATTTCTGAAATAAAAGATTTAAATCTTAATGAAAAACCTAAAAAATACACCTCAAGAGTTCAACAACGTTTAAACAAGAAAAAAGGTTACAGTTCTGCTTCTGGTTTTCAAAAGAAACCAAACCATAACGGTAATTACAAAAAGAAAGGATTAGGTTTTATTACACCAGAAAATTATAAAAATGAGAAAATTTCTAAAAATACAAAATTTGTGTCAGGAACTTCTGCTGAGGATGAAAAGAAGAGCTCATTCTGGAGACAGTCAAATCAGGAATTTCTTGCTGAAAAGAAGAAAACTGAAGCTCATCAGAGAAAAGAGACTAGAACCTGTTACAGATGTCAAGAAGTTGGTCACATTGCTTGGAAGTGTCCTAAGGCAACCAACACAAAACATGGAGTTTCAGAAAAACTCAAAGAAATAGTTGTTGATAAAACCGAACCACCAACTGAAAAATTTAAAGTGTATAAAAATTCTATATATGAAGTTGGTGAGTGTTCAAAAAGGTTTTACAAGCGAAGGGGAAATCTTAACAATCAAGCTTGGGTTGTTAAGAAATCAGATGTAAAATCTGGCGGTGAATCTGATTCCACAAAATCAGAAGAGCCACAAGTTGTTAAAAATGGTGAAAACTCAGTTCCGCCTTTGGATGATGTTCATTTTCCACCATTGCGGACTGAGAACTTTAAATCAAAAGTTGGGAAAGTTGAGATCTCAAATCAATTTTATTCTGAAAAGAATGAATTTGATGTTGAGAAAGCGTTTAATGGGAATGTTAAAAAGATTTTTGGGAAAATGGTCGAGGGAAAGGCCAAAGGGGTTAAAGAATTTTACGAAACAAAGAAGGCAACTTACAGCCCAACCCCGAGTGAAGTTGAGAAGGAAACATCCAAGTTTGGTGAAGCTTGGATGTCTGTTTTTCATATGTAATAAACCTGACTTGCCGGAGCTCCCAGGTTGGTAAGTGTGGAGCAGGTATCGGCATCTTTCTTGAGAAATTCACTTCGGTGATATTTTGATTTACAAGTGGTAAATCAGGGACATTAAGTTGTACTTGATTTTCTACAAGTGATATTGTTGGAAAAATCTAAAATTGTTACATTTTTAAAGTGATTGATAGAACAAAGTGATGAATTGAACTCCAACTTTACAAGTAGTAAAATCAACAAAACTTATTTTCTGGAAAAATTATTTTGATTAAAACAAACTTAAGTGTTTTGAAATCATAATGAGAAAATAAGTTTGTTGTAAGGGGGAGTTCTGATTGTTTATGCCAAGTGGATGGCGAATTGAAGTGATTCGATATCAGTTGTCACTTTACTTGTATAGTGTGTTTTCAAATTTTCTTTAAATGTGTTTGAATTTTAGGGGGAGTAAGAATTTTCAGAAAATCCAAAAACATTAGAAAATTTGAAAATGTCAAAAACATGATAAAATTCAAAAATGAGTTTTGGTGTCGAAAAGAGGAAATGATAGTACATCAGTAGACAGTTACAGTATGCTAAAGAAATGTAATGTTTAAATAGTGTTAAACGGTCTCACTGATGATATACCGATAGGTTTTTACACATTTAGTAAGCTTTTTCGGCATATAAACTTAAATTCAAACTTGCTTTTTTCGTGGGGAACACTACTTGGATATATAGGTAACCCCTGAAATTTCATTTGAAAGATCCCTCTTTCTGAGATACTAGGTCTTTATGTTCAGTGATATCTGGGGTATTATCCCGGGACTTCTGATTTTGCGGAAGTAATGGCCTAGTCCCCGGAGAATACTTTACGCTTGCTTGAAATAAAGCCTGCCATCAGCATAAAAAATGATGAAACATTGAAGAAATGCTAATCATGTGCTGTTGTAAAAAAGATCCTCTAAAGGGGACCCACCAAAATTCGATGCCATCATCTCTCTGCTGAACGGAAGTTCTGACCTGAGCTCTCACGGTTTTCGCATCTAACCCCTTACAGATATCATCTGTGGTATACTCACCTGTAAGACTGAATATTGGGATCTGGATACGGGAGTATATTCAAGAGGTGGGACACATGAATGAGTTTAAGTCCTTAATACATCTAATTCATATCCTGAATCAGTTGAAATTTGTGTGAGAATTTAAGTGGATCAGTATATCGGCAATCTAAGTGAATTTTTTAATTCTTAATGTGTAACTAAGCTCAACGGTACTTGTGACTTGTCAAAAACTGATATGATCTTCTTACACAAACTCTCAAAAATATTGTATGTAAATATTTCTTTACTGCATTTCATTTCATTCTAAAATCCAAAAAGATTTTAGTGTGTTTTAGCATAAAATTTTGAAAAATTTAAAAAGATTTTCGACAACTGATGTTGGAGAGCTGATTTTCAAAGTTCCAAGTGCTAAACATGATGATCAATTTGAGGGGGAGTCGTTTAAACTAAAAAGTTTAAATATTTACTTACAAGTGGTTCATCAGTTATTACATTGTTAAATCATTCTGGATAAATTTGAGGGGGAGTCTGGATATATAAGTTTGTAAAATGTTAAATTTGAGAAATTTATTGTGAGGTAGAGGATGTGCAGGATAGCCTGGATTCTGAGGCTGAGTTTAGAGCCAGGTCACGATCCTGATCCTGTGAAAGCCAGATTGCGATCAACATCCGAGGATAGATTGTTTGTTCGAGGAAAGTATGTTGGTGCTGATAAAGAAAATACAGGGTCAGATTGAAATTCTGAGAGAAAGAGATAAAGTTTGAGGGTGCCTACACTGTCAGATACTTCAGAGAGTGATCAGACTGATAAAGACTGAAGACGTTGAAGACTCGACACTTAAGACTCATCAATCTCCGAGGGGGAGTCTATTGGTGCATACGTCTGTCGACTTCGTCTTGTATCGAGTCTTGCATTGTTCAGAGCACGTAAAACAAGAAAATTGGTTATCTGGAAAGTTCAAACGAAATTACATGGGTAATTCCGTTTGAAATGGATCAGGGATTTCAAACGAAATTAGCTTTGCTAATTTCGCTTGAAACTGTAATCTCGTTTGAACCTGTAATTCCGCATGAATCTGATTCCGTTTGAGCATGTTCAAACGGAATTAGAAAGTCTATAATTAGGTGATAGGTTGTGTCATTTGAAACGGAATTAGGTTGAGGTTTTCCGACGGCGAAGCTCTGTCGAAGTGTCTACAGACTTGTAATTGTTACCAGTTCAATAGAAAGACAGTTAAAAGTGATATTCTAGTTGAATCACACACAATATGTCTGTTTCCGCCTTTCATATTTTGTAGAACGCCTCTGATCGACTGGTTCGGGTCCGTACACGATCCTACACATATTAAGCTCTTTTTGATCAAATATGTGTTGCAGACTCTTATGATCCATGAAGATAGTACATCGGGTACCATACAGATAATGTCGCCAAATCTTCAGGGCAAATACCACAGCACCTAGCTCCAGATCGTGAGTGGTATAATTCTTCTCATGTACTTTAAGTTGGCGTGAAGCATAAGCAATGACTTTTTGGCGTTGCATGAGCACGCAACCCAATCCCTGACGCGAAGCGTCACAATATACCATGAAGTCTTCCGTGCCTTCGGGTAGGGATAATATCGGTGCATCGCATAGTTTGTTCTTGAGCAGTTGGAAGGCTTCTTCTTGCTTGTCTCCCCAGTCGTACTTCTTGTCCTTCTGAGTAAGGGAGGTTAGCGGTTGAGCTATCTTGGAGAAATTCTCGATAAACCTGCGGTAATAGCCCGATAATCCCAAAAACTGTCGAATCTCAGTCGGTGTTTTCAAAGTTTCCCAGTTCTTGATTGCCTCAATCTTTGTGGGATCCACATGAATGCCATTCTCGTTTACCACATGACCGAGGAATTGTACCTCGCGAATCCAAAACTCGCACTTCGAGAACTTTGTGTAGAGCTTCTCCTTCTTTAATAGCTCTAGAATGGCCCTGTGATGTTGCTCGTGCTCTTCCTTCGTCTGCGAGTAAATCAGAATATCATCGATAAATACAATCACAAATTTATCGAGATATGGCTTGCACACACGATTCATCAGATCCATAAACACTGTCGGTGCATTAGTCAATCCGAACGGCATCACAAGGAACTCGTAGTTTCCTTAACGATTTATGAACGCAGTCTTCGGTATACTTTCCACTTGAATCCGCAACTGATGATAACCCAATCGAAGATCGATCTTGGAGTAGTAGCTTGATCCTTGCAGTTGGTCGAATAAATCATCAATCCTCGGTAATGGATACCGATTCTTGATAGTTAACTTGTTCAGCTCCCGGTAGTCGATACACATTCGAAAGCTACCATCCTTCTTTTTAACGAACAACACCGGAGCTCCCCAAGGAGAGAAGCTCGGTCTTATGAATCCCTTGTCCAATAACTCCTGAAGCTGCGTGGATAACTCCTGGATATCTGATGGAGCAAGTCGATATGGTGCCTTGGCTACAGGCGCGGCGCCTGGAACCAAGTCAATGTGAAACTCGACTTGTCGTTGAGGAGGTAATCCTGGCAAGTCTTCGGGGTAGACCTCAGGATAATCCCTCACCACTGGGATGTCTTCAATCTTTGGCTCTTCGGCTTTCTTATCCACAACATGAGCTAAGAAGGCAACACATCCTTTACGTAGACACTTCTGCGCTTTCATACAATTGATAATCTGCAAAGGCGTATCATGCTTCTCTCCATGAATAACGATCTTCTCCTCATTTGCCAACGGAATCCGAATGATCTTCTCCTGGCAAACTATCTCCGCACGGTTGCTAGACAACCAGTCCATCCTGACCACGACATCAAAGCTTCCCAAGTCAACTGGTAGAAGACCTATAGAAAACTCGCGCTCTCCAAGTACCAAAGTACAACCCTTGATCACCTCATTCTCCTCTACTAACTTTCCATTAGCCAACTCTATCGAATACGGGACGTCTCGATTATTTGCAACTAAACTAAGTATATTCTTAAAGTCTATGGACACAAAGCTAAAATCGGCTCTAGTATCAAACAGCACAGATGCATATTGTTGGTTAAGAGGGAACGTACCAGTAACCACATTTAGATCCTGGCATGCTTCCCTGGCACCAATGTTAAACACCCTTCTACGAGCTTGATTGTTCTTTGGGCAGTCTTTCTTGAAGTGCCCCAAATCACCGCAACCATAACATCCGTGGCCACATCCATTTCCATTACCACCCTGGTTGTTGTTATTGTTGTTTCATCCCCGATTTCCATTACCCAGTTGGTTTCCATTCCCGTTCCTGTTCCCATTACCTCCTTGATTGTTATTTCCTCCCTGGTTTCTGTTTCCATATCCATTCCCACCACGGTTACCATTACCGTTACCACCCTGATTTCCATTCCCGTGCCTTGCGCCAAACCAGCACATATCCTTAGAGTGCCCAATCTATCCACAATTCTCGCACTTATGGTTCCTGCACGGACCGGTGTTATGGTACTGACATCTATCACACTTGGGTAAGAATCCTGCATACCCCATTTCCTTATTTTCAACACTCACAGCGCCAGTCTGTGCCTCAGCTGGCTGATTGGTGTCTCTGCGCTTGTTAGCATTATTGTTGTTGTTGTTCGCTCGGGTGCTTTTCTTGAAATTAGTAAACTTCCACTTGTTATCACCCGATGACTCCACATGTGTCTCTTTCTTCTTTGTTTTAGAAATCGAAAACTTTCCCAACCGAACTGCTTCCTCAGTAAGCGCCACACTTAAGTCAATAGCCTCATAAATAGTTGGAAGCTTGGAAGCTGTCACCATGCTCATAATCTGATGTGCCAATCCCCAGATAAAAAACTCAATCCTTTTAAACTCTGGCTCCACCAAATAAGGAACAACTCTCGATAAATCATAAAATCTCTTAATATACTCAGCCACTTTCGGGCCATCCATCTTCAAGTTCCAGAATTCCGTCTCTAACTTCTGAATCTCCGCTCGAGAGCAGTACTTTTTTCGCATTAACTCCTTCAGTTCATCCCATGTTAATGCGTATGCAGCAGCTTCACCCAACGTCTGCACCTGGAGGTTCCACCACGAAAGCGCTCCGTCTAGAAACAACCCAGAAATGTATGTAACTCTTTGTTCCGGAGCACATTTGCTCATCCTCAATACAGAGTCCGTTTTCTCCACCCAGCGTACGAAGGCGACAGCACCCCCGGTGCCATAGAAGTTAAGCGGCTTGTAGTCCAAGAATTGTTTGTAGGTACAGCCTGTAACACAAGCGACACAATTCACAATAAGCATTGACAAAGCACAATTGGAAATATCCAAACGGGTTGTAATGTGTCTTAGGTGACTAAACATTACCGATTGGGGGGGTTATTTCTAGAGGATCCACCACTATGTTTGGAGCGGTTGGCCTCATGCTGGGCAATAGCTTGTGAGATGCGCTCTTGCAATTCTGCCTCAGTCCTTGGCAGTGCATTGTCGTTATTGATGTCTCTTCGAGGCGGCATCTTTCTTCTAGTAAGAAAATCGGGTAGGTCATGCCTTATTCGTTAAATAAATAAATAATTGTCCATGAGTCGTATGTACGTATATATATAAGCAATCATCATGGAAAACAACCATGCAACAACATAATCATAGCATGAACATGTAAACCAACAATGTATTTAATGAGAACACGACTATTGAGCTTTCCTTAATGACCAACCACAAGTTACATTGTTTTCACAATGTATCATACCAAGAGAGACATAGGGTCACACTATCCTTGTCAGATAAGCCTGTCAATATACGAAAATAATAGTAAAAAAGTGGTCTTCTTGTCTTCACAATCTCGACTCAATTATAGCGTTCTCACCAAAAGTAGTGTACCTGCGTAAGACCAAAAACCTACGATGCTGATGGCGGAGGAGGAGGGAAAAAGAGCAAACTGCGAACATGGGCGAGCTCCTCCTCGAGCTCATGAACTCTGTGAATCAAAAAAGCTAATCTGCTGCTCAACGGTGAGAAAGCGGGCATCAAAACCCGGTATAGATGTGGGAGCAGCAGGTGGAGGTACAAATGAAGCTGATGATGAGTGTGGAGGGACAGAAGCAGAATGACAGGGACAGGGTGACCGTCGGGCACCCTCACCGAACTACAGCTCGAGAACTCTACGACTCAAAATCTCGAACTGTAATGACAAAAATAACTCATCACGAGTGTAACCAACGTGATGTGAGGGATCATAAGGGTCCGAGATAGGCATAGAGTAGGGTGGCAACCACCTGAAAGGCTCATCCAATGAAGCTGGTGAGGATGGTGTAAAGTGTGGTATCAGGAAAATCTGCTGAAGCGAACGGGTCAAAACTCGGGGGATGTCCCGAGGTGCCTTCCCCTAGTCGGGGAGCTGTGATCTCCTGTAAAAAGACGATCGGAAGATCAGTACGATGAATATCGGACACAAAAGGAGGTGGGGGAGAAATATCAGCAGGTGGAGGTGGTGGAATAAATGGATCAACAACTGGGAGATCAAGTGGTGCAGGAATCGGCTCTGGGATAAGTGGTGCAATATCGGGCAAACCAAATGGAACAGGGTCCGGATCAGGAATGTGCTTTGGGACGTGAGGGGGTGTAGGGACTGGAGCAGGGGATGATGGAGCAGCCGACATAGCATCATCCTCATCTAAATCAGTGGCGTAGAGCTGCAGTCTTGCCGCCTGCAGGGCCGAGGAAGTCACAGACTCAAAGGAGTCTGCAACTGAGTGCAAGCTAGAGTCGAAAGATATCTCAATAACAGGTATGACAGGAGGGGGTACATCCAGCACAACAACATCGTCAACCTCCCCATCACCATGAGCATCTGCTGGGGGACCATCCAAAAATAGATCAACGTCATCATCAAAAAGGTCGTCGAATGGCCAATCCTCAGGGGGAATAACCACTAGAGGAACTGGATCAAGAATGGGTGCAACAATATTCTCACCATCGGGGTGACCGATGATGAGGTGGTCATGAATAGGAGCAGGGAAATCAAAAATGTCCTCAACAGGAATGCCATCAGCTATAGGTGCGTCATCTCCAAAGTCCGGTAGAGCGAAGGGCTGAAAATCATCCTCATCGTCGGACAACATGTCTGGATCACTCTCGGTATCCGACGTGAAAATCTCTGGCTCTGGCACGATCTCATCGTCTGAAACGACGGTCATAGGGTCGTGAGCGTCAGACAAACCGCTCTCAGAGGATGACATAGGTACCTGTAACATAATAATCATGACATATGCACATATATTAACAACTAACACTCGGTGTATGTAAACAAAGACAATCATCACTTAATCATGTATTCACGTTATCCTACGTGAGACTTTTTCTATCTTAACTAGTCTACCCCATGTAAACTAAACCACCAACTGTGACCTTGTTCGTGTTTCTTTTCTTTCCTTTTGTAAAACGTTTATTCCATGGATCTTGGTGTTTTGAAAATGCAATGAAAAATATTTTGTAAAAATATTTTCGTGAGAGAGTCCTAATGATTGTAGTCTAGACTCGAGAAGAAATCTTAGTTCACTACAATAGAAGCTCTGATACCAAACTGTCACACCCTGACTTTTGCGGAAGCGTATGATGTGTGACTTGCTTAATATCATTGCATTCAATTATAACAAAAAAAACTATATGATTAAAACCACGATGTTCATCCATTGATACGATTCAAAAATATTACAACCCACATTGTTTAATACCAAACAAAGACTTCGAGTTTAAAATACAAACCAACCATTGTTTTAAGTTCCGTAACGGACTTTGACAAAAGACGTAAATAAAACAAGGCTTTGATTCATGTATCTTATCCAAGATAAAACACACAATTCAAACCCTTCAAAATGGGATGACATTATTCCTGGTAACACATCTTGAAAACTTTAAACACCCGCCTGATCCATATCAATTTCCTGAAATACATTTAATTTGAAAACATCAACAAAAGTTGAGCGAGTTCATGTGTTTTGTATGTGAGCTCATAATAACCTGTAAGCATGTAAGGCCATATAATGGTGTAGGTTTACGCCTATCTTTATCAAACACAAATATAGGCTATTGGGCTTAGCCTTGTAGTGGGTTAGATAATATTGGGATAAGCCATGTGGGCTATTTAAGTGATTTGGGCTTGTTTGGTTAGTAATATTGCGCATGTGGGCCTGGCCCAGTCTGTAACTAGGTGTAACAACCCTCAGTAAAACCGACACCCTATTATATTTAAAAATGTCCCAACATGTCTTTAAATACACCCCGTATGTGAAAATCGATCCCGAAATACAATATAGCATTTAAAAATAAAATATAAGTTGAGGCGGGCCGCGTAGACCCACCCCAACCATTTACGCGGGCGGTATCGAGGTGGATACCTGATCTCGTTTGATTTCTTAAGTTAAGGCGGGCCGCGTAAGATCTCGTTTAAGCTAACGCGGGCCGCGTAAGATCAATATAGTGGCGCAACCTGGTGATGACACGTGTCATCATCGTGTCAAGCCTAGTGGTGATCCGGATGAGCTACGCGTTGACCCAACGTTGACGCGGGCCGCGTAAGCCTTGTGCTTGTCTTACGCGGGGCGCGTGAGACTCAGATTTCAGCACTATATAAGAAGGCCTCGGGATTTCACTTTCAATCGTTCATTTCTTTTCTCAGTCTTGAATTTCTGAAGTAGTAGGCTTTATATTCAAGTATTATACCCCCTAATTAGCGAAGTTCTGCTCCGTTGTAAGTATTATAACCCCGGTTTTGTAATAAATATGCTGCCCGATTGATTTAGGGTTCTGTAATAACTGTCGTGGTTCTGCCCGACGTAGTTATTGGAATGCCGTCTCGGGGAGGGTATCATTAATATTTTTCAAAGGGTTATGATACTAACCAATGTACATTTGTATAAATTATAGATTATATCCAGGAAACCCTTACGCGAAGTCTAAGATAGCAATGTGAGTTTATCCAATTTTTTGTTAACCTTTTTGTAATATTTTACAAAACCTTAAATGTTTTACAATGAAATTAAGCGGTGATTGAGCCTTTGTAGTTCTTCAATTACTGCTGGTATGTTGGGGTTTTGTATACAAAATTTACTACACTGTGAGTAGTAAGTCGGGGATGACAGTACGTTACCATTGGACGACGAGTTAGCCAATGTGTAATATGACCCACAAGTCAGGATTGACAGTACTGAATGAGTAATTGTGTAGAAATAAACAATGTGATCGCTCTCAATACTGTTTTAATTGATAAAATGTTTCTTGATTAAACTGGGATTCACTCACCAGTATTTCCCACTGACAAATGTTTTTAAAACGCGTTTCAGGTAACACAATGTGACAGCCAATTAGTAAAAAGCCAGCTGGAGAGCACTGAAGGCTTGGAAAAAATGTGGCTATAAAAGTTACGTAATAAATGATGTTTTAAATTCAATAAAATAGGGTTTATCCCTATAAACGTATTGTAATAAGAAACTTGGGTTTTACCCATGTAATTATTAATATCAAATATGGTGGTTTTACTCTGATAAACATTTCCTAACTACGGTCCTGATGTAAATTCCTCTGCCAAATTAACCAACCTGATACCACCGAAATTATGAGTTCGCGTCCGCCCGTTCCCGGGGATCAGGGATCGGGGGTTGCGACAGGAGGTGGTATCAGAGCCTAGCCACTGGTTTAAGCTAAAGAAGTGTTCTGCTGACACTTAAAATTTAAATTTTGTGTTAGGAAATAAATTACAGAAATACGTGCATAACTGTATTTATTTGTTATGTGTTATTTGACTATTTGTTAGTTTACAATATGAGTGATCAAGGACCCTTAGAAATGAGTCGTCAGTTGTCTGATTCATCTAGGAGTGAAGGTACCTCATCACAGCCTGCCCTTTCGGGGTATTCTGCTGATCAGGAAGAAGGAATATTTGCTTTTAAAGCTCAGTCAGAAGAGCCATTCCCTCATAAGAAACGAGGATGGTTCAGTAAGGAAGCATTTGCACGTAGGAAAAGAATGCGAAAGTTGCAACAGCAAAGAGCCTTAGCCGCTATTAAGCGAGAAACAGATGCCCATACACAGGATATGCTTAATAGAAGCCTAGCCAATTTCCATATCCTAGCCACAACTGCTGCTGACCCAAGTCTGGAACAACTAGTAGCCCCACAACCACAATTGCAAATCCCTGACCAACCAATGGAGATAGAAAACTCTGAAAACCAGGTGGAGATGCATGACTTCAACCCAGAAGAAATCCCTAGGGTACCTGTACCAAATCCCCTAGACCCAAATTATGATCCTTGGTGGGATGACGTTAGGGATTATGTACAACGTTACCCAATCCATGAAGACGCACCTATACAGAACATAGGAGCCTACCCAGGTATGGACCCTTTAGATCCCTATTACCAAGATGATTATATTAGGGAGATCTTAGAAGATCCTTACCGATTTTAGGCACTTTCACCCCCATATCAGGAACCAGTACCCCAGATTCCGAACCCAGTCCTAGAACCTGCACCCCCAATGAGTGCAGAAAACGTCCAAGAACTTAGGACTTTTGGGGAGGAAATTTTAGAAAGCAGTGAAAGAATGAGACAGGTGGGAGAGCGTCTCGTATGGAAATACGATGAGCGCAATATGGATTTTTGGATAAATCCATATCTGTGATGTGATGGAGGAGACGGTAATAGTAAAAATAATAAAATATAATAAAAATAAAAATAAGAGTTAATTGCCATTTTCGCCCCTGAGGTTTGGGCACATTTGCCATTTTCGTCCAAAATGACAGTTTGGTATTATTTAGCCCCCCACGTTTGTCACTTTTTGCCATTTTCATCCAAATGCCTAACCTAGTTACTTTATAACGTCAAATTGGGGTATTTTTGAAATTTGTTAATAATAAGGGGGTAACTTGTAATATATCACAACACATACATACATACTGCACTCTCTAATCTCTCATCTCTCATTATACAAACACATTATCAGTAGACGAATCAGAAACTAAAAGAACAGGGCAACATCATCAGCAGACGAAGAACAGGGCAACACCCCCAAATCCGTCAGCCACTGCATCCCTCGAAGCTCCCAAAACCCTCGATTCCCACCTAAATCACCTCTCTCCGGCGATGATTCCGTCGATAACTTTTCAACATCATCTCCAACTAATCAAATTCAATCAAAATCCAATAAAATCCAAATCCCCAAATCCGCCAGCCACCAGCTCCGCCACCTCCACCATCACCCCAAGAACCATCACCCTAACAACCACCATCTCTAACTTCACCCCAACAGCCACCACTGCTGCCACAACAACTATCGGCACCACCATCACCCCACCTCCACCATCGCCTCCGCCATTACCCAAACAACAACAACTGCTGCACAACAACCATTGGCACCACCATCACCCCACCTCTACTATCACTCCAACCAACACCGCTACCCAGATTAGAGAGAAAGAGATACAGATCTAGAGACCGTCATTGATATTTGGTTGTTTTTTGTTTAAAGATTGTTGTTTGTTGAAGAATCACATTACCTGAGATTCAGATCTGATGGTGGTGGTGGTGGTGGTCTCCGTATGCGATTTGATGGTGGTGGTGGGGTGATAGTGGTGGTGGTGGTCTCCGTATTGTTTGACCAGCGATTTGATGGTGGTGGTGGTCTCCGTATGCGATTTGATGGTGGTGGTGGTGGGGGTAATGTTGAAGATGAAGTGGGTAACGGTGGGGAATGGTGGTGGAGGTGGTGGGGAACGGTGGTGGCGGTGATAGGAGATGAGAGAGAAGACATAGAAGAGAGAGAGAAGAGAGAGAGATGGAGATGGTGATCTGTGTGTATTTTTATATATATATACATATATTTTATTTATTTATTTAAAAAGAACATAATTGTTTATTATATTTTATAGAGTAAATATAAAAAATTAAATTAAAAAAATTCTCATTTAACAGAACTTTTTAACTAGGTTAGAGATTTGGATGAAAATGGCAAAAATGGCCAAACGTGAGGGGCAAAATGGTACCAAACTGTCATTTTGGACGAAAATGGCAAATGTGCCCAAACCTCAGGGGCGAAAATGGCAATTAACTCTAAAAATAAAATAAAATATGTGTGTACGGATGCATATTACTATTAGGGTGATTCTATTTCTGTTGGTATTGTAATTTTTACTTCAGTACTAGAATGTAATAGATGCATAATAGTATATGGAAATAGAGTAAAAGTCGCAATGATCGACATTTTTGGCTAGATTGCGTATCATGTGATTAACTATATTAAATATTATCTTGTGATATTAATATGGGGTAAATGTTTAAATTTCAGATGTCCGATGAAGGAAATCAAGGAAATCTGAATAATGATAACCAGAGTAACATTAACGTGGTTAATGAAAATCCGAGCATCAATAACAATGGAAACCAAATGGATAATAGTGATGTTCAACATATAGTGGCACAAGGAATCATAGATGCCATGCCATTTATTATTCAAACTATTCAAGAAGCGAATAATAAAAGTAAGCATAGCAGTAAGCGACCCATTTTTTGGCTAGATTGCGTATCATGTGATTAACTATATTAAATATTATCTTGTGATATTAATATGGGGTAAATGTTTAAATTTCAGATGTCCGATGAAGGAAATCAAGGAAATCTGAATAATGGTAACCAGAGTAACATTAACGTGGTTAATGAAAATCCGAGCATCAATAACAATGGAAACCAAATGGATAATAGTGATGTTCAACATATAGTGGCACAAGGAATCATAGATGCCATGCCATTTATTATTCAAACTATTCAAGAAGCGAATAATAAAAGTAAGCATAGCAGTAAGCGACCCATCGAACCTGAAAACAGCGAGAACAATGAACCCGTACTTCAAATGCCCATTCCTAAAAGAAGAAGAACCGTGTCTTACGGTTGTTCTTATAAATAATTTTGGTCTTGTAAACCAATGGAATTCTCGGGCAATGAAGGGGCCATTGCAACCCTACGCTGGATAGAGAAAACTGAGGCAGTCTTAAGAATAAGCAAGTGTGCTGAAGAAGATAAGATACTGTTTGCTTCCAATTTGTTTAAGAATTCAGCACTAGAATGGTGGAACACTATCCTCCAAACAAGAGGAAGTGATAGAACTTACAATATGGAATGAGAAGAATTTAAGAACAAGGTAGAAAGGAAATTCTGTCCACCCAATGAAAAGGAGCAGATAGCAAACAAATTCCTAAACCTTAGAATGACTGGTGTGGATAGTAAGGGATACACTAAAATATTCTTCGAATATGCTAGAATAGTGCCAACTCTTGCTTCACCTGAACCAGTGTTAATCTCCCGTTATATCTGGGGATTAATTGGAGAAATAAGACACGTAGTCAAAGCAGCTATACCTCAAACCATAGAAGAAGCTGTAGAACTAGCAAATACCTTGACAGATGAATTAGTTCGTACCCGAGAGGAGGATCAAAGGAGGAACCTAACCCAGAAACTCACACAAGAATTTCGTTTTAACCGTGGGAGAAATATAGGTTCTACCTCTGCACCTTACTGTAAGAATTGCAAAAGAAAGCATTCAGGAAGATGCTCTATATATTGTAACTTTTGCAAAATATAGGGATACAAGGAAGAAAACTGTAGGAAGAAAGCATTCAGGAAGATGCTCTATATATTGTAACTTTTGCAAAATATAGGGATACAAGGAAGAAAACTGCAGGAAGAAAGCTAATAACAAGATATGTTACAACTGCGGAGAACAAGGTCATATCAAGCTTAATTGTCCAAAATTAGCTCCAGCTACAAACAACAAGAATACTCAAAATGCTAGAGCATTTGTTCTGACTGCAGATGAAGCCAAGATGATTCCAGATGTCATAGCTGTTACGTTTTTAGTTAATGATATTTTTGCTAAAGTATTATTTGACTCTGGTGCAAACCAAAGTTTTATTAATACATCATTTTGCAAATTTTTAAATCAGTCATTAACTAAACTACCACAAGAATGTTTAGTAGAGACAGCTAATGGAGAAACCGTTAGGATTTCTGAAATCTTGCAGGGAGCAAGAATAGAAATTTTAAATCAGAAATTTATTGCAAATCTTTATCCCATGAATCTGGCAGGATTCGATGTTGTTTTAGGAATGGATTGGTTAATAGCCAATAGAGCCAATATTTTATGTGATCAAAGGTCAATTCAAGTAAATGCACCAATAGGTAAAACGATCATGATTAAAGGAGATAAACCAAATAGATTCACAAAATTCATCTCTGTGATGAAAACTGCAAGTTATATAAGAAAAGGTTCTATAGTGTATTTGATTTCTATAATCACTAACACTAAAGGAAAGGGTTTAAAAGATATTTCCGTAGTATCTCAGTTTTCAGATGTATTTCCAGAAGAATTGCCAAGGCAACCTCCAGATAGAGAAGTTGAATTCAGGATCCATTTGATACCAGGAACGGCACCGATTGCCAAAGCACCTTACCGTTTGGCACCCGCAGAAATGCAGGAATTAAAGAAACAATTAGATGAATTGTTGGAAAAAGGATTTGTACAGCCAAGTTCGTCACCATGGGGAGCGCCGATACTGTTTGTTAAAAAGAAGGACGGAACAATGCGTATGTGCATTGATTACCGTGAATTGAACAAAGTCACGATTAAGAATCGGTACCCATTACCGAGAATCGATGATCTATTTGATCAACTGCAAGGAGCTCGATTTTTCTCAAAAATCGATTTAAGGTCAGGATATCATCAATTAAAGTACCGGAAGAGGACATTCCTAAAACCGCATTCAGAACAAGGTATGGTCATTATGAATTTACTGTCATGCCATTTGGTTTAACCAATGCCCCAGCTGCATTTATGGACATGATGAACCGATTATGTAAGCCATATTTGGATAAATTCATAATCGTTTTATATATGATATTCTCATTTACTCTAAGAATAAAGAGGATCATGCAAAGCATTTGCACGCACTTTTAAGTTTATTAAGAAAGGAAAAGCTTTATGCTAAATTTTCTAAGTGCGAATTTTGGTTAGAACAGGTACAATTTCTTGGACATTTAGTTAATCATGAAGGAATTCATGTAGATCCGACAAAGATTGAGGCAATTACTAAATGGAAAACCCCTGAGTCGCCAACTGAGGTTAGAAGTTTCTTAGGATTGGCCGGTTATTATAGAAGATTTATTCAAGATTTTTCTAGAATAGTCATCCCCTTAACTAAGCTAACCTGTAAATCTGTTAAGTTTGAATGGGGATTAAAACAAGAAGAAGCTTTTAGAATTCTTAAGCAAAGATTAACCCATACACCCATATTAGCGTTACCAGAAGGAACTGAAGATTTTGTAGTATACTGTGACGCTTCTAAATTAGGTTATGGATGTGTGTTAATGCAACGCCAAAAGGTTATAGCTTACGCATCTAGACAACTTAAGAATCATGAAGAGAATTATTCAACCCATGATTTAGAACTAGGAGCTATAATTTTTGCTCTTAAGATTTGGAGACATTACCTTTATGGTAGTAAGTTTACCATATTCACTGATCATAAGAGTTTAAGGTATATTTTCAAGCAAAAGGAGTTGAATATGAGACAAAGACGCTGGATGGAGATGCTTAGTGATTATGATTGTGATATCCAGTATCATGAAGGAAAAGCAAATGTAGTAGCAGATGCTTTAAGTCGAAAGTATCATGAAAAGCCAAAAAGGGTACGTTCTCTTAAGTTAAATCTGCAAGTAGATTTAAATGATCAGATAAGAGAAGCACAAGAATCAGTAATCAAGGATGATGCTAAAAAATTAAAAGGAATGCGAAAAGAGTTAGAACAAGGAACAGACGGAATTTGGAGATTTCATGAAAAGAGAATGTGGATACCTAAATTAGGAAACCTACGTTATCGTATTTTAGAAGAAGCCCATAAATCTAAGTATACGATGCATCCAGATAGTGATAAAATGTACCAGGATTTAAGGAAGAATTTCTGGTGGATAGGAATGAAAAAGGATATAGCAGCCTATGTTTCTAAATGTTTAACATGTTCACAAGTTAAAGCTGAACACCAGAAACCCTCAGGATTGCTACAACAGTTAGAAATGCCAGTGTGGAAATGGGAATTGATAACAATGGATTTTGTTACTAAATTACCCAAAACAAAGAAAGGAAATGATACAATCTGGGTGATTGTAGATAGACTAACCAAGTCAGCTCATTTCCTACCAATGAAGGAAACTTTCAGTATGGAACAATTAGCTAAGTTATATGTAAATGAAATTGTTTCTTTACATGGAATTCCTTTATCAATTGTTTCTGATAGGGATAGCCGATTTACCTCTCATTTTTGGTCAACTTTCCAAAAGGCAATGGGAACCAAGTTAAAATTGAGCACAGCTTATCATCCTCAAATGGACGGACAAATCGAAAGGACTATTCAGACGATGGAAGACATGCTTAGAGCTTGTGTAATTGATTTCGGAGGTAATTGGGACGATCACTTACCTTTAATAGAATTTTCTTATAACAATAGTTATCACACAAGTATCAATGCTGCACCATTCGAAGCACTTTATGGACGTAAGTGCCGAACCCCAGTCTGTTGGGCAGAAATTGGGGAAAAGCAATTGTCTGGACCTGAGATAGTGCAAGAAACAACTGACAAGATTATTCAAGTCAAGGAACGACTAAAAGCAGCACGTGATCGACAGAAGAGTTATATTGATAACCGACGCAAGCCATTGGAGTTTAAAGTAGGAGATAAAGTATTGTTGAAAGTCTCTCCTTGGAAAGGAGTAGTAAGATTCATCAAACGGGGAAAACTAAGTCCCAGGTATGTTGGACCTTTTGAGATTATTAGAAGAATCGGACCCGTAGCCTATCAGCTACAACTGCCAGAGGAAATGGCAGGAATACATGATGTGTTTCATGTATCAAATCTCAAGAAATGCTTAGCTGATGAATCACTGATAGTACCTCTTAAGGATATAGAAGTAAATGAACAACTCAAGTTTGTAGAAAGGCCTCTACAAATTGAAGACAGGAAAGTCAAGAATCTCAAGCACAAGAGATTAGTTCTGCTCAAAGTGAAGTGGGACTCCAAAAAAGGACCTGAGTACACATGGGAACTCGAATCTGAAATGCAAAGAAAATATCCGCATTTATTCCAGTAGATCTCGAGGACGAGCTCTAAAAGAAGGTGGGGAGGATGTAACAACCCTCAGTAAAACCGACACGCTATTATATTTAAAAATGTCCCAACATGTCTTTAAATACACCCCGTATGTGAAAACCGAGCCCGAAATACAATATAGCATTTAAAAATAAAATTTAAATCTGAAATATAAGTTGAGGCGGGCCGCGTAGACCCACCCCAACCATTTACGCGGGCGGTATCGAGGTAGATACATGATCTCGTTTGATTTCTTAAGTTAAGGCGGGCCGCGTAAGATCTCGTTTAAGCTAACGCGGGCCGCGTAAGATCAATATAGTGGCGCAACCTGGTGATGACACGTGTCATCATCGTGTCAAGCCTAGTGGTGATCCGGACGAGCTACGCGTTGACCCAACGTTGACGCGGGCCGCGTAAGCCTTGTGCTTGTCGTACGCGGGGCGCGTGAGACTCAGATTTCAGCACTATATAAGAAGGCCTCGGGATTTCACTTTCAATCGTTCATTTCTTTTCTCAGTCTTGAATTTCTGAAGTAGTAGGCTTTATATTCAAGTATTATACCCCCTAATTAGCGAAGTTCTGCTCCGTTGTAAGTATTATAACCCCGGTTTTGTAATAAATACGCTGCCCGATTGATTTAGGGTTCCGTAATAACTGTCGTGGTTCTGCCCGACGTAGTTATTGGAATGCCGTCTCGGGGGGGGGGGGGGGGTATCATTAATATTTTTCAAAGGGTTATGATACTAACCAATGTACATTTGTATAAATTATAGATTATATCCAGGAAACCCTTACGCGAAGTCTAAGATAGCAATGTGAGTTTATCCAATTTTTTGTTAACCTTTTTGTAATATTTTACAAAACCTTAAATGTTTTACAATGAAATTAAGCGGTGATTGAGTCTTTGTAGTTCTTCAATTACTGCTGGTATGTTGGGGTTTTGTATACAAAATTTACTACACTGTGAGTAGTAAGTCGGGGATGACAGTACGTTACCATTGGACGACGAGTTAGCCAATGTGTAATATGACCCACAAGTCAGGATTGACAGTATTGAATGAGTAATTGTGTAGAAATAAACAATGTGATCGCTCTCAATATTGTTTTAATTGATAAAATGTTTCTTGATTAAACTGGGATTCACTCACCAGTATTTCCCACTTACAAATGTTTTTAAAACGTGTTTCAGGTAACACAATGTGACAGCCAATTAGTAAAAAGCCAGCTGGAGAGCACTGAAGGCTTGGGAAAAATGTGGCTAGAAAAGTTACCTAATAAATGATGTTTTAAATTCAATAAAATAGGGTTTATCCCAATAAACGTATTGTAATAAGAAACTTGGGTTTTGCCCATGTAATTATTAATATCAAATATGGTGGTTTTACTCTGATAAACATTTCCTAACTACGGTCCTGATGTAAATTCCTCTGCCAAATTAACCAACCTGATACCACCGAAATTATGAGTTCGCGTCCGCCCGTTCCCGGGGATCAGGGATCGGGGGTTGCGACACTAGGTCACCCTATGTAACTATAAATAGGGTGAACCTAGTTCATTATTAGGTTAGACATATTTTGAGAGGTTCTTAGTATTTTTCGAATTCTTGTCAAGTGTACCAGACGGTTCTCTAGAAACCGTGTGCACTTTGATATTCAGTCTATACAAATCGTTCTTGTTCTTATCACTTTCATTAGTATTCTGCACTCGTGATTGTGATTTTGATATCCGATTGGTAGTTATGGGACTTACAATTGGTATCAGAGCCTAAGTAGTCTTTCGTAGGCTCGGTTCGTTGGATATCAAGCGAAGAACGTTGAAATTATTTGTAGATTGAAGAACATGGAGAAACTGTTGAAAACATCAAGAATAGTTGAAAATTTGCATGTTTGATCTGTTTTGGGGTGAAATCTATTGTGTTTGCACATTTTTAGGAAACTTGATGGAAATAATATCTCCAATTTGATTTTCGAAATCTGTTCCTTATTTTTCGAGATTTGGAATTTGATTGGTTTAAAAGTCAAAGTGAGTGATATTATTTCATATTGTGCGATTGAAACTCACTACAAGAACGGGGCACCTTTAGCGGCGACAGGTGTCACCGGTATTGGTCCAACTTGTCGCCGCTATTGACCTTTAGCGGCGACATGTCGCCGGTAAAGTGTCGCCGGTATTGATTGGCCGGTATTGGCCACCTGTCGTCGCTAAACGTATTCGTCGCCGGTATTGCTCTTGAACCTTTAGCGACGACAGATGTCGTCGCTAAAGAGTCGCCGGTATTGCTCTTGGTCGCTAAAAGTCTTTTTTTTTAATACAGCTGCTGTATTTACAGCACCCGGCCATTTTTTCGGCCGAAAAAACAGAACCTGCCTATTTCAAACAACACAAACATACGCCACGAACATATACTAAAGGTAATATAATTAAAAACTACGTTTAAGTCGTACATTATAATCCTACAACGTTTAATTAAATCTAAATCATACATTAAAAACAAGTCACTCTTCGTCGGATTCTTTATCGAATAAGTCGTCAGAATCGTAGCCTTTTGACTTTCCTTTTCCTTTCCCTTGTGAAGCAAGATAGTTGTTAAGTTGGTTCAAAAATGACGGAGTTTGAAACAAGCTGTTAACAAAATCCTACAATAATAGATATCAAAACGTATATTAGCATATTAATTAACGCTACCAACATATATTTAACAAGGAAACATGCGTTCGTTTGTCATTTTATAAATTGCGTAGTTTACCTCGGAAAAGGGTTCTTGCGTCCGAGCTTGCGAAGACGACATGTTCGAGGACGTGTTCGAGGACGTGTTGGAAGAAGGTTTAGGCCCCATCCCGCGGTACCATCCTCGCCGCTCTCCCAACGCTTCTTGATACGGGGCAATTGGAGGACCATCGTCGCTCCATTCATATGTGGCCTGTTGTATGTTCCGTTGTATTTTACGAAGATGATTAAATATATATGTGTGTGTATATATATATATATGTATTCGTTATAGAAAATAATACTTAAAAGAAATACTTACGTAATTTTGTTCAGCAACCAGATCAACCTAATTCCCATGATTGTCCGTGTGGGTTTTAGCATACGTAAGTACCCAATCCAAATCCTGTTTAACATTAAACTTAGATTATACATTAAATAAAAAAAAGCTTACACACACGCACACATACATAAAACATTACATTTTTATAGGCGGTGCTACCGTACGACGATGTCCCCCCACGGTATGGGAATTGTTGTATGTTGCGTACTAGTTTGTTGGCCTTGCTTTTTTTAATATATTTTTCTTGCCGGAAACCTTCGATGGTTCTCAACCAGTTTTCAAAGGGCATATCCGCGGGATGGTATGCCCTTGCCCTCTCAAGATCTTCGTAACCTCCCTGGCTATCAAATAATTGTCTAGCTTCATACTTGCGGTCAGTGTACCGCTTCATAAGCACACTCCTAATACTACCCTTCAAGTTTTTCGCCTCATAATCACGTTCCACTTAACAAAATTGAAATTTTCCTACAAATTAAATAAAAAAGTTAAAATATCATATATAAATTAGATTTGCATGTGCTTAAATATTTGATAAAATTTTATGCATATAACTTATTTACCCATAAGTGGTTCATGACGGCATCCTTGTAATGTTGTTCAACATTATCCCATCCAATTTTATCAAGCGGGATGGTCCGCCACATATACATGCCGGCCTCCCTTGAAAACATGTCTCTTGATTTACCAACAGGGGTAAACGTGAACTGTCTGTCAAACGTAAGCGATACAGGCCCCCCCGCTTTTACTAGACGCCGTAGTTTCTCATTTTTAGCTTTCCCCCTAACCTTCTTTGGGGGAACCGCTGCAATTAAAACAAAAATAATTAGTAACAACATTTATAATATATAAAATATAAGGACTACAAAATAATTTAGTAAAAGACTTACCGTCTGTCTCGTGTGTGCCACGAAATCCACCAGGAGGAAGCGGTGGATCACCAGCGCCGTCACCCCCATGTCCCCAGGGGGCCACATCCGCCATCAAATAAGCGAATATCAGCAATACCGAAAACATAATCCCTATAAAGTTACAAATGTTACAGCATGTGTATCTAATAGAAATTAAGGGAAAGTACAACAAGTGTAACTCAAATTCAAATAAATATTTCAAACAAGTGTTTATCAATTACAAATCAATATAAATTACAATAACTTTTCTTTTAGTCAGACTCCACATAATCGGGATCATCCTCATCACAATCAGGCTCGACCTCATCACAATCAGTCTCGACCTCAAACACTTCATCGACGGTAGCCGTTGGGGGATCAACTTCAATTGAAGGCTCACCCGCAGTAACATGAGAAGATCCAATTTGAAAGTATTGGGTCAAGTCAATGACAAGTGGACAGTCAGATGAAGAGTTGTTGTCGACAACGTCATTATCTTCTAAGCCTTTGTCAACATTTTGAACCTTATTGACGCGGTCATCATCACTTAATGGCCGATCCCAAATTTTTCGATGATTAACATTTTCGACTACCCACCTATGTTTATTTTTTTGGTTTCGAGACGTTTCTTGGATGAAGAACACTTGTTTGGCTTGCGAAGCAAATATGAGTTGATCGTCTTTGTCCCATTCACGTTCAGTGCTTATACTGGTGATATTATTGTCATGGTTTACACCCCTTCAAGTATCAAACCACTTGCACCGAAATAGGACAGTGGAATAATTATTTGTATAACGCAACTCAATAATTTCTTCTAATTGGCCATAAAATTTCACACCGTTCTCTCCAACCACTTCCACCCCAGAGTTTTGCGTTACGCATTTTGCATCACGTTCAAGTGTCTTAAACCTAACACCGTTGACTATGCAAGCAGTGTAAGTGTAAGCAGTCATTTTCGCACAAATTGAAAGAGCATACAACTCAGGGTGGAATTCTGGAGAATTTTGTGTTTTCATCGAATGGACCTAACAAATATAGAGTAATAATGTTTGTTATATATGTATTACCTAGCAAGTGTAGAGTAATGAGTGTTATATATGTATTATACCTTATGGAGAAACCATCCTGGAAATTTGGTTTTAAGATCATCTTGGGGATGTGTATGTTTGAATTCACTACATTGATGACAAATATAAGAAAGGAATGAAAAATACCAATTAACAGATTATGAAAAGTTAAAGATAGAAGCACTCACTTCATGTACTCCCTAACTTCTGCGCAGTTTTCGAGGACAAACCATTCCATCTTGCTTTTTTCGATGAATGATAGATATTTGTCCTTTGTTGCGCCAACAGGACGACATTTGGACTCAAACACCCATAACTTTCTTTTTTCAACAACGACATCATCGTTTCTATCTGGGCGATTGAACTTAGTCTGAACATCTTTAAGGTACATTGAACAAAATGTTAGAGCTTCTTCAAACACATAACCTTCAGCTATACAACCTTCAGGCCTTGCCGGGTTTTTAACATAGTTCTTTAGTTTTTTCATGTACCTTTCAAATGGATACATCCATCTAAAAGCTACTAGACCTCCCGTAATCACTTCATCAGGTAAATGCACAAGTAAATGAACCATAATGTCAAAAAACGCAGGTGGATAGATCATCTCTAACTTGCATAAGATGGTAACAATGTCATCCTTTGCTTTCTTCATATCATCCACCGATAGTGTTCTAGAGAAAAGTTGCTTAAAGAACATACAAAGGTCTACTATTGGTGTAGATGTATCTTTAGTCAAAAGTCCTCTAACCCCAATCGGTATCAAACGTTGCATGAGGATTTGACAGTTATGAGATTTCAACCCGGTAATGTTAGCATTGTTATCTGTCACCCTCTTACTGATATTAGATCCAAACCCATCTGGTAATTTAACATTTTTTATAAACTGACAAAAAAGTTTTCGATCATCGGACTTGAATGAGTACTTTGGGTGGGGACTTAAGAACTTGTCACCCGATTGTTTCAGCCATTGTGTCGGCCGAATGTTTAGTTTTGCCAAGTTGGACCGCGCATTTGGCGTGTCTTTGCTCTTATCGTTCATTAGAAGAGTACCGAGCAAGCTGTCGCACACATTTTTCTCTATATGCATTACATCTAAGTTATGTTTCAGCTGCAGAGAAGACCAATACTCAAGGTCAAAAAATATGCTTCTTTTGGACCAGTTTAACTCGAAATCTGACCGGGTTATCCTCCCACCTCCAAAATCTGGATGCTTGCCTGGTAGACGATTAATTAAACGACCGAGTTGAGCTTCTATGTCAGCTGGGCTAAACTGTCTCGGAGGGTCTCGTGTCTCGGGTCTCCCGTTAAAGTCGAGACTTGTTCTCCATGGATGGTTGGCATCTAAGAACCGGCGATGACCAACATAAGCACATTTACCAGTTACACGTATTGAAGGAGTGTCTTGGTTACAAGTTGGGCATGCCATGTAGCCTTGTCCGCTCCAACCTGATAGACTACTACGGGCTGGAAAGTCATTTATGGTCCATAACAACGCCGCCTTCATTGTGAAGTATGTGTTTATTGCTGCGTCTTTAGTACGTACACCTGTCTGCCACAATTGCTTAAGCTCATCCACTAACGGTCTAAGGAAAACGTCCATGTCTTTCCCCGGTGATTTAGGGCCAGGAATCAACAAGGTCAACTTGAATGTGGACTCTCGCATGCATAGCCAGGGAGGCAGATTATATGTGGTGAGTATAACCGGCCACGTTCTATGAGTCGAGGATCCACTATCGTTGTTAAAGGGATTAAAACCGTCAGCTGCAAGCCCTAAGCGAACATTTCGTGGCTCCATCGCGAAGTTTGGGTACTTTTTTATCAAAGTCTTACCATGCAGATCCATCAACTGGATGACGCATAGTCCCATCTTCCGATCGTCCGGTACTATGCCATATCATATCTTTCGCTGTGTGCCTTGAACAATACAAACGTCGTAGTCTAGGCGTCAAAGGAAAGTATCGTAACACCTTACGAGCCACCTTCATGCCTTTTGTGTCTTTATCGACCCATTGACTCTCATTACAAACGGGACAATTTTGCAAGGACTCGTTTTCTTTCCAAAAGAGAGCACAATCATTTGTGCACACATCTATCATCTCATATGCCAAACCAATCTTCTTAAATGTCTTCTTAGCTACATAATACGAAGGGGGAATCTTGTTGCCTTCTGGCATTGACTCTCGCAACAACGAGAGGAGTCGATCTACTGCTTCATTTTGCAAATGGTACGTATCCTTTATATTCAAAAGCTTTGCTAAAAAGTTGATAGAAGAAAACTTGGTACAACCAGGATATAATTCTGTTTCAACTTCCTTTACCAGGTCTTCAAAATCATCAACAACACCGCTACTCTCTCCATTCGAGTTCTCTTGGTTAAGGTATGTATCTTCTTCCATACGCTCCCCCCTAATGTGTTCAATAACGTTTACCATACCGTCTTGTGGCGCAACATCGTTTACTTCTGCAATTGGAGTCGTGTCCCCGTGATAGGTCCACTTCGTGTATTCCTTCCAAAAACTGTTAATACGCAAATGGTATTTCATTTCTGCCATAGTTTTTAAGCCGAAATTTTTACATTTGGTACACGGACATCTAACTTCATCGTGGTTTTTAATCACTCTTTCACACATCTCGATAAATGACTTGAGTCCTTTGTTGGACCGTTCTACGACCTCGAAAAGTCAGTCAAGGACGTTCATCTTCATGTGTAAAGGCGGAATCAATGCACACAAAGTTACAACAGTTATTCTCTTTAATTTCTTCTCTTTTATTGCTTTCTGATTACAATTTGACAGAGTTTCGTTCCACAAGCAATGATCCAAGTCCCTTAACAAATGAACTCACACAACCTATTTATACTATGTAGATTTCGCTTGAGATGGCTTGAAGCGAAATCAACACATGTTGATTTCGCTTGAACTTGTTCAAGCTAAATCACTTAATGTTGATTTCGCTTGAATCAGTTTCAAGCGAAATTCTCAAGTTAAATCAATACAAACCCTAATTTAACCCTATTGTGTGATCATTCAAACAATCTAGACACAAGACTTGATTATGACGTAATCAACAGACATTTAGTGCACCAACAGACTCCCCCTTGGATGTTGATGAAGTCTTTGGCTTCAAGTCTTTGTCTTCATCATTCTTCAAACCTTGTAAAAACTCTCCTCAATCTTTATCTTCAAACTTTCCTTTGACCGTTGATCCAGACTCCCCCTTTCACATACTCCCCCTCTCGATATGCTAGAATTTGAGATGTCTGGTTCAAGCTTTGACATTTAGCTTCCGTGGAAATTCCTGAAACCTGCAATCACTCATCCAACTATAAGTAACAACATTTAAAACTTTCAGATAATGTAATCTGACAATTCAAACTTTCTAAACCACTTCTCATGAAATTGGCAGTTTCATCGAATCGTATCGGAAACTAGCTCTATAACAATATAAGCATCCAAATCCCCCACAGTTAATCGTCCAAGTCCAAATTAATGGCCTTGGAGATATCACAAACTGTTTTTTTTTTATTTTTAATTCAAGTTTCAAATTAATGAACTTGTTTTATTTTCAGAAACACAATCAGCTTACTTAGATTTTGAAACTCAGCACTCAGACATCAGTTGTCGAAAATAAAGCAGAAATCAAAATCTTTTTGTATTTTTCTGAAAATATAAAGCAATAACGAAATATGTACAAACATATTTACAAACAATATTTTTGTTTGAGTATGCGTCAGAGGATCATATCAGTTTTTGACAAGTCACAAGTACCGTTGAGCTTAATTTCACAGTAAGTATTAAACAATTCACTTAGATTGTCGATATACTGATCCACTTAAATTTTCATACAAACTTCAACTAATTCAGGATACGAATTATGTGTATTAAGAACTTAAACCCATTCATGTGTCCCACCTCTTGAATATACTCCCGTATCCAGATCCCAATATTCAGTCTTACAGGCAATTATAACACAAATGATATCTGTAAGGGGTTAATAAATTATGAAGAATCATGAGAGCTCAGGTCAGAACCATCGTTCAGCAGAGAGATCATGACTCAACTTGTGGGTGTGTCCCCTTTAGAGGATCTTTTTTACAACAGCATTGCTAAGCAATTTTATTGTCTTATCATATATGCTGAGGGTGATGCTGTGTTTCAAGCATATGCGGAAAGTATTATTCGAGGACTAGGTCAGAACTACCGTTCAGCAGAAGTCCTGGAATAATACCCCAGACATCATTGAGTATAAAAACCTGTATATCAGAATACGAAACCTTTCAAACGAGATTTCAGGGGTTACCTATATATCCAAGTAGTGTTCCCCACGAAATAAGCAAGTGTTTGAATTTAGGTTTATATCCCGAAAAAGTTTACTAAATGTATAAAAATCTACCGACACATCCACGGTGAGATTGTTTAACACATTTAAACTTTCCATTTCTTTAGCGTACTGTAACTGTCTACTGATGTACTATCATTTCCTCTTTTTACGCAAAAACTCAATTTTCAATTTTATCATGTTTTTGTCATTTTCAAATTTTCAAATGTTTTTGGATTTTCTAACAACAATATATCTCCCCCTAAAATGCAAAACCATTTAAAAAAAATTTGACAACCAACACTGATAGCTTTGTCTCGCCATCCATTTTCTGCATCTCATGCTCTGTTTTGCAGAAAATATAACATACCCTCATGATTTACAACCCATTGATCTTAACAGTTTGAAAACCGTTTTTCAATCTAATGAAAGTAATCATGTTTGTTCAGCCGTGAGGGTTTCGGCGTATTCAATCAACATACATTCAAACAAAATTAAAAACAAACATATTTTTGTTTTTTTTTTTTTCAAATTTTTAACAAACTAAAAACATATTTTTTTTTTTTTTATTTTTCCAATTTTTAGGATTTTGAAAATATTGTTTATTTATGTACAGAAAACACTCAAACTAAACTCCCTGTTCAACCAAACCAGGGTTCAGCAACCTCTCCCTGTGCCAGGTTGCTCCAACTTCTCTGTTCACAATCTTCAGCTTCGTTGAGCACCTGCACATTCAACAATTTGATCATTTGAACAACGCAACCCAAGCCTGTTTAGACTCAGGTAGTTGAATATGAATCTTTCCAGGTAAAACTGGATAATTTCTTTCATTTTTCTCAAAAACATCATCAATTTTAATCTCAACTTTTTCATCTTTTACCGAATTATCATTTTTCTTAACAAACCATGTGTGACCCGTCGGTGTTCCTCGTTTATAAAAATGTGACTCTTTTTGAACCTTTTGATTTTGAACAACATTTTTAGGTTTCCAAAACTCTTGAGGTTTTGTCATATCAACAGATTTTCTCCAACTCTGTGTTGTTCTCAATCTGGGTGTGTGAGAATTCCAGGTCTGTCTTGAATCAAACCTGTTCGGGTTTGATTTCCAATTTTGATTTGAAGCAAACTTGTTTGTATTGTACCTCCAAGTTTGTTTCGAATCAAATCTGGTTGACCTTGGTTTCACATCCTCAGATTTATGTTTTTCAACATCAACAGGATTTGGATTTGGACACTTTCGTGCAACATGTCCAATTTGATCACATTTAAAACACACTTTCTTTGAAACGTCCTTGGCCTGTTTTTGTTTCTTTTTCATAGCATCAAACTCTTCATTTGACTGTTGTCCAAATTTGAGTTTTTCCTCTTCTTTCAAACTTTTCCCTTGAACAAAATTCATCTTTTGTTGCAAATTTGGTTTTTTACTTTGATTCCAATTCCGTTTCTTTTTATACCCCAAACCAGCCTTCATGTTTTTCTTCTTAAAACCAGGTTTGTTATAAAAAGATTTATGACCTTTACCAGCAAACTTTGGAATCTCAGACTTCTCAATCTCAACCATTTTGAAAACTTTATCTATCTTCTCTGAAATCACATTCTGAATCGGGAATACAACATCTAAGAATAATTTGTCCGATCCAATCATGGTATAAACCAATCCTTTTGAATCATCATTCAAATTTTTCTTGGATTTTGTGTTTTTCAGATAACCATCATAAAGATTTCCTTCATCTCCATCCTGTGATTCAGACTTACCTTTTGTAGACTCATCTTTCAAAACGCTTTCAACAAGCTTACTTACCACCTCTGAATCATTAGCATCATCAGATTTGGAGTAAGTCACATCGATACTTTCAGGTAACTGGTCAGCTATGTTCAAACCCTTTGCCACCTTTTCCTCATCATAAAAAGTATAATTGTTTCTCAATGGTGGTGGTACCTGATGAAATTCTGAACCAATACCCTTTTTGCAATTTTCAGTATCTTTGTCATCTGGTGTGATGTTGAAAATGCGTTCGAGAATGTACGAAGAATTATGATAACTTTGAAGTTTTGTAACAACCTTTTCTTTTTCAGCCAAGACTTGTTTAAGATTTGCAATTTCATCAACACATTTGTTCAATTCAATTTGCTTTTCTTTAAACTTTCTTTCATACATTTCTTTAGTTGTTAAAGTTTCAGACAATCTTTGATCAAAACTTTTGACTTGGCTCTTCAAAGTATCATAAGCTTCTTGTACTCTCTGACTCGACCACTTTAAAGAATCATACTGTTTTTGTAAATCTTGAAATTTCGATTCTTTTTCAACACAATCGACACATTTTGTAGAACACAGTTGTCTATAAACATCATTATCCTTTTCAAGACCTTGACATTTCTGTGTCAATTTTTCAACTTTTAGTTTCAAAATTTCTTCTTTTTCAATCATATCTTTACATTTTATTGTAAAACCATTTTCAAGTTTGCTTAATTCATTATCTTTTGTTTTTATGATGTCATCTTTTTCAGTACAGGCTTTGCACATTTCTATGCAATTCCTGCACTTTTGTTCTTTTTCATCAACCATTTCAACATTTGATAGATCAGAAGATTTTCTAACCTCAGTCGCATTCAGCACCGGTTCTTCTGATTCAGTTTTCTGATCTTCCTCTTTGTTCTCCACTTTTTCTTCTTTCTGAGCTTCTTCATTCTTCTGTTCTTCTTCAGCTTTCTGTTCCTCTTCAGCAGCAGTCTTCGCAACAACCTTTACTTCTTCAATCATCTTCTCCAGTTCTTCTTCTTTTCTCTTCTTCATCTCTACCACCTTCGGTAAACTTGCTTCATAAACTTCTCTTAACTTGATCATCAAATTTGGCAAATAGCTTTTATCAGAAAGCCTTCTTGTGTTGAAAGTGCCTTCACTTGGAAACACATTTGTTACAGCATCAAAATCCACTTTTGATGGATCAACTACTGGATTACCCTGTGGATCCATGTAACACTCTAGTTCTTCATTCCATCTCTTGGCTCTTTGTGCTTCCTTAAATGGTTCATTCAATTTGCCAATTTCCCATCTTGCACTGTCTCTTCTCCACCATCTATCATGATCATCATTTGCAACAAATGCATAACCAACTGCATCTTCTTCAGGTAGAACTTCTTGACTCCAGTCATACCCTTCATCGTCGTATATAACTGCAAGAGCCCTTGATCTTTCTTCTGGTTGCTTTAATCTTGGTGGCTCAGACTTGTTCTGATGGTAAATTGCCTTCCTGTAGTAATCTTCATTGAATGGATTTTCAGAATCATCAGCAGCATACGCATTTCTGCACTCGCGCTTAAAGTGACCTCTTTGTTTGCATTTGAAGCATGTCACCTTGGATTTATCAAATCCCAATTTGGTAGATGGTCCACCAATTGACTTTCTCCCCGTGATCTCCATGAACCGCTGTGCCCGACGAACCGCACTGGCCATGCACCATCTGATATCCATTAGTTCCATCTCCTCGGGGTCTAATTGATCATAATCTTCTTTCGTCAAATTGGTATTGCCAATCTTCCCTGCAACAAGACTTTCATACGATTCAAGTACAGATGCCAAGAAAACCATCTGTTGTTTTGCGGATTCTTCGCTGAAATTCTGCCCATTCTTCAGATCCACTGCGATATTACACTGAAACAAATTCTTGGAAGCAGATTGACTTGAAGTGTTTGAAGAAGATCCACTGTGAAAACCACTGTGAAGACTTTCATTGTTCACTGATCTTGAACTTTCTGCAGAAAATGCTGTTCTTGGAGACCCAGCCTGCGGTACTCTGTAGTAAAGCTCTACATTCTGCTGATAAGCTGGATTGTTGACTTTAGATCTCTTTATCTCCAACTCATGACTTTCAAGCTTTTCAATCAGCATATCCAATTTCAACTCTTCCGGCTTTATTGTATTTTTCAACATTAGAGCGAAGTATTTCCACTCTTGATCATCTGGCAATGAATCAAACAGTTTATCCACCAGCTCCTCTTCAGAAGGTAAGATTTGATGTCTGATCAGCTCCACTTTCAGATGTCCGAATCTCTCAATCATTTTACAAACAGATTCATTTTTCATACAACTGAATAAATCAAACTCTTTACGCAACAATTTCTTTTTGTTTTTAACAATTTCATTACTTCCTACACATTTTCTCTCTAACGCTTCCCACAAACTCTTTGAAGTCTTTTCTTGTTCAAGTAATGAAATAATATCCTCTCTTACTGACTGTTTGATCAATGTTATCATTCTATGTTCAGCCACAACATTTTTTATATCTTTTTCTGTAAAATCTTTTGGATCTATTAACTCTCCTCCCTCTTTTACTGGTGCAACGTATTCATCTGTCAGTTTTAACCAGCTTTCAGTAGCAAAAGCTTTTACCCAACCCTCAAATCTATTTTTCCACCTGTGATAATCTTCCACTTTCATTAGCTTTGGTGGCTTCTGTTGGCTCCCGTACATGTTCTCAAACTTTAAATTCTCCGAAATCTCTTTTGAATATTCTTTCATCTCAGATCTTCTATCTGACGATTCGGAAGTGAACGCGTACATATCGCTAAACGGGTTTATGAAATTATCATCCATTGTGAACGTACCTGACAAAAACATCAAACACTTAGAAAAATTTTAAGTTTTGAAAATTCAGCAGCTTCAAGCGAAATCAGCTCAAAATAACAGTTCAAGCGAAATCTGCTAACAAAACTGATTCAAGCGAAATCAACTATTTCGCTTCAACTGATTAGACCCTTCAAGCGAAAACCCACTAGATCTATTTCGCTTCAAATGAACACAAGCTTCAAGCGAAAACCAGCAGTCCTATTTCGCTTCAGATGAACTCAAGCGAAATCCAAGATCACAACACTATTTCGCTTCAGATGTTCAAGCGAAATAGTCCAAAAAGTCTGATTTGAAGCGAAATCAATTATATCCTTCGAACACTTTCAAGCGAAATCCTGTTTTAGGTCATTTTTAACATGTTTTAGTTTGAATTTTCGTCCGAAACTTTGTAGGCTTTGTTAAAACTTAGTTTTACACAAGATACTCAAAAATCAGACCATTTCGACCGTAGGAAATAGTTCAGATCTGAAAAATGTAAAAAGAAATGAGTAGAAATGAGAGAAATCGGTAGAATCAAGCTGTAGTAGTATGAACTCCTCGTCCTGAGCTCTGATACCACTTGTTGGACCGTTCTACGACCTCGAAAAGTCAGTCAAGGACGTTCATCTTCATGTGTAAAGGCGGAATCAATGCACACAAAGTTACAACAGCTATTCTCTTTAATTTCTTCTCTTTTATTGCTTTCTGATTACAATTTGACAGAGTTTCGTTCCACAAGCAATGATCCAAGTCCCTTAACAAATGAACTCACACAACCTATTTATACTATGTAGATTTCGCTTGAGATGGCTTGAAGCGAAATCAACACATGTTGATTTCGCTTGAACTTGTTCAAGCTAAATCACTTAATGTTGATTTCGCTTGAATCAGTTTCAAGCGAAATTCTCAAGTTAAATCAATACAAACCCTAATTTAACCCTATTGTGTGATCATTCAAACAATCTAGACACAAGACTTGATTATGACGTAATCAACAGACATTTAGTGCACCAACATCCTTGCTTGTAATGAGGTGAATGACGTGGGGAATCAATCCAACTTTTATCGATAGGCATTATGAAACTGAAAGAAAATCTAATTTAGGATTAACAAGACAAGGGTAGGCTGCTAAACCCACTTTTTGAACACTTTATCTCATATGTGAATGTGTATTACATGATTGTTTGTTTAAGAAAAATTCGGCAGCATTTCCTCTTAGCTCCCAAGTATATATGTAATGATATATATACCCGAGGAGCAAAGAGAAAATGATAACCGAATCCTTCTTAAACAAACAATCATGTAATACACATTCACATCCTAAATGAGATAAAATATTCAAAAAACAGTCCAAGATAAACGAGGACAACCCGAAATTAATTTCTAAATCAATTTCGGGCGGGTATTTCTAAGCTCGTTATGTTTAAATGATTAATTCAAACACGGGCACAGTTTTTTAAGCTTGTTATGTTCTTAATGATTGTTTTAAATTTTGGGCGGAACGTTATGTTTTAAATCATGATTTCAATTTCGATTGGGTGTTTTCTTAGCTCGTTATGTTTGAAATGATGAATTCAATATCAGGCACAGTTTTTAAGCTCGTAATGTTCTTCATAATGGTTTATATTTCGGGCGGGTATTTTCTTATTTTCTTAGCTCCTTTTGTTTTAAATGATGATTTCAATTTTGGCGGGTATTTTCTATGTCCGTTATGTTTTAAATGATGATTTTAATATAAAGAGGGTATTTCCTAACTAATATATATTTGTCAAATTAAAATATAAATGTTTTAAAACCTAAACACAAATATACAAATTATCAAACTTTAACATTTTTTTCAAACCTACACATAAACAAACACACATTTTGATCAAAACCATAAAATTTATACACTTACACCTACATACATACATTCATTCATACACTTACATACCCACATACATGCTTACATACACCTACATACACAAATACATAGACTTTCTTATACTCATTTTCTCCAAATACACCTACATTATACATTTGACATACAAACATTCATCCTTACATACACATTTGCATACTTTATACAAACATACATACTAACATACACAATTTTCACCAACATACTAACATACACCTACATACATACATTCATTCATACACTTACATACCCACATACATGCTTACATACACCTACATACACAAATACATAGACTTTCATATACTCATTTTTTTCAAATACACCTACATTATACATTTGACATACAAACATTCATCCTTACATACACATTTGCATACTTTATACAAACATACATACTAACATACACATTTTTCACCAACATACTAACATACACCTACATACATACATTCATTCATACACTTAAATACCCACATACATGCTTACATACACCTACATACATAAATACATAGACTTTCATACACTCATTTTCTCCAAATACACCTACATTATACATTTAACATACAAACATTCATCCTTACATACACATATTTACATACCTAAACCAAAAATTATACAATTTCTAAACTTTTAAAAAAATACATATAAAACTAACCGTTTTTTTTTCAGGTTTCAAGTAGACTAAGACCGCTGAGACGAGGTGGTACCGGAGAAGTGAAGGTGGTGACCGGAGAAGAGATAGTGGTGATCCGAATTTTCTTCCATAAACACAAATATACACAAAAACGAGCAAAAATTAAAGCCTATAACATGTAAATAACAAAATAGAGAAGAGATTTAACAAAAAACAAAGTTAAACTAACCGATTTGGGCAAAAAAGCCGGTTCTACGGCGGTGGTTCGCAGAGAAAAGGGGGGAAATGAAGGAGGAGGGAAGAAAATGGCGCTGTGAGGACTTTTACGGAAAGATCAATACCGGCGACGGCCTGTCGCCGCTATTAGTTCCACTGTCGCCGCTACTATGCTAACTAGGGTTAACCAGGATAAGATTTGTGTGGCTGGGGATTAAAGTGGGACACCAATCTTTAGCGGAGACAGCGTGTCGCCGCTATTGGTTATTAATTGTCGCCGGTATTGCTGCCTTAATCCCCAACCATTAGATCAGATTAATGATCAACGGCTGGGGTTTGGGTTTGACGCGGATCGACCAATAGCGGCGACACTTGGCCTGTCGCCGTAAAAAGTGTATAATTCTTGTGCGACTACAACATCATCTTTTCAAAAACTACAACATTTGCCTGCTACAAAATTTAAAGTGACATCATCAGACATCATCTTTGCATAGGAAGTCAACTTGTGCGACTAATCAAAAACTAGTTTTAAGCCCCCCGCGTTGCGGGCGGCGGCGTAAAACCGTGCCACCATCGTTGCATTGCGCGAGAGGGAGGGGTAAAACTATGTTAAGTAGCAACCGAACGACGATCAAAACACTAATTGCTAACACCAAGTGACTCACGTGAAGCAAATTCTAGACGAAGTCGAATTTATATCGACGCATATTAGAAAGTCCATGGATAAAAACATGAGAGACCAAATATCAATACCATACACCGTGCTAAGTAGCAACAAACAATGACCAAATTTGAAGAAAAAAAACGTAAAAAAAACAAATAAAAGACTAAACTCATTTAACATTTGTGCCAAATCATATAAAAAACAAAGTTCTATTAAAAAAAAGGGTGTACCTATTGGCACACCCATCTCACTATATACACACCTAAAAAGGTGTTTTTTGTCTTTATATACACACCCTGCAGTGTCGAACTGTGGCCAAAACGCGGCGTTTTGGTCCGGTTAATCAGAAAAAAACTGACGGGTGTCTGACGGGTCTGTTGACCGGACCAAAACGCCGAGCTTTGGCTGCGTTTTGGTCCTGTCAACCAGACAAAAGACTGACACCCGGTCTGGTTGACAGGACCAAAACGCTGCCAAAGCTCGGCGTTTTGGTCCGGTCAACAGACCCGTCAGACACCCGTCAGTCTTTGTCTGGTTAACCGGACCAAAACGCCGCGTTTTGGCCACAGCTCGACACTGCAGGGTGTGCATATAAGGACAAAAACCACCTTTTTGGGTGACTATCTACACACTTGGTGTGTAGATAGTTTGGCCCAAAAAAAATCCTATAGCTTACAATGTAAAACAAACTCTAGAAAAGACAAAAAATGTACTATTCATACCTTTTTTATGAATTAATATATATATATATACAATTGTGCGACTACTTCTTGTGCATTCAACTATTGTACGATTGGAACCTTCTTGTGCGACAGACATCTTGTGCGATTACTCCTTCTTGTGCGACTACATCAACGAACCACCGCTGCCATCATCATCAGTCATCTTCTTCATCAACCTTTGAACTCTCCGACGACCACCGTGCTAACACCGAACACCGTAATTATTGTCGACAACTGCGAGAATCATTCACGTCCACTTGTTCATCTCCTCCACCTCCACGTTGAACCACTAACCTGTAACACACCTTACTATCATCATCTAAACCACCACCTCCGATCACGACACCATCAACTTCTCCGTTTCGGTATCAAGTTCGAGTTCGGGTATCCGCAGAATCACATCACCGTCATTCATCATAACTACCATCATACCATCTCCACTGTTCACCTTTGTCAACATCACCGGAAACATCCTTCGTCGCCGGTCACCGTACAACCATCTCCATTTATCATCAACAACACAACACCTCCTCCACGTCTTCATCCATTCACGTCTCCGGTTACCATCTTCGTCTCCGTTGTCCATCAATCATCATCTTCATCTCTGTTCCGAACACTATCAATATTCATCTCCGTCACCTCTGTTTCCCAGTCATCTTCATCACCCACGGTCGCCGTCGACGATCAACATCATCTCCGGCATCCCTTCTCCATCTCCGACAACCGTAAAGACCACAGCCTCACCCGACCGTCATCATCACTATCCGAGAACAACCACCTTTCATCACCTTCGATAATCATCTTCTCAGTTTCAACTCCGATATCTCCGACGACGATCTTTTTCATAATTATTGTCGTTCATCGCTCCGATCACCTGAACTTCATCTCCAGCCACCGCACACCGTTTCGAGTTCGAGGTTGTGTTTACACTGTCATCGAGCATCACCATAACCATCACTTCCGCAACCACCACCGTAACCACTACCGTAACTCTGGTCATCTTCTTCGTCTCCGGTGTTCCACTCGTCACAACAACGACATCGTCATCATCATTCTTCATCACCACCTCCAACAACCACCGTGTTTCATAAACACCACCGCCGTCTTCCGACTTCACCATCATACCTGCAACATCACCGATCTTCGACTGCCATACATCGCCGATCACGTAAACCTCCGTTAACCTGCCACCACCACCGCCCAAGCATCACCGTTTTTCACCATCTCGTATCAACTCTTATCACTGTCTGATTTTATAAGTTTGGCGGCAGAACATTTTCAAAAGATATTAGGGTTTGGTGTGGGGTGCTTGAAACGAAGAAGACAACGAAAGTTGTTAACAATTTTTTAGGTTTTGTTTATTATAATAATTATAATATTAATTAGTTTTTTAATATAAAGTATAATTATTCTACTTAAAAAAAGGGGGGGTTGTCATTGTTTTTGTTTAATAAGTTTGAGAGGTTTGGAGGCGCGGTACAGAAAGTTGATTCGTGCGTGTGGTAAAGGGTTTCAGTTAAGGGATCACATATTTGGGCGATCACATTTTCGGGGGATACTCTCCCAAATTGAGGACCAAGCCTCCACATAGTTTAAACAACATTGATGGTGGTAGAAACATCTACAAGTCCATCACTATTGTAAATTTCCATTAATAAATTTTCTAAATTTATTAAAATCATTTACAATAATAACATATATTTCTCTCATATGTTATATTCTATAAAAAAAACTCACATGTGCATTTCCATGTTGATGCTCTTAACATTAGATGACATATCTCATTTTCGTGCATTTCATCTCAAACCATTCACCACGTTTCTTACGACGCCGTTATGCATTTGATGTTTGATTTGTGACTTATTACATAAGTCATGATCACAACCCGCTCGTTGTGTTTGTGTAAATTATTTTTTACACTTTGTACCAAAATGTGTATCCTTTTGAACTTATTAGTAGTCTAAAATAACGGATACACCAATGATATCTAAACATCAAATCCCAAAGTGTTATTATTTTCAACACACTTTAGAACGAAATAAACGCAATTACATCGTTCTGTCATGTTTTGAGGTACTCCCTCAATGGAACACGTATAACTTGTTTCGTCTTGAAACTCTAAACTTGAATAATCACAAGTTGTCCAAAATATAAAGTTGTTTACAATTAACTACTCGCAAGTAGTTGAGCAACTTATTATATTTATAACAACATCGAGTTGTTTTTCACCAAATAGTCTATCCGAGACTATTATATGGTTGAAGACGTTATACTTCTCGTGGAAGTATCGAATCACTTGTAATTCGCAAATACATGTTTTATTCGTTCAAAACATTTCTCGTTTTTGCAAGTGTTTTAAAAATAAACTATATATTTTTTATGTTTTGATTACAAATCAATACAATAAACCTTATAATATATTATTTAATAAAACAGTTTCAAACTCGCTCATTTGAATCGTTTTAATAGTTGGTTTATCATATTCAAACTATTTCTAACCGCTGTTAGATAATAACGATTACCAATCGTTAAAATGAGTGGTTTGTATGATAACCAATTCTAATACGCTAATTAGAAATTAACTGTTTGACAAACATTCAAAATATTCGGTTTATATAAAGTAAACCGTTACTAACGCGCTCGTTAGAAATAAAACGAATACACTTATTCTCATAAGGCAATTTTAGTTTATTTAAATGAACATTTTCTAACACGCTCGTTAGAAATAAACATAAACATTTTCTAAGACGCTCCTTAGAAAGTATACAATTGTCAAACTCTTTAAATCGTTTCTAACACGCTCATAAGAAGTAATCGAAAAAAAAACTATTTTTAATACGCTCATTAGAAATAAACAAATACGAAACAGTTTTAACATTTATGTAAAAAACCGTTTCTAACTTATATGTTAGAAATTTAAAGTTTTAGACGAAACCGTTACAAGGTTAATTATTATCCATAAATTGTTTCCAACTCACTCGTTAATAATTATTTGCAACAAAAATCTTTTCTAACACACTCGTTAGAAAATCTGTTCGTCTTTTAAGTAGTTAGGTTTACAAAATCATCGTATCTAACACGCTCATTAGATATAATAGATGATATTAAACCTTATTATTCTATAAAATTCTAACACACTCGTTAAAATTAAATGATCATTTATTGCCATAAGCCGTTTTTGGCCTATATAAAATAAACGTTTTCTAACCCGCTTGTTAGGAAAAAAATTGCCAAAGTCGTTAAATCATTTCTAACACGCTCATTAGAAATAACTTATTACAATTTTTGTTTTGAAGTTTATAAAAAAAAACTATTTCTAATACGCTCATTAGAAATAAAAAAATGCGAAACCGTTTCAAGATTTCTTATTATCCAAAATAATTGTTTCAAACACGCTCCTTTAACAATTATTTGTAATAATAATCTTTTCTAACATGCCCATTAGAAAATCTAAACGTCTTTAAACTATTGTTTCTAACACGCTCGTTAGAACATCCAATCGTTTTAAAAACATTGTTCCTAACACGCTCGTTAGAACATATAGATGTTTTAAAACTTATTATTATACAAAATAATTATTTCTAACACGCTTGTTAGAATACATAAATGTTTTAAAGCTTGTTATTCTTTCAACATCAACGTTTCTAACACGCTCGTTAGAAAATATTAAAACTTGTTATTTTATAAAATAATTAGTTTCTAATATGCTCATTAGAAAATATGCATTCAAGACTTTTAAAACCAACATTAATATATCAATTATGGTTTCTAAAATCTTATTAAAAATAGATTAAACGTTACAAACACTTTTGTAAGGGGCTACAAAATAAAATTTCTAATACGCTCATTAGAAAATTTAGTATTTCAAAACATATTGAAATACATATTATTTTGTACATGGTTCGGTTTATCTAAACACGAACAAAAGCCATGAACTCCAAAACTTGAAACAAAACGTTCGTTTTTGTAACACGGTATTCGGATTAAAGATTGTACTCCAATCATAAAATTAATCCGACTCGTTTGTACTACATATATATTTCCCCAAAAAATATTTACAAGATTTTAACAAAAAAACTCATTAAATATTTTAACTTTCGTGAACCTAAATCCGCGTAGAGAAGGGATTTAAGATTGTAGCAATAATCTTCACGAAAGTCTGTTTTAAGATTGTAGGAACTAGGTTCACATTTTATTAAAATATTAATAAAATAAATATAATAACGAGACTCTCGTTATTTGTGGGAAATTCGACTAGTACAATACCGGTAACAAAACTAAATAAACGAATATAAAATACAACTAAATTGTACCAAACTTGATTCAAAGCCAATGTCTTTGAAAACTTCAACCGCACCTACGAGATCGAAACTCCGCTGCAAGACAAGCAAAATTGTTGACGGTTTTGGTTGAGGCACGTGTTCAACACGCTTCCCTTAAAACAGATTCCGTGTCTCCTCTCAGACGGTTATGTCTCCCAGGGTACAACAACCGGAATAGTATGTTTACTGCCGGAGATGGCATTCGCGCCCGAGATAGCACCGGGTATCATAGTGTTCTAATTTACGTGGGAAAATAGAAATAAATTGGTGATGGTGGAAGAATTAGAGAGTACTCCTCTCTAAATTCTATAAAACTTTGTGCATAATTTTCTTTAGTATATTTCATTCATCTCATTTTTCTCTATTTTCTTTCTTGCATCCAACAAAGAGTCATAAGGTTCATTTTATACTCAAAACTAAAACTCCATATTTAGTTTCTATTGTTTAATGATAATTATAACAATAAAAACCTTCATTATGAGTGTAGTAATTTATTATGAGTAAAAAGGGATTAATTTACATTCATGACATACTAATGTCATATTAAATAAAATAATAAGACATAATAAAACTTATATCATGAGTCTTGAATAGAGATTTAAAGTCGTAAAACCACCAATTTATGACAAAGATGACTTTATACTAGAGTCACCAAAGTTTAGAAATATTCACTTCAATCACCCAACTTCGAGCATCGATATTCTATTCATCTTAGCTCCATTTTGGACATAGTTTGATTCATTATTATGATGCTCTCACAACATAGAACAAAAACCCACTAATTATTATTTATACGACACATATATATATATAATTACTGATGTCCAAAATATTTAGTGAAAACTCATTTTCACTAAAATTTTTAACAGTTTATATACGTAATACAATGTATTCAAATTATAACATTTAAATAATTACGAGTTACTTGTTATTGAAATCTCTTATTTTAATGACAAATGGCGTTGCGTTTTCTATTTATACTTGTAGAAAGGTCATGATCACTGGTTGATCAATAGCAAGACCCACATGAATTGTTTACAAATCCATCCCAATCACCACTCATTCAAATTATCCATTTCATGGGTATAATTAGAAATTAGCTGACGTGATAAGACTTTTTCTTAAAACTATGATTAACATCCTCCTCTCTCTCTCCCTCAAGTGATTCTTGTTGTTTTGACATTTAGTGCAATATTCATACTTATTAGCTCACTAATTCCAACACCAATCCACCTTCATAATCATCAACTTCTTCCTTATTCAACATCAGGGTTTGTTCTACACATAGATCTTGTATGTTTATTTGCTAAGCACGATATTACAATACTGTTAATTTATCTGTAACTTATATAGTTAAATTTATGTAAAAGAATATTTAAACTTATTATACTTATAGGAATAAAAACCATGAGATTTAAACGTATATCTGGTTTCACTACCAATAAGAAATTGCTCAACCCATGTTAATTAGGTTGGAGAATATAAAATAAAGACAAAAGAATAGTTGCTAAATTAAAAATATGTGTTTTATTTTCAACTTAATAGATAAGTTTAAAATCAATAATACATACTTGACGAACGACATTTATACGAAACCGTGTAGTTAAAAAGTATCCATAGAAAAATTTGTGAGAATAATACTACTAATTATTGCGTAGGAATTATAGGTGGCAATGTACCTTTCCCAGTGAGTTTTCTCACATTATTCCAAGTGTACAATATGGAATATGGAATATAATTTTGATATATAAAAGAGTGAATTTCAAATTTTGTCCTTTATCTTTATAGTGAATTTCAGGCGGTGTCCTTTATCTTTTAAATTGACGAGTTTTATCCTTTATGTTTTAAAATCCATCATGCTATGTCCTTTAGCCCTAACGCAGTTTGTTTTTTCAGTTAAGTGTGACCATGTGCAAGTCTTTGTCTTTTTACCTTATTTTTTAAAGATAAAAATTAAAATGCCATATATAAACTTCATCTCCCCTGTTACTCCACTCCCTGCCACTTTCTCCCTTGAATTTGTTGCTGCAACAATCATCAAATCAACCACTCTAACGCATATATACACACACAAAACCACTGCAAACAGTAATCAAACACAAAATAAACACTAAACATCAGAAGCGCCATCTACAACAAACGCATACATTCTAACTTACAAAATTCACAATGGAAGCATAAACAGCAACATTAACTAATTAACACACGCGAGGCTATCTCGGCTTAAGCTCCGACATCTCTTCAACAACGATCCAACACTTTTCCTCCTCATGCTAACCGTCGTCCCGTTCATCGTCTGCTTTATCGCCATCGTCTTCCTCCGCGAAGTTCCTCCGTCCTCCACCGCCGCCGAATAAAAAACTGAATCTCGATATTTCAACATCTTCAACAACGTCACCGTCGTCATCGTCGTTTACCTCTTAATCGTATTACTCATATTATTAGCTTCTCCGATCGGCTTATCTCGCCGTCCAAAACCTAATCCGGCCAGATCTGAAAACCCTATATGTTGAAGCAATATTCGATTCAGTGATCAGAATATTCGATTCGGTGAGGTGGGGTTGGTTTTGTTTGATCCGAGATAAGCTAGAGCCATTAGGGTTTTGAGAGTTGTTTGAGATTTGGGAATTGGAAAGATCAGGTTAGGAGAGTTTGGGAAGATGGGTTTGGGTTGAAGTTTATATATGGTATTTTAATTTTTTGTTCTTTAAAAAAAAATAAGGTAAAAAGAAAAATATACCCTCATGTGACTTGCACATGGTTACACTTAACTGGAAAAACAAACTGCATTAGGGCTAAAGGACATAACGTGATGGACTTTAAAACATAAAGGATAAAACTCGTCAATTTGAAAGATAAAGGACACCGCCTGAAATTCACTATAAAGATAAAGAACAAAATTTGAAATTCACTCTATATAAAAAGAAAAACATAATGTGTTTTCTTTATTTATATGAAAAGCTCAACTGAAAAATGGAAAATAACCGTTATAATGGACTACAAATGTCGGTCTCAATACGGTTTAAATTAGGAAAATGATTGCATTTGTTTTAATTGTTCTGAAATTAATAAAATTTGAAACCGATTACTATTTGCCACCGTAGGGGCTTGTAATCTAGTGCTAATGTGTGTATATAATGATGTTTTCCTATAAGTGGTTGAAGATTTTTTAGTTTCATGATAATTGACAAAGGTGTATATTATGATCAGAGAGATATAAGTTAGCTATTTTTAATTTTTTTATATTCTTATATTTTATATTAATAAAAAAACAGAAAAAGAACATTTAAATTTGAGTAAACTGCCATTTTGGTCCCTGTGGTTTGGGCAATTTTGCCACTTTAGTCTAAATCTCAAACCTTTTGCATCTGGGTCCCTGTGGTTTCAGTTTTGTTGCTATTTTGGTCCAAAAATGAAATCAGCTCATATTCCTCAAATTTAATCCTGATGTTTTGTTATTTTCCTCAGGGGTAAATTGGTCTTTATGATTTTATTATAACTCATTATTAATTAAAATAATTAAACTAAATAAAAGATTTGATCATATAAAAGCACAACCTACTTTATCTTCCTCATACAGCCAACAACCACCACCACCACCACCCAACCTCCGGCAGCCAGAAGCATCACCACCATCTTCCCCAATGCATACAGCGAACAACCGACCACCAACACACATCATCGTCGAAGCACCACTCTTTCCGACCGCAACCCTTATCCACCCCACCCCTAACTACCTACCGTTCTCCATCACCAAACACCATTTGGCGTTTAATCAACATCACATATCAAAATACTTTCTGGGGTTGTTTAGATTTGTAGAAATATATTTTATTAGATCACCCGATTTGCTTTCTTTCATAAAATGTGGAATCTTTTGGTGTGGTTAAGGTGTTCTTGTAGCTGATCTGGGGTTTTAGGGTTCTACATTGAGTTTTTGAAATGGGTTTCACGAATCTTGATTGTTAAGGTGTTTTTAGGGGTTGCTTACGTTTGCAAGATTTTGACTTTCTTGCATTCTTTTGGGTTTTTGGTATTAATTTGGAATACCTATTTGCTTATTTGGGGTTTTAGGGTTAAAAATTGAGTCTTTTTCATAAATCTTGATTCTTTAAGCTACAATTAGCTTCTTTTTCATTCAATTTTGGGATTTAGAGTTAGTAGTTTTAAGAAAAATGGATTTTTTTTTTAAATGGGCACCCTTTGTTCTTGTTCTTATATCATTATATTTCCACAAATCATCATCTTCTTCATTCACTCCTACTGATAAATACTTGATTGCTTGTGGTTCTTCACAAAACATCACATATCTTGGCCAAACTTATGTCCCTGATTCAACTCAATCATCATTTGATCTTGAGTCCCAACATGATTCCAATATTGTCGAATCAGATTCGACTATTCCATTACCAATCCACCAATCTGATAGAGTATTCACCTCTATGTTCACCTACATATTTGATATCCGAAAACAAGGCCGGCATTGGATTTGGCTCCATTTTTACACGATTCTGGGCCACAACCTTACTTCACCCTCATTCACAATATTTACAGAAAACTTTGTTCTGTTAAACAGTCATAGTTTCAATAGCATTTTGGAGAAGATGATCATTTGGAGAGATTATCATAGAACAGAGCTGGGTAATTTTATCTGGGTCCCTGTGAAAGATGATCTGCTTTGAGTTCTTGATCTGGGTTTTTCTTAAATATCCATTTACCCTTTAAAAGCAATTCATCACATTATATTTATGAAATGACCAATTTACCCCTGAACAAAAAGACAAAATAGACAGGTTGCAACAGTGAAAAAATGGAGTTTTTGAATTTTGGACCAAAATGGCAACAAAAACGAAACCACAGGGACCCAGATTTAAAAAGTTTGAGATTTGGACTAAAATGGTAAAAGTGGCCAAACCACAGGGACCAAAATGGCAGTTTACTCTTTAAATTTGTAGAGACGACATGATGCAACGTTTTCTAAGGGTTTCTAATTTATCAAATTAGAATAAAACCAATGTGAATTTTCTTGTCGTCTCTTTAAGATAAGCTAGCTTAAAAGATACAAAAGCCCGTGTCATTCCAATAAGGTTGTGTGGTGTGGCATAGCGTCATCCGCCACCTCATCTCTTTAATGCTGGTAACACCAGCAGGAGGCGTTAAAGGAGAGGATAACTCTAGTCTTGTTATCCTCTTAGCAGGCGTGACAAGGGGAGAAATTAAGGTGGGGTCCCCCAACAAACAACCAATCAAATTTCGTTTTAATCTTTAACAAAATCGTCCTGTGTTGGTTAAAGAGTGGGTCAAATAAAGCCTCTTGTCTATGTGTCACTAACATGTTAGGATGTTATGTTAAACCATACCATCCAGCCTAAGAACTTTTTCTTGCAGTGCAATAGCATACTCTAATCTTAGTTATTAATCTAACGTATTGGATATGTTAGTTATTAATCTAATCTATCCCTATATTTTTAATTTAATCTTATAACACGAGACGTCTCACTTATACAATTAAAAGAAAATCATTTTTATTTAACAGATGAAGCAACAAGTACAAGGATTCCTTGTGACCTTGGTTTTTCTTGGAAGTTCCACCACAATAACCATAACTCACTATAGAAGCATCATCATCATAAACAGTTAGAATAATATTGTTATTTATGGTTAAGAAGTGGGAAGTTACCTTTCAACCCCTATATACATATACACAAATACACATACATACATATATACATACATGCATAGATCTATCTATATATAACTCACAAGCGCTTCTTCAATGATATTACATACATTTAAATCCACACTAGCAACAAAACTTTATAAAGCTTTAGATTGGATCATTTAGTATCCCCTCTTCAACAATTGCCGGAGCTTGCTTGCACACTGAAATATATACACACGTGATATGTTATAGCTTTTTCAGGCACAATATTTTATAGGATTCTGAGCAATAATTGATTCCTCTTGGGAAAAAGAGTCTTGATCAGGATGGGTTTGAATGATATAGGAGCAAAGTTGCCACCAGGGTTTAGATTCTGTTAGGATTTCTAGGGTTTTGATAGAATGAATGATACGTTCATAAAGAATATGAATTGATAAAAATGAAATTCGTACAGAATGATGAATACATATGCTAGCGGCCGATTAGCGTAACCACTACAAACTTAGGTTATACTAATTAATAATAATACATGTCACACTATCTAGGTTATAATATATATAAGTATATTTATCTAATACCCTCCCGTAAGCTAGATAGTTTCCATATTGAGACGAGCCTTCAGTCTAGAGAAGTCTTTATTTTGCAGTGCTTTGGTCATGATATCTGCAGTTTGATCTTTCGTTGCACAGAACAATACTTCTACTTCCCTTTTTTTGATTAAATCTCGAATAAAATGATACTTAACTCTAATATGTTTACTCTTGCCATGGTAAACTGGAACTTTTGCTAGACATATTGTGGACTTGTTGTCACAATAAATTGGTATTGGATATTCTATCCTACCCTGAATCTCATCAAGTATTTCTTTGATCCAAATTGCTTGACATCCGGCTAATGATAAAGCCATATATTCCGCTTCTGTTGATGATAATGCCACAACCTTCTGTTTCTTGGATTGCCAGGAGATGGGACTTGACCCTAGAAGAAATACATGTCCTGAAGTGCTTTTACTGTCGTCCACATTTCCTGCATAATCTCTGTCACTGAAACCCATCAGTTTTCCTTGTCCACCCTTTGAGTATGTGACGCCTTGATTTAATGTTCCTTTAATATATTTGAGTATTCGCTTGCCTGCTTCCCAGTGGCTTTTCTTTGGATGTTCCATAAACCTGCTGATCTTAGTTACAGCATATGTTATATCTGGCCTGGTGTTAGTGAGATACATGAGACTTCCAACAAGGCTTCGATATGTTCCTTCATTAGCAAACACTTTCGAATCATCTTTTGACAATTTTATTCCATATTCCATGGGAGTAGAGACTGAATTACAATGAGTCATTCTATACTTTTCTAATAGGTTTCGCATATATTTTCTTTGAGAGAGAATTATGTTCCCATTTTCATATGAAACTTCCATTCCAAGAAAATAGGGCAGTTTCCCCATGTCAGTCATCTCAAACTCTTCCTTCATCATGCTTTTGAAAGAATTAATTAAGTTCATAGAGTTGCTTGCTATGATCAAATCATCAACATATAAACATATCACCAACTTTCCTTCATTGGTGTCCTTGATGAATAAGGTGTGTTCGTATGTGCACTTCTTGAATCCGTGTAACTTAAAATAGTTGTCTATTCGACTGTACCACGCTCTGGGAGCCTGTTTTAGTCCATACAGTGCACGTTTAAGAAGACATACCTTTTCTTCTTGTCCTTTCATGACATATCCCTTGGGTTGCTCTACATATACTTGTTCATTTAAGTTTCCATTGAGAAAAGCCGTCTTTACATCCATTTGATGTAGATACCAGTCGTTCCTTGCAGCTAGTGCTAGAACCAGTCTGACCGTTTCAAACCGAATCACAGGAGCAAAAACTTCCTGATAGTCTATTCCATGTTTTTGTTTATATCCTTTCACTACTAATCTCGCTTTGTATTTGTCTACGTTACCATACTCATCAAACTTAGTCTTGTAAATCCATTTTACACCAATTGGCTTCTGATTCATCGGAGGATTTACTAATTCCCATGTTTGATTTTTATATATGGAATCTATTTCTTTGTCCATAGCTTCTTGCCATTTAACGTCTTTACTTGCTTCTTCATAAGATGATGGATCTGCGTTTGCATAGAGAACGAAGTTAACTGATTGATTTCCACCATATTTTTGAGAAATCTCTTCTTCAGTGAGCTCCCGTGAGTTCCTGTAAATACTTCCTATACTTCGAGTATTAATAACTTCATTTTCTGAATCTGTAGATGAATCATCATTACGTTGAATTTCGGAGTTCGAACTTGATGTTTGTCCACTCGTTGAGTTTTCTGCAGAAACATTATCATTGGCCAAGACTGAGTTTTCGGCTGTTACTTCTATTCCTCCATGACTGTTGCTGACTTCTGGACTTTCGACAGCGTCACCATATCCACCAGAAACATCCTGTATAGATTCTGGATTTAACTGAGATGTTGCAGCTGAACTATCCCCATTGTTCATCAGAAAAGGTATCGATGTGGGTTCAGATTCAGATACCCAAGTCTTATTTTCATCAAAGATAACATCTCGGCTAATTATGGTCTTATTGGTGAGAGGATTATATAACTTATACCCTTTTGTATTTGTGCTATATCCTACAAACACAGTTCTTTCGGTTTTGATATCAAGCTTACTTCGAAGTTGTTTTGGAACATGGACATACGCCAAACATCCAAACACCCTGAAGTGTTCAACACTTGGTTTTCGTCCATTCCAAGCTTCATATGGTGTCACATCTGGTCTTGTTTTTGTTACTGTTCGGTTCAATATGTAAGTAGTGCAGGCCACGACTTCGGCCCAATAGCTATTTTGTAAATTCTTCATATTCATCATGCTTCGACTGAGTTCCATCAAAGTTCTATTTTTCTGTTCTACCACCCCGTTTTGTTGAGGGGTGTAGCTATTCGTTAGTTGATGGTGTATTCCATTCACCTTTAAATAATCTTGGAATGCTTTGCTACAGTATTCACCTCCACGATCAGATCTTAGCGTCTTTATATTATGATCCGACTGTTTTTCCACAAGTGCTCTAAATTGTTTAAAATAACTTAGAGCTTCTGATTTTAACTTGAGGAAATATACCCATGTTTTTCGTGTGAAGTCATCAATAAACGTAATAAAGTACCTACATCCACCAATAGACTCCGTTTTCATGGGACCACATATATCGGTATGAACTATTTGCAAAGGTTTGTCTGTCTGCCACGTTGACTTCTTTAGGAATGGCTTTCTAGCATGTTTACCCGAAACACATCCTTCAAAAATGTTTGAACTTTTTGTGATTCTTGGTATGCCTCGTACTAGTTCTTTATTTCCCATTTCAACCAAAGTGTCATAATTCACATGCCCAAATCGTTCATGCCAAAGAGTAGAGTTATCAGTTGTCGTCATTGATAGTGCAAGTGATATGTCACTTCCGGGATTCAAAGGAAACATTTTATTGTTTGTCATTTTAATAATCCCTATGATTCTATCGTTTATATCCTTGATGATACACCGTTCCTTCATAAACTCTACTTTGTAACCCTTTTGTAGTAATTGGCCTACACTTAATAAGTTGTGCTTTAAGCCCTTCACATAAAATACATTTTGAACCTTCTTCTTCTGACCTTTAACTGATATCATTACTTCTCCGATTCCTTGAACTTCTAATCGTTTATCATCACCCGTTCTCACTTCCTTTTGAAGTGATTCATCTAACTTGACAAACAGGCCCTTGTTGCCTGTCATATGATTGTTGCACCCGCTATCCAAGTACCAGCAATCTTCCTTTATCGTCTCTTCCATGTTAAAAATCATAAACATGGTATCATCTTGTTGCTCATCTAATTCATCTTCCTTATGAATTAGAGCATTGTCAGACTTTTCATTCATATCCTTCTTCGGACAAAACTTGGTCGTATGTCCAAGTTTCTGACAATTAAAACATCTTATAGAGCCCCAAGGTCTGCCTTTGTTCCTGCCCCGTCCCTTCATCTGCCTGGATCTATCCGTGTTCGAGTTCTGCATTTGAAATGCATGTTCCATGGGAACATCATCGTACAGTTTCATCCGTAGTTCATGAGACTGAAGTATTCCCATGAGTTCTTCGGAGGACAGTGTCTCCAAATCTTTCGTTTCTTCTACAGTGATAACAACAGACTCGAAATTTCGAGTCAAACTTCGTAGAATTTTTTCTACCACTCGTTGTTCACTGATTTTTTCTTCGTTCATTCTTAATTGATTCACAATTAATGTTGTTCTGTTGAAATAATCTTCAACAGTTTCACCCTCTTTCATCTTTGAAGCATCGAAACTACATCTAAGAGTTTGTAATTTTACCGTTTTTACGCGATTCTCTCCTCTGTATGATTTGTGCAGTGTGATCCATGCATCCTTTGACGTATTCACCATTGCAATTCGTTCGAAAACAGTTTCGTTGACTGACTGGAAGATAATATGCAGTGCCCTTCTGTCCTTTTTCGTTGATTCTCGATATGCAGCAATGGCGTCTTCCGAAGGATTTGTCCCTAATTCTTGATATCCGTCTTCTACTATGTTCCATAATTCCTGAGATTCCAGTAAAACCCTCATCTGAATGTTCCAGTGATAGTAATTTTGTCCAGTGAGTTTTTGGATTTGTGTTTGAATTCCGGTCGCTGGAATCATTTTGAACAGATAGTTGTCTAAAGAACAGAGATCTGGTGTTCGTTTCTTGAAGAAAAAATCTTTGATCGATGCGTGTGGCTCTGATACCACTTTGTTAGGATTTCTAGGGTTTTGATAGAATGAATGATACGTTCATAAAGAATATGAATTGATAAAAATGAAATTCGTACAGAATGATGAATACATATGCTAGCGGCCGATTAGCGTAACCGCTACTAATTAATAATAATACATGTCACACTATCTAGGTTATAATATATATATAAGTATATTTATCTAATAGATTCTACCCAAGTGATGAAGCGTTGGTGTGCCACTATCTTTACAAGAAGATTGCAAATGAAGATGTGTTAAAGGGTACTCTTATGGAAATTGATCTTCATATTTGTGAGCCATGGCAGCTTCCTGGTATATCTTCTGTCCCTTTGATTGTTCTTTGTTCTTAATATCTCCTTGTCACCACTCTCTTAACAAATTCATGTTTGTGTAATTAGATATTTGGTAACCATTAAAAGTAGACAAATTCGCGATCGTATGGAGAAATGATTGATGCTGCTAGTAACACAGATCTTGACTACAACTATATATATGGTTGATCTAGTTGCTAGTAGCAATTTCTCCATCATATGTATAGTTTTGGAAATCACATGACATAGTCATCCACCATCTTTTTACTAGTTGTATCGCCATATTCTCGGTTACATCCATATATCATAGACTTTAATGATCTGAGACTGTCATATTTTTCTTGGGCAATCTTTAGTTAGATGCTTGATATGTTTTCCAGATATACCATCAGAATAAAAATTAAATCTATAGTTAAATAAAGTGGTAATGCTTTCTAGGCATATCAAAATAACCTATCTTTTGCAATCAAAGAATCTTGTTTCTTTTATCATCCCCTACTCTTCTCAATCTTTTAACGGAATATATATATAGGGGTCTGCTAAAATGAGAACCACCTCGAGTTGTAAGAACCGTGAGAACTACACCGTACGGGGAGAGGTGGACAAATTTTTTTTTCACAAACGTAGATGCGTGTATTATAAACACATTTGTAAAAAAAAATTCAAAAAAAAAAGTTTTTGAGCACCACAAGTGTGTGTTTACGGGTACCGTAAATTTTCCGGTAGGATTTACGGTACCCGTAAACACAAACTTGTGGTGCTCAAAACTACACACAAGACATTTTTTTTTGAATTTTTTTTACAAATGTGTTTATAATACACGCATCTACGTTTATGAAAAAAAAATTGGTCCACCTCGCCCCGTACGGTGTAGTTCTCACGGTTCTTACAACTCGAGGTGGTTCTCATTTTAGCGGTCCCCATATATATATATATATATACACACAGTGGCGAAGCTTGAGATTTCCAACAGGGGGTCGAAAACGTATATAGCCAAAAATTTCTACAGAACCGGGGGGTCGAAAACGTATTTACCCAAAAATTTCTATACGAAAACTACATACTCTCCACTACTGAGCGAAAAGTTCGGGGTCAGCCGCTCCCTCCCGCCCTACTTAAGCTTCACCGCTGTGTATATATGTGTGTGTGTGTGTAAGATGGCCTTCTTGAATTCGCAATTAAGATTTTTGTCTTCAGTCCTTCCCCTCTCCCTTTTAATAGTAGTTTGTATTTTCAAGATGGATGTTATTCTTGGTTTGGAAAAGGTAAAGTTGTAGAACTTCTAAAGCTATGGTACACGTTATTGCAGAAAGCCAGCATATACCTAGTCCGTTAATATATATATATATATATATATATATATAGGATTAGGTTCATGAGTGAACACTAGTGTAGTTTGCGAACTGAGCGAACTAATCCTGGCCATACATGTGTGTAGATCAATGGCCATTATTTGATGATGAAAAACACTAGTGTATTTTACGATTTGATGATTAAATCCTAGCCATCCACGTGTGTAAATCAATGGCCAAGATTTGTTCACTCAGTTCGCAAATACATTAGTGTTCACTCTAGAACCCCACCCTATATATATATATATATATATATATATATATATATATATATAATATGAATATGATACATGAACATTCTCTCACACGCGTTAATGGTACTATGCTAATAAAGACATATTTTGAAATAGACAATAAACCAAATTGCATCTTTTTTTAGTCATTGATTTGAATCCTCTTAAGGAGAACTGGAAATACTTGCATTATTAATACATCTACAATGTTCATGTCATTTGGGCAATGATTGAGTTTACTTTAAGGTATATTATAAACTCTAATGATAGCTATATTTGAATTTCCATCTAATAAGTTTCTTATGGGGTTAAGAAGCTCTTAGAATTTTTTGATCTTTTGTTTTTGTTTTGAAGAGGTGGCGAAACTCAATTCAAGTGAGTGGTATTTCTTCAGTTTCCGTGATCGCAAGTATGCAACAGGATTTCGGACCAACAGGGCCACGAAAACCGGATACTGGAAGGCTACTGGGAAAGATAGAACAGTTGTTGATCCGAACACTGGTGCCCTCGCAGGGATGAGAAAGACTTTAGTGTTTTACAAAAACCGAGCTCCAAATGGGATTAAAACTGGTTGGATCATGCACGAGTTTCGTCTAGAAAACCCTCATATTCCTCCCAAGGTTTGTATCAATCCTCCATTATACACACACATGTAACTATGTAAACACACTTGCACATAAAGAGAGGGGCTCGTATCTGCCACTTTCATTTTTTTAGTTACCAAAGTTGGTTGAATAACTTAATATAATTTCATACAGTAAATGATTGGTACGCAAAATTAAAAAATATAATCAATTTCTAAACTTTTATCCTTGGTAGCTTTGCTATTGCACCAACAGTCCCGATACAATATAGATGCATCAGTATATACTACATGTTTGATGTCCAAGACTATGTTTATTTGTAAATGTGCATAAGAAACTAATTAAATTAATAAAGTCTAACATACTTTATTGTTGAATTTTAATTGACAGGAAGATTGGGTGCTATGTAGAGTATTTTACAAAGCAAAAGGAGAGAATAGCCATGAATTTAACTCACAAAACGATATAACTCATGTTACTTCACCAAGTACAGACTCATATTCGCTTCATACGAACAACGTTGGACCACAGTTGTGTGGTTGCTACCATCAAATCACCAACAACTCCTCCTACCAAACTACACCTATCTGTGACCACCCTCACCAAATCGATTATAACAACCCTGATTTATCACAACTGTGTTATAACACCGCCACCGGGCTGGAGGAATCAGCAAACCAAACGTCGGTATACTCAAACAGCAAGTGTCAAGATCATGAATCTGGTTTGTTTTCTGATTTTGGTTTCGATTTTAGCATCCCCTCCACTGTGGATTTTGTCAATGGTGATAACGAGGACAATGGCATAGTGTTCTTCTAGTTGTACTTGATTATGTTAATCAAGTATATTTGGTATAGAAAAAACATTAAAGATTGCCCATTTGATATTTGGTGATACATATTGTGTTTGCTTTTCAAGTTAAAACTTATGTCTTGTTGTATATTCCTAGTATACATGTAAGAGTGGGTTTGTAATTATTGTTCATTGTACTTATAATGTATACATAATGAACTTTATATGTTGATTTAATACGCTTATGTATGCTTAGAATTGTTTACTTTAATGCTTTAGCTGAGAGATATTGTTGCAATCTTACAGCTTAAGTATGGCCGTATATATACGTCTAGTAATGTTATATATAAGCTCTATTGGAGTCTTGGACCTTTTATCCATGTAACTGAACTAATTAATCTTAACTAGTGGACTTCCCTCGCGCGTTGCGGCGAGAACTAGTTCAGTATTAGTTCGATTCAATAAGGTGTCTCTACGGTTATCGGCTCTTTGTATAGCGATAAAAAAATAAACCTCTAAAAATAAATTCATAATATGTCCAAAATGATATTGACATATGTTTTTATTGATCAAAAACTTTAAAAATGAATATTGATAAATATTTAAAACATACAAATATCGGGGGTACTGATGTTCGGTTGAAATCGACGTGGTATCGCTGTTTTTCGAACAATATAAGTTTTGTTCGTCACCAACTCTCATTGCTTATGATATAAAAAAGTATTCTATACCGCTAATAAAGTAGTTCTAATAGTATTGGTTCGGTTTGTCACAATAAAGAACAAAAAAAATCAATTATAATCGACTCGATACAACAATTGAAAGTTTTGGTCCGTTACAGTACCGGGACGATTGCACTCGGTATAGAAATCAACACGTGTATTACATCAATGTTGTTTGAACCGTATCCATTGGTTCATATCATCACATAAATGGTATCGATATTCATTTATTGCTGTAGACAGGGTTGTATAAATTAAAATTTATCGAAACCAGAAACCATCAAATTGAATATAGGTATTGGTACCGATGTTGTTCGGTACGGTATGGTAGCGATACGATGTCAGGTTATTGAAAGCAAAAACAATAAATATAATTACCGGTACATAGTTGTATAAATGAAAAACAAATACTTCCAAACAACAAATTACCATTTATCATCGGTGTTCATTCGGTTTTGTATGACAGCGGCATGGTATCCATTTCCAATAAAATTTATATCACAATGTTGAAAAGAAGACATAGATGTGGATTTAAATCTTTTAAAAAGTTAACGAACATGTGTTATTAGAAAAAAAAAATACGATAAATTATGAATAAAATATTTCAAAAAATATAAACAAATGATAATAGAATTAAATTAAAAAATAAATACAACTTTAAAAATTTAAAATATTAAGAAAACCTTTAAAATATTAGATTCCTGTTCATCACAACTTACAATTGATATGTATAATGTATTTACCATTTTTAGTGGTATATTTGCTGGAAGCAACAACTACATATCTTTGACGAGGTGCAATGGTGCATATATCAATATATCATAGACCAATGGAATAACTTTTTTATGGGGGCTAAATGTTATGTTTACCTTTTCATAGCCCTTTTGTTATCAAAATACACGTATTGAGTATGAAGTTTGTGATATTTCTCAACTCATAGAGGTGACACGTATTAAGTATAACTTTGTGATATTTCTCAACAAATGGCGGTGATAGGCTGATAGCATAGTGGAATTCTCGACACTTCCATGGTGTTCGTTGTTGCATCTCTCATTTGGGAAGGCATGACAAGAACTTGATAAGAGATATCCTGATTTTGCTAAAGAACCTAGGAACGTTTGCTTTGTCGAAAAGAACACAATAAGTTATAGTATACGGCAATGGCGGAACCAATGTACAGGGCTACCCCTCAACTCCCTCTTCGTAGTGTAAAAATACCTTTCAACTTCGTCTACGTAGTGTAAAATTTTTATCTTTTCATACAAAGGATACCTCTAATCCCAAAAAAAAATAAAAAAAATTAGGATACCCCTGAATTTCTTGGCTAGCTCCGCCACTGGGTGTACAACTTTTCCCCATATACCCAAAACCGAACGATCCAAACTTGACCCATGTGCCGAGAAACGTGTCTTTGTTGGTTATGGGGTGAATCAGAAAGGATATCGATGTTATAACCCATTACGACGTCATGTGATCACCACGGTCCACTGCGACTTTCTTGAAATAGAATATTACTATCAGTCCCATCTCAGTGGTCAGGGGGAGATAGAGCATGAGGACTCATTGAGTTGGTTGAAGTGGATTCCATCCACAAGCGAAGACGAGTCATCTCATACATCCACACATACTGAGCATGTCGAAAGTCTCACCCAATAATCATCTAGACTGGTGTTCGAGGTAAGTGACTCTCCAAATCTTGGAAATATGCCTAAAGCTGACCCTAACAGCCATGAAAGTTCCGAGGTAATGGAACAGTTGGAGATTGCTGAGCAAAACAACGCAGCCCAATGAGAAGTTGAATCTAACGAACAACATTATGGAGGCTCTGGAACAACACCGGGAACATACGTTTTACCTCCTAGAGCTAATAGAGGGGTTCCTCCAAAACGGTGCTCCCTATAGAGGGAAAACAGAAATTCAAGGTATTCTGTAGCTAATATGGCTGACAGGAACTAGTCTAACAGTGCGAAAGCATTTGTTACATCTCTATACTCCGAACAAATACCTAGTTCTGTAAAGGAAGCCCAAGGTAAGAAGAACTGGAAAGAAGCAATGCAAACATAGATGCATGCTTTTATGAAAAACAACACATGGGAGAAGTGCATTCTTCCCAAAGGAAAGAAAACAGTTGGATGCCGGTGGGTGTATTCAATCAAATATAAATCAGATGGTTCCATTGGAAGATACAAAGCTCGGCTTGTAGCCAAGGCTTACACTCATACGTATGTGATCGATTACTCTGAGACATTTTCTCCGGTTGCAAAAATGGACACCATCAGAGTACTCTTCTCCGTGGCAGCCAATAAGGAGTGGTCTCCCCACCAGTTTGATGTTACAAACGCTTTTCTCCATGGATACCTAAAGGAAGAAGTCTACATGGAAGCACCTCCAGGTTTTTCAAGGAGTTTTAAAAAAGGGGAAGTGTGTCGGTTGAAAAAATCTTTATACGGGCTAAACGGTCTCCTCGGGAATGGTTTGGAAAGTTCACTTTGGCCATTAAAGAATATGGGTATCACCAAAGTAATGTTGATCATACTCTGTTCCTCAAGAAAAGAAGTGGCCTTGTCACTTGCTTGATCATATATGTAGACGACATGATTATTATTGGAAATGATGCAGAAGAAATAACACGGCTGAAAAATAATCTATTCTCAAAGTTTGAAATGAAAAACCTTGGGAATCTCAAGTATTTCCTCGGGATATAAGTTCTCAGGTCCAAACGGGGGATCTTCATCTGCCAAAAGAAGTATGTCCTTGATCTCCTGGCGGAAGCCGAGCTGATTAATTGTAAACCAGCAGATACTCCAATGGTGGTGAATCACAACCTTCACATGGAACTTAAGGGAGAGCTTGCAGACAAAGAAAGGTATCAACGGCTCGTGGGCAAGTTAATTTATCTCTCTCACACTCGCCCTGATATAGCTTATGCTGTTAGAGTGGTAAGTTAGTTTATGCACCAACCACAAGTTGCCCACATGGAAGCTGCTCAGAGAACTCTAAGGTATCTTAAGGGAACCGTAGGCCATGGAGTGTTGTTCAATACAAATGGACATTTAAATGGTGAGCTCTACACTGACGCAGACTGGGCAGGAGATAGGGAAACCGAAGGTCAACATCAGGGTATTTCTCCTTGGTCGGTGGAAACCTTGTTACCTGGAGAAGTAAGAAACAGAAGGTGGTCGCTCTGTCGAGTGCAGAAGCGGAATTTAGAGGTATAGCTCGGGGGTTAAGCGAAATTCTTTGGATCAGGAAGCTACTAGAAGACATTGGTTTTTCCCAAAGGGCACCCAGTAAAATTATGTGTGACAATATGGCTGCAATACAAATCTCATAAAACCCAGTCCAACATGACCGAACAAAACACGTGGAGGTAGATCGACATTTCATCAAGGAGAAATTGGAGGAAAGAATCATAGAGCTCCTGTATGTATCGTCAAAAGATCAACTCGCAGATATTATAACAAAAGCAGTCAACAGAAACGCTTTTAGTAGCTGTTTTAGCAAGTTAACTATTAGTGACCCCAATACTCAACTTGAGGGGGAGTGTTGGAAATAAGACAATATGTTATAGTATAGGGGCTAGATGTGTAATATGGTTTCTATATAAACACCCTCTTTGTGTAACCCTAATTAAACTTTTTACAATCTAAAACAAACCCCTTTGTTCTCTATACCTGTTGACATGCTTAGTTTGGCTGCTGATGGATTTAATCCATATAGTAAGATGAATCAGTGTTACAGTATGTGGCCGATAGTGTTGACAATGCACCACTGTGGTTATGTATGGAAATGTCTCCTTTCATATTGACTTTGCTAATTCCCTGCCCTAAATCACCTGGAAGTCATTATACTATTTGTTGAGTCGCAAGTGTTATGTCGGATCATGCATTTTCTCATGAGCCTGAAATTATACATTCGTCGAAGCCAGGAAGCTATAGAAAGTAGCTAGCACAACACTTTTTTGGTACTTTCTTTCCATTTGTGCTTTTTTCAACTCATATGTCATCAATTATACATATTTTTCATACACATTTACCTCTATTATAGGGTACTGTTTGGGGTACTTTAATTGGAAACCCTACTTAAATCATCATTTATTTTATAATTGCAGGGTTTTGGACACTCCTAACAAAAACAAGCGAAAAATAACGAAAAACAAAGCAAAATTTGGAAATATGAAGACCAACCTTGACAGTGAACATTCTGAACTTGGCCATACTTCTATCCTAGAAGAAACCTGAAGAAAACTCATAAGCATGCTCTTTCTCACCCGAGCATAGTCGTGCATCACCCGTTAAATCAAACAAGAAGTCAATGTTGAAGCACAGTTGTGGCATTTCGAGACAAACAAAAGGAGGTTCTCGAACAGACAAAACTGAAGAAAATATATTCTTGTCAGGACAGGTATCACAGGCACAACCGTGCTATAGTATAAGCATGCTTGTTCTCTAGTAGAAGAAAGATCCCTTGTCGGGACATGTGTCACAAGCCCGTCGATGCTTAGGTGCAAAAGCATATTCATGTCGAACATGTGGCACAAGCACAACCATGCTCAACTACAAGCAAGGGTGTGCTCACGTATGACTAGGGGACAAACTGTAGAAAAGGATGATTTGTGTTGGATAACTGGCCTAAGCACGACCGTGCGCAAGTACACGCACGACTGTGCTTAAGCGTTAGAAGACCCCTATAAATAGAGGAGCTTGCATTTAGTTTTCACCATCTGATTCCACACATCTTACTCATTACTCTCGTCTAAAGCATCTTCTTACCCACCCCTTGGAGCTTGGGATCACTCAAAAACACCTTGTGATACCCACCAAAGAGAGAGAGAGGGAGAGAGAGAGAGAGAGAATCCTTCACTCAAAATAAGAAGCTTTCTATCATTACACGTGTTCATCATGTTCCAATCACTATTTGTGAACAAGGTTGTATGGCCATTCTTGGCTAAATTTCTCGTATTTCTTGGATGAAAATTAAGCTTGGTATTAATTATAGGTGTAAACCATATATAAGCCCTGCTAATACACACTGAAACAATCGTGACACAGGAAAAATGTTTTGCCTTCATTGTCAACATGGATCTTCGCACTTTTTATGAAGTTGTGAAGACCTTTTATGTAAAAGCTTGTACTTTTCTATTAAAATAACTATGTATAAATCCTATCCTTTATTTAAAAACTTGTACTTTTCTATTAAAATAACTAATTGTTTCACAATTACGTTCATTAACGGATTTCACATGACCAAATAAGCAATTAATATCAACTAAACAAAATTACACATTACCGTTCTTAAAAGAGAAATATCTAAATAGATGTAATTTCAAACATTCAATATGGTCACAAATTAACATAAAGACAAATAGCATTACTGATACACATACATACATATACATAGAAATGCATATGTGCATACATATAAACACATACAAGTAAGAGAGAGGATGCACCTGGTGAAAGGAAGTGTTTATTGTACTTTGATTGTGCTAAAATAAGTGAATAATTTGACAATCATTTCCCAAATCCAATTGTGTATTGAATGGCAGTGGTCTAGTCAGCCTGTGTCTGAAGAGAAGCTTAAAGAATTGAAGGAATGTTGCGAGGTGCTTAGTATGGTGAGTCTTTCCAATGGTAAGGATGCTTGGTTCTGGAGTGGTGATAGTCATAACGGTTTCTCAGTGAAGGCAGTCAAATCGGATCTGATTAAGGATAGAGGTATTTGTCACCCCCTAAATTATGTCTGGTGTAAATGGGTTCCAATTAAATGCAATATTGTGAATTGGAGAGGCAATCTGGATAGGCTTCCTACTAGAATAAATTTAAGAAGAAGGAATGTGGTCATATCTTCAACAATGTGCCCATCAGTTGGTATCAGAGCCGAATTCCTGGCTCAAAATGCCTCCGAAAAGAAACAACAACAGGCCTCTCGATGCAGTGTATGAACGGGAGTTGGAGCAGCGACTTATGGCGAGAGTGGATCAACGGTTGGATCAAGTGATCGATCAGTTGACTGACCGGATGGCCGACCTGATCAATCGTAGGAGGCAGGGACCCAATGACGGGTATGGTTCTCATTTTAGTAACCCATTTGGTGATGGTTCGGATTCCGAAGACGAACAGGAAGGGCGACCAAGGAGAGAATGTGGAGGGGGTAATAGGCGTTGGGATTGTAGAATAAGAGTTGATATTCCAGAATTTGATGGGACTAGTTTGAATCCGGAGGGGTTCATCTATTGGTTGGCTACCGTGGAGGAGGTGTTTGAGTACAAGGAGGTGCCTGAAAATAAGCGGGTGGCCTTGATCGCTACCAGGCTACGTGGTAGGGCCTCTGCGTGGTGGCAACAATTGAAGTTAACACGAAATAGGCTCGGGAAGTCCAGGATCGTGACATGGGCCAAGATGAGAAAGTTCTTGCGGTCCAATTTTTTGCCTCACAACTTTAAAAGGTTGATGTACTAACGCCCGCAAAATTTAAAACAGGGGGCTAAATCGGTTGATGATTATACCACATAGTTTTACCAGTTGATTGCTAGGAACGATATTCAAGAACCGGAGGAACAACTTGTTTCTCAGTACATTGGGGGTCTGAGGGTACAAATCACGGAGTCCGTGAATCTTTTTGACCCGTTAACCATTCTGGAGGCACACCAACGGGCGTTGGCCTTTGAGAAACAAAACCGTCGGGTGAGCAGTTCATTTTGTTGGACTCTGTATGCCCAAGACACATATTAAATTGATGTGGCTAGTACGTTATGATCCAAGTCGGGTCATACCCAATAACAAGCTAGACAAACACCTATAATATTTATTTGTGATATGATCAAACAAATAAATACTAACACTTATAATATTTAGAAATTGGTTTTCTAAATAATTGCACTTGAGAAACTAATAAATTATATGGATAATTTATTTTGAGAGAATATTTTATCTTGTTATTTAATAGGTTAAATAACATTATAAAACATTATGAGATGTTGCATAAAATCTTGTAACATGTTATGTTATATTTTATAAAAGGTTATAAAATTAAAACAAGATTACCTTTTAATTAAAATTTATATATTTTGGTTGGGAAAGTCCTTATAGGGCCGCCCACTTTGGGTCTTCCCAAGAGGGTTGGTCCAATCATTTTTCATGCAACAATCTCACATTTGAATGGCACTTGCTTTTTGATAAAAAAAGATGACACCTTCTCTCATAAGTGACTACTAGTTTTTTCAAGTTGCAAGAACTCCCATTTTTCTCTAATATTTTCGGCCAAGAGCTGGTTATTAGAGGGATTTTTGTGAGTTTCAAGTGTAGAAATCCTAGCAATCTCAAGGTGTTTGTTGGAGCTTTCGGGTATACTAGCTTGAGGCTTTCTCATTTGGAAGCTACCATTCAAGATTCATCATCATCTTCCATCTCCTTGCTCCAAAGAAAGGTTGAACTCTCAAACACCCTATGGTTGTATTTTGATAGCATGTATGTCATATATGGATCCGATTTTGGGTTTTTGCATTTAAAAGAGTTTTAAATCTTGTAAAGTAACATGTTTTAAATCCTTATTCCGCTGCGTTTTAATTTTATTCGGATAAAATTAGCTTTGATAAACATGTTAAAAACCCAACAATGGCATCTAGAGCCGCTTATATGAGTGCATGCTTCATCGGATTTAAAAATTTTCGGGTTTTCGGGTTTGGAGAAACCCAATAGCCGAAATTTTATCCATGGATTTCCTTTTGTTTTTCAAGATTTATTTCCTACATGCATAAAGGAATCTTGAAAAGAAATTATGTCATATGGATGATTTGTTTTGTTTGGACAAAAACCCACTTTTTTCGGTTTTTCTTTCTTGGCCGAAAAATGTAGGTTGAAAAAGGAAACCGTTTTTTTTTGCTCTTGAAATTTATATATATTTGATATATATTTTGGTGTTCATAACCTAGCCATGACCTTGTGTGAATTTGTTTGTGTTTGTGATTTTAGTTAATTATTCAATGGGTTGTAATAATTATTATTTTGTCTTCCATTTGTAAAAATATATAATTTATTTATTTTCATTTGATATGTAAGTAAATAGATTAGATGCATTTATTTTACTAGAAAAATGTATTAGGATACTTTTATGTAAAAGAAGATGCACACAAAAATGCGATTTTGGTTTTTGCCAATTTCGGGCATAAAGGACTTCATAGTTCTTAACGGGATTTTAGCCCGATAACCAAAACACATTTTTGAAGTCCAAATGAGTTTGGAGCTGAATTTAAAAGACATTTGGAAGATCAAAGAATGTGAAGAAATCACAACACAAGATGAAGACTTGAAGCATGGATGCGGGATCAAGTGGGAGTTCACCGACACTTTTTTTGTGTCCATATTCACCCTTTAGGAAGGACCTTTTGACACACTTGTTTCGGCTAACAAGTGTGGTCAAAATAGTTGGCTATGGTTATGCACCTTTTAACATATGTGTTGTGTGCTTGTATGGTTATATTTTATTTATGGTTGTTTGGATGATATTTGGATATGCATACTTAACAACTAATAACCCATAACAAGCTTAAAATTGGTTCTTACAAAATCATTAAAACGATTAATAAAAGGTTTTATTAAAAATTAATGATTTTATAATAAAATGGGTTTTATTAAAAGAACCTTGAAAATTGGTTTTCACTAAAGTACCATTGATTTGAATGCAAGCAAATATGTGGTACATAAAATTTTTCTAAACTAGAATTTTGAAAAATAAAAATCACTTTTATAAAACAAGTCAAACACCATCCTTTTATACAACACTCAAATTACTTGGGAACTCTTTATGGGATAAAGGTCACCTAACCACATTTGAGGAAACTTGTATATTTGAGGTGGGTTTACCATGTTTGTGGGATAAAGGTCACCTAACCACTTATGTGTATAAACTCACACGTGTGTGTAAGTTGGACGACTTGATTTGGAAACCATGAACTTAGGGTCTCCGAAGCATGGCGAACAAAAGGTGTTGATGGGATTAAACATGCCATCTAAACATAAAGATGTTTAACTGATCCCATATGGCTAGAAATTGCAAAGGGTTGCAATTGTCAAACGTTGACTACCTTGTTAATTTAAATAATGGGATAAAGGTCACCTAACCAATATTTAAATGTAACGTTGGATTCTAGATTTTAATTATTAATTGTCTATGAGACGTTAAAAGGGTATTAATGATTAAAATTTTAATAATATCGAAAATACTAAAATTGAACTTTGTTAAATTTTGTAGATGGCCGCTAACAATGCAAACCCGATTACCCAAACCGTCCGTAACCTATCACTAAAAACCATCCTTGAAAAGGATCGTCTCAACCATAACAACTTCATGGATTGGTTTCGAAACTTGAGAATTGTTCTCAAGCAAGAGAAGATATCCTATGTGTTGGACGATCCTATTCCCGATCAACCTGACGAGGAAGATGAAGAAGCCTACAATAATTGGGTTAAGTATACCGAGGACTCCATGCAAGCCTCTTGCCTCATGTTGGGAACTATGATTCCCGAGATTCAAAAGGACTTTGAACATCATGGGGCATACGACATGATTACCCAATTAAAGGAAATGTTCCTACAACAAGCAAGAGTAGAATGCTTCGAAACGGTTCGAGCGCTTCATGCATGTCGAATGGAGGAAACCCAATCGGTCTCATCTTACGTCCTTAAAATGAAAAGCCACATTGATCGCCTCGAGAGGCTCAATTGTCCCGTCTCTAAAGAGTTGGCTACGGATTTGATCCTCAACTCTTTAACAAAGAAATTTGAGAGCTTTGTTATGAACTATAACATGAATGGATGGGACAAGAGCATTGGTGAGCTTCATGCAATGCTCAAAACGGCCGAAGCGGGAATGGGTAAAAAGGATTTACCCGTTCTAACGATCAATGAGGGAGGCAAGAAGGGGCATTACCCCGACTCCAAGGAAAATGTTGCCAAAGGAAAGGGGCACGTCAAAGGGAAGGGAAAAAGAAAGGCTAAAGCAGAACCACCAAAACCAAAAGAGAAGAAGGCAAAGGTTGCCACGAGCGATCCATGCTTTGAGTGTGGAGAGATAGGGCATTGGAAAAGGAATTGTCCAACCTATCTCAAAGAGTTGAAAAACAAGAGGGATGCAGGGCAAACCTCAGGTACAATCTTTATGATACATATTGATCTAAATGTTATTTCTTCTAACACATGGGTATTAGATAACGGATGTGGAACTCATATTTGCAATTCGTTGCAGGGGTTCAAAAGAAATAAGCATTACAAGAAGGGAGACACTAGTCTCTTCATGGGCAATGGAGCGAAGGTTCAAGTTGAAGCCCAAGGAGACTATGTTTTAAAACTTCCAAGTGGTTTGGAAATATGTTTGAAAAATGTTTTGTATGCTCCTAGTTTAACTAGGAACATTATTTCTGTTTCCCTTTTAAGACAATATGGATTTGATTTGAAGTTTGTGAACAATGAAATTTATGCTTTGATGAATGACATGTTCTACTTTAAAGCTACGCCTTCAAATGGTATTTATGAATTGGTTCATGATAATACATCATTTGATAATTCGATGTACCAAGCAAACACCAAGAAACTCAAAACGGATTTGAGTGAGACCTATCTTTGGCATTATCGTCTTGGTCATATAAATAGAAATCGCATGCAAACACTTCAAAAGAATGGTCTTTTGGAAACAAATGAAATTGGTTCATTTGATACATGTGAATCTTGTTTACAAGGTAAAATGACCAAGAAACCCTTTAGTGGCACAAACCAAAGGGCAAAAGATTTATTAGGGATCATACATTCGGATGTATGTGGTCCTTTTAAGCCAATGACTAGGAATGGTGAAAGATACTTCGTAACTTTTACCGACGACTTCAGTCGTTATGGTTATGTGTACTTACTAAGACACAAAGATGAAGTTTTTGAAACGTTCAAAATCTTCCAAAACGAAGTAGAGAATCAACTCACCAAGACAATCAAAGTTCTTCGTTCCGATAGAGGAGGTGAATACCTTAGTGATGTTTTTCAAGATCATCTTAGGAGTTGTGGGATCATCTCACAACTTACTCCACCTGGAACACCACAACATAATGGTGTGTCTGAGAGGAGGAATCGAACTCTATTGGATATGGTTCGATCTATGATGGCTAGAAGCACATTGCCTCTATCATTTTGGGGTTACGCTTTGCTCTCCGCGGCTCGTATATTAAATATGGCCCCAACCAAGAAAGTGGATAAGACACCTTTTGAAATATGGCATGGAACGGTTCCATCATTATCATATTTGAAGGTATGGGGCTGTGATGCTTATGTGAAGCAATACACCCCAAACAAGTTAGAAGTACGATCCATTAAGTGTATCTTCGTAGGATATCCTAAAGACGATATAGGATATTATTTCTACGATCCAACAGAGCAAAAGGTATTTGTTGCTCGAAAGGGTAAGTTCTTGGAGGATAAGTTCCTTATGGAAGGAACTAGTAGAACAGTGGAACTTGATGAAGATCAAGAACCACAAGCCGATACACGTTTGGTTGATACTAGCACTCAACAAGAGGTTGTTGAAAATGATCAAATGGTTGATCAACATACACAAAACGTTCGCAGATCTGGTAGAATTAGTAATCCACCTGAAAGATATGGATTTTTCATGGATGGATGCTATGTGGTAGATTCAGATGAACCAACCACATACCATGATGCAATGTCAAAATCCGATTGCGACAAATGGCTTGAGGCTATGAACGTAGAGATGCAATCCATGTATGACAACCAAGTTTGGGAATTGGTTGTGCCACCTCTTAACTCCAAAGTAGTTGGAAGTAAGTGGGTTTTCAAGAAGAAAACAGATATGCATGGTAACTTGGATACTTATAAAGCGAGACTTGTAGCAAAAGGTTTCACTCAAACTCAAGGGGTTGATTATGATGAGACCTTCTCGCCAGTGGCAATGCTAAAGTCGATTAGGATATTATTTGCCATAGCTGCATATTATGACTATGAGAATTGGCAAATGGATGTCAAAACGGCTTTCCTCAATGGATATCTTGATGAAGATGTCTATATGGTTCAGCCTGAAGGTTTTGTCGATCCAAAACATCCTAACAAAGTGTGCAAGTTAAAGAAATCAATCTATGGATTGAAACAAGCATCGAGAAGTTGGAATCACCGTTTTGATGAAGAAATTAGGAATTTTGGGTTCATCAAGAACGGGGATGAAGCTTGTGTGTATAAGAAAGCTAGTGGGAGCACCGTCACTTTCTTAGTATTGTATGTCGATGACATTCTACTTTTTGGAAATGACATTCCAACCATGGAAGGTGTAAAAGCATGGCTTGGAAGATGTTTTTCCATTAAAGATCTTGGAGAAGCTGCCTATATTTTGGGAATAAAGATCTATAGGGATAGATCAAGGCGCTTGATAGGTTTAAACCAAAGTGCATACATTGACAAGGTCTTGAAAAGGTTCAAGATGGAGAACTCTAAGAAAGGTTTGGTACCTATTCAAAAAGGGACAATATTGAATGTGACTCAATGTCCAAGCTCAAAGGATGAGCAAGAAAGAATGAAAGGAATCCCATATGCGTCTGCTATAGGATCCATAATGTACGCAATGATATGCACTAGACCGGACGTGTCATGCGCTTTAAGCATGACAAGTAGATACCAGCAAAATCCAGGTAACAGTCATTGGATGGCTGTTAAGAGCATATTGAAATACCTTAGAAGGACTAAGGATATGTTTCTAATATATGGATCTGGTGAAGAGGAACTCGTTGTAAAAGGTTACACGGATGCGAGTTTCCAAACTGATCGAGATGATTCTCGATCACAATCTGGGTATGTCTTCATTTTGAATGGAGCTGCAGTCTCTTGGAAGAGCTCGAAGCAGGATGTTGTAGCATTGTCCACTATAGAATCAGAATACATCGCCGCCTCATTGGCAGCACAAGAAGCTGCGTGGTTAAAGAAGTTCATTGCTGACCTAGGGGTAGTCCCTACCATTCAAGACCCCCTAGAGATCTTTTGTGATAACGAGGGTGCGATTGCTCAAATCAAGGAACCTCGTGCACATCAAAAGACTAGGCACATTGAGCGGAGATTCAACTACATAAGGGATGAAGTTGAAAAAGGAAAGATATGTATTCGCAAAGTTCACACCGATCAAAACATTGCGGATTCACTCACGAAGCTCCTTGAACGGCCAAAACATGAGGGTCATACTTGTGCCTTAGGACTTCGGTATTCTAGTGATTGGATTTGATCTATTTTGTATTTGGATATTGGAACAATTGTTATTTTAACTCTTTTATGGTATTTTGAGTTATGTTCCATTTTAGCATGTTTAAATCCGTGAATAAATTAATTATTCTAAATGTCCGTAGTCGATCATACTTGTGGGAACAAATATGAATATAAGACTATTATGAACTTGGATTGGTGGATATTCATTAGGTATGAATATAGAGCAAAGTGTTGCTGCCAAAGTTCATAGATATTTGTGGGATACAAATATTGGACTGACCCGCTCTCAAATGTTACTGCATGGAATCATTTATGATTGATCATAAGTAAATTTGAGCAAAGGCGAATATCATAGTATCCTCTGACCTGAGATACATATTGGGTCTTGATATTCACCAAATATTATGCCTTGACTTAGTTCTTCGCTGTCTGTAATAAGATAGTACATAAGACTAAGCTCAGGTATGGTACGAGGTGATTGTGAGAGACGTATGTAGTCAAGAAGGGATTTGTTCCTCTTATTCATTGAGAGTAAGATGTCTAAGGCCTGCTTAAGTTAAATCAACAGAGAATGATCACACTGTGTCTCTGGATTTGACATGACATCTGCAACGAAAGGATAAATGATAGATTCACCTAAATCATGTTCAAGTAAGGGACTTGAAGGGGATGATGTTATTGAATGGCATTTTGTCATACGTATTAGGGGTAGTAAACCGTTGTTAGGCGTTATTTACTACTTGCATCAATCTTCTATTTATCTTGTGCAAGTGGGAGATTGTTGGACTCTGTATGCCCAAGACACATATTAAATTGATGTGGCTAGTACGTTATGATCCAAGTCGGGTCATACCCAATAACAAGCTAGACAAACACCTATAATATTTATTTGTGATATGATCAAACAAATAAATACTAACACTTATAATATTTAGAAATTGGTTTTCTAAATAATTGCACTTGAGAAACTAATAAATTATATGGATAATTTATTTTGAGAGAATATTTTATCTTGTTATTTAATAGGTTAAATAACATTAAAAAACATTATGAGATGTTGCATAAAATCTTGTAACATGTTATGTTATATTTTATAAAAGGTTATAAAATTAAAACAAGATTACCTTTTAATTAAAATTTATATATTTTGGTTGGGAAAGTCCCCATAGGGCCGCCCACTTTGGGTCTTCCCAAGAGGGTTGGTCCAATCATTTTTCATGCAACAATCTTACATTTGAATGGCACTTGCTTTTTGATAAAAAAAGATGACACCTTCTCTCATAAGTGACTACTAGTTTTTTCAAGTTGCAAGAACTCCCATTTTTCTCTAAATATTTTCGGCCAAGAGCTTGTTATTAGAGGGATTTTTGTGAGTTTCAAGTGTAGAAATCCTAGCAATCTCAAGGTGTTTGTTGGAGCTTTCGGGTATACTAGCTTGAGGCTTTCTCGTTTGGAAGCTACCATTCAAGATTCATCATCATCTTCCATCTCCTTGCTCCATAGAAAGGTTGAACTCTCAAACACCCTATGGTTGTATTTTGATAGCATGTATGTCATATATGGATCCGATTTTGGGTTTTTGCATTTAAAAGAGTTTTAAATCTTGTAAAGTAACATGTTTTAAATCCTTATTCTGCTGCGTTTTAATTTTATTCGGATAAAATTAGCTTTGATAAACATGTTAAAAACCCAACAATGGCATCTAGAGCCGCTTATATGAGTGCATGCTTCATCGGATTTAAAAATTTTCGGGTTTTCGGGTTTGGAGAAACCCAATAGCCGAAATTTTATCCATGGATTTCCTTTTGTTTTTCAAGATTTATTTCCTACATGCATAAAGGAATCTTGAAAAGAAATTATGTCATATGGATGATTTGTTTTGTTTGGACAAAAACCCACTTTTTTCGGTTTTTCTTTCTTGGCCGAAAAATGTAGGTTGAAAAAGGAAACCGTTTTTTTTTTGCTCTTGAAATTTATATATATTTGATATATATTTTGGTGTTCATAACCTAGCCATGACCTTGTGTGAATTTGTTTGTGTTTGTGATTTTAGTTAATTATTCAATGGGTTGTAATAATTATTATTTTGTATTCCATTTGTAAAAATATATAATTTATTTATTTTCATTTGATATGTAAGTAAATAGATTAGATGCATTTATTTTACTAGAAAAATGTATTAGGATACTTTTATGTAAAAGAAGATGCACACAAAAATGCGGTTTTGGTTTTTTCCAATTTCGGGCATAAAGGACTTCGTAGTTCTTAACGGGATTTTAGCCCGATAACCAAAACACATTTTTGAAGTCCAAAGGAGTTTGGAGCTGAATTTAAAAGTCATTTGGAAGATCAAAGAATGTGAAGAAATCACAACACAAGATGAAGACTTGAAGCATTTGGATGCGGGATCAAGTGGGAGTTCACCGACACTTTTTTTGTGTCCATATTCACCCTTTAGGAAGGACCTTTTGACACACTTGTTTCGGCTAACAAGTGTGGTCAAAATAGTTGGCTATGGTTATGCACCTTTTAACATATGTGTTGTGTGCTTGTATGGTTATATTTTATTTATGGTTGTTTGGATGATATTTGGATATGCATACTTAACAACTAATAACCCATAACAAGCTTAAAATTGGTTCTTACAAAATCATTAAAACGATTAATAAAAGGTTTTATTAAAAATTAATGATTTTATAATAAAATGGGTTTTATTAAAAGAACCTTGAAAATTGGTTTTCACTAAAGTACCATTGATTTGAATGCATGCAAATATATGGTACATAAAATTTTTCTAAACTAGAATTTTGAAAAATAAAAATCCATTTTATAAAACAAGTCAAACACCATCCTTTTATACAACACTCAAATTACTTGGGAACTCTTTGTGGGATAAAGGTCACCTAACCACATTTGAGGAAACTTGTATATTTGAGGTGGGTTTACCATGTTTGTGGGATAAAGGTCACCTAACCACTTATGTGTATAAACTCACACGTGTGTGTAAGTTGGACGACTTGATTTGGAAACCATGAACTTAGGGTCACCGAAGCATGGCGAACAAAAGGTGTTGATGGGATTAAACATGCCATCTAAACATAAAGATGTTTAACCGATCCCATATGGCTAGAAATTGCAAAGGGTTGCAATTGTCAAACGTTGACTACCTTGTTAATTTAAATAATGGGATAAAGGTCACCTAACCAATATTTAAATGTAACGTTGGATTCTAGATTTTAATTATTAATTGTCTATGAGACGTTAAAAGGGTATTAATGATTAAAATTTTAATAATATCGAAAATACTAAAATTGAACTTTGTTAAATTTTGTAGATGGCCGCTAACAATGCAAACCCGATTACCCAAACCGCCCGTAACCTATCACTAAGAACCATCCTTGAAAAGGATCGTCTCAACCATAACAACTTCATGGATTGGTTTCGAAACTTGAGAATTGTTCTCAAGCAAGAGAAGATATCCTATGTGTTGGACGATCCTATTCCCGATCAACCTGACGAGGAAGATGAAGAAGCCTACAATAATTGGGTTAAGTATACCGAGGACTCCATGCAAGCCTCTTGCCTCATGTTGGGAACTATGATTCCCGAGATTCAAAAGGACTTTGAACATCATGGGGCATACGACATGATTACCCAATTAAAGGAAATGTTCCTACAACAAGCAAGAGTAGAACGCTTCGAAACGGTTCGAGCGCTTCATGCATGTCGAATGGAGGAAACCCAATCGGTCTCATCTTACGTCCTTAAAATGAAAAGCCACATTGATCGCCTCGAGAGGCTCAATTGTCCCGTCTCTAAAGAGTTGGCTACGGATTTGATCCTCAACTCTTTAACAAAGAAATTTGAGAGCTTTGTTATGAACTATAACATGAATGGATGGGACAAGAGCATTGGTGAGCTTCATGCAATGCTCAAAACGGCCGAAGCCGGAATGGGTAAAAAGGCTTTACCCGTTCTAACGATCAATGAGGGAGGCAAGAAGGGGCATTACCCCGACTCCAAGGAAAATGTTGCCAAAGGAAAGGGGCACGTCAAAGGGAAGGGAAAAAGAAAGGCTAAAGCAGAACCACCAAAACCAAAAGAGAAGAAGGCAAAGGTTGCCACGAGCGATCCATGCTTTGAGTGTGGAGAGATAGGGCATTGGAAAAGGAATTGTCCAACCTATCTCAAAGAGTTGAAAAACAAGAGGGATGCAGGGCAAACCTCAGGTACAATCTTTATGATGCATATTGATCTAAATGTTATTTCTTCTAACACATGGGTATTAGATACCGGATGTGGAACTCATATTTGCAATTCGTTGCAGGGGTTCAAAAGAAATAAGCAATACAAGAAGGGAGACACTAGTCTCTTCATGGGCAATGGAGCGAAGGTTCAAGTTGAAGCCTAAGGAGACTATGTTTTAAAACTTCCAAGTGGTTTGGAAATATGTTTGAAAAATGTTTTGTATGCTCCTAGTTTGACTAGGAACATTATTTCTGTTTCCCTTTTAAGACAATATGGATTTGATTTGAAGTTTGTGAACAATGAAATTTATGCTTTGATGAATGACATGTTCTACTTTAAAGCTACGCCTTCAAATGGTATTTATGAATTGGTTCATGATAATACATCATTTGATAATTCGATGTACCAAGCAAACACCAAGAAACTCAAAACGGATTTGAGTGAGACCTATCTTTGGCATTATCGTCTTGGTCATATAAATAGAAATCGCATGCAAACACTTCAAAAGAATGGTCTTTTGGAAACAAATGAAATTGGTTCATTTGATACATGTGAATCTTGTTTACAAGGTAAAATGACCAAGAAACCCTTTAGTGGCACAAACCAAAGGGCAAAAGATTTATTAGGGATCATACATTCGGATGTATGTGGTCCTTTTAAGCCAATGACTAGGAATGGTGAAAGATACTTCGTAACTTTTACCGACGACTTCAGTCGTTATGGTTATGTGTACTTACTAAGACACAAAGATGAAGTTTTTGAAACGTTCAAAATCTTCCAAAACGAAGTAGAGAATCAACTCACCAAGACAATCAAAGTTCTTCGTTCCGATAGAGGAGGTGAATACCTTAGTGATGCTTTTCAAGATCATCTTAGGAGTTGTGGGATCATCTCACAACTTACTCCACCTGGAACACCACAACATAATGGTGTGTCTGAGAGGAGGAATCGAACTCTATTGGATATGGTTCGATCTATGATGGCTAGAAGCACATTGCCTCTATCATTTTGGGGTTACGCTTTGCTCTCCGCGGCTCGTATATTAAATATGGCCCCAACCAAGAAAGTGGATAAGACACCTTTTGAAATATGGCATGGAACGGTTCCATCATTATCATATTTGAAGGTATGGGGCTGTGATGCTTATGTGAAGCAATACACCCCAAACAAGTTAGAAGTACGATCCATTAAGTGTATCTTCGTAGGATATCCTAAAGACGATATAGGATATTATTTCTACGATCCAACAGAGCAAAAGGTATTTGTTGCTCGAAAGGGTAAGTTCTTGGAGGATAAGTTCCTTATGGAAGGAACTAGTAGAACAGTGGAACTTGATGAAGATCAAGAACCACAAGCCGATACACGTTTGGTTGATACTAGCACTCAACAAGAGGTTGTTGAAAGTGATCAAATGGTTGATCAACATACACAAAACGTTCGCAGATCTGGTAGAATTAGTAATCCACCTGAAAGATATGGATTTTTCATGGATGGATGCTATGTGGTAGATTCAGATGAACCAACCACATACCATGATGCAATGTCAAAATCCGATTGCGACAAATGGCTTGAGGCTATGAACGTAGAGATACAATCCATGTATGACAACCAAGTTTGGGTATTGGTTGTGCCACCTCTTAACTCCAAAGTAGTTGGAAGTAAGTGGGTTTTCAAGAAGAAAACAGATATGCATGGTAACTTGGATACTTATAAAGCGAGACTTGTAGCAAAAGATATGCATGGTAACTTGGATACTTAGGGATAGATCAAGGCGCTTGATAGGTTTAAACCAAAGTGCATACATTGACAAGGTCTTGAAAAGGTTCAAGATGGAGAACTCTAAGAAAGGTTTGGTACCTATTCAAAAAGGGACAATATTGAATGTGACTCAATGTCCAAGCTCAAAGGATGAGCAAGAAAGAATGAAAGGAATCCCATATGCGTCTGCTATAGGATCCATAATGTACGCAATGATATGCACTAGACCGGACGTGTCATGCGCTTTAAGCATGACAAGTAGATACCAGCAAAATCCAGGTAACAGTCATTGGATGGCTGTTAAGAGCATATTGAAATACCTTAGAAGGACTAAGGATATGTTTCTAATATATGGATCTGGTGAAGAGGAACTCGTTGTAAAAGGTTACACGGATGCGAGTTTCCAAACTGATCGAGATGGGTCTCGATCACAATCTGGGTATGTCTTCATTTTGAATGGAGCTGCAGTCTCTTGGAAGAGCTCGAAGCAGGATGTTGTAGCATTGTCCACTACAGAATCAGAATACATCGCCGCCTCATTGGCAGCACAAGAAGCTGCGTGGTTAAAGAAGTTCATTGCTGACCTAGGGGTAGTCCCTACCATTCAAGACCCCCTAGAGATCTTTTGTGATAACGAGGGTGCGATTGCTCAAATCAAGGAACCTCGTGCACATCAAAAGACTAGGCACATTGAGCGGAGATTCAACTATATAAGGGATGAAGTTGAAAAAGGAAAGATATGTATTCGCAAAGTTCACACCGATCAAAACATTGCGGATCCACTCACGAAGCTCCTTGAACGGCCAAAACATGAGGGTCATACTTGTGACTTAGGACTTCGGTATTCTAGTGATTGGATTTTATCTATTTTGTATTTGGATATTGGAATAATTGTTATTTTAACTCTTTTATGGTATTTTGAGTTATGTTCCATTTTAGCATGTTTAAATCCGTGAATAAATTAATTATTCTAAATGTCCGTAGTCGATCATACTTGTGGGAACAAATATGAATATAAGACTATTATGAACTTGGATTGGTGGATATTCATTAGGTATGAATATAGAGCAAAGTGTTGCTGCCAAAGTTCATAGATATTTGTGGGATACAAATATTGGACTGACCCGCTCTCAAATGTTACTGCATGAAATCATTTATGATTGATCATAAGTAAATTTGAGCAAAGGCGAATATCATAGTATCCTCTGACCTGAGATACATATTGGGTCTTGATATTCACCAAATATTATGCCTTGACTTAGTTCTTCACTGTCTGTAATAAGATAGTACATAAGACTAAGCTCAGGTATGGTACGAGGTGATTGTGAGAGACGTATGTAGTCAAGAAGGGATTTGTTCCTCTTATTCGTTGAGAGTAAGATGTCTAAGGCCTGCTTAAGTTAAATCAATAGAGAATGATCACACTGTGTCTCTGGATTTGACATGACATCTGCAACGAAAGGATAAATGATAGATTCACCTAAATCATGTTCAAGTAAGGGACTTGAAGGGGATGATGTTATTGAATGGCATTTTGTCATACGTATTAGGGGTAGTAAACCGTTGTTAGGCGTTATTTACTACTTGCATCAATCTTCTATTTATCTTGTGTAAGTGGGAGATTGTTGGACTCTGTATGCCCAAGACACATATTAAATTGATGTGGCTAGTACGTTATGATCCAAGTCGGGTCATACCCAATAACAAGCTAGACAAACACCTATAATATTTATTTGTGATATGATCAAACAAATAAATACTAACACTTATAATATTTAGAAATTGGTTTTCTAAATAATTGCACTTGAGAAACTAATAAATTATATGGATAACTTATTTTGAGAGAATATTTTATCTTGTTATTTAATAGGTTAAATAACATTATAAAACATTATGAGATGTTGCATAAAATCTTGTAACATGTTATGTTATATTTTATAAAAGGTTATAAAATTAAAACAAGATTACCTTTTAATTAAAATTTATATATTTTGGTTGGGAAAGTCCCCATAGGGCCGCCCACTTTGGGTCTTCCCAAGAGGGTTGGTCCAATCATTTTTCATGCAACAATCTCACATTTGAATGGCACTTGCTTTTTGATAAAAAAAGATGACACCTTCTCTCATAAGTGACTACTAGTTTTTTCAAGTTGCAAGAACTCCCATTTTTCTCTAAATATTTTCGGCCAAGAGCTGGTTATTAGAGGGATTTTTGTGAGTTTCAAGTGTAGAAATCCTAGCAATCTCAAGGTGTTTGTTGGAGCTTTCGGGTATACTAGCTTGAGGCTTTCTCGTTTGGAAGCTACCATTCAAGATTCATCATCATCTTCCATCTCCTTGCTCCAAAGAAAGGTTGAACTCTCAAACACCCTATGGTTGTATTTTGATAGCATGTATGTCATATATGGATCCGATTTTGGGTTTTTGCATTTAAAAGAGTTTTAAATCTTGTAAAGTAACATGTTTTAAATCCTTATTCCGCTGCGTTTTAATTTTATTCGGATAAAATTAGCTTTGATAAACATGTTAAAAACCCAACACATTTACCCCTGCCGGAGGGAATGTTGGGTCGGGCAGTGGGGCACCTCGTTGCGGGCCTAGTCAGCAAAGGCCGGGGGTTAACAATACCAGGCCTACTTCTAAGGGGGCTAGTAATAGTGGCCCGAGATGTTTTAGTTGTGGTGAAACGGGCCATCGTCAAGCTGAGTGTAAAAGGGCTGGCAAAAAGCAGTTGTTTGCTGAGTCTGATGATGATCAATATGAAGAGTACAAAAACAACCCAGTGTATGATGAAGAAACTGAATACGAAGAAGAGGTTGTGACCGGTGATGTTGGTGTGAACTTGGTAGTCAGACGCTCTTGTTATACACCAAAGGCAGATGGGGATGACTGGCTTAAGCATAACATCTTCCACTCAACATGTACCACTTTGGGAAAGGTTTGCACGTTTGTTATTGATTCGGGGAGTTGTGATAATTCGATATCCGAAGAGGCGGTCCAGAAGTTGGCTTTGAAGAGAGAGAGTCACCCCAAGTCTTATAAGCTTCAATGGCTTAAAAAGGGAGGTGAAGTGACGGTATCTAAAAGAGCCCTTGTTCCTATTTCTATTGGGTCCACATATAAAGATGATGTTGTGTGTGATGTGGTCCCTATGGACGCGTGTCACTTATTGTTGGGTAGACCTTGGGAGTATGAGCGTAATATAGAGCATAATGGGCGGTCCAATACTTATAGCTTTCTGTTTGGTAGTGTGAAGATAACCTTTGTTCCTAGCAAGCCTAAGCAGATAGCCACAAAACATTCGGGTACTTTGTTGACCATTAGTCAGTTTCAAGATGAGCTAGAGGAAGCAGACAATGTGTTTATTTTGATAGGGAAGGTCCTGCCCGAGGAAGTCGAAATTCCTGAATGTATGGTTCCGTTATTTGAGGAGTTTGTTGACGTTTTCCCTGATGATTTGCATGCCGGGTTGCCACCCTTACGAGACATCCAAGATCACATTGATTTGGAACAGGGGGCCCAGCTACCCAATAAGCCCCATTACAGAATAAGCCCAAAAGAGCTTGAGGAATTGTGTCGGCAGGTTGAAGACTTAATTTCTAAGGGGTATGTTCGGGAAAGCATGAGTCCTTGTGTTGTTCCTACTCTATTGACTCCAAAGAAGGATGGGACATGGCGTATATGTGTTGACAGTCGTGCAGTCAACAAGATCACTGTGAGGTACAGATTTCCAATTCCCCGACTTTATGATTTACTTGACCAAATTAGCGGTGCCACTATTTTCACAAAACCAGACTTGAAGAGTGGATACTACCAGATTCAACTCAGGCCTGGTGATGAGTGGAAAACCGCCTTCAAGACTCGTGAGGGGTTGTATGAATGGTTAGTGGTGCCTTTTGGCTTATCCAATGCCCCTAGTACGTTTATGCGGGTCATGAACCAGTTGTTTAGGCCTTTATTGGTAAATTTGTTGTGGTCTATTTTGATGATGTTCTTATCTATAGCCCTAATTTTGATGAGCATGTGAAGCATGTACGGCAGGTTTTGACCTTGCTCCGTAGCGATAACTTGTATGCAGCCAAAAAGAAGTGTATCTTTATGGCCCTAAGTTCCTGTTTTTAGGGTATGTTGTTTCTGGTGACGGCGTACATGTGAATGAATCAAAGGTAGCGGTTGTTAAGCAATGGCCAACTCCAACTACGATAACTGAAGTACGTAGTTTCCATGGTCTTGCTTCATTTTATAGACGGTTCATTCGAAATTTCAGTTCCCTTATGGTGCCAGTGACTGCCTGTATGAAGGGGAAGACTTTTATATGGACTGAGGAAGTAGAATTGGCTTTTCAGTTAATCAAGGAAAAGCTTACAACAGCGCCAATTCTAATATTGCCTGATTTTTCTTGAGTTTTTGAGTTGCACACAGATGCCTCGAAGGGTGGTATTGGGGCAGTCCTAAGTCAAGGGGGCGTCCAGTTTCCTATTTCAGTGAGAAGTTGACTGGGCCAAAGTTGCGTTATAGCACTTACGATCTTGAATTTTATGCAGTAGTCCATGCTGTGAAACATTGGCGTCATTATTTGTTTCACAAGGAGTTTGTTTTATTTACAGACCATGATTCGTTGAGGCATATCCACAGTCAAGATAAAGTGTCACATAAGCATGCCCGGTGGATGGCTTTCTTGGAAAAGTTTACTTTTGTTGTGAAGCATAAATCTGGAATTTCGAATCGGGTGGTGGATGCCTTGAGTAGAAGGAGTAACTTGCTTGTCTCTATGAGAGTTGTTGTACCCTGGCTAGACAATCTCATGGAACAACTCAAAACATATCCATATTTTTCTGTTATTTGCAGGACTTGCAATTTGGGAAGAGGACAGATTTGCTTGTGCATGACGGTTTCATTTTTAAGTAAAATCAATTATTTATTCCTAATTCTAGCCTCCGCCTTCAAATAATTAAAGAACTGCATGGCGAAGGGCATGTGGGGAGAGACCGTACTTTACGATTGGTGCAGTCTTCTTATTTTTGGCCTACTATGCAGAGGGATGTTGATCGATTTGCTAGACGTAGCAGGATCTGTCAAGTTTCAAAAGGCACAGCTACCAATGCAGGGCTTTATATGCCTCTCCCATTCCTCAGCAGCCTTGGGTAGATATTAGCATGGATTTTGTGTTGGGATTACCCCGTACTCAGCGTGGTAATGATTCGATCTTTGTAGTGATGGACCAGTTTTCGAAAATGGTGCACTTTATTCCTTGCAAGAAGACAACAAATGCAATTAATGTGGCTTAATTGTTCTTTCGGGATATCTATCATTTGCATGGTTTGCCATCCTCTATTATTTCTGATCGGGACACTCGTTTCTTGAGTCATTTTTGGCACAGTCTATGGAAAATGGTGAACACTCAGCTTAATTTCAGTAGTGCCTACCACCCACAAACAGATGGGCAGACGGAGGTTGTTAATCGATCACTTGTTAATCTTTTACGGTGTCTTGTGGGTAATCATGTGAAGTCTTGGGATCAAAAGATGTGTCAGGCTGAGTTTGCTCATAATCATGCTGTTAATCGAAGTACTGGGTTTAGCCTGTTTGAGGTGGTCTATTCTGCTAAGCCTCGTAGTCCTTTTGATTTGATGTCACTTCCTACCCCAGGTTCTGTCCCCAAGAAGGTGCAAGATTTTGTGGTTGGGTTACATGAAGTTCATAAAGCTGTGTAGGACAACTTGGCCCACGCTAATTCAAAGTACAAGCAAGCTGCAAACCAAAAGCGTAGGCAAGTTGATTTTGAGGAGGGTGATTTTGTTTGGGCCATTTTGACTAAGGATCGTTTTTCAATTGGAGAGTATAATAAGTTGTCAGCCAAGAAGATTGGGCCAGTGGAGATTGTGCAGAAGATAAATTCTAATGCCTATCGTTTGAAGTTACCAAGCCACATTCGTTGTTCTGATGTTTTCAATGTCAAACATTTGTTGCCTTTTCATGGGGATTTGTCTGATGATGAGGTTGCTACAGATTCGAGGTCAAATTTTGTCTACCCAGGAGGGAATGATGCAAAATCAAAATTGATGCCACAAGCTCTATCTCTATCATGTACCTCACTAACTTTCATTGTGGTATATTAATTAAAGTTGCATCAAATTTAACAAAAAAAGGTTTTAATAAATTGTTTTTCCATCACCTGGTACCTAATGATCAAAACATTATTTATTTATGGTAGTTTTAGAACAAAAAAAATGCAAAGAAGACTTTTCAAAACCTTATTAAGTAATATTGTCTAATAACTTTAATGTCATCTTAACATATATGAGTTGAGCTAATATAGAGAAATAGGGACTATAGAGTTGTTACAATTGGCACACTATATGTATGAAGGAGTTAGAACACTTACGGCATCAACCATACATTTGACCATTCATGTTATCATAATTAAAAATTCTAGATACCAAATAATCAAATTAATCCCAAGAATCTTGATTCATATAAAATTAGGGCTGGCAATTCTGACATGAACACGATAACACGACACGAACCTACACGAAGTTAACAGGTTTCGTGTTTGACCTTAACAGGTTTCGTGTCTAAACAGGTCGACACGATAAGACATGTTTAAATTTCGTGTCTAAATAGGTTAAAACCCGTTAACCTGTTAAGACCCGTTAATGACATGCTAAGAAATTTAATTAAAAAAATATATCAGGTATGTCATGTGAGACACGGGGTGGGTATAATCCTAATTTTGAAATTCATTCTTCAATTCACGCTCCAAAGTGCAAAGTCCAAACCCTAAAAAAACTCTCCAGCAGCCGTCAATCAATCAACGAACACGACAACCATCCACGACCAACATACGTTCAGTTCATCGTTCTATTCATCATTCAGCATACTTGATTTGTGTCATATGTTCATCATTCGTTCTGTTCATCATTCAGAATCGACGAGACGACGACCATCGGCGTTCGCCCGTTCTGTTCATCTGTTGTCCGCCGGCAAACTATTCAGGTAAGTTAAAGATACTTGATTTGTGTCATCGTTATGTTATTCTGTTCATCTGTTGTCGGGCTTATATACTTGCTCTTTATCCTCAATTCCTCATAGTCCCTTGCTATTTCTTAATTCTAGATATTACTTATGTATCACTATTGCTTTCAAACTAGAATGGTATTTAAGTTAAAGTATCAAAGATGTCGTATAGAAATATATGATTACAGTATATTACAGTATTTAGGTTTATGATTCATGTTTCCAGAAACATATTCACAGTCCACATATATTTGGACCTAAATAATTTTTGTGATGATCCAAAGTCCAAACTCTAAAATCTTAATTTAAAATATATAATATATAGATGTCCAATTTGTGTGAATATACTTGCTAACTAAAAGATGTACAATATTCGGTCACTGTTACAGTACCTTGTATATAGTTACTGATTGAACATGAGCCAACAGACTACTGTTTGATGTCATACACTTTGCATACACATTACAATTCTAATTGCCTTGCTTAATAATGAGTTACCATTAGATTTGTTTATTAAATTGTTTTTTTTTTTTTTGATATAGTTACTGATTGAACATTATTTTTCTATTTATATATTGAAGTGATGAGCGATTCACAAAATAAAGTGGGGAAAAAGAAGGGCAAAACACCGGTATGTTGTTGGTTCAACTTTTACAATTAATAAAAAATCATAATTTCAAATGTATTTGGAGGAGTCAAGGGTTGACAGAAGCTGTGAACTTGATGTGTTGGCTTTTTGGAAAGCCAATGAGTTTAGATATCCCGCACTTGAGAGAATGGCAAGAGACTTTTTGACCATTCCGATATCTACTATCGCATCGGCGTCTACATTCAGTGCAAGTGGAAGAGTCCTTAATGAACATCGAAGTTCACTTAGCAAAGATACCGTTGAGGCTCTCATATGCACAAAAGATTGGTTATTTGGAGATTATTGTAATGTCTTTTCTCTTGATTTTTTTATGTTTTTTTGCATGGTATTCTATTAATGTTATTATGTATATTTGTTTGTACTTTGTTGGTTCAAGCCAAGTTAGTGTAGATGAGCTCACAGAAGATATAATGTCGCTTGACATTAGCCGTGAATCAGATGCTTCAAATTCTGTGAACAATCCTAAGGTATCCACTCCAAATGCTTCAAGTAGTGTTGCTTGTTAAAAATCAGAGAACATCTCAAGATACCCACTTCAAATGTTTCTAGAAATTATTTGGGTGTCAATTTGTCCATGCCTAATACGACTGTAATTATTTGTGTGTAGGTTTGATTGTTTGGAATTGAAGATCTTGAGAAATAAAGTCATATGGGAACTTGAATGTTGAAACTATTTGGATGTTATGATTAGACTTTTATGGATTTCGTTTTAAGTTTGTTAGGACATTATGTGTTTATGCATTTTTATGACTTTTGTGAACCTTTGGCGACTAAATTTTCATTAAACAGGTTCCTTAATTGCTAATTTCAAATATGGAATAATAGGTCATGTTCGTGTCTTAACAGGTCGTGTTCGGGTCTTAACAGGTCGTGTTTGTACCTTAAACAGGTCATATGATATGTTGGCGACATTTTCGTGTCTTAACAGGTCATTTCTTGTAACCTGTTTATTAACAGGTTCGTGTTCGTGTTTGAATAATCTGACACGATAAGATTTCGTGTCGTGTTCGTGTTTACAAGTTTCGTGTTCGTGTCTTATTGTGTTCGTGTCTTAACAGATCGGGTTGACCCGATATGCCAGCCCTATCCAAAATACATATAGGAAATAAACCAACAACAGTAGGTTAAAAATCTATAAAATACAACAGTACGTTAAAACAAACAGAAACTGTAGGTTTTTTAAAGTTGGCGAATTGGATAGGGTTTTATCATATTTAATGTAAAGAAACATGCCTTTCATTCAATTCCGATTCACTATCGAATGAGCCTACACTTCTGGTCGAGGCATATAAAAATCATCTCGAGCTAATTTCATTTCATTAGCAGTGCGTTCAAAAGAGAAGAAACAAGGAAGTATGAAATCGTACATTTCACATAATTTTGGTTCAATAGATTTGTTATTCCTAAATCCAAAAGTAATATATAAGTTCTTATGATTTCAATTTACATGTTCATTCCTTTAAACGCTAGAAATCTTACCTTTTAGAACCAAATTTATGCCTGTCATCAACAACTAAATCCTGGAAGCCACAGGAAATATTAACCACGGAAGTTGAGAAGGAAGATATAGCACGGAGATAGTGGTGGGGACTAATAGAGCTGCAGAACGGGGGTAAATGGATTTTGGTTTGGGAATCTGCAGTGAGAAAGGAAGTCTAGCGTGTAAGAGAGCAGCATTGAAGTAATAGTATTAAGGGTTACTACATAAACCAGAATATATGAAACTAAAAAAAGTCTACACTAACCTATGCTAACGAAAAATTACAAGTTTTGTCCTTTATCTTATTACCACTTCACAGGTGGTGTCATTTTCGATGAATTTTGACTTGTTTTGTCCTTTATAGGGAATATTGTTGCACGTCTTGTCCTTTAGCCCTACCCCAGTTAAAGTTTTTGTTAAATCTGATCATGTGCAAGGCACATGAGGGCATTTTTGTAATTTCCTATGAAAGGACTAAATATGTAAATAACTTAAATACAACCATTTTAAATAAATTAAATCTGATTATCCACCACCACCTTCATCGCCACCATCCATGATCTACCCCATCGCCACCACTCTCTCTCCCTCTCTCCCCATCGTAACCCACCCAACAATTCTGATCTGAAACCAAATTACTTTCCCTTCAGCTTAGTTGCAAGAACGTGAGTCAGAGGCATGAGTGTCACACCCTGACTTTTGCGGAAGCGTATGATGTGTGACTTACTTAATATCATTGCATTCAATTATAACAAACAACTATATGATTAAAACCACGATGTTCATCCATTGATACGATTCAAAAATAATACAACCCACATTGTTTAATACCAAACAAAGACTTCGAGTTTAAAATACAAACCAACCAATGTTTTAAGTTCCGTAACGGACTTTGATAAAAGACGTAAATAAAACAAGGCTTTGATTCATGTATCTTATCCAAGAAAAAACACACAATTTAAACCCTTCAAAATGGGATGACATCGTTCCTGGTAACACATCTTGAAAACTTTAAATGCCCGCCTGATCCATATCAATTTCCTGAAATACATGTAATTTGAAAACATCAACAAAAGTTGAGCGAGTTCATGTGTTTTGTATGTGAGCTCGTAATCACTTGTAAGGATTTGAGAGAATTCCTTTAATAACCAGTATGAAAGCGTCTATGAATAGATCATTAATGTTTTGCAAGGACATTAATATGTGTGGTGCGTAGGAAGTACTCAAACCTAGCGGATTTCCTCCGGTCCATCCAGCGGAAACGACATAGTCACCACATGCGGCAACACAAGGACCCATGGGTGGGGCTCGCTACACCCAGATAGATCTATCACTCATGTCCCTCGGTCCTTATACGAGGATTAATGGTCTTAAGTTTGCGCCTACCCATTCACATGATCTAACAGTTCATTCCTTAGCTAACCATACCATTTGTAAACGTTTGTAAACAATTGTAACATGTATTTCAACCCCGAAGTTATAAAACTTGAAAACAGTTAAAAGAAAAGGGGGACATGAACTCACAATCTTGCGTCCTGCTATCCGATATAACTCAAAGGTCCTGTCCTGAAGTCGTGTAACTACCTACACACGTGCTATGGTTCATTAGACGGCTAGGTCGTGTAACGACTCTTAGTCTTATGTGTTATGACTTAATCATACTTTGAGTTACGTCTTGATGTACATTATATTGTTCCAAAGAAAATAATTATTGGTTAAAATAATAATATTTTAACTTGAATTATATTTATCAATTATTGGAATATTAGTTAAAATAATATATTTTAACTTGGTATATTATGTATTTATACATGTGCATTCTCCCAAGTATGAGTGTACTTGTACTTGTGTATTTCTAGACTTGTGTATTTTGCCAAGTATTGGTGGCGTATTCCGGTGTGTATTTGTACGTACGAGAATACGTATTTTCTTGTATTCATTAAGTATTTTATACTTAATCTTGTATTTAACTTCCCGGAATATTATTTTTAATCAATAAAAATCACCAATTTATATTCTTAAAATATATGTATTTTAAGAAAACTTTTACAGAAATTTATCTATATTTCATCCTTCGCAAAAATAATTATATTTTCATATAAACCTCAAAAAATAATATATTTTCAAGAACAACTAAGAAAATATTTATAGTTTCATTTTTCACCCAAAATAATGTATTCTTAATTTGTTTAAGAAAATATTTATTTTCTTCAAAAATAATATATCTTCTAATATTTCAAGAAAATATATATATTTTTCTTCACTCAAAAATAATATATTTTCTTCTTGACAAAATATGATATATTTTTGTAATACTCGTAAAAATCATATTTTTCGTTTCTTTGGTTTCCAAAATACCGTTTCACCCATTTGTCAATATATAAATCTATTTACGGAAAATATATATATAAGTGTAGTCCATACGTCCGTGTTCGTTTTGTCCAATATTCGGGTATAAATTATATATTCATTTTCTTGGAATTTTGGTAATATTTTGTATTACAAGTTTGGGTATTTGGAAAGTTATATTATTTTCAAGTCCTAAAATAATATAACTAATACACATAATATACAAGTAACACACAAGTCACTACTAGAAAATCTGAAATTTCTTACACCAGTTTTCGTAGGAAATGCGTTACAAAACATGCTTTCCCACACATTTGTGACAAATACATGATGTAGGAAAATGCCTCGTAGGAAACCTGTTTCCAACGCATTTCCTACGCAATTTCCTACCCATTTCCTACAAAATCGCCGTGTCAAAAACTGCTACAGATCTCCTACAACAATTCATAGTTATTTTTAATATATTATTTATGATAAATATTAGTTATTATATTTTCATATTTTTTTAGCTACACATTTCCGACAAAAAAAAAAATAATTTCATTCAGCATTATTCGTGATAAATTTCTGACAGAAAAATAAAAATAGTTGTTACAAATTTCCGACAAAAGCATTATTCGTGACAAATTTCCGACAGGATATACACTTCTATATTATATATAAATATAGAAGTGTATATCCTTGTATTTATTTTTAATAAAATTAAGTAATATGACTTAGTTGTCGGAAATGTGTCACAGGTTGTGACACAATTCTGACGGAACGATTAAATCAACTAAAAAATAAACTGTTTGTCGGAAATGTGTCACAAGTTGTGACACAATTCTGACGGAACGATTAAATCAGCTAAAAAATAAATATTTTGTCACAAATGTGTAGGAAATATAATAATTTTTAATTATTATACTAATTTTACTATTATATATAAATATAGAAGTGTATATCCTTGTATTTATTTTTAATAAAATTAAGTAATATGACTTAGTTGTCGAAAATGTGTCGCAACTTGTGACGCAGTTCCGACGGAATGTTTAATTAAACTAAAGAATAAATATTTTGTCACAAACTTGTAGGAAATGATTTAATAATCCACCTTTTGTAGATTATTTCTAACAGATCTGTGACGCAACTATCAATTAATTAGGGTTTTTTTATTTTCTGTCATTGTTGCGTCAAAAAATTGACATAGAATTTTGGAAAAAAAAATCGTAGGAAATTTGTCACAAATGTGTTTGAATCTGTGACAAAAATAATTGTGTAGGAAATTTCCGTAGGAAATTATGCACTTTTCTAGTAGTGAGTGTGACATCTAAATATATATTTTCCTAAATAAATACTTAGTCACTTTTATTTATCAAAATCAACCTCCAATATTTGTAATTTTTGTAACAAAAAATACGGAAAATTTTTGTAATAAAAATTACGGTAAATTTTTATATGAAAATCTTGATTAAAATTTACTTGTAAACACTTGTTTAAAAATATTTTTGTAAGTGTTTAAATTCTAGAAAAATTTTGCCATAGTTTCCCCTTAAAAATGGATGTTTCCATGCTTTAAAAACATATCATTTTCTTTTAAAATCATCATCAATCATCAACAAATCATGCAAGACTTACCATGAGCCAAAATCATGCAATTTACACTACATCATGAACTTGAAATTTTGTAAAAGTTTGTAGTAACTTAATATGTTGTTAAGTAGGTTTAGTTACCCTTAAAATATGGTTGGTTATTTGTTTATAAATCCCTTTCTTGTGAAATTTAGTCTTTTACAACTTGTATGAAGATTTTCTAAAAATATTTCTTCTTGTATTATTTTTGTTAACAACATGTTTCTAGCCTTGATTTAACACTAAAAATATGATTAGTTTCTTTAAAAATCATGATCTTGTAAATCTTGTAAATAACTTTGATTTTTTTTAGAAAACTATTTTTGAAATCATCCATTTACAAGTCTTATAACATGTATCCATCATCATCATACACAAAAACATCTTCATTTTCAAGTTCATGTGAAACATAAAGGATGATCATTTTGTTTTTCACAAGATTCATCCTCTCACTTGCTAGATCATGTGTTTAATCACAATCTATCAAGCTTCTTATGATGATCAACATCATAATTACAAGAAATCAATCATCAAGTATCACACATACACTAAATCAACATAGATTCTCATGTTAGTAGGCTTTATGTGAGAGTTCAACTTCTTGTTTCTTCATGATTCTTATGATTAACCATTTACATAATCTTTTATCCATCAAAATGAGAAGTAAAATCAAGTTACAAGAGGCTTACTACTAGCACAAGGGCTAGGGAAGAATCAAAGATGATGAAGATGATGAACAAGGTGGATAAAAGCTCTAGAGAGTGGTCCTTCAAGCTCCAATGCCTCCAAGCTCCTTAACCTGGCTCCTAGCACCTTAGGATCACCTTGGATTGCAAGAGTTTGAAGTGAAAATGGTGATGGTGTGGGTGGTGGTACACGACCGTGAGTAAGGGAAGGAGAAGAGAAGAGTTGAAGTGGTGAAATGGTGAAATGAGTTTATGTAATGAACTTGTGGTTATTATAAACATGTCTTCCAACATTTCGTAAACCAAAGGTTTTTATGTTTCAAAAGGTTTACACAAATCTAATAAACAATTCAACAAAATCCATGGGTGGGTTAACCCATGGTGACCGTAAGAATGAGGGGGGTATGGTTGAGATATAATGGCTAGTTAGTTATGTTAGTTTCTAAGTGTAAAGTTTAGTGTTGTAAGTGTTATGTGTATATAAGATGCATTATGATGTTCGGAGACCATAACTAGCTCGGAAATGATAAAACAATGCTTCTAGTGAAAATTTGGTGTTTCGGGTAGTGTCTGGTTGTTCGGTTGGTTACCGGTTCGTTAAGGTGCTAAATTACGTAGTTTAGTGTGCTTTATGTTCCTTTTTATGACAGTTTTGATTCCCGACACCCAGGAAGGTATTCTGGACCATTAAACCATAATTCTGCATTATATTTTAGTGTTAGAATGCTGATTTTTGCTGAAATATGCAGAATTCTGCAGTTTTTGTGAGTTTTAGGCACTTTCTGACACTTAAACTATCTTTAGGAAGGCAGTTTTATGATCCCTACTTTCCTACACACTATTCTAGTGTAACTCTTGGTTTTGGGCTCATTTTGTGTCTTAATATCATGTCTGTCTGAGTACTGAACTCTCGCCAGTACTTCTAGTTTGTCTGATAACTGTGCTAACTTTGTTTCGTGCACTAATTGGATCATATGGTGTTGCATGCAATAGTGATAACTAATCATGGAACATGTAATGCACTTGTATGTATATGACAATAATCAGAAATCATTCATGTCATTAATTCAAATCAAGCACAGTTATTAAAGCATAAATACTGTTTAACATGTACGGAATTACATGGAAAATTGACGGTTGTCACATATCCCCCCCCCCCCCCCCGTTAATAAAATTTTGTCCTGAAATTTTAAGCTGCGTTATCGGTTGCAGGGGAGTTAGGGAACAAATGTGGATACTTTGATTTAATTCGATCTTCACGCTCCCAAGTAAACTTTGGGCTGTGACGTGAGTTCCAGCGAACCTTGATAAGCTTGATACAACTTCTTCGAGTCTTGTTGACTTTCCGGTCCGTGACCTCAGCAGGTTCCTCAGTAAATTGGAGAGTGTCGTCGATATGCACTTCATCCGCAGGGATGATGACTGTTTCCTGGGTTGGGCTTTTCTTCAGGTTTGACACATGAAATATATCATGTACACCGTTCAGTTCCTCTGGTAATTCTAACTTGTATGCGACGGTACCAACCCTTTCCAATATCTTAAATGGCCCAATGTTTTACCGAATCGTGCTACACCTTTCCAAGGTGAGACTTTCAACAAAACCATGTCCCCTACCTCGAATTCCAAAGGTTACCATCTTTGATCTGCGTAACTCTTTTGTCGATCATGAGCCGCCTTGATGCGCTCTCGGATCTGTATAATCTTGTCAGTCGTTTCTTGAACCAGTTCGGGACCAACCATCTATCTATCTCCAGCTTCGAATGGTGCGGCCTGAATACTCGTATGGTAGCTGTTATTATAGGAAAACTCAAATAGAGGTAGATGAGTATCCCAACTGCCACCTAAATCCATCACACATGCGCGAAGCATGTGTTCTAGTGTTTGTATGGTTCGTTCACTCTGACGGTCTGTCTGCTGGTGAAAGGTCGTACTCAGATTCAACTGAGATCCAAAGGCCTCTTGAAAGGATTGCCAAATCCTTGATACAAACCGTCCATCTCTGTCTGAAATTATCGAGATAGGCACTCCATGACGTGCTACTATCTCCTTGAGGTAAAGCTCAACTAGCTTCCCAGTGTTATCTTTCTCTCTAATAGGTAGGAAGTATGTAGACTTTGTCAACCGATCCACTATTACCCATATCATATCGTGTCCTCTAGGAGTCCTGGGTAATTTCGTTATGAAGTCCATCGAAATTTGTTCCCACTTCCACATGGGTATTTCAGGTTGTTGCAAAAGACCAGAAGGCTTCTGATACTCGGCCTTGACCTTAGCACAGGTTAGGCACTTCCCAACATAAATGGCAACGTCACTCTTGAGCTTTGGCCACCAGTAGAAATCTTTCAGATCTTGGTACATCTTGTTCGATCCTGGGTGGATCGAGTATCTCGATTTATGAGCTTCGTCTAAGATAACCTCTCTAATACCGACACAGAGCGGAACCTAAATGCGCCCCGTGAAGTATAAGGTTCCTTCCTCATTTGGTACTAACTTCTTCTCCATTCATCGGAGATATTCAGCTTTAAGATTCTCCTTCTTAAGAGCTTCTTGTTGTGTGTCACGTATGCGTGAAGTAAGGTCCATTTGAATAGTCATTTCTAAAGCTCTAACCCTTATAGGCTTAACCCTTTCCTTTCGACTTAAGGCGTCTGCTACCACATTTGCCTTTCCATGATGATACTTGATCTCACAGTCATAATCATTTACCAACTCAACCCATCGTCGTTGACGCATATTAAGCTCTTTTTGATCAAATATGTATTGCAAGCTCTTTTGATCCATGAAGATAGTACATCGGGTACCATACAGATAATGTCGCCAAATCTTCAGGGCAAATACCACAGCACCTAGCTCCAGATCGTGAGTGGTATAATTCTTCTCATGTACTTTAAGTTGGCGTGAAGCATAAGCAATTACTTTTTGGCATTGCATGAGCACGCAACCCAATCCCTGACGCGAAGTGTCACAATATACCACGAAGTCTTCCGTGCCTTCGGGTAGGGATAATATCGGTGCATCGCATAGTTTATTCTTGAGCAGTTGGAAGGCTTCTTCTTGCTTGTCTCCCTAGTCGTACCTCTTGTCCTTCTGAGTAAGGGAGGTTAGCGGTTGAGATATCTTGGAGAAATTCTCGATAAACCTGCGGTAATAGCCCGATAATCCCAAAAATTGTCGAATCTCAGTCGGTGTTTTCGAAGTTTCCCAGTTCTTGATTGCCTCAATCTTTGTGGGATCCACATGAATGCCATTCTCGTTTACCACATAACCGAGGAATTGTACCTCGCGAATCCAAAACTCGCACTTCGAGAACTTTGCGTAGAGTTTCTCCTTCTTTAATAGCTCTAGAATGGCTCTGAGATGTTGCACGTGCTCTTCCTTCATCTGCGAGTAAATCAGAATATCATCGATAAATACAATCACAAATTTATCGAGATATGTCTTGCACACACGATTCATCAAATCCATAAACACTGTCGGTGCATTAGTCAATCCGAAGGGCATCACAAGGAACTCGTAGTGTCCTTAACGATTTCTGAATGCAGTCTTCGGTATACTTTCCTCTTGAATCCGCAACTGATGATAACCCAATCGAAGATCGATCTTGGAGTAGTAGCTTGATCCTTGCAGTTGGTCGAATAAATCATCAATCCTCGGTAATGGATACCGATTCTTGATAGTTAACTTGTTCAGCTTCCGGTAGTCGATACACATTCGAAAGCTACCATCCTTCTTTTTAACGAACAACACCGGAGCTTCCCAAGGCGAGAAGCTTGGCCTTATGAATCCCTTGTCCAATAACTCCTGAAGCTGCGTGGATAACTCATGCATCTCTGATGATGCAAGTCGATATGATGCCTTGGCTACAGGCGCGGCGCCTGGAACCAAGTCAATGTGAAACTCGACTTGTCGTTGAGGAGGTAATCCTGGCAAGTCTTCGGGGAAGACCTCAGGATAATCCCTCACCACTGGGATGTCTTCAATCTTTGGCTCTTCGGCTTTCTTATCCACAACATGAGCTAAGAAGGCAACACATCCTTTACGTAGACACTTCTCCGCTTTCATACAATTGATAATCCGCAAATCCAAATGATCTTCTCATGGCAAACTATCTCCGCACGGTTGCTAGACAACCAGTCCATCCTGACCACGACATCAAAGCTTCCCTAGTCAACTGGTAGAAGATCTATAGAAAACTCGCGCTCTCCAAGTCCCAAAGTACAACCCTTGATCACCTCATTCTCCTCTACTAACTTTCCATTATCCAACTCTATCGAATACGGGACGTCTAGATTATTTGCAACTAAACCAAGTATATTCTTAAAGTCTATGGACACAAAGCTAAAATCGGCTCTAGTATCAAACGACACGGATGCATATTGTTGGTTAAGAGGGAACGTACCAGTAACCACGTTTGGATCCTGGCGTGCTTCCCTGGCGCCAATGTTAAACACCCTTCCACGAGCTTGATTGTTCTTTGGCCAATCTTTCTTGAAGTGACCCAAATCACCGCAACCATAACATCCGTGGCCACATCCGTTTCCATTACCACCCTGGTTGTTGTTATTGTTGTTTCCTCCCCGTTTTCCATTACCCACTTGGTTTCCATTCCCGTTCCTGTTCCCATTACCTCCTTGATTTTTATTTCCTCCCTGGTTTCTGTTTCCATATCCATTCCCACCACGGTTACCATTACCGTTACCACCCTGATTTCCATTCCCGCGCCCTGTGCCAAACCAGCACGTATCCTTAGAGTGCCCAATCTTTCCACAATTTTCGCACTTATGGTTCTTGCACGGACCGGTGTGATGGTACTGACATCTATCACACTTGGGTAAGAATCCAGCATACCCCCTTTCCTTATTTTCAGCACTCCCAGCTCCAGTATGTGCCTCAGCTGGCTGATTGGTGTCTCTGCGCTTGTTAGCATTATTGTTGTTGTTGTTCGCTCGGGTGCTTTTCTTGAAATTAGTAAACTTCCACTTGTTATCACCCGATGACTCCACATGTGTCACTTTCTTCTTTGTTTTAGAAATCAAAAACTTTCCCAACCGAACTGCTTCCTCAGTAAGCGCCACACTTAAGTCAATAGCCTCAGAAATAGTTGGAAGCTTGGAAGCTGACACCATGCTCAGAATTTGATGTGCCTGTTGGTGCATCCGTCTGTCGCCTACGTCTTGTATCGAGTCTTGTATAGAGTTAGGGCATGAGAATCGAAATAGTGATTTTTAGGGGTGATTCCGCTCGAAATGACACCTTGTCATTTCAAGCTAAATCACATATTTTTCTGATTCAGCTCGAAATGTTAAGTTCTGATTCCGCTCAAAGTTTATAGGCTGATTCCGCTCGAAATGACACCTTGTCATTTCGAGCTAAATCAGAACACCTATAAATAGGTGTCTTTGGGGCGAAATCAGTAGAGAAGTCTTCCGGTTTGCCACGAAGTGCTGCCGAAGTGTTGTCGTGTATGCAAAAGGATTCTATATCAATAATATCAACAAGTTTAAAGTGAATACGGCTGAATTGAACTCAGTTTCTTAGTTTCCGCCTCTGAAACTGAGATAAACTCTTCTGAACGACTCATCCGGGTCCGAATTCGATCCTACAAGTGGTATCAGAGCTCAGGAAGAAGAGTTCTATACAATTCAGCTGCGAATTCTGTTTCTACATCTTTCTTTTTCAATCTGAACATCATTTCACGGTCTGAATTGGCTCAAATTTACACAGTGCACTCGGAATTACATATTAACAAAGCCTTAAAAGTTTCAAGTTAAAATTTGATCTAAAACTGATATTTTTAGCTATTCCGCTCGAATATGTTTGATTATATGATGACATTATAGTGATTCAGCTCGAAGTTTGTTCTTGATTCCGCTCGAAAAGCAGGTTCAGCTTGAAAGTTCAGTCTAATTCCGCTCGAAAATTAATCTGTGATTCAGCTCGAAAGGTTCTGATAGATTCCGCTCCAAATTGAGTTGAGATTCCGCTCCAAGGTTCCGATTGAAAATAGATAGTTCTTGATTTCTCTCGAAAGCTCAGCTGGTTATTCCGCTCCAAAACACTTGTTGATTCCGCTCCAAAATCTCAGATTCCGCTCCAGAATATTACTGATTTCGCTCCAGGCTGTCAAACTCAGATTTCGCTCCAAAGTTACAAAGTTCCTGATTTCGCTCCAGAGAATTTATTGATTCCGCTCCAAGCTTCAAGATCTGATTTCGCTCCAACATCTTGCTGATTCCGCTTCAAGCTACCAGATCAGATTTCGCTTGAAGTGTGTTAGTGATTCCGCTCCAGATCACATTCCGCTTGTAAACAGCTGTTGATTCCGCGTCAAAGTTTCAAACTAAGATATCGCTTGAAAGAATACATTTGCTATTTCGCTTGAACTTGGAATTTGTAAACTTTTGGAAAATTGAACAATGGACAACGAGTTCTACAATGCTTTTGCTAGTCCTATCACAATTACACAGAGTACGCTGCTTGAGAATGAAACAGGGACATAACAGAAACCACCAAAGCTTTTGGATATTGATGATTACAATGGTTGGTCCGAACGCTTTGGAAATTGGGTTGAAGCTTATCACTTGGATGCTTGGGAACACACTGAAGTCCCATATGAAAGGCCCTCAAGAAATGGTATTCAGTTAACAATCAGAGATATGAGTGCTGATGAGAAAAAGAAGTATAGAGATGAGAAATTGATGGTGAGTCTGCTTCAGCAAGCAATTAAAGAGGACATTTTGATTTTGCTTCAACATGATGGAAGTGCATATTCAATCTGGACAGAATTGGAAGCAAAGTCTATAGGAAGTGATGATATGCTTAAAAACAAGATGTCTCTCATGAAGAAAGAATTTTATCTATTCCGTGGTTTGAAATCCGAAAACACCAAGCAGATTATTGAAAGATATTGTAACTTGGTGAGAAATATGACGAAGCTAGGCATCAAAAAGGATACTGATGAGCTGATTGAAAAACTTGCTGATGCGTTACCACATGATACTTGGGGAACATTCTTGATGATGTTGAGAAACAATCGAAGGAATATAAAAAGTTAACACCGGGTGATTTCATCAAACATCTGGAAGCTCAAGAGATGGAGCAGAGGAAGATCGCCAGAATGAAGAACTACGATGGAGAACAAGACATTGGCTTGTATTTCAAGAGTGGTGTTAGTGAAAAGACAAATTTTTCTCCAAAGGTTGAAACTGCTTATAACGCAAAAGGTTCTTCTGAAAGTGTATCTCAGGGATCAAGCAGCACAACAGGATTCTCTTCATTTCCAACCTATGATCCACAGTTTTCTACGACAAAGAGTGGCAAAGTTCTTCAATGTAACATTGCCTTAAAGCTTGAGAATGCTCAGAATTATACTGAGGAAGTTGCAAAAAGTCACATGTCTTTGTTGGTGACTGTGCTTGAATCCTATGGAGGCTTAGTTGCAGGGAGGATCGGAAATCCAATGCTCACAAAAGAGGATTACGATCAAATTGATGCCGAGGAAATGGAATTGATGGATATTAAATGGTGCATGGCTAGTGTGTTGAGACGGGCTGAAAAGTTTAAACAAATCACAGGCAGAGATGATTTTCGTGAGGCACATATTTCAACTTTAGGTTTTGATAAGTCTAAAGTTACTTGTTTTCGTTGCAGGGATAAGGGGCATTTCAAGAGGGAGTGCACAAATCGAGAAACGAGTGGAGCTCAAAACCCTTTTGGAAACAACGATTACTACAAAAAGGCGATTTATCATCAAGTCACACAACAGCCATATCAACAACAACAGGCACCACATCAGGCTCAAACTGCACATGGTAGAAAAGAAATTGAAGATTCAAAGAGAGCATGTCTGGTTAATCAGGGCAAGGATGGTGGATTCAGTTGGGATAAATACATTTCAACGGACAGCAAAGTATGTTTGGCAGATCAAGATGATCAAAGATTGCCTGAAGGTTTCAGTTGGGATAATTTTTGCCCAGACCAAGAATTCATGGCAAAAGAGATGTCCAAAGAGATGTCAAATGGTAAAGCCTTTATTGCTAATGCTTATGATGAAAAATGGGCTGCAAAATACAGAAAAGTCAGAGAAGCTGAAGAAGAAAAATGGAGAAAAATTGAAGAATAGGAAAAAGAAGAAGAAAGGTTAAAAGCTGAGGCTGAAGCTGAGAAAAAGAAAAGAGCTGAGTTTTTCCAAGCGAAAAGAACAGTCAAAGATGTTCCAGAATTTGAAATCAAAGTTGATACTGAAGCAGTCAAAGTTCCTGAAAAGTGTTTGAATTGTGATTCTTTGATCATGCAAAACAACGAGCAGCTACACAACATAAAAAGGTTGAAAGAATCTTATGATACTTTGAACAGAGAGAATAACAAGTACACTGATTCGAACAGTGAACAAGCAGTTGCATTGAATACACTCAAAGGAGCTTACATGAGACAGCTTGATGACGTCAACTATTACACAGAGAAGTGTGCTGAGCTGGAATTGAAGCTAGCAACACAAAAGATTGAAACTGAAAGAGTCAACAATTTATTGAAAAGTTACTCATGTTCTACTTTTGTTGTTGACAGGATTTACCCGATTGTTGAAAGTATGAAGACATTTGAAGAAGAGAAGACTTCGGAAGAAAAGAATTCCGAGACAAAAGAAGAGGATGAAGTAGAAATTTCTGGTAAGAAACCAAGTGTTGTCTACAATAGATGTCCGCCCCCGGTCGAAAATGGATATTTGTCTCGAAATCCAAATACCGAAAGAGTCAAAAAGGCAATTAACTTACAGTGGGAGTCAAGGTCGTCGGATAATTTGCCAGAAAATATTGATGTTACGTTCACATCGTCTGATACTGATCATGAGTCCGAGTTGATCAAACGTGTGGTCGATCAGGTGTTAGATAAAGATGACATAGAGAAGTCTTCCGGTTTGCCACGAAGTGCTGCCGAAGTGTTGTCATGTATGTAAAAGGATTCTATATCAATAATATCAACAAGTTTAAAGTGAATACGGCTGAATTGAACTCAGTTTCTTTGTTTCCGCCTCTGAAACTGAGATAAACTCTTCTGAACGACTCATCCGGGTCCGAATTCGATCCTACAAGAGGAGTCAAAAATGGAGTCCAAATCTAAATCAAAGTCTGAATCCGACAAGTCAAAGTCAACAATCAAAAAGGACAAACGGGTTTATGATAAGGAATTTTTGCTATCAAAATCTAATTTGAATGACGAACCGGTCAAAGTAGCATATACTTTGAAAGATTCTGACAAATTATATTTTGATGAGATTTTTCCAATAAGAAGTGTTAGAATTGAAATGATTAAAAAGGTTTTCAAAATTACAGAAATTAATATTTCTGAAATAAAAGATTTAAATCTTTCTGGAAAACCTAAACAATACACTTCAAGAGATAAACAGAGAATTAACAAGAAAATGGGTTACAATTATGGTTATAGTTTTCAAAAGAAACCAAACCATAATGGTAATGTCAAAAAGAAAGGTCTTGGATTTAATCAACTGAAAAATCATAAAAATGAAAAAGTTTATAAACCAAAAACTGTGTTTATTTCAGGAAAATCTTTAGAAGATGAGAAAAAGCAAGCGTTCAGAAAGCAGACAAACCAAGAATTCCTTGCGAAGAAGCAAGATGAGGTGAAGAAAAGTAGTGCTCAGAAGACTACAGAGACGAGAACCTGTTTTCAGTGCAAAACTGCTGGTCATATTGCTAGAAATTGTCCGAAAACATTCAAACCAAAACAGGAAGTCTCTGGTAAAATGAAAGAAAAAGTTGTTGGGAAAACTGAACTTACAACCAGAAAATTTACAGGCTTTGAAAATTCAACCTTTGAGATTGGTAAATGTTCAAAGAATGTGGTAAAAAGAAAAGAAAATCTGAAAAATCAAAAATGGGTTGTTAAGTGTTCAGGAAACGGTTCTGGTGATGAATCTGATTCCACAAAATCAGAGGAGCCAAAAGTTGTTAAAGAAAAGGTTGAGAAATCAGTTCCGAATGTGGATGATGTGAATTTTCCACCTCTGCGGGCTGAAAATTTTAAAAAGAAAGTTGGGAAAGTTGAAATTTCAAATCAATTTTATTCTGACAAGAAGAAATTTGATGTTGATAAGGTTTTCAACAGAAATGTGAAACACATTTTTGGAAAAATGATCGATGGTAAGGCCAAAGGAGTTAAAGAATTCTATGCTTCCAAAATGAATGTTCACAAGTCTGTTGAAAGTAAAGATGAAGAAGAGGTTGATACACCCAAGGAAGGTCAGGCTTGGGTGGATATATTTTTCAAAGAGTAAAAACCTGACTTGCCGGAGCTCCCTAGTTGGTAATCGTGGAGCATGAATCGGCATCATTCTTATATTGTGTGTTTGAAAATTGAAAAATTTTGGTAAGTCATACTGCAGGAATTGCCAGAACTCCCAGGTTGGTAAGTGTGGAGTAGGAATTGGCACCTTGAGAATTCAACCAACAGATGATGATTGGTTGAAAATGTTTGATATTTGATCTTACAAGTGGTTAATCAAGGTCATTAAGTTGAACTTGATTTAACTATCATTTAAAAGTGTTGGTAAACAATGTGATGAGTTTTCCCCGAATCTACAAATGGTAAAATCAACAAAATTAATTTTCCGGAAAAATCATTTTGATTAAAACAAACTTAAGTGTTTTGAGATCATAATGGGAAAATAGTTTTGTTGTGAGGGGGAGTTCTGATTGTTTATGCCAAGTGGATGGAGAATTGAGGCAATTCGATATCAGTTGTCATGTTCTTGTACAGTTTGTTTTCAATTTTCTTTAGATGTATTTGTATTTTAGGGGGAGTATAATTTCAGAAAATCCAAAAACATTAGAAAATTTGAAAAAGCTAAAAACATGATAAAATGATAAATGAGTTTTTGTTGCATAAAAGAGGAAATGATAGTACATCAGTGGACTATCACAGCATGCTAAAGAAATGGAAAGATAAAATATGATAAACGGTCTCACTAAAGATGTCAAGGTAGGCTCCAGCTAGACTAGTAGATTTGCGATAACGATACAAACTTAAATGAAAAAGCCTAGTTCTAGTGGGAAACATGGTCGAAAGCATAGTACTTAGTTTTGTCCTTCTTGACTGTGTGCCTACTCAGTAATCGCTGATTGTCGAAAGACATAAAACTGGTTAAGTTTGTGAACTTTCACAACTTTGCTGAAAAATCACTGTGATTGTGCATTTCATTTTGCAAAGATTTAAACTTGTCTTATTTCTTTATTTTGTTTAAGCATAGGACATCCTCTGCGTATACGTGAGTATCGACCTGGTTGTTAATGCCTAAACGTTCTGCTTTATTTTCTTTGGTGTTTTGTTTAAGCTTTGGACCTCCTCTGCGTATACGGAAGTATCGACCTGGTGGTTAAAGCCTAAACAATTTCAACTTGTTTTATTTTTTCTTATTTTGTTTAAACATTGGACTTTCTCTGCGTATACGGAAGTATCGACCTGATTGTTAATGTTTAAACATTCTGCTTTATTTTCGCACAAATCACAGTTGATAAAAGTTTAAAAGCATTACTTGAGTCAATGTATTGCATGATGAGGGGATATGCTGAGATCGTGGGGTCCCTAAGAATTTAGTGCAAACTAATATACCTTAACGTATCGGTAAGCATTTCGAAAGTTTTAGATTGAGTTTAAGTGGACAACAATATCGTCAATCTATGTGAATCGTTTAGAGCTTAAAATGAAATCAAGCTGAACGGTGTTAGTGATTTGTCTCAAAAACTGATATGATCCTCTTGCACGAATTCACAAAAATATTGTCTGTAAATATTTCTTTATTGCATTCTCATTCAAAAATCCAAAACGATTTTAAGTGTATTTTAGCATAAATTTTGTAAAAATCCAAAAAGATTTTTGACAACTGTTGTTGGAAGGCTGACGTTCAAAATTCCAAGTGCTAAACTTGATGAACAGGTTTGGGAGAGAGTGTATGAAGAAGTTTTTATAAGTGATTTGCAGAAAATAAAACATTTTTTTAATGTTTTGTGCAAATAGTTTCTAAATTTTTAAAGATTTAATCTTTGAGAAACTTATGTGTGTGGTAGAGAATTGCAGATATGAAGATTGACCAAAGCCAGATTCCGGTTTGCCACGAAGTGCTGCCGAAGTGTTGTCGTGTATGTAAAAGGATTCTATATCAATAATATCAACAAGTTTAAAGTGAATACTTTGACAACTGTTGTTGGAAGGCTGACGTTCAAAATTACAAGTGCTAAACTTGATGAACAGGTTTGGGAGAGAGTGTATGAAGAAGTTTTTATAAGTGATTTGCAGAAAATAAATCATTTTTTTAATGTTTTGTGCAAATAGTTTCTAAATTTTTAAAGATTTAATCTTTGAGAAACTTATGTGTGTGGTAGAGAATTGCAGATATGAAGATTGACCAAAGCCAGATTCCGGTTTGCCACGAAGTGCTGCCGAAGTGTTGTCGTGTATGTAAAAGGATTCTATATCAATAATATCAACAAGTTTAAAGTGAATACGGCTGAATTGAAATCAGTTTCTTAGTTTCCGCCTCTGAAACTGAGATAAACTCTTCTGAACGACTCATCCGGGTCCGAATTCGATCCTACAATGCCAATCCCCAGATAAAACACTCAATCCTTTTAAACTCTGGCTCCACCAAATCAGGAACAACTCTCGACAAATCATAAAATCTCTGAATATACTCAGCCACTTTCGGGCCATCCATCTTCAAGTTCCAGAATTCCGTCTCCAACTTCTGAATCTCCGCTCGAGGGCAGTACTTTTTGCTCATTAACCCCTTCAGTTCATCCCATGTTAATGCGTATGCAACAGCTTCACCCAACGTCTGCACCTGGAGGTTCCACCACGAAAGCGCTCCGTCTAGTAACAACCCAGAAATGTACGTATCTCTTTGTTCCGGAGCACATTTGCTTATCCTCAATACAGAGTCCGTATTCTCCACCCAGCGTACGAAGGCAACAGCACCCCCGGTGCCATAGAAGTTAAGCGGCTTGCAGTCCAAGAATTGTTTCTAGGTACAGCCAGTAACACAAGCGACACAATTCACAATAAGCATTGACAAAGCACAATTGGAAATATCCAAACGGGTTGTAATGTGTCTTAGGTGACTAAACATTACCGATTGGGGGGTTATTTCCAGAGGATCCACCACTATGTTCGGAGCGGTTGGCCTCATGCTGGGGAATAGCTCGTGAGATGCGCTCTTGCAATTCTGCCTCAGTCCTTGGCAGTGCATTGTCGTTATTGATGTCTCTTCGAGGCGGCATCTTTCTTCTAGTAAGAAAATCGGGTAGGTCATGCCTTATTCGTTAAATAAATAAATAATTGTCCAGGAGTGCTATGTACGTATATATATAAGCAATCATCATGGCAAACAACCATGCAACAACATAATCATAGCATGAACATGTAAACCAACAATGTATTTAATGAGAACACGACTATTGAGCTTTCCTTAATGACCAACCACAAGTTACATTGTTTTCACATTGTATCATACCAAGAGAGACATAGGGTCACACTATCCTTGTCAGATAAGTCTGTCAATATACGAAAATAATAGTAAAAAAGTAGTCTTCTTGTCTTCACAATCTCGGCTCAATTGTAGCGTTCTCACCAAAAGTAGTGTACCTGCGTAAGACCAAAAACCTACGATGCTGATGGCGGAGGAGGAGGGAAAAAGAGCAAACTGCGAACATGGGCGAGCTCCTCCTCGAGCTCATGAACTCTGCGAATCAAAAAAGCTAATCTGCTGCTCAACGGTGAGAATGCGGGCATCAAAACCCAGTATAGATGTGGGAGCAGCAGGTGGAGGTACAAATGAAGCTCATGATGAGTGCGGAGGGACAGAAGCAGAATGACAGGGACAGGGTGACCGTCGGGCACCCTCATCGAACTCCAGCTCGAGAATTCTACGACTCAAAATCTTGAACTGTAACTGTAATGACAAAAATAACTCATCACGAGTGTAACCAACGTGATGCGAGGGATGATAAGGGTCAGAGATAGGCATAGAGTAGGGTGGCAACCACCTGAAAGGCTCATCCAATGAAGCTGGTGCGGATGGTGTAAAGTGTGGTATCGGAGGAAAATCTGCTGAAGCGAACGGGTCAAAACTCGTGGGCTATCCCGAGGTGCCTTCCCCTAGTCGGGGAGCTGGGATCTCCTGTAAAAATACGATCGAAAGATCAGTACGATGAATATCGGACACAAAAGGAGGTGGGGGAGCAATATCAGCAGGTGGAGATGGTGGTGTCACGGCCCCAGCCCCGGTTTGACCCGGTCAGGAGCCGCGGGACAGGAACCCGTGGTATCTGTTATGCGACAGCGGAAGAATTTTAACAGGATCTTTTTAAAACTCAAAATGCCTAATTATTTTATTTCCATATATTGGGATAAATCCCATAATTTACAACAGAGGAATTTAACTAGGAAATTCCCTGATTTTATTATAACATGTTTTATTCATTTTTACTGAGCCACCACTTCAAGCTTGTTAGTGCTCCGTAGCACGTTTCCTTGATTTACAGCAGGTCGCCTGAAACATGTTTTAAAAATATTTTATCAGCGGGGAAATGCTGGCGAGTCACTCAATTTGATAAAATGACACATAGTTATCAACTACAGCATAAGAGCGATTACAATGGCTTTTATCTTATTTTTATCTGGCGCCGTTGTCACATTGCGTGACGATGGTCATATCACTATTGGGTCCTGTCACCCAAGTAGTGACGATCACTGTTAGGATATATTAGCCTAACCAGTGAAAATTAGTAATGTGCACAATACCCCACTAGCCAGTGGTTAAGATAACCACGACTTACTCCTTGTAATTATAACATTTGAAAATGATTTGAGGTATTGTAAAACAGTTGATAAAAAGAGAATGACTCACATTGCAAGTTTAATTGGACAGAGCTTAGCCTACTGATTAGACTTTTTGACCTAAATTTAAATAACATGCACACGAACTGGGTTAGTAACTAATACAGGATTTACGATAACTCACGAGATTAAACCCTCACAACGAATGACAAAGTGCGATACTTAAACATCCATCGAATTCACGACGAATGACAAAGCATAACCCTAATGTGGGCAGCACTTAAACATCCATTGGATAGTTTTAATCGATCGAACATTGAATCGTATCAGTGATCAAGTTAATACCATGTATCGTAGCAGCGCCTCGCTAATTTAACTGAAATTTCGAGTTCAGGGTATTGAGAATTCGTTTTTGAGAATTTTTGTAGACACAGAATGAAATCCCCTGAGCTAAGCTATTTATAGCTAAAATTAGGGCCTGTCGCGGCCCGCTAAACCATCCCTCATACTTTACGCGGCCCGCGTGGTCGCCTAGTCTACGTATAGGTTTGCATGGTCATGCATAGGTTGGCCAGGTGGGCGATACGTGGATCCGGATACTTATCCGGTCAAACCAAGGGTTGACGCGGCCCGCGTAAAGTATGCTTAACCTTTACGCGGCCCGCCTGAAGACCATATTTCTTGTTTTCTTAGTTTATCATGCACAGTATGGTTTCAGGGGTCCGGGATTATACCTACGGGTATTTTTAGGACAATTTTGAGAGTCCTTACATTCTCCCCACCTTATTTAAAATCTCGTCCTCGAGATTTATTGGAATAAGTGAGGATACTTTCGCTTCATTTCTGATTCCAGCTCCCAAGTGTATTCAGGTCCACTCTTTGAATCCCACTTGACTTTGACCAGCACAAGTCGCTTGTGCTTGAGAAACTTGATCTTTCGATCTTCAATTTGAAGTGGTTTTTCAACGAACTTCAATTTCTCATTTACTTCTATGTCTTGGAGAGGTACTACCAGGGACTCGTCAGATATACATTTTTTGAGATTGGATACATGAAACACATCATGTACTCCAGCTAACTCTTCTGGTAGTTGTAAACGATAGGCAACTGGTCCTATACGTTGGATCACCGGAAATGGTCCTACGTATCTTGGACTTAGCTTTCCTTTCTTACCGAATCTAACAACTCCTTTCCAAGGAGATACTTTCAAAAGTACTTTGTCTCCAACTTGAAACTCTAACGGCTTGCGTCGATTATCTGCATAACTTTTCTGGCGATCTCGAGCCGTCTTCAATCTTTCCTTTATTTGAGTGATCTTGTCGGTAGTTTCTTGTACAATCTCTGGTCCTGATAATTGACTCTCTCCTATTTCTGCCCAACATACTGGAGTTCTGCACTTTCATCCATACAGGGCTTCGAATGGGGCAGCTTCAATACTTGAATGGTAACTATTATTATAGGAGAATTCAATTAAGGGTAAATGATCGTCCCAATTTCCACCAAAATCTATTACACATGCTCGGAGCATGTCTTCCAGAGTTTGGATCGTCCTTTCATTTTGTCCGTCTGTCTGAGGATGATATGCAGTACTTAGATTTAGTCGGGTTCCCATTGCTTCCTGGAAACTTGTCCAGAAGTGGGAAGTGAAACGACTATCTCTATCCGATACAATGGAGAGTGGAACTCCATGTAAGGATACTATTTCATCCACATACAGCTTTGCCAAGCTTTCCATGCTAAAGGTTTCTTTCATGGGTAGAAAATGAGCTGATTTGGTTAATCGATCCACAATTACCCAAATCGTGTCATTACCTTTTCTGGTTTTGGGTAACTTGGTAACAAAATCCATTGTTGTAAGTTCCCATTTCCATACAGGCATTTCTAATTGTTGAAGTAGACCTGATGGTTTCTGGTGTTCTGCCTTAACTTGTGAACAAGTAAGACATTTAGAAACATATCTAGCTATATCCTTTTTCATACCTATCCACCAGAAATTATTTCTTAAATCTTGGTACATTTTGTTGTTACCAGGATGCATGGTATACCTAGACTTATGGGCTTCCTCTAAAATTTTATTTCTTAATTCTCCCTGCTTAGGTACCCAAATTCGTTTCTTATGGAATCTCCAAATTCCATCATTTCCCTGTTCTAATTCTTTTATTCGTCCCTTCATTTCTTCAGCATCGTCCTTGATTGCTGTTTCTTGAATATTTTTCAGTTGTTCCATTAAATCTAACAGTAGATTTAATCTAAGAGCACGAACCCGTCGTTGTTTCTCATGATACTTACGACTTAAAGCATCTGCAACTACATTTGCCTTTCCTTCGTGATACTGAATATCACAGTCGTAATCGCTTAATATTTCCATCCATCTTCTTTGCCTCATATTTAACTCTTTTTGCCCAAATATGTACCTTAAACTCTTATGATCCGTATAGACAGTAAACTTACTTCCGTACAGATAGTGTCTCCAAATCTTAAGGGCAAAAATTATAGCTCCTAACTCTAAGTCATGAGTTGTATAGTTTTCCTCGTGCTTTTTCAATTGCCTTGATGCATACGCAATTACCTTCTTGTGTTGCATTAACACACATCCTAATCCTAGCTTTGAAGCATCACAATATACTTCAAAATCTTCTGTTCCTTCTGGTAAAGCTAGAATTGGAGCATTGGTTAACTTTTGCTTTAAAATCCTAAAAGCTTCTTCTTGTCTAGGTCCCCACTCAAACTTAACTGATTTACAGGTTAGCTTAGTTAATGGTACAGCTATCTTGGAAAAATCCTTAATAAATCGTCTATAATATCCAGCTAAACTTATAAAACTTCTAATCTCCATTGCTGATTGCGGAACCTTCCATTTGGTGATTGCTTCTATCTTAGCAGGATCTACTTGAATACCTTCGTGATTCACCATGTGTCCCAAGAATTGCACTTCTTGTAGCCAAAATTCACACTTTGAGAATTTGGCGTACAACTTATCCTTTCTTAACAAAGTTAAGAGTACATGTAGGTGCTCACAATGTTCCTCCTGACTTTTGGAATAAATAAGTATATCGTCAATGAAGACAATTACAAATTTATCCAAATACGGTTTACAGATTCTATTCATCATGTCCATAAATGCGGCAGCTGCATTTGTTAACCCAAAGGGCATGACTGTAAACTTGTAATGACCATACCTAGTTCTGAAAGCAGTTTTAGGTATGTCTTCTTCTTGTACCTTTAATTGATGATATCCGGAGCGTAAATCTATCTTAGAAAAATATCTAGCTCCCTGAAGTTCATCAAAGAGATCATCAATCCTAGGTAATGGGTATCGATTCTTAATTGTAACCTTATTCAATTCCCTATAATCGATACACATTCGCATCGAACCATCCTTCTTCTTTACAAACAACACTGGCACTCCCCAACGGGATGAACTAAGTTGTATGAATCCTTTGCTTAGTAATTCATCTAATTGCTTTTTCAATTCTAACATTTCGGTAGGTGCTAACCGATAAGGTGCCTTGGCTATTGGTGTAGTTCCAGGAATTAGATGAATTCTAAATTCTACCTCTCTATCAGGTGGTAATCCAGGTAGTTCTTCTGGGAATACTTCCGAGTATTCTGATACTACTGGAATGTCCTTAAGTTCTTTTCCTTTAGTGTTAATGATTACAGAAATCATATACACCATTTCTTGTTTTCTGAAATAACTAGCTACTTTCATTTCTGAAATGAACTTCCTTGGCTTTCGTGGCTTATTTCCTGTAATTACTACTAATTCTCCAGTGGGTGTATGAATTTCTATGGAATTCTTATCACAAAGAATTCGAGCATGATTGGCTACTAACCAATCCATTCCTAACACTACATCGAACCCAGCTAAATTCATTGGTAATAGGTTTGCATGAAATTTATGACCTGAAAGTTCTATCTTTCCTTCTTGCAAAACCTTATCTATATTAACAGAATTTCCGTCTGCCGTTTCGACTGTAAAAATCTGACTAAGTTGGGTTAAAGGTAAATTAAGTGCTTGGCAGAATGAAGTATTGATAAAACTTTGGTTTGCACCAGAGTCAAATAATACTTTTGCGTAAACGTTGTGAACTAGGAACGTACCAGCTATCACATCCGGGATTATCTCTGCTTCCTGAGTAGTCAGTTGGAAGGCTCTTACGTTCTTCTTGGTAGTTCCTTCTGCAGGTTTGGCTTTGTTATCAACTGGTTTAATCAATTTAGGGCAGTCTGGCTTAATATGTCCAGCTTCTCCACAGTTGTAACAAACTGTGAATTTCTTCTTCCTGCAGTCTTCTTCTTGATGCCCCGGAATTTTGCAAAAATTGCAATATCCCTTGCATTTTCCAGAATGTTTCCTTTTGCAAGTATTGCAAAATGGACCAGTGGAAGATTGCCCAGTCCCCTTTCTTTTGAAATTATTACGGTTACTCATACGGAATCCTTGGGTAATCTTTTGGGCTACTTCCTTTTTCCTGGTTTCTTCTCCTGTACGTATCAGTCCGTCAGTTAGGGTGTTAGCTAATTCCACAGCATCATCAATAGTGCGTGGTCTCGCAGCTTTGACAATGTCACGGATTTCGCCAATTAATCCCCAAATATAACGGGAAATAAGTACTAGTTCTGGCGAAGCCAGGTTTGGTACTACTCTAGCATATTCAAAGAATGTCGAAGTATACCCTCGACAGTCCACATCCACCATCCGGTGGTTCAGGAATTTATTTGTCATTTGTTCCTTTTCATACTCGGGACAGAATTTTCTTTCTACAAGACTCTTAAATTCTTCCCAGTTCATAGCATATGCCATCGTCCTTCCTTTGGATTGTAATACTGTATTCCACCATTCTAGCGCCCCTTCTTTGAAAAGATGCGACGCGTACATGACTTTGTCGTCCTCGGCACATTTACTTATTGTAATTACTGCTTCGGTTTTCTCTAACCAACGCAGTGCAGCAGTTGCTCCTTTGTTACCTGCAAACTCAGCCGGTTTACAGGCAAAAAACTCCTTGTAAGTGCAACCAGGCGTTGCAGCTTTCCTTTTCTTAAGGAGCGGAGCTTGCATCCCATCGTTGTTGTTATTAATATGATTGCCCCCTCCATTTACACTATTACTGAAATTATCTTCCTGAGTTCTTTTACTAGGAACAATTTGTTGAGGTTCGATTGGATTTCGAGCAGCATCAACGATTGCTGGAATAGCATTGGCTATTCCCTGAGCAACGATATTTTCGATATCTTGCCTATTTAGAAATTGATCCTATTGTTGTGCTCGGATTGATTACCCTCGTTAATTTGTTCAATACCAGCGGTTGCCATCTGGTAATAGATTTTATATAATTAATTATTATAAATAAGAAACAACCAAATATAACAATTTAATCACATTATCACATAAACAAATATATATCCAAAATTGTCAATTTCTCAACTTTTATGTTTATATATTATAATATGCTTCCGTACATAATGTTATTTTACAACCGTTTTATTGTTTATTTTACACATACTGGTTTTTATTATTACACAAACACATATTCACAACCCTATTTCTCCCTTGTCAGCTAGCATTTTAAAAACGATGTTCCCTCTCATCATATTTCCAGGAGATTTGTCCTCCTATCTCCCGGATCCTATTCCCTGCATCCATTAACTCCTCGCCAAAATGGCGGAGTTCAGCTAAGTTCTCGTTACTCATTAGTGGATTCGGTATAGGTTCTGGGTCAAACTGAGGGAAAAAGGTATTGGGGCTGTTGAGGAGGTTTTGAAACTGCCAGTCGTTCGTCCACCACTCATCCATTTGTCCTAGAGGTTGGGTGTGGATCAGAGGGTCTGGAATGGCTGGTTCTAGGTTTATTGGGATTTGAGTTTCAGCAGGATAAGGGTAAAGGTTATTATTGATAGGCCTAATGGTATCACAGCTTGCCAGTATGAAATCTAATTCTTCCTGCAATGTCATGTCTCTATTTTTCTTTGAGCTTTCTCCAATTTCTTGCTTAGAACTTTCCCTAATTTCCATCCCTGCTTGCCTTGATTCTTCCTCAATCTCAATCCCTTTTCCTTTATCCAGAGGATTCTCTATCTTAGGAATTCTCCTAGTTGCTGGTTTCCTTCTGCGGACACGTCTCCAACCTACAAATCTTCTTCTTTTCTTAGGTTTTGCTTTCTCCAAAGGTGGAGCTTGAAATTCTATTGGTTTTTCCACATCAGCAAAGTAACCAGTAAATTCTGTAGAAACTTCTATATTCACAGGATAGAGGTTGAGATTCTCTAGGGCTCCAGATAACTCATTCATGCTGTTTAGCATATATGTAAAATACTAAATTAAAATGTTATAACAAAATTTCACGGATAACTTTCAATTATTATTGCATACCGTTTTAATTACAAAGGATAACTGACTATTAAAACATACTAAGTTTTATTGTAACTTATTTATTTACTGGGTAAAGTTTCTGGTTTGTAGATAATAAGGTTGCTAGAACTGAATTAGGACATTTAAAGATTTATATTTACTGCTACCGTGGCTAACATATAAAGATCTGCCCATTTTTCATCTAACTTGTCTTCCCATGGTTGATTACCGCCTAATTCATGGGTTTCCTGATTAACTTTCTTTTCTTTTGAATTCTTTATTTTCTCCTGACTTTTCCTAATAATCAAACTTCTTTTATTAGGAGAAAGTGGTTCCTCATATTGTGCCTTTCGAACAAATATTCCTTCCTCAGGATCTACTGAGTATCTTGAGGAATTTGATCGGGATGTACTTCCCTTATCTTTCGAGGAATTATCTAGTTTAAGATAGATATCTGAAATTCTTTTCTTACCCATTCTGTAAATTAACAAATAATCACAATATAATCACATAATCATAGAATGACAATTAGGAAAATTAAGTATTTTTGAAATACTTAATAGGCTTTGAATCAGTGGCTCGATCAGTAGCTCTGATACCACCTTTTCCTGTCACGGCCCCAGCCCCGGTTTGACCCGGTCAGGAGCCGCGGGACAGGAACCCGTGGTATCTGTTATGCGACAGCGGAAGAATTTTAACAGGATCTTTTTAAAACTCAAAATGCCCAATTATTTTATTTCCATATATTGGGATAAATCCCATAATTTACAACAGAGGAATTTAACTAAGAAATTCCCTGATTTTATTAAAACATGTTTTATTCATTTTTACTGAGCCACCTCTTCAAGCTTGTTAGTGCTCCGTAGCACGTTTCCTTGATTTACAGCAGGTCGCCTGAAACATGTTTTAAAAATATTTTATCAGCGGGGAAATGCTGGCGAGTCACTCAATTTGATAAAATGACACATAGTTATCAACTACAGCATAAGAGCGATTACAATGGCTTTTATCTTATTTTTATCTGGCGCCGTTGTCACATTGCGTGACGATGGTCATATCACTATTGGGTCCTGTCACCCAAGTAGTGACGATCACTGTTAGGATATATTAGCCTAACCAGTGAAAATTAGTAATGTGCACAATACCCCACTAGCCAGTGATTAAGATAACCACGACTTACTCCCTGTAATTATAACATTTGAAAATGATTTGAGGTATTGTAAAACAGTTGATAAAAAGAGAATGACTCACATTGCAAGTTTAATTGGACAGAGCTTAGCCTACTGATTAGCCTTTTTTACCTAAATTTAAATAACATGCACACGAACTGGGTTAGTAACTAATACAGCATTTACGATAACTCACGAGATTAAACCCTCACAACGAATGACAAAGTGCGATACTTAAACATCCATCGAATTCACGATGAATGACAAAGCATAACCCTAATGTGGGCAGCACTTAAACATTCATTGGATAGTTTTAATCGATCGGACATTGAATCGTATCAGCGATCGAGTTAATACCCGGTATCGTAGCAGCGCCTCGCTAATTTAATTGAAATTTCGACTTCAGAGTATTGAGAATTCGTTTTTGAGAATTTTGGTCGACACAGAATGAAAGCCCCTGAGCTAAGCTATTTATAGCTAAAATTAGGGCCTGTCGCGGGCCGCGTAAACCATCCCTCATACTTTACGCGGCCCGCGTGGCCGCCTAGTCTACGTATAGGTTTGCATGGTCATGCATAGGTTGGCCAGGTGGGTAATACGTGGATCCGGATACTTATCCGGTCAAACCAAGGGTTGACGCGGCCCGCGTAAAGTATGCTTAACCTTTACGCGGCCCGCCTGAAGACCATATTTCTTGTTTTCTTAGTTTATCATGCACAGTATGGTTTCAGGGGTCCGGGATTATACTTACGGGTATTTTTAGGACAATTTTGAGAGTCCTTACAGGTGGAATAAATGAATCAACAACTGGGAGATGAAGTGGTGCAGGAATCGGCTCTGGGATAAGTGGTGCAATATCGGGCAAACCAAATGGAACAGGGTCCGGATCAGGAATGTGCTCTGGGACGTGAGGGGGTGTAGGGATTGGAGCAGGGGATGATGGAGCAGCCGACATAGCATCATCCTCATCTAAATCAGTGGCGTAGAGCTGCAGTCATGCCGCCTGCAGGGCCGAGGAAGTCACAGACTCAAAGGAGTCTGCAACTGAGTGCAAGCTAGAGTCGAAAGATATCTCAATAACAGGTATGACAGGAGGGGGTACATCCAGCACAACAACATCGTCAACCTCCCCATCACCATGAGCATCTGCTGGGGGACCATCCAAAAATAGATCAACGTCATCATCAAAAAGGTCATCGAAGGGCCAATCCTCAGGGGGAATGACCACTAGAGGAACTGGATCAAGAATGGGTGCAACAATATGCTCACCATCGGGCTGAGCGATGATGAGGTGGTCATGAATAGGAGCAGGGAAATAAAAAATGTCCTCAACAGGAATGCCATCAGCTATAGGTGCGTCATCTCCAAAGTCCGGTAGAGCGTAGGGCTGAAAATTATCCTCATCGTCGGACAACATGTCTGGATCACTCTCGGTGTCCGACGTGAAAATCTCTGGCTCTGGCACGATCTCATCGTCTAAAACGACAGTCATAGGGTCGTGAGCGTCAGACAAACCGCTCTCAGAGGATGACATAGGTACCTGTAACATAATAATCATGACATATGCACATATATTAACAACTAACACTCGGTGTATGTAAACAAAGACAATCATCACTTAATCATGTATTCATGTTATCCTACGTGAGACTTTTTCTATCTTAACTAGTCTACCCCATGTAAACTAAACCACCAACTGTGACCTTGTTCGTGTTTCTTTTCTTTCCTTTTGTAAAACGTTTATTCCATGGATCTTGGCGTTTTGAAAATGCAATGAAAAATATTTTGTAAAAATATTTTCGTGAGAGAGTCCTAATGATTGTAGTCTAGACTCGGGAAGAAATCCTAGTTCACTACAATAGAAGCTCTGATACCAAACTGTCACACCCTGACTTTTGCGGAAGCGTATGATGTGTGACTTGCTTAATATCATTGCATTCAATTATAACAAAAAACTATATGATTAAAACCACGATGTTCATCCATTGATACGATTCAAATATATTACAACCCACATTGTTTAATACCAAACAAAGACTTCGAGTTTAAAATACAACCCAACCATTGTTTTAAGTTCCATAACGGACTTTGACAAAAGACGTAAATAAAACAAGGCTTTGATTCATGTATCTTATCCAAGATAAAACACACAATTCAAACCCTTCAAAATGGGATGACATCATTCCTGGTAACACATCTTGAAAACTTTAAACACCCGCCTGATCCATATCAATTTCCTGAAATACATGTAATTTGAAAACATCAACAAAAGTTGAGCGAGTTCATGGGTTTTGTGTGTGAGCTCATCTGTAAGCATTTGAGAGAATTCCTTTGATAACCGGTATGAAAGCGTCTATGAACAGATCATTAATGTTTTGCAAGGACATTAATATGTGTGGTGCATAGGAAGTGCTCAAACCTAGCGGATTTCCTCCAGTCCATCCGGCGGGAACGACATAGTTACCACATGCGGCCACACAAGGACCCACGGGTGGGGCTCGCTACACCCAGATAAATCTATCACTCATGTCCCTCGGTCCTTATACGAGGATTAATGGTCTTAAGTGTGCGCCTACCCATTCACATGATCTAACAGTTCATTCCATAGCTAACCATACCATTTGTAAACGTTTGTAAACAATTGTAACATGTATTTCACCCCCGAAGTTATAAAACTTGAAAACAGTTAAAAGAAAAGGGGGACATGAACTCACAATCTTGCGTCCTACTATCCGACGTAACTCAAAGGTCATGTCCAGAAGTCGTGCAACTACCTACACACGTTATATGGTTCATTAGACGGCTAGGTCGTGCAACGACTCTTAGTCTTATGTGTTATGACTTAATCATACTTTGAGTTACGTCTTGATGTACATTATATTGTTCCAAAGTATATAATTATTGGTTAAAATAATAATATTTTAACTTGAATTATATTTATCAATTACTGGAATATTAGTTAAAATAATATATTTTAACTTGGTATATTATGTATTTATACATGTGCATTCTCCCAAGTATGGGTGTACTTGTACTTGTGTATTTCTAGACTTGTGTATTTTGCCAAGTATTGGTGGCGTATTCCGGTGTGTATTTGTACGTACGAGAATACGTATTTTCTTGTGTTCATTAAGTATTTTATACTTAATCTTGTATTTAACTTCCCGGAATATTATTTTTAATCAATAAAAAACAACAATTTATATTCTTAAAATATATGTATTTTAAGAAAACTTTTATAGAAATTTATCTATATTTCTTCCTTGGAAAAAATAATTATATTTTCATATAAACCTCAAAAATAATATATTTTCAAGATTAATTAGAAAATATTTATAGTTTCATTTTTCACCCAAAATAATATATTCTTAATTTGTTTAAGAAAATATTTATTTTCTTCAAAAATAATATATCTTCTAATTCACTCAATAATAACATATTTTTTTCTTGACAAAATATGATATATTTTAATACTCGTAAAAATCATATTTTTCGTTTCTTTGGTTTCCAAAATACCATTTCACCCATTTGTAAATATATAAATATATTTCCGGAATATATATAAGTGTAGTCCATACGTCCGTGTTCGGTTTGTCCAATATTCGGGTATAAATTATATATTCATTTTCTTGGAATTTTGGTAATATTTTGTATTACAAGTTTGGGTATTTTGGTAAATTATATTATTTTCAAGTCCTAAAATAATATAACTAATACACATAATTTACAAGTAACACACAAGTGTGACATCTAAATATTTATTTTCCTAAATATATACTTAGTCACTTTTATTTATCAAAATCAACCTCCAATATTTGTAATTTTTGTAATAAAAATTATGGCAAATTTTTATATGAAAAGCTTGATTAAAATTTACTTGTAAACACTTGTTTAAAAATATTTTTCTAAGTGTTTAAATTCTACAAAAAATTTTCCATAATTTCCACTTAAAAATGGATGTTTCCATGCTTTAAAAGCATATCATTTTCTTTTAAAATCATCACCAATCATCAACAAATCATGCAAGACTTACCATGAGCAAAAATCATGCAATTTACACTACATCATGAACTTGAAATTTTGTAAAAGTTTGTAGTAACTTAATATGTTGTTAAGTAGGTTTAGTTACCCTTAAAAATATGGTTATTTGTTTATAAATCTCTTTCATGTGAAATTTAGTCTTTTACAACTTGTATGAAGATTTTCCAAAAATATTTCTGCTTGTATTCTTTTTGTTAACAACATGTTTCTAGCCTTGATTTAACACTAAAAATATGATTAGTTTCTTTAAAAATCATGATCTTGTAAATCTTGTAAATAACTTTGGTTTCTTGAGAAAACTATTTTTAAAATCATCCTTTTACAAGTCTTATAACATGTATCCATCATAATCTTACACAAAAACATCTTCATTTTCAAGTTCATGTGAAACATAAAGGATGATCATTTTGTTTTTCACAAGATTCATCCTCTCACTTGCTAGATCATGTGTTTAATCACAATCTAGCAAGCTTCTTATGATGATCAACATTATAATCACAAGAAATCAATCATCAAGTATCACACATACACTAAATCAACATAGATTCTTATGTTAGTAAGCTTTATGTGAGAGTTCAACTTCTTGTTTCTTCATGATTCTTATAATTAACCATTTACATAATCTTTTATCCATCAAAATGAGAAGTAAAATCAAGTGACAAGAGGCTTACTACTAGCACAAGGGATAGGGAAGAATCAAAGATGATGAAGATGATGAACAAGGTGGATAAAAGCTCTAAAGAGTGGTCCTTCAAGCTCCAATGCCTCCAAGCTCCTTAACCTGGCTCCTAGCACCTTAGGATCACCTTGGATTGCAAGAGTTTGACGTGAAAATGGTGATGGTGTGGGTGGTTGTTAGTGCACGGAATGTCTGTTGACTGCGTCTACAAGAAGTCTGAAGTCAAGATTAGACAACAGGGGGTCAAAATGTAAATAATATGTATTTTATAAGTCTGGTTCGCTTATGTGTCATTGTCTTAAGTCTGGTCCGCTTATATGTCAATATCTGGTTCGCTTATGTGTCAAGTAGTCTGGACCGCTTATACGGCATGTCGTATGAGTGGACCAGAAACTCTATAAATAGGTTGAGCTGGTTCATTAGTCTGTAACTTGTATGTGTGTGCTTGGGAGCTGAAACTCTGTCAAAATATCATCAGAAAGCAGTAAAAAGATAGGAATTGAAAGAACAAGCTGTTGTAATCTTACATATTCTGATTCCGCCTTTATATGTGAGAATGAGCTACTCGGATTGATCGTTTCGGGTCACGACACGGTCCAACAAGTGGTATCAGAGCTTCAGGACGAGAAGTACATAATACATCAGCTGTTTCGACACTTTTCTCATCTTTCTACTCAATTTCTGTTTTATTTTTCGGTTTAAACAAGTTTCATCGGACAAAATGGTTTGAAGTTCAAGCATATTGAGCGAAATTATCTGTTAATCAATCTATAACAGTTTCAGATCTTAAAACACAGTAAAAATCAATCAATTTTATCAAAAACGTGATCGGTTCATGTACAGAATTTTCAAACTCAGATCTGGAACGTTTTAGCGGTCGAAATTGAACAATAAACATATCATTGTGTTCGGAATTAAGAGTAGTACAACCCTTGAAAGTATCAGATTGTAATTCGGACTAAAAATCGGTTAAAAACTGTGGTCCGCTTTTACGGTCATCGCTGTTACGTACAGTATCTGGTCCGCTCGAACGAACAAGTCTGGTCCGCTCGAACAAACAAGTCTGGTCCGCTCGAACAAACAAGTCTGGTCCGCTCGAACGAACAAGTCTGGTCCGCTCGAACAGACATTGTCTGGTTCGCTCATTAGTACATTGTCTGGTTCGCTCAAACTGATTTTTGCGTTAAACTGATTGTGTATTTGTTTGATTGCAGGTGATTCAAGGCGATTTTATTTGAGCAGGATAATTTCATTTGAAAGTGATTGACATTGTGAAAACTGTTATCTAAATATGGATAGTGATGATGAATATGGTTGTTCATTTGCAGATGATATTTTTAACAATAATTCAATGGATATTATTGATATTCTTGCCGGAAAACAAAATTCTAGAAAATCATTTTTAATAAACAAGGATTCAAAAATTGTTGATTCAAAAATTGTTGTGGATAAAATAGAAAAGAGTTTTGAAGTTAGTTCTGAAAAAGATGAAAAGGTTTCAGAAGTTATTTCAGAGAAAGTTTCAGTTTTTGATCATTCATACTCATCTGATGAAGAGTGTGATGATGATAGCAAAGAACTTGAGAAACTTGAGGTTTATAAACAGTTATTTTCATCTGAAATGGTTAATGATTCTTTTGCAGAACAAATTGATGAGCTCAAGAATAAACTTGCTGCGAAAAAGGTAAATCAAAAGGCAGCAGATGTTGAAGAAATTGAAGAAATTAAGCAAGAAGCTGTTACGGAAAAACAGCAGGTGTTTGAAGAAGTAATTTCAAAGAAAGAAGAATCTGTAAAGCCTGTATCTGTGAAACCTGAACCAGTGATTAAGAAAGAGGTTGAAGAAGATACACCAGTTTTTGAGATTGTTCAGAAGGAGAAGAAACAGGCTGAAGATATTCAAACTTTGAAAGCTGAAAAGAAAGCTGTTGATGAACAGATTTTGGATTTGCGCTTGAACTGCGAAAAACTAAAATCTGAAAATGACAAACTTTTGGAAAATGTTGAGAGTTTGTCATTAGAAAACAAAAATTTTAAAGAAAAAGAAAAAGATTTTGGAAAAATCAAAATTGAAAATGAAAAAGTTTCTTGGATAAAATTGGAAAATGAAGTGTTAAAAGAAAAAGATTTTCAAAGTCAAATCAAGGTTTTAGAAGATGAAAAGTCTGTTATTTTTAACAATAATCTTGAAAAACAGATTGAAATAAATTCTCATCTTCAGAAAATCATTCGGCTTGAAAATGAAGCTGAAATTGCTCGAAATAAAATTACCGAGCTTGAGAATAAATTGAAAAGTTTTGTGACTTCTGCATCACATGTATGTCCAAAACCGATCAATTCTGTTCCAATAAGTGATAATGTCACAAATTTTGACAAAGTCAAAATTGAAGATTGTGATGAAATATCTGATGATGAAAAAGAAAAGAAAAGAAAAATATTTTTAGATTTACAAGAAAAATTTAAAAATACTGTTTTGCAATCTACTGAAACAGGTGAATGTTCTAAACAAAAATCTGTTAAGAAGAGCGTAGAACAGAAACAAAAAGTTAAAAATTTGAAAAATTTTAAAATTGAAAATAAAAGCTCATCAGATAAGTCATCCAATCATTGTAAAAAATCACAAAAATCTAAAAATGAAAACTCACAAAATGTTTGTAATAAGTGGTGCAGGTTTGACCACAGTGCTCAAAAGCCAAATCCAGCATTAAAGAGGAGAGATGATCACCACAAAGCCAGACAATGCTATGATTTAAGTGTTTGGTGTGATAGTGGTGAATGGTACGATAACAGAGTGTGTTACTCTTGTGGTATTCGAGGACACATTGTTGTTAACTGCCAGAATTGGAGTTATGAAACAAGAAGATGCTATAATTGTCATATCAAAGGACATATTGCCAAAGATTTCTCGATGAGATCGATGGGAAGATCGAGGGTTGAATCTCAAAGAATGGCAAAGAAGCCAGTCAACGTCAAGCCCTATGAACAGAAGGTTCTAAAACCTAAAGTTCAGGATCAGAAAATTCAAGAAAAGAAAGTTAAACTTTCACAGGGGCAGAAAGACAGACTGCAAAAGAAAAGGAAGAAGGCGAGAGAGTATCTCGGGAAAATTTTGTCTTCGGGTTCACAGGACAGATTGAATAAAAGTTCTGATAAATCAATTCACTCGACTGCAAAGCCAAGTAAATTGAATTCTTCAGATGCAAATCTGAGGACTAAAGAAGAAAAGAAGAAAAGAAGAAGAAGAAAATGGTTGGCGATGAATTTGTTTCTTCAAAAACAAAAGAGCCACCATTAGGCAATGAAACTGACTTGTCAAAGTCAGAAGAGCCATGTGTTGGTAATGATTCTGGTTTGTCAAAACCAGAAGAGCCATCTGTTGAGGTAAAAACTGTCAAACCCAAGGCTGGTCAGGCTTGGGTGAATCTTTTCAAATAGAAAAACCTGACTTGCCGGAGCTTCCAGGTTGGTAAGTGTGAAGCAGGTATCGGCATCATTCTTGAGAAATTCACAGGATGGTAACTGTGATATTTCGATTTACAAGTGGTAAATCAGGGACATTAAGTTGTACTTGATTGTCTACTAGTGTTTGTTATTGACAAGGGTCTTAATTGTAAAATTTTTTAAATTGGTTAAAAAGAACAATGTGATGAAACCCCGAGTTTGTGAAAAGACAAACAAAACTAATTTTCTGGAAAAACCATTTGATTAAAACAAACTTAAGTGTTTTGAAATCATAATGGGAAAATAGTTTGTTGTCAGGGGGAGTTCTGATTGTTTATGCTGAGTGAATGGCGAATTGAAGTGATTTGATATCAGTTTGTCACGTTTCTTGTATAGTTTGTTTTCAAATTTTCCTAGAAAATCAAAATTGAAACATATTTTGATTTTAGGGGGAGAAAAATTTAAAAAAAAAAATAGAAAATTTGAAAATGTCAAAAACATTGAAAAAGCAAAAATGAGTTTTGTTGTGAAAAAGAGGAAATGATAGTAAATCAGTGAACTATCACAGCATGCTAAAGATATGAAATGTCAAATGTGATAAACGGTCTCACTGATGATGTGTCGATAGGTTTTCGCACATTTAGTAGATTTATTCGGGATATAAACCTAAAATTCAAACTTGTGAATTCGTGGGGAACACTACTTGGATATATAGGTAACCCCTGAAATCTCGTTTGAAAGGTCTCATAATCTGATATACTAGGTCTTTATACTCTATGATGTCTGGGGTATTATTCCGGGACTTCTGCTGAACGGTGGTTCTGACCTAGTCCCTGGCTAATACTTGCTGCAATGCTTGAAACACAGCATTAAACCCTCAGCATGCTGAAACAATAAAATTGATAAATGCTGCTGTTGTAAGCAAAAAGATCCTCTAAAGGGGACACACCGAAAAGTCGAAGCTGATATCTCTCTGTGTATACGGAAGTATCGATCTGAGATCCCTCGGCTCTCGCATACCTAAATTATATACAGATATCATTGTAGTATTCTCACCTGTAAGACTGATTATTGGGATTCTGGATACGGGAGTATATTCAAGAGGTGGGACACATGAATGAACTAAGTTCTTAATACATCTAAATCGTATCCTGAGTAAATTGAAATTTGTGTGAGAATTTAAGATGGATCAGTATATTGACAATCGAGGTGAATCGTTTAGAACTTAAAATGTTAAAAGCTTAACGGTGCTTGTGATTTGTTTCATAAACTGATATGATCCTCTTACACAAACTCACAAAAAATATTGTTTGTATATATTTCTTTACTGCATTTCAGTCAAGATAAAAAATCCAAAAAGATTTTAGTGTGTTTTAGCATAAAATTTTGAAAATTCAAAAAGATTTTTGACAACTGATGTTGAAGGACTGATATTCAAAATTCCAAGTGCTAAACATGATGAATTGGATTGGGAGAATATGTTGAAAACTTTGAATGTCATATACAAATGTTTTGAAAGATTGTGTGTTTTAGTTAATCAAGGTCATTCATTTGAACTTGATGTAACTAGTATGTTTGTTGAATAAATGATTTCTACCAGTAAGTTTATTAAATTCAATTGTTATAAATTTGTGAAACTTATGTTGAGGTAGAGGATGTGCAGGGTAACAGGTTTTGAATTTCATTATTCCCAACGGAGGCAAATTGTCAAAGCTTGAACTAGATATCTCAAGATCCCAGCATACTGAGAGGGGGAGTCTGTGAAAGGGGGAGTCTGGATCAACAGTCAATGGGAATGTGAAGATAGAGTGCTTATGATGAAAAGACAGAGTTAAGAAAAAGACTAAGACTGAAGACTACGGATCTGAAGATGCTAAAAGACTACGTCAACATCCAAGGGGGAGTCTGTTAGTGCACGGAATGTCTGTTGACTGCGTCTACAAGAAGTCTGAAGTCAAGATTAGACAACAGGGGGTCAAAATGTAAATAATATGTATTTTATAAGTCTGGTTCGCTTATGTGTCATTGTCTTAAGTCTGGTCCGCTTATATGTCAATATCTGGTTCGCTTATGTGTCAAGTAGTCTGGACCGCTTATACGGCATGTCGTATGAGTGGACCAGAAACTCTATAAATAGGTTGAGCTAGTTCATTAGTCTGTAACTTGTATGTGTGTGCTTGGGAGCTGAAACTCTGTCAAAATATCATCAGAAAGCAGTAAAAAGATAGTAATTGAAAGAACAAGCTGTTGTAATCTTACATATTCTGATTCCGCCTTTATATGTGAGAATGAGCTACTCGGATTGATCGTTTCGGGTCACGACACGGTCCAACAGTGGTGGTTCACGGCCGTGAGCAAGGGAAGGAGGAGAGAAGAGTTGAAGTGGTGAAATGGTGAAATGAGTTTATGTAATGAACTTGTGGTTATTATAAACATGTCTTCCAACATTTCATAAACCAAAGGTTTTTATGTTTCAAAAGGTTTACACAAATCTAATTAACAATTCAACAAAATCCATGGGTGGGTCCACCCATGGTGACCGTAAGAATGAGGGGGGGTATGGTTGAGATGTAATGGCTAGTTAGTTATGTTAGTTAGTTTCTAAGTGTAAAGTTTAGTGTTGTAAGTGTTATGTGTATATAAGATGCATTATGATGTTCGGAGACCATAACTAGCTCGGAAATGATAAAACAATGCTTCTAGTGAAAATTTGGTGTTTCAGGTAGTGTCCGGTTGTTCGGTTGGTTACCGGTTCGTTAAGGTGCTAAATTACGTAGTTTAGTGTGCCTTATGTTCCTTTTTATGACAGTTTTGATTCCCGACACCCAGGAAGGTATTCTGGACCATTAAACCATAATTCTGCATTATATTTTAGTGTTAGAATGCTGATTTTTGCTGAAATATGCAGAATTCTGCAGTTTTTGTGAGTTTTAGGCACTTTCCGGCACTTAAACTCTCTTTAGGAAGACAGTTTTATGATCCCTACTTTCCTACACACTATACTAGTGTAACTCTTGGTTTCGGGCTCATTCTGTGTCTTAATATCATGTCTGTCTGAGTACTGAACTCCACCCAGTACTTCTAGTTTGTCAGATAACTGTGTTAACTTTGTTTTGTGCACTAATTGGATCATATGGGTTGCATGCAATAGTGATAACTAATCATGCAACATGTAATGCACTTGTATGTATATGACAATAATCAGAAATCATTCATGTCACTAATTCAAATGAAGCACAGTTATTAAAGCATAAATTACTGTTTAACATGTACGGAATTACATGGAAAATTGACGGTTGTCACAATGAGCTCGGGTGTCTCATCAGTAGCATAACCAAACATGTGACCTTGGTTTACTTTTATTCCATAAACATCAGTTTGCAGCTATCGGGCAAGAAATTAGTAACCCCGGAAGCACTTTCCACCTTTTCCCTTCTTTACCTCTAAGCTTTTCCACCTCACTTTTCACCTATGACGCCCCAACTCCGGCTTCTTTTATAAGATCCCCTATTTGCGAATCGTCAAGAAGCTCCAAAATCAACTGATCCATCGCGAATCGTCAAGAAGCCCCAAAATCCCTGTTAGCTTCTACATGAATGTCGGTATACCACTGCGCTTTCACTGCAACAGCAGCTGATCGACGATGAGCAGAGGAAATGGATCGGGTTTGGGTGGAGCGGAGGGTGCGGGGGGATCCGAGAAAGAGAGTAGAAGAAGAAGGAGCGGGTAAGGGTTTAGTAGCACGTGAATCGCCGAGTAAGGGGAGAGGATGAGGGTTGATAACTCTCGAAAACCCCATTGATTGATGGTTAGTGTTGTGAGAATGTGTAGTGTTGCAGGTGGAATAATACAGGGCTGAAGAAGAAATGGGGGCGGAGAGAACAAAGTTTAATCTAGAAATTTTGTTCTAGGAGTGAAGGAAGATGAATATCTTGTTTGTTATACATATATATATAGGGAGAGAATCATGAGAAAACTATATATAAATGAGAAAACTAGAAAACTAACTAAAAAAACCTTAAAAAATGCCAAAAAAAAAAAATTTACAATTTTTTTTTAAAAAATCGCTAGTTTTTATATATAAAAAAAAATTTCAAAAAAAAAAATTGTTGTACTACACATGGGTAGTACTACACATGTGTAGTAATACACATGTGCAATACAACAAAAAAACTTTTTTTTTATTTTTATTTTTTTTTTTTTGAAATTTTTTTTCTATATATAAAAACTTCCGATTTTTTTATAAAAATTTAAAAAAAAAATTGGTATGTTTTTTAGGTTTTTTTTGTTAGTTTTTTGGTTTTCACATTTAAACTAGTTTTCTCATGATCTATCCCCTATATACCCCTATATATGTATATATATGGAGAAGATCATGCGAGAACCACCTCTTATTGTGAGAACCGCGATAACCAATGTGAACACACCAAAAATGCCTAAAAATAGCTAAAAATCACACAAAAAAAAAATTTTTGAATTTTTTTGAATTTTTTATAAAAAAATCGCTACTTTTCGAAGCCAAAAAAATTTTTTTTTTTTTTAAATTTTTTTTTTTTTTTTTTGCTTCGAAAAGTAGCGATTTTAACATAAAAAATTCAAAAAAAAATTTTTATATTTTTTTGATTTTTTTAGGTTTTTTGGGGGTTTAGTTTTTAGCATTTTAGCTTGGGTGGGGGGGTTTTAGGTTTTGGGGGGGGGGGTTAGGTTTTTTTTAGCATTTAGCTTGGGGGGGGGGGGGGGTTTAGGTTTTTGGGGGGGGGGGGGGTGGGGGGTTTAGGTTTTTTGGGGGTAGGGGGTGGGGGTTAGGGTTTTTTTAGGTTTTTTTTAGCTATTTTAGGTTGTGTTCACATTGGTTCTCAAGGTTCTCACAATAAGGGTGGTTTTCGCATGAGCCCCTCCCTATATATATATATATATATATATATATGGAGAGGATCATGAGAAAACTACATCTAAATGAGAAAATTAGAAAACTAACTAAAAAAACCTAAAAAAAAAAGCCAAAAAACATACCAAACATTTTTTTTTTTTTTACAATTTTTTATAAAAAATCGCTACTTTTTATATATAAAAAAATTTCAAAAAAAAAAACATTTTTTGTTGTACTGCACATGTGCATTATATGTGCATTATATGTGTACTACACATGTACTACACATGTGCACTATATCCGTAATAGTGCACATGTGTAATACAACAAAAAAAAATTGTTTTATTTTTTTCCATGTATAAAAACTAACGATTTTTTATAAAAAAAATGTAAAAAAAAATTGGTATATTTTTTAGGCTTTTTTAGTTAGTTTTTTGGTTTTCTTATTTAAATTAGTTTTCTCATGATCCATCCTATATATATATATATATATATATATATAATTTTTAAAGAATAAATTACAAGATTTGTCCTTTAAATAAGTAAAAAGACTAAATTACCCATGTGTAATAAGATTTAACAGAAAAATTTAACTGGGTTAGGCTTAAAGGACGTAACATGCTCAGGATTTTCTGTCTGTCGCACCTATTGAAGGCTTGGGGCAACACATGTCGGCTGTGGAATACCGTGCTATCCTTAGATACCGACTGATGATTCCTTTGTTCCCAGTTGACGAGCCATGTCCGGTATGCCGCAAAGCGTGTTTGGATTCTTTCGGCGAGCACGCGATCCACTGTAAAGAGCTACCAGGGTTTAAATATTGGCATGATTGGGTGAGAGATGTGTTATGCGATGTTCTTAAGCGGGCCGGGATCTCTGCCAAAAAGGAGGCTCCAGTAAATTTCCTGACTGACCCCTTAGAGGGGAGGTCCACTTTACGTCCGGCGGACATCCTTGTGTTTGGATGGGAAGGGGGGAAACACGCTTGTGTAGATCTAACTGGAGTCTCCCCCCTTGTCGGGCTCAAGGACAAGGGCTTTGCCGTAGGGCAAGCGGTGCTCAAGGCAGAGGCGAGCAAAGTGGCAAAACATGAGAAAGCCTGCCTAGAGAATCAACATGTGTTTGTCCCGTTTGCGTTTGATACCTTTGGTGGTCTCGCTCCTGACGCTGTGCGACTTTTGAATCGGGTTCAAAAAGTCGTTAATAGTAATTCTTCGTCGCTAAAGGTTTCAAACTATGTATTTAGTAGAATTGGGTTTTCTATTCAAAAGGGGGTGGCGGCGCAACTTGTTGCCCGACTACCTGCCATTGCTTTGTAATTGCCCTTTTCGTGTGGAATGATATTGCAGTTTATATTCAAAAAAAATCTGTCAAAATTCGTTGAAAAGGACACCGTCTGAAAAGTGGTATATAGATAAAGGACAAAACTTGTAATTTTTTCCTAAAATAAAAGGAAATTTGTTAGAGATGGAGGGAGAGAGTTTAGAGAAAATATAAAGTTTTCATTACTTTCAAATGATTGTGTTTACAGGTATTTATAGTATGCGGTGCCTTGGGGAACAAGGTAAGGATAACCGCCTAAACTTATGTTTATACAAATAATAACTAAATTACTAATCTAACTTAGGATAAGTTTGTATTTATCAATAATTATTTCTAACATTCTCCCCCCTTAATTTGCATTTTTCCTTCCAAGCTTCCTTGGCTCCTTCTGATCATAGCTGGGTTTGTATCACACAAAATTCTCTTGCCTTCAACTTTTCTTGAGTTGTCTCACACAACTTGCTGATTGGACTACCTGAATTACACAGGGTTGCATAAAACTGAATCACTCAAGTCTTTGATTGCCTTCACAGCCTTCCTTAACTATTTACTTGAATCACGCAAGTAATTCTCTATATGGTCTTGATTTTTGCGTCACACAACTTCGTATCACACGACTCTATTTGATCTATCACTGATTTTGATAGTCTATATTTGATCATTTCACATGATCAGTTAGCTTCACACAACTTTGCTTTCACAGATTCTCTTGGATGATCCGAGTCACACGGGTATAAAATAAATTTCCTTCACGGCTTTAATGGTCTTCACGAGTGTCTAACATTTTTTCAACGTCGATCGTTTCACACGACCTCCATTTTGATCCTATCACACAATCAGTTTTTTGTTTTCTATTCCTTGTCTACACATCTAGTCAACAAGAGTGTAGGTTCATCATCTTCTGGTTCAACTAAAAGGGATTTATTGTTCCCATGCTTATTTGGACATTCATAGGCATAATGTCCAAGTTTCTCACATCGGTAGCATGTGAGTTGAGAATTATCCTTTGTGCTTGTTTCTTCTTGGTGGTTGCTATTTGGTCTTGAACGGTCTTCGCGACGTTGCCCTTGTGTCATTTGAAACTTGCCTGGTTTACCACTTGAGTTAGATAAAAAAAAGAAGCAAAATTATCCTATAGATCCTGTATTCATGCCTCCCCTTCTTTCTTTGTCTTTTTTTTTTATCAAAATTGGGGCTCTCATTAAAATTTCTTTGTCCATCTTGATTGGACCTTATTCCATCTTGTGCAAATAGAAGTTTATCATAATCATTATTGTTATTTCGTTTTCATCTCTAGATCGGAGACACTCTTCATAAGCTTTCAGTCTACTGATTGCTTCATCAAATGTCATTGTATCTGTGTCAGAATATTGCTCAATTGAAGCAATAATTCGCAGAAATTTCTTTGGTACGTCCATAAACTTGCGTACCATTACTACATCGTCAAACTTTGTGCCTAGGCTTTTAGACTTTGTGTTTAATACACTTAACCTGCCAGCAAACTGGTCTATGATTTCATTTTCCCTCATTTGAATCTTTTCAAATTCAGTCTTTAATGAATGTCACTTAGCCTTTTGAACACGGTCAATTCCAATATGCCTTATCTTTAAGGCTTCCCAAACTTCACTAGACGTCGTTTGTGATGCCACCTGCATCAACATGTCTTCGAGAATTTACTGAAATAGATAAGCGATCGCTAACTTATCTTTCTTCTTTTCAACCTCGGTTCCTTTGGGTGGCTCAATTGCTTCCCACAATCCATGAGCGTCCATAATGCCCTTCGCTCTAATGGCCCACATCGTATAATTCGTCGATGTCAACAATGGAGGTTGTAAGTGTAGCGGGACTCCATCCCTTCGTCATAGTCGGTTTAACGGGCGTTGAATTTCGTTTTTTTACCTATCACTTAATATTGGGTTTATCTAACCATTAAACCTTAGGTTTTTCTAACCAATACACCTTCTAATAATCTAATATGCTCAAATTTACCAGAATCTGGACTAGCCGTCCCTTTGGTAAACTAACCAAATATAATCAAATTTACCAGAATCTGGTCCCATTGGTAAATATATATGGTAAAAATACTTTCTTAAAAATGATTTTTCTAAAATAGTTTTATGAAGAAAAAACTTAAACATCCTAAGAACGACATGTCCTTAAAAGATCTTGGAAAGACTATTCTTGTGGAAGAGCAACACCGTTCGCAAGAACCAAACAAACGAGAAAACTTTAAGGTTCATGTTAACAAAGAGAATGAAGGATCTTCCAAACATGGCCAGATGAGTAAACTCTTTCAAAAAGAAAAGAAGATTTTGAAAACAACAATAAAGATGTGATATGTTACCACCATAACAAGTCAAGACATTATAAGCGGGTTTGCCGTTAATTGAAGATGAAAGGAAACCCATGAAGGACCTAGAAAAGAAATAGGTAAAAACTTTATTGCAGTGATATCCAGGACTTTCTCCCTCGTATAAACTATATATAAGATTTTTAACATAAGAGGTTTTCGTGCTTGCTATGTATGTCTATTAGATTACATTATTTATTATTTTGTACCTATGAGTAATTCTTCCATTCTTGTATCTCTTATGTGTAATATTTTTCTGTATATATATCCACCTTTATTTGAAGAGTATCAAGAGCCAAATTACATTTGTTATAATGTCCAACATGAATGCTCCACTATGTATAAGGTTTTCATGCTTGATATGTCTTATAACATGTTAGTAATTTTAGTGTCATCAAGCTATTTTAGGTAATTGAAATTCACTTAGAGACCACTTGGAAAATCACAGTATACGTTGGTACAAGTAAGGAGGTTTGGAGTACACGCTTATGGATCCAGGAACTTCTTTCAGTGGGTTCGTTTCGATAGATTCACACTATTTTTTCCAAATCATATAAAGTTCTTACTATTTTTTTCCAAACAGAGTGGGTTTATGTGAACCCACAAAATAAGTCTAGATCCGTCACTGCTTATCCAAGGCAATTGTAATTTCAAGAAAGGTTTTCGGCCAAAAGAAAAAAAAAAGTCAATTGTAGAGGTCCATGACCTAAGGTGGGTTGCTAAGTTGCCAATGCTCTAAGTTAAGTATTTTGACTAGACATTTTGGTATTCATATCATATTATCATATATGGGCTGCAAAAAAAAATGCCTTCCAAGTTCCAGCTTCCAACGTAATTTTGGTATTTGGGTCGTGAATTATTTATTTTGGGCTGTAAGTTCATATTATTTTGGGCTGCATACATCATACAAAATTTATATATCGGGCTTAATAATTATGAATATTTTATCATAATGTATTAATCTATCCCGTTTAAAAAACTAACAATTTATAAAATAAAACAACTATATAATCATCCAAGTATTTTGCAAATTGGTTTAAAAAAAATATATACATCAAAACTTTAAGAATTCCAATAATCATTTAAAAAATAACAAGACATAAAAAGATTAAAAATAATTAAAGAGATTTGTCTTAACTGATACGAACTAACTCCGCATCACCCACGATATCCTTATTGGAAGTTCTTCAATTTTTTTGTCGTTTTAAAAAGTATCTATAAAAATTAAAGCATGTAAGGACTAAAGATATAAACTACATAAAAGTGATATGTGATGCTAACTTTTGCTAGATCTTCTAGATTAGCTAAATCATTTGACAATTTTAATATCTTTACCTGACTTTGAAACCCAATCTTATATACATATTAATTAATGATTTAACGATTGGAGTAGATCGGTTGAAACCGAAGTTATAAAATATCATGCGGCTAAGGCCCGGCGGGTAGAGGAGGGTGACTGGGTGGAAGCCGGTGGTTTGTGTGTGTGTGTGTATGAGAGAGTAGTGTGTATGGAGAGAGAAAGTAATGTAAAATGGTGGGTTCCATAATTTAGGCTAGTGGTGTCACTAAACGGGTGGTTTAGGGTACTGAATTGTTTAAGTGACGTGACGCGACAGGCTTGGCAAGAGTTAGGGTAGGGGGTCTGAGCGCCCATCCCCCGAACCACATTACATATACAGGTCTATTATATAATGACACGCTTTAAAAACTAAATTCATCTTTTCATTAAAGGTAATTGTTAAAACACAATGTATAAAAAAGGGTATTGGTTGATACTAAATGTATAAAAAATTATAGGTAATTGTTGAAACTAAATGTATAAAAGTTTAAGAGGAAAATCCTTATCATGGACTCTTATAAAGTTAGACAAGTGACCTCATGACTTAATTGAGTATAATTTTTTTTTGTACTACACAAATTTCATAAGTCTGGTAGAACTTAAATTGTTCAATTCACTTTCTGGTTTAACCAACAAATATATTTACATAAAATCTCATTGTAAAAAAAATGTTACATGTACGAATATTACAAAACAGTACATCGTAGATTATAAGTTCTAAAATCTATACACTTCATATAATTTAAAATATTGTTATAAAAAAAGTGTAACATGTGAGTTACAAAAAAATGTAAATATGTAACATATTCCCTCTCTTCTCTCTACTGTTATAAAAAGTGTGTAAGTATCAGAAAAATATTGATGTGAAAATGTGTAACATGTGACAGCATAATATCATTACATTTGGTTTTCAGAGTTTTTGTAACTCATATCATATTTCTTCCTATAGTTCACCAATATATATATATATATATATATATATATAGAGGATTAGGTTCAAATGTGAACAACTTCTCCAAAGTGAACTGTGTGAACTGATCTGGGCCCTTGATTTTTATGATCTTGAGATTAAAATGAGTGGCATAATGGTAATTATGTGGTTAATTTTTTCCATTTAATTAAATACAAAAAGGGTATATGTGTAATTTCCATTTTAAATTGATTGCATAAATCTCGTTCTCTCTCTCAAATCAACATATTCAAAATTCTTCAACATTCAACCTTCTCTCTCACCTAACTTTCTCTCTCACATTCACTGCCAGATCATTTTCATATCTGAATCGAAGAAACAAGAAACCCTTAAAAACCTAACTTTCTCTCACACATTCAGAGTTGGCATCGAAGAAAAAATAGGGGTTGTTCGCCGTTTTATCGCTGGAATCAAAGAAAAAAGCAGGGGAGGTTCAATGTTTTATCGCCGAAAAACTCTATTCCTCGTCTCATAGTCTTTCTGATCAACAGGTGATGTTCGCCGAATCGTTTTTCAGATCCGAATCGAAGAAACAAGAAACCCTTAAAAACCCTTTTTTTTCTCTTGATTTAAAGCCGGATCGCGGATTAGTGCGATCTTATGTGGGTGTGTTTGGATTTGATGATTTGGGTTGAGTTTGGGGAACTCTTGATGGATTGATGATTAGTGCAGGTTGTTGGAGGTATGAGGGGCGGTGGAGGGGGGTATCCCGAGCGAATTGGTTAGCCTATTTTTTCAGGTACTTTGTTTGATATTCGAGTTCTTAAATTTTGAAATGATGGTTCTTGTTTATGTGTTAAAATGAAAGTAAACCATGTTTGTGATTTTGATTATGCTGCTTAAGAGATTGTCTTTTTTTAATGTTTTCCAACTTGAATGTCAGTTTGATAAGTTATTCTAGTCTTTTATGTTGTAGAGATGTTTAGATTGAAGTTGATCTTTTTCTTTATTGCCAAATTGGAAAGCATTCTGTTTTAAATGCGATGTACACATGTATATTCTGATTTTGCTTTGTTTTTAATGCGATGTACACATGTGTATAGTGTCTGTTTTTGTGATATCTCATAATTTTTTGTGTATTGAATATGTAAAAGTTGTTGATGTACACTTGTGAATTATGCAAAGTATTAGTTGCTGAGTTTTTTTTTTTTTGTTCAATTTTTTTATTTTGCTCTGTTTTTAATGCGATGTACACATGTGTATTCTGATTTTGCTCTGTTTTTAATGCGATGTACACATGTGTATAGCGTCTGTTTTTGTGATATCTCAGAATTTTTTGTGTATTGAATGTGTAACGTTGTTTGATGTACACTTGTGAATTATGAAAAGTATTAGTTGCAGAGTTTTTTTGTGCTATTATAGGAGATGTCGTTAACGAGAAAAGCGGAGATGGAAGGTCGATAAGGATGCTTCACGTATGAGATCGATAAGGATGTTTCACGTAAACATTGTGGAACTTGTAATTTGTTAAATATAAAATACTTTTACATGTATTGTTTCTATGTATGTATTATGTAGCTAATTACACATATGTACGATGCTGAGTACACATGTGTACTGTTCTATTCATATCCAAGTACACATGTGTATACCATTGAAATATGTAGGTTACGTGGATCTTAAAAATCAAAATTTGTATTCTGGTGATGAAATCTGAAAGTTGCTGTTGATTTTAAAAATTGAAATTGAAATCTGGTGATTTGTTGTTAGTTTTGATAATTATCTTCTTAAAAAATAAAAGATATTGTGGATAATGAATTTAAAATAGGAAAGATGTAACTTAATTAAATTATTAAAATAATGATTTAAATCTAATTTTTTATATAATTACAATCCTACTCTTAACAACTAAAACGGAAATCAACGGTCCAGATCAGTTCACACAGTTCACTCTTAGAAGGTTGTTCACTCTACAACCCTACCCTATATATATATATATATATATGAGAAAGGTCCGTTAGGAAACACCCTTTATTGCGAAAACCAATGTGGACATAACCAAAAATACTAAAAAAAATCAAAAAGACACACACAAAAAATATCTTTAATATTTTTTATTAAAATTCGCTACTTTTCGTCAATAACAAAATTTAATTTTTTTGGAGACGAAAACTAGCGATTTTTTTATAAAAAAAACATTTGTGTGTTTTTAGATTTTTTTAGGTTTTTTGAGGGGTTTAGCTTTATGATTTAATTTTTAGCATTTAGGTTTTTGGGTGGTAGGGGGTTTAGGTTTTGGGGGGTGGGGGTGGGGGTTAGGTTTTTTTAGGTTTTTGGGCAGTGTAATGGGTTTATTTTATTGTGTTTACATTGTTTCTCGCGGTTCTCGCAATAAAGTTGGTTCTCGAATAGACCCTACCATATATATATACATATATATGAGATCTTAAGACCTACCATATATATATACATATATATGAGATCTTAAGAGAAGAGTATTCTATTTGAGAAGCATTTTGAAGCATACATTTCTTCAAGCAAAAAAAATCCTTTTTTCTTTACTTCTAATCGCATGTTTTAAGAAGTTTTTTTTTTCATATATACGTATATGTATATTGTTAAATTTGAATTATACATATATGTATATAGTCAATTTTTAAACTACATATATTTGTATATTTTGAAAAAGGCAAATTGGAAAATAATAATCTCATCTTTCTGAAATTGGCCGATAATAATCCCAAGTCAGTTATTAGACAATAATAATCCGACCTCGTCCAACTTTTTTGTAAAATAGTCTGCCGTTAAAATAACTTAACGGAGTTAAGTGTTTTTCCGAATTACAAACCGATGTTTTAGGGCTTTTGATCAGAACGAGGATACTAGTCGATTGATGTAAAACTTACCTCGAAATACTGCCCCCAACCCACGAAAACGGTGCTTCAATTCGGGTGTTTAACTTCCAATTAACAAAATTCAAGCCATTTCGAACACAATTTCGAGGTAAGTTTTACATCAATCGACTCGTATCCTCGTTCTGATCAAAAGCCCTAAAACATCGGTTTGTAATTCGGAAAAACACTTAACTCCGTTCAGCTTATTTTAACGGTAGACTATTTTACAAAAAAAATTGGACGAGGTCGGATTATTATTGGCTAATAAATGACTTGGGATTATTATCGGACAATTTCAGAAAGATGGGATTATTATTTTCCAATTTGCCTTTGAAAAATATATATCCTTAACCTAATAAGTGTAAGAAACTGGGTCAAACGAATGTCGATTGAGCACATTGCAGCAGCATTGGACCGACTCGTCGAACAATAACCAAAATCTCTAAACCCTGAATCGTATGCTAAAACCTAAAAACTAAACCTTAAAGCTAAACGCTAATGCTAAACCGTAAAGCTAAACCCTAAATACTAATGCTAAACATTAAAATTAAACTTTAAAGCTACACCCTAAATACTATTACTAAACCCTAAACCCTAAACCCTTAAGCTAGAACTAAATCATTCATCTCAATGATAGATGTACAATAGTTATTTTTCAATTTTAAACACGTATAAACATATAGGGTTAGGATATAATAGGAAGTTTTTTTGGGTAGGAAGGCTAGGAAATAATCTTGACCATCAATTGATTTAATCAATCGCTAAGATTAAATGAGTGAAATTGAAGATAAAAAAAGAGGCGCGTGAGTTTGTGTAAGGGCATTGTAGTCAATCCAGGACAATAGTTTTTCTCTCCTCCAATTCCCCCTCATTTTTTAAACGTTAATAACTTTTTCATACGACATTCTTTTTCTATAAAAATTGCACCAAAAAACGAGCGTTTTTTACCTTTAAAACGAGTATACTATTGCTATATTTTGGAAAAAAAAATTGAAAATCCATTTACGTAAAACGCAATGGAAAAAAATCCAGCTGCGTAAAACGCAATGAAAAAAAACGTAAAAAATGACTTATTTCTAAAACGCAATGCACCAAAAACACAAAGAAACGTCTTATTTCTAAAACGCAATGGCCAGAAAACACAAAAAAATGTCTTATTTCTAAAATGCAATAACCTAAAAACACAAAAAAGTGTACTTTCTAAAACGCAATGGACTGAAAACACATAAAAATGTGTTTTACCTAAAAAGAAATGTACCAAAAAAAACAAAAAAATGTCCTATTTCTAAAACATAATGGCCAGAAAACATTTAAAGTGTCTTTTTTCTAAAACGCAATGGACTGAAAACACATAAAAATGTGTTTTACCTAAAACGCAATGGACTAAAAACACTTCAAAAATGTGTTTTTCTAAAACGCAATGCCAGAAAACACATAAAAATGTCTTATTTCTAAAACGCAATTGCCTAAAAACACAAAAGAAAGTGTTCTCTCTAAAACGCAATGGATTGAAAACACATAAAAATGTGTTTTACCTAAAACGCAATGACTAAAAACACTTCAAAATGTGTTTTTTTTTTAAACGCAATGGCTAGAAAACACATAAAAACTGTCTACGAAAATGAGGCAATTTCCGGAAAATTAAATTTTTTATGCAGTTTTATTAAAGCAATTTAATCAAAAAAAATTTACAAACTCGACTCCAGCCAGGGGCTGCGCCCCTTTGACCCTGCTCCCAGGGGAGCTGCCCCCGGACCCCCACCAAGATCGTAAAACGCAATGACTCAATTCAAAAAATTCTTACATAGGTCGAAGCTAGTTTCTTCAGATTTCTTCACCGATTGACGAATTTTGAATGTTAGAAACACTTATTAGCGATCGAATCGAACGAATCGAGTGATTTGCTTTAAACTCACAAGAAAAAATGAGATATTGTATGAAATTAAATTGGGTTTCTTCAAAAAAATTGAAGAACACGTTGATTGGGTGTTTGAATCATCGATTGGTGACGAAAATCTCACTATAATGTAGTGATTATTGAGATAGAAAGTGAAGACAATGTTGAAGATGGTGGGTTTTGAAGTTACAGAGAGAGAGAAGAAGAAGGGAGAAGATTGGGTAACATTGACTAAAATACTCTTACTCTTTATTTTAAATTTTGTCACATGTCATAATCTTATTGCTTTCTATCATTCCTAACCAAAATAAACTTTCTATTTGATTATCACCCTATACATATATGTATAGTTAGATGTACAATACTTATTTTTCAATTTTAAACACGTATATACATATATGTATAATTAAAAGATTAACAATATACATATGTTTATTAATCCATTTAAAAAAAAGCCTTCATGTGCGAATTCATATCAATCCATGAATACCTAATTAGCCATGTGCGAATTCATAACTGACACTAATTATCTATCTTAGTAAAATATATAATTTATGTCATGTTTAGACCCGTAAGACTAGTGGGTATGCGGCCGTCACCATGCCCGTCCGCTGCTCGCCGCCCTGGCTCCCCCACCCCACTGCTCCGTCGCCTGGCCAGGCCCGGCTTCTCCGTCCGCTCACAGCCGGTTTTGACGTCCCTCACTTATAAAGAGGTTCATCCCCCACCTCCTAGGTCCATCCCCTTTAGACCCCCGCTTATGTGACGGTGACGTGGTGACCCATCCCTTAGACCATTGGGTATGGGGGAGCATAGTCTCCAAAGGACTATTCTCCACATAAGCGCCACGTATGCAAAGGAGAAGGACCCTCCCCTTGGAGACTATCCAAGGGTGTGGGGATGCTCCTCCTCCATTTTTTATTATTATTTATTTTTTGCCATATTAATTAAAACCAGGTAAATAAAAATAAAAAAAGTTACATTTAAATAAAAACTTAAAATTACATTTAAAATAAAAATCCAAAAGCTACATTAAAAAAAAACCTAAAGTAACATTAAAAAAAACCAAAACTTAAATTAAAAAAAAAAAAGCCTAAAGTTACAAATAAATAAAAAAACTATGCGTTGTTTTCTCCGAGACTCCAAATGTGATCGATCAAGTCCGATTGAAGATTGACATGTGTGAAATCGTTATGTAACGAGAACCTGTTCAAATCTTGTTGTTCTCCGCTAACCGGAACATTATTCACCTCCACCGCGTTCTTGTCATACTCACAAATTGCATGTCCTTCGTCTTCGAGGATCATGTTATGCAGCAGAATACAAGCATACATACAGTATCGCAACGTTTTTGGTGGTGTTGATACAAATTTTGAACGTCATTGTGATTCGGTTTTCGCAAATATTTTTGGCTGTAGAGCTTCACCACAAATTTGCAAAACTTGTATAAACATTCTCTAGCATGTCTTTCGGACATCTTTAAGTATTCGTCCCAAGAATCGGCTGTCGTCCCATAAGCAAGTTGACGAATCGCCGTAGTACATTTCTGTAAGGTGGTGAAGCCCATTTTGCCTCTAGTATCTGGTCGCATGGTAAAAAACGGGTGATAAGCGGCTAAATCGTCGGCGATACGTAAGAAAAGTCGACGACTTATTCTGAAACAGCGTCTAAAAATAGCCTCCGAGTACAGCGGCTCGTCGGCAAAGTAATCAACGATTAATCTTTGGTTAGCACCTACAAGATAACAAAATATATATATAACTTATAATTAAAAAAATAAGACTAAAAACATAAACTTAAAAAATTAAGAATAAATATATAAGAATAAAAATATCACTAACTTTCTCGGTCTCGCTCGATGTGTGGGTTCCTGTTTCGTGGTTGTGACGAAACCTCCTCCTCCTCTTCTTCTTCCAAAATTATTTGTGTCGCCTCTACCACCTTGTTTATAAAAAAATTTACGGCTTCCATGGTGTCCGTCGAACCCGATGAAGAAGAAGATGACATGGTGTATTTTTTAGAGAATATTATGTGGGTATTTTGTATAAAAAATGTGGGAGTTATTTGGAGAAAGTGGGTGAATTTTGGTATAAAAGTGGATAGATATGTGGGTATTTATAAAGGTTTTAAATTAATTTGAATTTTTTTTTAAAATAGCCGTTATATCTCAACGGATATATTGAATGGACCCCACCACTCCATGCCCCGTCTCCACCGTCTGATTTCCGACGTTTTTGCCGTGCCGGGCCCCTAGGGGGCGGTGTTGGACGGTCCTAATGGGGGATGGGCCTTTCACGAAGCCCATACCTTATAGTCTTAGAGATGAGGCTCACCATACCTTCCAGCCTAAACACCACACTCCCAAGCAATAATAATTCATTTTACCAACTACCAAACTGACATTAGTAAAACTTGATCGTGCACAATGAGAAGTCATAAAACTCAATGACATGCATTCAATTCAATGAGTGTATCCATACATGCAGCACACAATTATGGTAACCGTACCACTAATTATGCTGGAGGCACGAATTATCATGCACAAACCATTATCAGAAAACTCTTGTAATGAGTTCAGAAAATATCTTTTTTTTTTAATTTACAAACATCACTAAATTTAATTAATTTAAAGATATTACAAGCCGGTCAAAGTCGCCCTGACCCTATACAAACTTTTTAACCGATTGGTGAGGACGACCTAAACAATAACGAACCATCTAACATCACAATATTTCTTTCACATCAATCGATCCAAGTGACTTTAAACTTAATGCATCATTTAAGATATGAGATAAGAATGTTTAGTTGGATATGCGGACATACTAGGTTAGACATGGACATACTAGGTTAGACATGATAAGAAATGAAGTCTTTAGAAATAGATTAGGTGTGGCTAGTATAGTAGATAAGATGAGACAAGCAAAGTTGAGATGGTTTGACCGTGTTAGGAAGAGACAGGTGACGGCCACACTTAGAACCGTGGAAGCTCTCATTGTGGAGGGGAGGAAGAGTAGAGGTAGGCCAAAACTGACATGCATCTCTCTGAGGGTATGACCGAAGATAGAAATTCTTGGAGACGTATGATTAAAGTTAAGGACTTTTAGGAAGATGACATATTTCTACTTAGACTATCTCCAATGCTACGTATGCACTTAGATGTTCTTAGTTGCCATATCATGTGCCACGTCATATACTTACAAATCCTTAAAAACCCTTATTTCACTCCAACCCTACAAATATCCTTAACCTTCTTAATTTTCACCTCATTACCTACCCACTATACACAATATTTAAATAAAACATTTTGTTTTTTTACTTTGGGCCCACTCACTTACAAAAACCAACAAAATCAAAGCCCTTGTGGAAGGTCTTAAATAGGGCTGTTCATAAAGCTCGCGGCTCGTAGCTCGCTCGAAAGAAGCTCGAGAAAAACTAACTAAAGAAACTCAATTTGAGATGACGTGAACCAAGCTGGCTCATTTTGTAACCAAGCCCAGCTCGAGCTAAGCTCGGCTCATTGGCTCGTTCTTAGGCTCGTTTAACTCTGACGTAAAGCTCAAGCCAAGTTTAGCTGCCTAAATTAATTTGGAGCTTGAGCTCGACCCCAGCCTAGCTCGACTCGGCTCGACTAGTTTACAGCCCTAGGCTTAAATGCTAAGGGCATCTAAGGATAAAATCTCACATTGCTAAGGGTTTCTAAAGGTCTTCAAGGACATCCCTACAATGGATGCATTGAAGATAGTCTTATGGATTTTTGCCTTTGGAGATTAGTTTTTCAATTATTATTTAGGGCCTTTACATTGTATCACTTGCTTGTGTGTGTATATGTAGTGTGCTATATGTCCATATTATGTATTTTAGTATTGATACATTTTTGTTTGTTGTGAGTAATAGCTACATTGTTTTTGTTTTTATTGTTTATTGTGAGTCATAGCTACATGCCTTTATTTGTTTTTATTTTTATTCTTATATTTGGATATTGCTTTGGAGTTTGGGGTCTCTCCGTAAGCAGCATCTCTATCCTCAAAGATAGTAGTAAGACTTGCCTATATCTCACCCTTCCCAGACTCTACATATAATTTGAGGCCATGTATGGGATTGCACTTTGTATGGTTGGTTGATTCGTTGGTTAAAATATCCAAAACAAACATATTAACGATCTAATTTGGATGCATAAAAATAATGACGATGGATTCATCGAATCAAGAGACGCACATGAACCAACCTCCATGCAAAAGAAATGAACCAAATACATATCACCCGACTAATTTTCCCTATATCAATTTATAAAATTTCTTCTCCTCAATAAATCGCTGTTCAATTTTCTAATTTTTTAATGTTGAAATAGTTTTCATACTAAACTATAACTCACGGGTAAAGATTATTGAGGATAGAACACCCCAAATAATAGTTGATGATGCATTTCTGCTTCTTAAAGTTAGAGTATGTTGAAATGAATGTATAACCCATCGGTAAAAATTATTGAGGATAGAACACCCCAAATACAATTGATGATGCATTTTTGCTCCTTCAAGTAGCTAAAATACGTTGAAATGAATGATTTTAATTAAGTGATGCTATAGCTTTTATATGCATTCTAAATTTGTACTAATTCTACCCGCTCAACAGCTTTTCTAAAGAAAATGCGTATTTTAGTATTTTACTATCTTAATAATAACAATTTATAATTATCATTAGTATTATAATATATACATATAATAATAACATTAATGATAATAATATTAAAAGTAATAATATTAATAGTAATAATAATAGTAATAATAATAATAATAATAATAATAATAATGTTAACATGTATTCATATTAATAGAAATACAAAGTATTTGTTTTACAATAAATAAATGACAGATTTTATTATTGTATCATCATAGGTTTTCAACTATCTTTACTAGTTTTTTTTCCCTTTAGAGTAGCAAATCTACTTATTATTAAAGAGCGAAGTACCATATTTTCATATAACATATAATTTTAGCAATTGTATTTTTAGTTTATATACAAAACAGTTATTAAAAACCACTCAACCAAAGACTTTTATCTTAATATAATAACTTTTTTTGGGCAGTTCAAAAAAAAAAAAAAAAACTTTTTTTGGGCACAAAATGATAAGCATTAATTAAAAAATACGGCTTATATAAGAAGCACAATTTAATCATAGAATCTATTAGAAGATTGCGAATGGTATGAAAGTTGAAAAAGGTAGCAGTTACAAAGAAGAGTCAGGAGAGGTTTGACCAATCAACATCACCTGTTGCATCCATACATGTGAATTCTTTTTTAGGCACTCGAGACAATGCCTATTTTCATAGGACGTGTCTATGCAAATGTTATTTGAAAATTGTACTTAACTTTTTATATCATACGATAACTATATATCTATATTTTAATAGTCTATTCTGTCCTATTTATATAAATTAGTTTTTGTACTGTCTGCGTTACGGGACACTAATACGAATATTTCCTTCTCATAACATGTATCTTTATGTTTCGGTTACTTTTACATACTACTAATAACATGATCTCAAAAAATAATTACACCGAGTCAACCAATTAAACAAAACACTATCATACTTTTACTAAAAAAACTAAAACGATAGAAAAACTATAATTTCAAACTAGGGGCAAAATTGTAATTTTCAGGACAAATGACTGAATGAGCGTGTGTCAGGCAGGCGCGTGGCACGAATAAAAATTACACTACACAACCAATTAAAACAAAACACTATCATAATTTTGTAAAAAAACACTAAAATGATGACATGTCTGTAATTTTACACTGCGGGCAAAATCATAATTTGACAGGGGAAAAAGAACAAAAACAAAGGCAAAACTATAAATTTGAGCTGGGGGCAAAATCGTAATTTGATTACGAGAAGAAGAAAAAAACAATAACAAAACTGTAAATTTAAAAGTGACAAAATCGTAATTTGACTAAATCAATGGAGGAAAAAAAACCCTTACCAATAGCTAGCTACCAAAAAGGTGGGAGCCACTATTCCCCACCATGGGTTTGTAGATATATGGTTAGGTTCATTTGTTGAAAAAATAAATAGAAAAATACTCGGATAGTCTCTGTTGTTTGCCCATTTTTTCACCTTTAGTCCCAACTTTCTAAAATTACACCTATAGTCCCCAAGTTTTTGAATTTTGTTCCTGGATAGTCCCTGTCGTGGATGGGGGTTAGTTTTTGATGTTAGGTGCGTGTGAAATGACAAAAATACTCTTACTATCAAATTAATAACCAAAAAAGTTAAAAGAAATGTAATTAATATTTCACAATTTATGTGAGACTCACCACCCACCCTACCCACTTCATCTTTCCCACTCCACACCACCACCACCATCTCCACCTTCAACCACCACCACCATGAACAGAACGGTTACTAAGCGAACAACTTCAAATACATCTGTATCATTTAGTGCACGCAGTATGAACACAGAGTTACAAATGCGTATACGAAATCAAAACGCATCTCATCAGTAGTAAGATCCCATCAGCAGTAAGATCTAAAGAAACTAACCGTTTCAAACACGATACGTAACAAAACTATAATGTTCACAACATATACACAAAACTAAGAGTAACCAAAAACTATGTAACACTTAATAGTTCATCACTTAAACATGAATCAATAAAACTACAAATGACATATAACATATGATCATCAATCATCATAATTCATAATCCACACATTAACCACAACAGATCTACTGCATTGTGTAACTAAAATTAACTTAAACATGCTCAAATAAAACCGAAACTACCTGAGACTTGTTATAATAATTGGCTAGAGCGAGAATGGCATTGAGAGTGGCTGCACCAGAACCGATCCGGTGGCCATCCTGGTCGGGTACAACAAGAGTAACAGTAGAATCAGAGATCCGACCCATCCGTACAGCTCGTTTGAGTTGCCATTGATAAAGCGCTGCTTGTTCAGGGCTAGCCGCTGTTAAAACAATAGCATCCGATGTCGGAACCCTAAATGGTGAACGAACCGATAATAGTAACCGGTACCATGATTTTCTCAATACTTATTCTAAGTATAACTGTTTGTTCATACTTTCAGTGAATGATTGATAAAAAAATTGATTTCAATTTGATTCAGTTTTCAGATATTTGAATTGGGGAAACTGTCGGCGGTGGCTTGGTGGTTGTGGCGGCGGAAGATGTGTAGATGGTGGTGTTACGACGATGGCAGGGTGGTGTTATGGTGGTGGTGGCTTGGTGGTGTGGAGGTGGAATGGTGGTGGTGGAACGATGGGAGGTACAGAGAAGAAGAAATAGAGAAAAAGGGGAGAGGGGTGGGGTGGGGTGGGTCCACTTTCTTTTAATATTATATAATTTATTAAATAGATAATTAATAACATTTTTATTAGTAAGGGTATTTTAGTCATTTCGCACTCAACTAACACCAAAAACTAACCTCCATCCGCGCCAGGGACTATCCGGGAACGAAATTGCAAAAGTTGGGGACTATAACTATAATTTTAGAAAGTTAGGGACTAAATGTGAGAAATGGGCAAACCACATGGACTATCCGGGCACTTTTCTCAAAAATTAATTTTTCAAAGAATGTTTTTTTCATGCATGCACACATATAACCCAAGTCATTTTTTTGTTTATAATTTTTTACATATAAATAGGCATGTAAGTTTAGATAAAATCATATAAATGGGATTTCCACTGTTTTTTTGCAAATGGATTTATGGAATTCCTTTTTCATCGATGTCCTTGGTTATTGTTAGTGGATCTTCGACCTTAGATTTCATTGTGATAAAGGTATTAGACAAGGAGATCCACTTTCTCCACATCTTTATATTTTAGTCAGGGAAGCATTCTCGAGAATTTTCAAGAAGGAATGCACTTTGGGGGCCTTTAATGGCATTTGTACTCCTAACAAGGGATCCATTATATCTTATATTCTCTACGCTGACGTTGCAATCATTAATGGTGAGCGGTCTAAGTTCATCATATAAAATGTGGCAAGATTTTTGGGATGCTTTTGCTTATGTTCGGGACTTAAAATTAATCTCGACAAGATCTTTTTGGCATCAGAGTTGATAATATGGAGGTGAACACGATGGCCTCAGTTTTGGGGTGGAAATCGAGCTCTATTCATTTCATGTAACTTGGGAATATGGTCGGAGCGAACATGAATAGAATTAATAATTGGAAATCGGTTTTTGTTGTGTTTCAAGATTGTATGATCTATGTTTTTTTGCAATCAGCTGAAGTCATCCTGATAGAGACATCTAACATTCCTAACAGAAAAGATTCCACAGATGTTAGCAAACATCTGCAGGAATCTAACATCTGATCTATTACATTAAACACTTGTTCTAAGCTATGTACTGTTACATTGAATAAACCTTTGTTCTTCAAACTACTGTTGGCTTGTATCAAACATCTATTTGGCCATGACAGATGTTTGGTCTTCATGATCAGTGCTTTGTAACAACAGAGCTTTGGCCTTGAACAGTGGTTTCTTCTTCTTCAACAGTTGTTCCAAGGCTTCAAACATATATTTGAATGTCTTCAACAGATGTTCTGAATAGTGTTCAAGATTCACTATCTTTTGGAGGAGAATACTTCATCAACTGTTTATTTCTCGATCAGGAGAACATGTTTTGGTTTTTGAATATCGTCTGTTCTTTTGTACGTCCAACAAAGATCATTTGTCCTTGTGGATAGCTTCAACGCTTTCCATTAGAGGAAACGTTCCGCTCATCAAATCGATGCTAGAAAGTCTTCAAAAATTATTACTTTTCTTTGTATAAGGTCCCGATAGTGATTCAAGGTTTGGAAATAATTATAAAAAGTTTTACCATGGAGGAACAAGTGATATGACAAAGATGCATTGGGTAGCTTGAGATCGAGTCTCCATTCCTAAAGAGATGGGTGGCCTTGGGATTAGAGAACTAAAAAACATAAATAATGCACTTCTAGCTAAAAGGACATGGAGATATAAGACACAGTTAAATGTTTATGGAAGAAAATTGTTGATGTGTTTCATGGGAATAAAAAAGGGTAGCCGTGCTTCTATCTAATAAGAGACTAACTGGGAACTAGAATAATATTATGGATTTGAAATGAAGACAAACATTGTTAGATTTAAACTAATCAATCTTCTTATAGGGACGGTTGGTAAGGGAGCTAGCATCCGATTTGGGCTGGACCGATGCATATGCAATGAACCGTTTCAACATTGGTTTCCTAGTTTTGTTTGAAAAAGGAAAAGAGTGCACGGTTAATGATAGGATGGGCAGTGTTAAGATTTCTTGAGTTTGGAACTCGTGTTGGAAACGTACCCTAGTTTCCACATTGGAGGTTTCGAAATTAGAATAGTGCGTTAGGATGATGTAGTCGGACCAGCTGTCGGGAAAGAAAGATGGGTGTACATGGTTGGAGGATCTATCGGGCGCCTTGTCGATAGATGCGGTGAAGTGGATGTTGAATGAAGACTTCAACTCGAGCAGTTCATGTGTATTTGAGTGGTATAAATGAATTCCTAACAAATGCAATATCTTTGGGTGGAGATCGAAGATGGATTGGCTTCCAACTCGTATTGCAATGAGCAGAAGGAATATTTAGGTGGAGTCGCAAAGGTGTGTTCTTGAGGCGAATTTGAAACATCCGACTACATTTTTACAGCTCGTTTGGTGGCTTCGGTTACTTGGCAAGCTATAAGTACGTGTTGCTGGGTTCCACAAATCTTCACTTTCGGTTAGAGATTTGTTAACGCTACATACATCTATCAGGATGGGAAGTCTAAAAGAAAAATGTGTTTCATGCGATTATTATTATTGTTGTTGTTGTTGTTGTTGTAAAATGTGTTTCGTGCGATTGTTGTTGTTGTTGCTGCTGCTGCTGCTGCTGCTGTTGTTGTTGTTGTTGAGAAAATAGAAAGCTAGAAATAAGGAGTCTATTTTCAAACAAGGCGGCCAAGTTTGAAGATATTATAGGTGATGTCGCGACGTTAGGGTTTCTATGGTATAAGAATAGGTCTAAATTCAATTATAGTAAGTGGTCGAAATAGTGTAGATTCGAGTTGATTAATTTTCGTAATTAAGTTGTAGTCTTTGTGGTTGCAGGCCCCGTTGCTTGGTGGGTGATGGTGGTTTTAATAAAGTTTACACTTAAACCCCGATTTTAATGAAATTTACACTTAACTTAAAAACTTAAAACCCACCTCCCACCTCGTACGGAGCACGTTGCCACATTAACGACCATGCTCCTTCCCACTTAAACCCATTTATTGCTTATTTGTTGTCAAACCTCCACCAACATCCCATATTCACAGGATTTCATAAACTCCCCTCCTTAACTTAAATTTGTTTTTCTATCCTTATTAACTTATATGTTGTCACGTCTACATTTTATGTTTTGCTTATTGGTTAATCTAGATGTCTCAATATTTTAGTACCAGCCAATATTCGATATAGTTGAAAATACACTTATATAAAAAAATAAAACCTTCAAGCAATTGTATAAATTAACTATTTCCATAAAAGGTTATAATATTTTGTTATCAAAATGCTGAAATTATAGTTTGAAGTAACAAGTGACATTTGTAGTTTTCCAATCTTTTGTGATTGAATATGAAGTGCTTTGAGCTCAAGACAACTCAACACATTTTGATGTAATATACTCACTAATACAATATAATTCAAGGTTATGAATTTTAAACAAGACTAAATACCAAACTACTTGCACTAAGCCCTATTCTGACCCGTATATATCCCACATCATGTATTTCATGCTTAGGGTGGTGGGGATGGGATATTCGGGCACTCCCAGGTACTTCCGAGTAGGGTACACCGCCGCAACCCCTGAGTACTTTGTGCGAGCAACCTTTGCGTGTCAAGTACTCTGGTGTGTACCAATGATCTATTAGTCTTGTGGTATGGTGTCCTCTCTTATAGATGTGAGGTTATAGGTTCAAATCGTTGCAAGTGCAAGATAAAAGTGGAATTAAGGGTGTAAGGGGTGCACCTCTCGAGAGGAGCAGTCCCCTCTTCATCTCTGTCATGTCAACTCCCCACTTAACTCTTCATTTTGCCTCAAACGTAAGGAGTGCTCCCCTAGAGAGGAGTAGTCCATTTCATTTTTTCTTAACTTTTTTTATTTCTAAAACTAACAAATTAAATATTACGTTAAAAATAAAATTTACATTAATTCAAATAAATACGTTTATTTATTCTTGAAATTGAAAATTACATAATTAAGATAAAAATTGCATAAAAACTAAAACTGAAGCTACTAGTCTTCCTCCCTCTCCTCAAGGTGGGGTAAATCTAGTCGTCCAAGATGCTCCACGAGATCATGATTTAGTCTCCAATGTGTATCTTCATCCATTAGCTCGTTAAAAGCAGTATCATCGAAACGACTTTGACTAGAGGATCCTGAATGTGTACCGGTGCTATCGCGTTTTCGTCGTCTTTTAAAATCATGTTATAAAAAATAATGCATGTATATACGAATACGTAATCTTTTTCACTGTTTTAGCACGCATTGGTCGATTAAGTATACCCCATTTTGACTTTAAAATACCAAATACCGTTCCATGTCTTTTCTTACCGCCATGTGTTGCCTCTTGAACTTCTTTTCGTTCGGAATGTGCGAATATGCAAGTGTTTTCACAAACACGGACCAAGTAGGGCAGATTCCATCGGTAAGATAATATCCACGTTTGTATAAGTGGTCGTTCATCTAAAATAGACATTTTGAAGCAGTTCCATTTCGTTGAGTGAGAAATAATGGAGATTGTTAGAGCACATTGATGACGTTTTATGAACCTGGTAGACCACAAGAAGCATTCCAAATCCACAAATCTTGAGAGGCCACCGCTTTGAGCATAACTATTTGGTATTGGTGATCGCCACACATATATTGGCCGCGTAACTCTGTGGGACACATTCTCCAAACGAAATGCGTACAATCAAGGGTACCCAACATCCAAGGAAGGTGATGTTTCGCTTCATGAGCTTGGTACAAAAGCGCAATTCATAGCTTTTTGGTCTATGTAAGAACTCGGGAGCATATATACTACATACTGTTTCGTAAAAATATTGTAGACATTCACGGGAAGTCCTTTCGGCCATATTTAAATACATGTCGTTCTTATCTGGGGGGCTACCGGTTGCAAGTTGTTTAATTGCCGATGTAACTTTTTTGCAATGGTGTAAAACTGTTCTTCATTCTCCTACCCACGCCCACTTAAAACCACGGATTATTCGCTTCCACGCCGTTCATAATTTTTAAAAACAACATTTTTGACGTACGAAATCGATGACAAAAAAATAAAATAATTGTATTTAGGCTCCTAGACAAAATAATCTGACATAAGGGTTTCGTGGCTTTTCTCCCGATCACAACAGACATATCTCTTTTTACTATATGTGCATGTGTCTTCTAGTTCGGCTTGTTCGATGAGATTTAAAAAAAATAAGCTACTACCGCTTGAGGATAAATCATCGTCACTAATGTCAGATGAAATAAACAACGGTATTTGATCCGTCATTTTGAAAAATAGAGATATAAAATTAGAAGAGAAATTGTTTGGTTTGTATTGTTTGTTTGCTTGAGAATGGTTTTAATTTGTGAGAAATGGATTGGAATGTATTAAAATAAAATTATATCTCAAACGGCTATAGAGCCGTTGAAAGGCTCCAACGGTCGAAACAAACAACAAAATGCATCAACGACTACTTCCCATTTTAACAACTTACCGCACACTTTTTGGCGATGGTGATGGTGTTACCGTGCGGTAACACGTACACCCCACACCATCCTCGCACACGCTCCGTTCACCCTAAGATGTGGCGATATACTCCTCAAAATGGACACGAGTACCTTTAGCGGGAAAATCATCGTCTAAAAGGACGAAAACAATTTTCTCTACTGATCGCTCGGATACTTGTATTGAGTTTGTGATTAATTTGAGTGACGGCGAGGTTGAAGCGAAACACTCACTTAGTAGAGATAAATAAAAAATAGGCACAAAAACCGACTCAATACTTTTGTTGAATCTATGACTACTTCATCCTCATCAGATCACTAAAATGAGCACGATGATAGTAAACCATCACAATGGTAATACATAAATCCATCTTAGTCGCCCTATTAGAATCCTAACAAAAACATATTAAAGGCTTCTAGTACTGTAATGGTTGTGCATGCGTCGATGAGTGATTATATCCTCTATGAATACACCCCCATCTTGATCGATAGGTGGATGTGAATATCAAGAAAGAAAGAGCATTTGGCTAAATTGGTGTGTATCAATGGGTCTTTTGTAGCAATGAAACATGCAATGGTTAGGGTTTTCGTGAGAGGGGTGTGCCACTAAATTATGAAAAGAAATCGACAGATGATATGTTACTTAAGTAAAAGCTATAACGTAGTTTAGTGATAAGAATTCCACGTTGTGGCCGTGGAGACCTGGGCTCGAATCCCAGCAGCCACATTACTTTTGTACCGTGCATTTTACCCCTTTTTTAAAAGCTATAACTGTTTGGAGTTGAAGTTGATTATGGTGATTTAAACCCAAAGGTTTAATGTGTAAAGAAATTCTACTAATTTTTACATGGGTTTATTATGTTCCGGGTTTATTGTTTTATCTTCAAGAAGAAATAGATTCTTGAATATGTTTCAAATGGTGCAAGAAAAGACATTGATGTTCTTGTTATATGATTCTATAACAAGTATCATTTACCATAAATCATAATGTCCCATGGCATTATAGTCTAGTGGCATATTTGGGGTGGGATAAGGCGTAGACTTAGGAACCATGAAGTCCTGGGTTCGATTCCCACAAGAGGGTTTTTCCAAGATTTATTGGGGTTCATTCTAAATTGGTGTATAGACATTATAGCCTAGTGAAGATGGATATGATCGGGTGGTTCCGCTGATGGCACGATAATACTCCAGTAATCCGTCAGTGATCCAAATTTACTGTTAAAAAATTAGATTTCGTTTATCATTCATTTACTAGGGTGCTTATGGTTGCCATTGATAAGAGACACAGATGGTGGGTCGCTAGAAAACAGGAGAATACCAATTAATCCCAATACATTAAGGGGATGTTTGTTTAATTCTTTATGAGACTCTTAATGTTTCAGATATCTTACTAGTTCAGTACCTAATGGTTCACTAATGGTTCAGACTATTTGTTTCGCGAGTAGATGTCTGAATGGTTTAGACATTTGCCTCTGAATGGTTAAGCATTATACTGAGTCTGAATGATTAAGACCTCTAATCTGAATTGGTTAAACGTTTGTCTCTGAATGGTTGAGCATTATACTAGCTCTTAATGGTTCAGACATCTTACTGGTTCAACACTTAATGGTTCAAACTTCTTACTCATTCAGCACTTAACCATTCAAAAGTTGCCAAAAAACCTCTAAGTGTTGCATGTGAATTTAGAGAGTTGCAACCGTATTATTATTTTGAGTAAACTGCAATTTTACCCCTTGGGGTTTAGGCCAATTGGCACTCTGACCCCCTCTAACGAAATAATTGCAATTTTACCCCCCAACGTTGATGTTCTGTCGCAGTTTTACCCCCTGCCGTCAGTCAACAATTATTTGACTGTTATAGGTAGGGGTATTTTGGTAATCTTACCCCATATTTATTATTATTATTATTATTATTATCATCATTATTATTTATAAAATCAAATTATCATCATTATCTTCAAATAACCCAGATCCATTATCATCATCTTTAAATAACCTCACAACAATTTCCCTAAATAAACTCACAGATCCATATTCCATATTCAAATTTCCCCAAAATTCAAGATCCATACAGTAGAATTCATCATCTTCATCTAGCTCCGCCCTCCTGTTCACCGGCAACCGCACACCCACAACACCTCATTCTCCCCCTTACACCACTCCCACCCGGTTTCGTCTCCGGTGAGACTCTCAGTGGCAGCAGAGAACAACAGCAGCAACAACGTCGCCACCACGGCGGCGATGGCGGCGACCAGACGGAGAACAACAGCAGCAACAAGGTACTGATTTCTATCTTGTTTCAAGATCTTCTTCCCTTTGGTTTAAATTTAGTTGCTTTAAGTTAGGTCTCTTTGTTTTTGCTGAAAGGTTGTTAAAAGATTGATTTTTTGGTCTGATTTCAGTTATTATGAGTTGGGTTTGTTCTATGTTGTTAAGATTCTTGAAAAAAAAGTGATATTTTGATTTGATTTCAGTTATGGTGGTTTATTTTGCACGTATAAATTTATATATTACTTATAACCAGGTGGGTGGTGGAGGCTAATGGTGGTGGAGGTGGGTGGTGGAGGTGGGTGGTGGTGGCTGATGGTGGTGGTGGTAAGGTTTGCAAGAACTGTTTAACACCGGGGGGTAATATTGCTGAGTACAAGAAACCATATGGGGTAATAAGAAAGGACAATTTAGTCATTTTACACCAGGGGGTAATATTACAGAGTAGAACAAACCATATGGGGTAATATGAAAGGGCAATATAGTCATTTCACATTTCACTTAACAGATCTGTTAACTTATTTGACGCCAGGGGGTAATATTGCGACATAACAACAACGTTGAGGGGAAAATTGTAATTATTTCGTTAGAGGGGGTCAGAGTGTCAATTGGCCTAAACCCCAGGGGGTAAAATTGCAGTTTACTCTATTATTTTAAAGCCTAAGCGTGTTATTGAACCAGATAGTTTTGGAAACATCACACCTAAAATCCCAGACCTATGCTGGCTATGCACCCTTCTCTCTTCTCCATTCTTATAGAACTCAAATTCTTCTTTTGGGGATGGTATGTGACAATGGACCGTGACCCTCTCCTTCCTCACCCTCACTCTTCCATATCCGCCTTCTCGCTTTATACTTAAGCGTCCATGAGCCGCAAGCAACCAATTACAGGTGGACTAAGATAAATGTCTTCTTGAAAAAAAAGGTATATTGTGTATATAAACATTAATTATATACAAAAATATTTATACGTAAGTAAATATTAAATTTTATTCCAGTGGTCTGTCAGTGATCCATATTTACCATTAAAAAGATATAAGAGTTAAAAATAATGCAATATATAATTTAAAAGCTAGAAATTTTGTGAAGAGAAGATAAAACATACATTTAAACGTTTTTATACATATATAATTTCGAGACATAAGAAATTAAAGTTAATATTCACAATAATACAATAGTTAAATATCATATATGTCCTCAAAGGCTATTGCGAAGTGATAAACAGCGGTGCATCTATGATTTATTTTTCGCGAATGTGATTGAAGAGTTTTACCTTATTTTTAATGATACGATCAGGATTTTTGTCCAAATAACTCACTATTTTTTTTTCAAGGTATGTGTCCGCATCCAAAAACCGATAATTTCATCTATTCAAAGATGGTTCAAACATTCTAAGTTGTAGGTAGAGAAGCATTTAGTTAAATATCATATGTCCATAATTCTCAAAGAGCTAGATGTGTAAAAAATATGTCTAGGGGTTGAGACTGAAAATAAAAATGCGGTGTGGGACCCTGTGCATAAAAGATAAAACCCGACATGGGTGACAGAGATTTGACGTATGCAAAGCCTTGGGGTCCCACAACTTGTTTTATGTCTAATCACACATCGTCAATCTTACATCGTCAGGTTTCGGATTGACCGAAATACGCGGGATTCTCGTACCCACGCCCTAATAATTTTGTTTGTAACTTAAACCATGTGGAGTGGGGCATTAAAATGTGGCATAAAAGCCAGTTTAAGGTATACGGAATAGACGGTAAAGAGGGGCGGTAAACTCCTTTACCGCACGGTAACACTGTCGCCAACCTCCTTTACCGCTCGGGAAAAGTTAGGTTTTTTTGACCGTTGAGCAATCCAACGGCTATATAGCCGTTTAACATAAAAAAAATTCACCTTTATAAACAAACCCAATTCACTTTCATTTTTATAAAGCACAATATTACAAACAAATAATTTTCACCTTTACATGCAAATCTTTTCAAATAAATGGAAGGCTCAAACAAAGGTGAAGGGAAGAAAAAGCATTCGGGGTCCGGTTCGAAGGCGAGCGCAAGATAAACGTGGTGGTTGGCCTTGTAATTTTTAGTTTTTTTGTTGTTGCATTGTTTTATTATTATTATTATCGCCATAGATGGCTTAGAACCAATCGTTCATTATCTAATGGATCTTTCCGTTCTAATACTCTATCCGAGAGTTATCAGTATTTATCAAATCTGTTCCTATCTAACGGAACACTATTGGATCAAATGACAAAGACATTGTTGAGAAAAAGATGGCTTTTCCCGGATGAAATGCAAATTGGATTCATGGAACAGGAGAAGGATTTCCCATTCCTTAGCCGGAAAGATATGTAGCCATGAAAGGCGAAGGAAGGCTGGAATGCCAACAAGCGTCTATTATTGAATTCACCCGACCTGACAGTACCCGTTTGGGGAACGTCTAGTGCCAAAGTCATTGAATGGGTAAGTCGCCAATCCCTAAAACGGACTATGTAATGCTATGTAATGTACTTTGTTAGGGCGGTCATTTTACTAGAGGTTTATAATCTACCCTTGTGTGATTCCTGTTGAAGCATATACTCGAGGGGTGGGTGCAGGGCGGGCGATTTTCAATTTTAAAGCAGACTCCCCATTCATTAGATAGAGAAGATGACCAAGATTTCGTGATCCACTATTGAACTGATTCCAAGAGAGCTCGGATCGAATCGGTATTGCTGTCTGAGCTCTCTTATTGAGTTGCTCATTCAATGAGCATTCTCAATATTATGCCTTGAAGAGGACTCGAACCTCCAAGCTCTTTAGCACGAGAATTTGAGTCTCGCGTGTCTAACATTTCACCACCAAGGCATCTTGAAAGTGAATCGTATTCCATGAATATGATATCTATCTAATGTGATGTATGGAATAGTGGAGTGTTGGAGTATTTCTAATGATCGGTCATGTCATATAGGCACGAATTGGACATTCAATTGCTTCGATTTGAATTATCCGGAGAATGCTTTATATAGATATCCAATTATCAAAAAGATGGACAATCAAACCTGTTTTTTCGTGTTGTTAAAGAGTTGAACAATGAAAATAGATGGCGAGTGCCTGATCGAATTGATCGGGTCATGTAGGAACAAGGTTCAAGTCTACCGGTCTGTTAGGATGCCTCAGCTGCATACATCACTGCACTTCCACTTGACACCTATCGTAATGATAAACTGCTCGTCTCGCCGTGACCTTCTCTTGAATTCTCAAAACTTTTGTCGCTCCATCCCCGTAGGGGCAGAGAACCCGTCGCTGTCTTGGCTGTGCTACCGGAGGCTCTGGGGAAGTTGGAATAGGAGAGCACTCATCTTGGGGTGGGCTTACTATTTAGATGCTTTTAGCAGTTATCCGCTCCGCACTTGGCTACCCAGCGTTTACCGTGGGCACGATAACTGGTACACCAGAGGTGCGTCCTTCCCGGTCCTCTCTTACTAGGGAAAGGTCCTCTCAATGCTCTAACGCCCACACCGGATATGGACCGAACTGTCTCACGAAACTTAGATTTTAATGTAATGGTTTTTTTATTTATAAAAGTTTGATGTTTTATTTGTTTTATCTTAACACATAAGTTAAAAAAATAAAAAAAATTAGTTTACCTATTCCAAGTGTCTAACCACCGCCAACGTTTTTTAGGAATAGGTAAACAAAATAGGTAAAATGACGTGGCACTGTTTGATTGGGTGATTTGAGAGTTTACCTATTGAAAGTGTTTAACCACTCCCTATACCCTTACGTCATTTTCTTATTAGGTGACGTGAAGGACGATGTACCGGCCTAAGGTTGACATGAAGGACGGCGTAGCGATAGAAGTGGATGAAATCACTGGTGTTGTGTACATTGACTCGACGACGTGGCATATTGTTGTATTCATATGAGTGAGACCACCCGAAACATGGATGGACTTTCTTCACGCTTCAGGTCTATCCGTTTGAAAAGTTCAAGATTTGATGTACCTTTCAACGATGTGAAAACGACGATAGTGAGCTCAAGGAAGACGTCGTGATTCAAGTGGCCCTCGTTGACGACAAACATACATATGGTTGTGACTTCAAACACGTTTCGACGTGCCAAATAATAAGAATGTTTGTTTAATTATGTTTTTTTCGTTTATTTATGTTTAATTATGTTTAGGTTTGATGTTTAATTTGAATTATGTAATGTTTAATTTTTATGTTGAATTATGTAATTTTTATTATCTATCTTTTATTTTATTAGTATCAATGTTTTTTTTTCTAATTTAATAGATTTGTTATATTTTTAAAATATAAAAGTATGTGTCACGTTTCACACCACTTCACCCTTCCACGTCTCATCCTACTCTGCCCTTTTTTGGCACCACGCCACATTTATGACAGCTGATGACGTGACAACCACATGGCGCTTCACGCTCTCCTTTCATGCCCTCCAACACCGTATAGTCTTAGGACATGGAGTGTGGAAAGCGGGGAAGGGTCAGAGACCTGACGTGGCCTTCAGCCCTGAGGGGGAACACCCCTTGGGTTTAATCTTCGGCACCTTCGGTGGAATCTCCCCGTGCTCCCTGAGCTTGAAAAATTCGAACGTTTTAAACATACGGTCGTTATATGGAATAAAAAAATGTTTATTTGTTTTAAATAGTCTATAAGTATTACATTGAACCCGAGCAAGGTTATGTTTTTTTAGGTGTAGATGATGATGTTATACCCCAAATGCAACCACAAACCACGAAGAGCAAGAAACAAAAGAAACGGACACAAGAAGGAAAATAGACACAAGAAGAAGCAAGTTCGGGGGAACACCCCTTGGGTTTAATCTTCGGCACCTTCGGTGGAATCTCCCCATGCTCCCTGAGCTTGAAAAATTCGAACGTTTTAAACATACGGTCGTTATATGGAATAAAAAATGTTTATTTGTTTTAAATAGTCTATAAGTATCACATTGAACCCGAGCAAGGTTATGTTTTTTTAGGTGTAGACGATGATGTTATACCCCAAATGCAACCACAAACCACGAAGAGCAAGAAACAAAAGAAACGGACACAAGAAGAAGCAAGTGGAAAGGCACCGAGCATTCGTTGGAGTCAAATCGAGTTGGAAGCGCTAACATTTCTATCGATCCGATTAAAAGTCATTTTTTATACTTATGCATTTTCAGTTATTTATTTTTTATTTTTTAAGCAAAGTATTAAAAATATTGTATTTTAATAATATGGTTCTACTTTAAAAATTAAATTGTGTAGGTACTAATCGAAAAAGTGATGGTTTTTGGAACCAAATTACGCAACAATTTTTTCATTTGATGCAACGCGAACCATATCGACTTGTCCATTCCATTAGTTTTAAATTTAGAAAGATGAACACGAAATTTGATGGTTTACAAGTTACTAAGTGTTTTGGAGGAGGCTATTGAAAAAGAGACCAAGAAACATGGGGCGTTTCCATACATGTGGCTGTATGAAATATATTGAAAAAATGTGAGAAGTGGAAAGTGATGCCTAATGAGGTATCACAAGCTAAAAGATTTAAAACGAGTGTGTTGGGGGGTTATAGTGCTGGTGCTTCTAATGCACGATGTACTATCAATCTAAACGATGATCCAGAGTTCGAAGATGAAGCTCCAACTCCTGAATCAGAGCAGCCAATAAGAGGCTAAGCAAGTCTACCATCACCATTGACCAATCCAATAAAGAAAATACTGGAAGGGAAAGACAAAACTGATCAAGGTCAATTAGGTGATATGGTTCAGAACAGTTATGAGATAGTAAGAGTTGATGGATGAACAGAAACCATTCCCTATGGGGAACATGGATTACTACATTCCGTAGATCTAATAATCATAAGACGAAAGCTTGCAATAGAAAAGTCCAATGTAGTACAGGTCAGAAGAACTATAGATGTTATCTTAGCAGCAGGGAAGAAAATATACAAAAGATATGCTATGAATGATTTCGACCTACGTCTGAATCTGCCATACACTATACCAGATAAGATAGATCTCACTGCTCCAAATGAATAGATCCCAAAAGAACTCAAGAATATTAGAAAAAACTGGTATGATACTTGCAAAACCTGAACTCTCAATAATTTACAGAAACAACAAGAAAAGAAGATCAACGTTTAGGTTGAGTGAAATATGCAAGCATTCAAATCAGACCTTGAACTATCTCAAAGACTGCATGAAAGGGAAAGAAAATCTTCTAAAGGGTCAGGCAAGACGACAAGAAAAGAATAAATAGAAAAAAAATTGACGAATGGATTAAAGGCATGGAAACTCCTAAGACAAACTATCATTAATGGTCTCAATTTGTAGCTATCAAGAAAAGACTCAGAGCAGGAGACAAGGGAAATACATGTTGATTATTGAAATATGTTATGTTGATGTTTATTTCTTTTAAGTTTTTAATACTTCAAAGTTTGTTTGATGTATTTGATATCATTTATCACTAGTTCATGTTTCAAATTTTTCGTTTTACTTACAACACTTAAAGGGGAAATCGTTAGAACCCAACTCTCAAATTTATGTAAGTGTTAAAAAAACGAAGATCCGATTATAAAGTCAAAGATCTGATGAAGAAAACTCCAAGACAATGAACATCTGATGACAACAAACGATGATTTGATAATGATTATGTGCTTCAAGAGAATGATCAGAAGATCTCCGCAAAAGGAAGAAGATCAGATCAATATAAAAATGAAACCTTATATCTAATAAAGAGTATTAGATATAATCATTAGATATCTGATGTTCCCACTTGACTAGAAAGATAAGGAACAAAGATCTACAAGTTGTCAAATGGAAGCACTTTATTCAATGAACTTACCAAACGGCTTCCAAAAGTCAAATATGAATAACAGTTACTGTCACACCCCCAAAATTCCACAAGCGGAGTATCACCACAGGAGGCGTGACATGACCAGGATCAAGCCACCAATCATATTGAACAATGTATTAAAGTAAATATAAAACTAGCCAACAATATAATTGGTGTCCAAAAACAAATTAACCAAGTTCAAGTTATCAGCGGAAGCATAAAGTTTAAAACCAAAACATAAGTTTAAAAGTTCAAATGTTCAACATGGAACTCAACAGTCCATGTCCCACAACGACCCGGTCCTCCTATGCAAGCTCCATCTAAGCACCTAACGACCTGCAAGGCATATAGTAACGAATCAACAACAAAGTTGAGCGAGTCCACAGTTGAGTGTTCATTTTTAAGTTGTTTCAAAAACATAGTTTTCCTTTTAGCTGGCTTACTTGCCGTGGGGGTTACCCCATAGTTGAAAAACATGATTAACCATTTCCTTTTACTCTGGCTCCCAGCCGTGGGGGCTACCCCATGAAAATCCCACTAGACCCGTTACCATATCGACTACTGACTGAGAATGTTGGGTGCCCTAAGTCAATGTCTATCATCATTGATGTGCCCATATCCATTAGTCCACTCCCGTCCTCTGCGGCACGGTGTGAGGCTTGTCAAACCTAATAGCGCTATTTAACTAATGACTCGTTCGCCATTGGCCCGACGATTAAGTCGATATAAAATGAGGGACTTAATGATAGAGTTTTTGTCTAGTGTCAATGTTGTCACCCTTCAGTTAAGAGGGTGGGAGTACGTGTCAAGAAGAACACGTAGGTTTCAATGTTGTCACCCTTCAACAAAGAGGGTGGGAGTACGCATTCTACCCAAGGAGAATACGCAGGTTTCCTTAGTATACCTTAACCCGTTCCCAAACCATCGGGAATCCCGTGCCTTGTGGAAAGTGTGAACTCACCTTAGGTTAGCTCGGCATATATACAAAAAGGTCACTTGAGCTATTTGTGGTCAACCACGTCCTAACATGGTTACCATACAAGTCAGGTCTAGGTTCAAGTAGTGCACGTAGGTTTACACATAAGATAACAGGTTACGAACACGTAATGATCATGGCAACTTGTCAAACAGTAGCATACGGTCTATACAAACATAATCCATCTTGTGCGACTTGAGTGATTGGGCTGTTATGGTAGTGCAAGCCCTATCCTCTTGTGCGATCCGAAGGATAAAGCCCAAAAGATAACCGGCCCAATAACAAATGTAATCCAAAAACCTATACAGCCCAAACATATAAACAGACAATCAACTTGTGCGGTCCAATTACACTTGTGCGATCCAGTATAACTTGTGCGATTGAGTTTTGGGCTGTTCCGCCCAACATAAAATGTGCAGCCCAACATCTTGTGCGATCAGCACAACCTTGTGCGATTCACAAGGTGTTGTGCGCTTATGCTTAAAAGAGTTGTACTGTGAGCTTAAACAGTTGCACCAAGCTTGTGCAACTGGCTCGTGCGACTGTCTTGTGCGACTGTCTTGTGCGATCGGTTTTGTGTTTCCTTAAATCATGCAATCAGTTTTATCAATTCCATTTAATTTGCAAAATCCGATTTACAGTTTCCAATTATGCAATACTCGATCAAACTAGGACTTTATCATCTACATCCTATGAACCCTAATCATGTTCAAATCATAAACAACAACTTATAACATTAAACCATCAGATTATTGGTTTCAAAATCGTCATACAATACTTCATGCCAATACATACGAATCAATTGAACATCTAAACACATCACAGCCGATTAGCTTATGTTCGATTAAGTTACAATATACACGTGAGCCGATTATCATAAATACCACGTCTTGTATCCACATACAACCTTAATCATTATTGCTAATCGTTTGTATCGAAAACATATATCATCAATGATTCTACTAACAAGAACCCTAAGTCATCATACAAGACCATAACAACCACAATATCGATTAACAAACAATCATAAGGACCGTAACATCTTGTATTATGCAAACCATAGTGAAACACTAACCGGATTTGATGTTTGGAACGAAGGAGACTTTGAATGATGGAGAGGGGCTGTCGTCGGACTCGAAGGGGAGAAGGGAGAGAGTAGGGTTTGTGTGTGTTGTGTAATTTGCAAGTAATGAGGAGTATACACCCTCCTCATGGGGTTAAGCGTGTAAAGGGTGGGCCGAACCCATCATGGGCTGCCCTTTGGTTTCGAATACAAGGATTGTGGCCCAAAAGGGCTTGTGCAATCCAACTTAGGTAATATACATACATTACACATAACCACATAACATAATAACATAACATTCCATTAACATCAACGTGTCACATAATCACATATCGTTCAAACAAGTTACATTAAACACAAAGATAGGTTCTGAAATACGAGTTGTCACATCATCCCCAAGTTGAAAGAAATTTCGTCCCCAAATTTAGCATGTAGTTACTGAGGAAGCTAGTTAGGTTGCGTGGTTTCCTGATTTTCCTGGGGTGTCACATCCTTCCCCCGTTGGTTTGGAATTTCATCCAGAAATTCCACAGTAGCTTCAGTCTCAGTAGTGGTTTCGCTTTTCTCCAACAATTGGGGATACTTGTGTTTCATTTGATCTTCTCGTTCCCAGGTAAACTCTGGGCCACGACGGGAGCTCCAACGAACTCGAACAATGGGTATCCTGGTACGTTTAAGAACCTTAACATCTCGGTCTGTAATCTCTATTGGTTCCTCGACGAATCGCAACTAATCGTCAATAGTGAGTTCATTGAGAGGAACTATGAGGGTCTCATCAGACAGACACTTCTTCAGATTTGACACATGGAATACGTTGTGAACTCTACTGAGTTCTTCAGGTAGATTCAGTCTATAGGCCACCTTGCCAATTCTTTCAGCGATTTCGAAAGGTCCAACATAACGTGGATTTAGCTTGCCTCGCTTGCCAAAACGAATCACACCCCTCCAAGGTGAGACTTTTAGTAGCACTCGATCCCCAACCTAGAACTCGAGCAGTTTCCTGCGCTTATCAGCATAGCTTTTCTGATGGTCACGAGCTGCCGCCATTCGTTGTCGTATTTGGGCAATCTTCTATGTCGTGTCGACGACGAGTTCTGGGCCAGTGAGTTGACTGTCACCAACTTCTGGCCAGCATAAAGGTGATCAACATTTTCATCCATACAAAGCCTCGAATGGAGCAGCCTGGATGCTAGTGTGGTAACTGTTTTTATATGAAAATTCTACTAAAGGTAGGTGCCTTTCCCAGCCGTTACCAAAGTTGATAACACATGCTCGAAGCATGTCTTCAAGAGTTTGAATGGTGCGTACAGATTGCCCATCCGTCTGTGGATGATATGCTGTGCTCATGTCTAGACGCGAGCCAAAGGATTTGTGCATCGCTTGCCACAAATCAGAGGTAAAACGTGGATCATGATCAGAAATGATGGAAGTTGGCACCTCGTGCCTCGAAACTACTTCCTTCAAGTAGATGTCTGCTAGAGTAGAGAACTTATCCGTTTCCTTGATAGCCAGGAAGTGTGCATACTTCGTTAGTCGATCCACTATCACCCAAGTGGTATCGTTTCCTCATTGGGATCTAGGTAAGCCAGTAACGAAGTCCATGGAAATTTGCTCCCATTTCCATGTCGGGATCTCTGGTTGTTGAAGTAGGCCTGATGGCTTCTGGTATTCAACTTTGACCCTAGCACAGGTCAGACATTTGCTAACATAGGTCGCCATGTTAGCTTTCATGTGGGACCACCAGTACGTAGCTTTGAGATCGTGGCACATCTTGTCAGAACCAGGATGTACTGAGTAACGAGACTTGTGTGCTCCATTCATCACAAGCTCACGTAGATTACCACAAAATGAAACCCAGATGTGCCCTGCTAAGTAGTAAGCACCGTCTTCCTTTAGTTCTAATCATTTCTCCAATCCTCGCAAGAACTCAGCCTTGATGTTCTCTTCTTTCAATGCTTCAATCTGAGCATCACGGATTTGGGCAGGAAGACTAGAGTGAATGATAAGCTGTAACGCACGTACACGCTTAGGTTTGGTTTCTTTTCGACTGAGGGCGTCAGCCACCACGTTGGCTTTTCCTGGATCGTACTTGATTGCACATTCGTAGTCGTTAAGAAGTTCGACCCATCGACGTTGTCGCATGTTCAACTCCTTCTGATCGAAGATATGCTGGAGACTCTTGTGATCGGTGTAAATGGTGCACTTGGTACTGTACAAGTAATGTCTCCATATCTTAAGAGCAAACACCAGTGCTCCCAACTCCAAGTCGTGAGTAGTATAGTTCTTTTCGTGAATTTTAAGTTGGCGCGATGCGTAAGCAATGACTTTCTCACGTTGCATCAACACACAACCAAGTCCTTGTATCGAAGCGTCACAATAAACCACAAAATCGCCTGTGCCCTCAGGCAACGAGAGAATAGGTGCGCTACAAAACTTCAACTTCAGCTGCTGAAATGCGGATTCCTGAGCATCACCCCAACGGTAGGTGGCACCCTTCTGAGTAAGAATAGTAAGAGGCTGCGCAATTTTTGAGAAATCCTTTATAAACCTTCTGTAGTACCCCGCCAATCCCAAAAATTGGCGGATTTCAGTTGGAGTTCGAGGTGCAGGCCAATTCCTGATTGAGTCAACCTTGGATGGATCAACGTGAATCCCATCCTGATTAACCACGTGGCCTAGAAAATGGACTTCACGAAGCCAGAAGTCACATTTTGAAAACTTAGCATAAAGCTGTTTTGTTCGAAGAAGTTCCAAAATGAGTCGCAGATGACGCTCGTGTTCCTCCTGACTCTTGGAATAGATCAGGATGTTGTCGATGAATACAATAACAAACTTATCCAGATAAGGTTTGCACACTCGGTTCGTAAGATCCATGAAGACCGCAGGTGCGTTTGTTAGCCCAAAAGGCATGACCAGGAACTCGTAGTGTCCGTAACGAGTCCTGAATGCTGTCTTAGAGATGTCCTCGTCTCGGACTCTCAGCTGATGATAGCCCGATCTCAAGTCAATCTTTGAGTAGAAGCTCGACCACTGCAACTGGTCGAACAGGTCATCTATACGCAGAAGAGGATAACGATTCTTCACAGTCACCTTGTTGAGTTTGCGATAGTCAATACACATTTGAAAGGTACCGTCTTTCTTCTTCACAAACAAAACTGGAGCTCCCCAGGGCGAAGAGCTAGGACGAATGAAACCCTTGTCCAAGAGCTCTTGTAGTTGCGCGGACAGTTCTTCTAATTCAGAGGGGGCTAAACGATAAGGTGCACGAGCTATAGGCGCTACTCCATGAGCTAACTCAATTTGAAACTCGACCTGACGATGGGGCGGAAGTCCAGTTAATTCCTCAGGGAATACCTCAGGAAAGTCGCGTACGATCGGGATGTCTTCTATCTTCTTCTCTTTCATTGAGGTGTCAGTAACGAGAGCTAGAATAGCAGTGTGGCCCTTTCGCAGGCACTTCTGGGCCTTAAGGAAAGAGATAATGCTTACAACAGCACCACTCTTGTCGCCATGAATGACGAGAGGTTCCTCACCAGAACGAGGAATGCAGACGATTTTCTCCTTGCAAAGAATCTCTGCTCGATGTTGCGATAACCAATCCATCCCAATGACAATGTCGAAGCTACCAAGAACGATGGGGATAAGGTCGATAGGGAAGATCTGACCAGCGAGTGTGAGGTTACAATCCTTAACTATGTGTGTGGCCTCAAGACTTTTACCGTTTGCTAGTTCTACAACATGCTTGGTATTTAAGGGAATTGGGGTACGCTTAAGCATCTGACTAACTTTTAAGGACACATAACTAGTATCGGCACCCAAATCGAATAAAACAGAAACAAAGAAATCATCCAGTAGGAACTTACCCGTCACAACGTTGGGATCGTTCCTTGCATCACCCTGACCAATCACAAATGCACGTCCCCTGGCACCATTGCCATCATTGTTATCCCTGTTGTTTCCATTTCCTTGGTTGTTGTTGTTTTGATTCTGATTCTGGTTCAGCTGGGGGCAATCTCTTTTGAAGTGTCCTTCAGCACCGCACTGAAAACATCCTTTATTGTTACCCTGATGTTGTTGCTGCTGCTGGCGCTGGTTCTGTGGAGGCTGCTGCTGCTGTTGCCTCTGATTTGCAGGATACAGGCTCCTACAATCTTTTTCCGCATGGCCTGGTTTATTACACCTCTGACAGTTACCCTTGCTACACGGCCCGCTGTGGTGCAAGTTACATCGATTGCACTTAGGGTGGCTTCCCCTGTACCCACCCTGACCTTGGTTACTAGAAGATTGTTGACCAGGGCTCTTGTAGTCGTCAGTCCTTCGCTGCTGAGACTGAGACTGAACAGAAGTTGTACCCTTGCTTGAATTTCTATCCCATTTGCGCTTGTTCTCGCTAGAAACATCAGAAGTAGTGGTGGAACTAATACGCTTTGGCAGCCTATTCTGCTCAACTGTCTGATCAATGAGGCGGTGGGATAGTCGTATGACCTGCTGAATCCTGAGAAGGTTAGCTGAAGTCACCATACTCTGAATCTCTGGCACTAAACCCTTGATGTAAAGCTCGATACGTTTGCAGGGAGGATCCACCATGGTAGGACACAAAGCAGCTAGTTCATTCGATGTCTTCGTATACGCCTCGATATCTGACCCCGTCATCTTTAGATTGTAGAACTCCACTTCCAGCTTGTGAGTGTCATCACGATGACAATACTCCTCTTTCATCAGATCTTTAAAGTCATTCCATGGGGTGGCATTAGCAGCTACCAACCCTAGCATTTGCACCTGTGCGTTCCACCAAGTGAGCGCACCACCTTCAAGAGTTCCCGTAGCAAACTTCACCCTACTAGCAACGCGACATTCACACATTTCGAAAACGGATTCGATCTTCTCAAACCAGTGGAGGAGACCTACAGCTCCTTCTGTACCACTGAAGGTACTAGGTCGACAGTCCATAAAAGTCTTGAACGTACACACGGGAGGTTGAGCATTCTGACCTGTCGTACGAGAAAGAAAATACAAGGTTAAGCACGAGAGTTGGTTCGTGAGAGTAGGTGTAACACCCCGAAAACGGGTTTGGTAATCAAACCACGTTTATACTAAAAGACGGGTAATTTACCTTTAGTGGGAAAAGTAACCCGGTGAATATTAGGATTCTTAAATAAACGAGAATTTACTAACTAGGAATTTTAACCTAGTTAGCTAATAGTCTAGAAATAACTTATAATAGGGTTAAAATTAGCCAAACTATAAGTTATACAAAAGTGGAGGGACCTAAGTTGTAGAACTTGAAACTAGAAATTATTAAAACAAATTAAATAAAAACCAAACACACAAATTAGTGTGCTTGGTCGATCAAAAACGCAGGGGAGCGACCAGGAGCTCTCACCAAACCCTAACTCCACAAATTTGATCAATTGAAGGCTAATTCCTGTCCCAAATCGAAATCTGAACATAGATTCGTGATCCTCATCACAAGGGGGTTACAAGGTATGTGAAATTTAGTGCTAATTCTCTGTTTGAAATTCTTATGAAATTGGGAAAATCTAAAATTCATGGTTGCATGTTTGTTATATGATGAAATTAGGAATGATTTTATGTCTAGGAGTAAACCCTAGTCATTTACTTGTTGAATTGATGTTCATAATTGTGAATTCATGATCACCTGATTATGTGCTAAATGGGTTTTGTAGAAACATGATGAACCCTAGAATCATAATGGTTAAATTGTGTTAATAGAACTCCCTGAAGTTAGATTTGAAGTTTGATGTTAGTACTTGTTAATTATGCTAGAATTTAAGGGTTTAGAACACTTAAATGGGCTGGAGAAATTTGATGTTTCGTGTTGCACCCAAGGTGCTTGATGAAATGCTTGAACAAGAAAATATAACAAAGCTGATTGGGATTAAAAATTATTGGGCTGCAGTTTTTAAAAAATCATATAAAATCACTGGAACGACCTGTGAGGTTGAGCCTTATATGCTCAGAAAGCTATTGAAACATACTACGTTTTATGTTTGAACATGTTTGTTAAATTCCGATGTTAAACGGGTCAAAACAGTGTCCGAAGTCGGCTGAACTGTTTTGACAGCAAGCTGATTGGAAGCATTTTTGACTTCAGAGCTGATTTTGTAAAAATCATATAAAATCATAGGAACATCGTTAGAAGACGTACCATATATGCCTAGAAAGCTATTTTAGAGTTCTACGATCTATCTTTGAACATGTTGATCTAATTCAGCTTTTAAATGAGTCAAAATGGCCAATTACAGCAGCTGAATACAAAATCGCTGCACTTTAGTAATGTTCTTATTAACCAAGAAAAAGGCATAGGATTGTACATACTTGCTTTAGGCATGAAGTATTGATTGTTGGGAACAAATAACACTTTATGTGACGTGCTTAAAGTGTTTAAAATCACTTACTAACTAGTTTGTATAAGTAACTTCACTAACGGGTCAAACGGTTAGTGAATGAAAAGAATTATGGTATGAAACTAGTTGTTGAATATATGGCATGCTTTGATTGATAAGTGTGTAAAAAAAGGGGGTTCCATAGGGTGATGGCCATTATATAGAATGACCAGTCTAACCATCTTATGGATGTTATGATATAGTTGACTCTAAACAAGCTAGGTGGGAGCTTGGAAAGGAACGGGTCAAACGGATCATGGATGCAAAGAATGTTTGCGCGGACGCGAGGTAAGTTATGCTTACACTTCCTTTTTAATTACAATACACTTGTGAATATTGATTGTGAATAATGATAAGTAATTGGAATATGATGTTCCGGCAAGATACAATGCAAGTCGGAATATGTAAAAAGGTAAGAAACCATAAATTATGGTAAAAAGGGGTAAAATGGTAAATTAGTCGGGTGAAGACTACTAAATAACGAAATTTTGAACAATACGTTATGGGGTGAATTGTAACGTGTAAAAGTGGTTTAGTAATACTCCGGACACGAGTTGACGGATAGAATAAAAATGTGAAAAGACACCATTTGGTATAAGTCATAACGGGTCAAACAATTCAAGAAATGTCTTTTAACTAGTAAGGACTCATGGTGCTAACCGGAATGGGTTCAAGGGGAGAAATGGTATCAAAATACCATCATATGATAATAAATGATCATTTTGACTAAACGGGTCAAATGGTGCGTTAACACCATTTGACGATAATTTTTGACGATCGTTTGTTAAGTTTTGGTGATTACAGGAAAGTAATATGAGGTTCGCGACGCTATTAATTAGTAAGTTAATAGTGAAAGGTATTTTAAACGGGTCAAAACTTTGACCCGAGCCAGGTATGTGCAAATAAGATTATAGTTTTAAGTACGATTTTTGGTCAAACATGTTATTAAAAGTCCATCGTCGTCAAAAGACTTGAAACTTGTCTTTTGTAAAATTTCTAAACTAGAGATTAGAACACGGAACAAGTAGTTTATCACATTATATCCACCACAAATATTGTTGTGGTGGAAAACAAGTAGAAACCATAGTGTGGAAATAAGATGCAAGCAAAGGATGGGTGTAAATTAAGCTTAAAAGTGCATAAGTACCCTTAACGGGTCAAAATAAGAGTATAAACAAAAACGGGTTAAGAATGTGTATAAACTCATGATTTGAACCTTGTACAATAGGAAATAATTACATTATAATATGTTACAAAAAAAAAAAAACAAAGGCGACAGACTACAGAACTGGCAAACTGATTATTATTTTGTGGTTTGATGTCTAAAACTTGTTTAACCTATTATTTAAGCATCAAAACTAACTTTTAGGTTGGTTTTGATCACAGGTAAATACCAAGTGTTCCCGGATGAAGATCAAGCTCAAGGAAGAACCGAACACGATCAAAGATACAAGCTTCCGCATATCGTTCGTCGATATTTTAATCAACGAACTCTATTTCATTGCGTGTATTATTTTTTTTTAAATTGTAAAAGTTTTAAATTACCCGTATTTTCCACGGATACGAAATATTAACTACATGTTTATTTTCTTAATTCATACGAAAACCATTAAATAATACTAAGGGTGTTACAAGTTGGTAATCAGAGCTCATGGTTAAAGAGTAAAGTGTGTTCGGTTCGAGGCTTGATCGCAAATCCGGTAAGTACATGTATATTAATGGTTTGGTATGTGTTGAAATGTTGTGAACAACACATAGGGTTATCGTGTGATACACGTTACCTCAATTAAATGATAAATATAGTTGACAAAATTGCGCGCGTTGACGCGTATAGTAGAAAAGCCTTGTATTATAATACGGGCGATTATTGAAGTTGATATTACTAATTCTTGTAAATGTTTTAATTGAAGGACACTCGCATCTGAAGATAGCGAGAGTTTAACAAATTGCGGATATGATGATGGAACGGTCCGAGATGTGACAAGAAGAGCATACTCATCAAGGACCTAAATCGCGTATCGATCGCAAATAAGTAATGGCAAGGAATGCCCGTCGGGGCAGGCATTACCAGGTGCACATTTTAAACTTATAGTACAAACAGTAATATGCAACAAATACATAGTGAGTGACAGTTGCATATAGAATAAGAAACTTGGAAAACCTGGATAGGTTACCTATCCAGGATGACGTTTCCAAGAAAAAAAAAATTCAGTAGAGAATATGTATTATTCACAAATTGTGAATAACAAGACAATAACAGAATTCAGTTTATATAGAAACTTGGACGAAAGTGATCATCCAAGTAAGTATTCTCAATATAAATCTTATTGAGAAAAGTAATGATCACATCAACGAATGTGAATAAATGTTTATAAAAAGGGACATTTTACATGTTCAAGGATAAACGACTAAAACTAATAATTGTTAACTAACAATTAAATAAAGTTTTACCAAATGAAATCATAAATACGGAAATAATTTGAGGAGTTACTTACATGGGACGTGATGTGGTAATTATAATAAGGTCACGCGTACCATGTGTTGATCGCTTACTCCGGCCAAGTAAGTAGTGAACACATGATAGCATGAGCTTCTTATAATGAGCGCAGTTATGTCCGATGTAGTAAGGTCAAGATGAATGAAAATTTAAAGGATCCTTAGGGTCAAGAAATCTTATGGGCATACTCGTATAAATGGTTTTCGCGGGAACCATAAAAACGATGTATGGCGCACATAGAAATAAATGACCCAAGGAAATTCGTGACATAAGTCATTTTGGACGAAACAACCATGGTAGACAAAAAGGGCATTGTAAAACCAAAGTATAAATGACCCGCGGGGTCATAGAAACAAAGGTATTGCCCACATGGGAAAAACGATCAAAAACCATGGTAGACAAAAAGGGCATTGTAAAACCAAAGTATAAATGACCCGCGGGGTCATAGAAACAAAGGTATTGCCCACATGGGAAAAACGATCAAAGTCGTTGACTTTGGTCGTAGTAAAGAAATGATGATGATGATAATCATCATTCATAGTTTATAAGACTGTCAATGATGGTCAAATAAAGAATAAAAGTTTGGTTGAATAAAAGCGATGGATTTCGCTAAGACAACCAAACAAATTAAAACGAAATCTTAATGTATACCGGAATGCTTGCACTAATAATGACTTCGGTAAAGTACCCGGTTGATGGGTAAGGATTTAAACACATGCGTAAACCGAGAAACGGGAACACGAATTTAAAGTCAAAAGACTCGGTATGAGTTATGACTGAAAGACCATAAAATTTCGCAAACTGAAATTTTGATAATTATATTCAACTATTTTGAGGTTGAACGGGTTGAATAAAGTATAATGCTTGACGACATAAGTAAGCGCAAGCCGGATAACGGTAAGCTTGAGACAAACCGATGCTTAATTGACGTGAGAAGTCATAGAGTCGGAAGAATTATCCGAAAGAAAACGATTGTAGACACGAACTACAGTCAAAGTCAACGGATTTCAAGCATGAAAACAAATGATTTTCAAACATAACAAAGGATGCTTTAAAGCTATATATATAAATAGACAATTGAATAAAGACTAGAATAAAAGATGATCTACGGGATCATCATAACCTACGGGATATTAATTAGAGCAAGGGTCTACGGGGCCAAATTGACCCACGGGTCATAAATTGAAGCAAAAGGATCATAAGGGCCTCGCCTCAAAGAGGTGAAAGCCTAAGGAAAATAGCCTACGAGGTTAAGTGAAGGAACCTACGGGTCGATAGTGTGAGGTAAGGGAACTTGTTACGATTCCCCGTATAAAACTAAGAACGGAAAACAATAAATTATGGGTTGTCAATATCCTGGTATGGGTAATTGACAAAAGTTAAAGAGAAGATCCTAAAACTAAAACTTCGGTTTTAGTAAGAAACAACGTTTTAACAAATATGAATACTATAAGACGAATTTGGAAATAACAAATATCAAAGAGTATGGGTCTTAACATCGATAGGTGCAAGACGATATATTCAAAAAAATTGGTATTTTCGAAAATGAAAGGTTGATACAAACTAAACATGATGTGACACGATCACGGTTAGGAAATGTAATGTGAAGTAAAATCACATTATAACCAGGCTAGCGGTAAAAAGTAACGGGGCTAATAAGTCTAGTTAGCGAGACCGGTTAAGGCCAGTAATTCAAATCAATAAAATTTGGCTTGCTTGTAAGTGGTGGATTCGGTATAACTGAACCGAATAAATAAATCTGAAAACAAAAGAAATTATTGCTAAAAGTGAAATATTTCACTAAAGACTTTAAACGGGTCAAAGTAACGGATTCATAAAGAATTCGATATTATATGAAAGCAATGGATATTGCTAAGTTAACTAAACTAGTGGAAATAACGAGATTACGTTATTTCAAGTTGCACTATGTTGTATGAGTTATGTAGACAATTAGTAACCAAAAAGATGTTATCATGCTTTTCTGGTAAAACTAACTATTGGATAAAGGTATGAGTAATGCTTAAAAGACTACTCAGGTCAAATGCGTTGAGTTTAAAACTCCACGAACTATGTAAGAAAGGTTTCGAGGACGAAACCTCTTTAAGGGGGGTAGACTTGTAACACCCCGAAAACGGGTTTGGTAATCAAACCACGTTTATACTAAAAGACGGGTAATTTACCTTTAGTGGTAAAAGTAACCCGGTGAATATTAGGATTCTTAAATAAACGAGAATTTACTAACTAGGAATTTTAACCTAGTTAGCTAATAGTCTAGAAATAACTTATAATAGGGTTAAAATTAGCCAAACTATATGTTATACAAAAGTGGAGGGACCTAAGTTGTAGAACTTGAAACTAGAAACTATTAAAACAAATTAAATAAAAACCAAACACACAAATTAGTGTGCTTGGTCGATCAAAAACGCAGGGGAGCGACCAGGAGCTCTCACCAAACCCTAACTCCACAAATTTGATCAATTGAAGGCTAATTCCTGTCCCAAATCGAAATCTGAACATAGATTCGTGATCCTCATCACAAGGGGGTTACAAGGTATGTGAAATTTAGTGCTAATTCTCTGTTTGAAATTCTTATGAAATTGGGAAAATCTAAAATTCATGGTTGCATGTTTGTTATATGATGAAATTAGGAATGATTTTATGTCTAGGAGTAAACCCTAGTCATTTACTTGTTGAATTGATGTTCATAATTGTGAATTCATGATCACCTGATTATGTGCTAAATGGGTTTTGTAGAAACATGATGAACCCTAGAATCATAATGGTTAAATTGTGTTAATAGAACTCCCTGAAGTTAGATTTGAAGTTTGATGTTAGTACTTGTTAATTATGCTAGAATTTAAGGGTTTAGAACACTTAAATGGGCTGGAGAAATTTGATGTTTCGTGTTGCACCCAAGGTGCTTGATGAAATGCTTGAACAAGAAAATATAACAAAGCTGATTGGGATTAAAAATTATTGGGCTGCAGTTTTTAAAAAATCATATAAAATCACTGGAACGACCTGTGAGGTTGAGCCTTATATGCTCAGAAAGCTATTGAAACATACTACGTTTTATGTTTGAACATGTTTGTTAAATTCCGATGTTAAACGGGTCAAAACAGTGTCCGAAGTCGGCTGAACTGTTTTGACAGCAAGCTGATTGGAAGCATTTTTGACTTCAGAGCTGATTTTGTAAAAATCATATAAAATCATAGGAACATCGTTAGAAGACGTACCATATATGCCTAGAAAGCTATTTTAGAGTTCTACGATCCATCTTTGAACATGTTGATCTAATTCAGCTTTTAAATGAGTCAAAATGGCCAATTACAGCAGCTGAATACAAAATCGCTGCACTTTAGTAATGTTCTTATTAACCAAGAAAAAGGCATAGGATTGTACATACTTGCTTTAGGCATGAAGTATTGATTGTTGGGAACAAATAACACTTTATGTGACGTGCTTAAAGTGTTTAAAATCACTTACTAACTAGTTTGTATAAGTAACTTCACTAACGGGTCAAACGGTTAGTGAATGAAAAGAATTATGGTATGAAACTAGTTGTTGAATATATGGCATGCTTTGATTGATAAGTGTGTAAAAAAAGGGGGTTCCATAGGGTGATGGCCATTATATAGAATGACCAGTCTAACCATCTTATGGATGTTATGATATAGTTGACTCTAAACAAGCTAGGTGGGAGCTTGGAAAGGAACGGGTCAAACGGATCATGGATGCAAAGAATGTTTGCGCGGACGCGAGGTAAGTTATGCTTACACTTCCTTTTTAATTACAATACACTTGTGAATATTGATTGTGAATAATGATAAGTAATTGGAATATGATGTTCCGGCAAGATACAATGCAAGTCGGAATATATAAAAAGGTAAGAAACCATAAATTATGGTAAAAAGGGGTAAAATGGTAAATTAGTCGGGTGAAGACTAATAAATAACGAAATTTTGAACAATACGTTATGGGGTGAATTGTAACGTGTAAAAGTGGTTTAGTAATACTCCGGACACGAGTTGACGGATAGAATAAAAATGTGAAAAGACACCATTTGGTATAAGTCATAACGGGTCAAACAATTCAAGAAATGTCTTTTAACTAGTAAGGACTCATGGTGCTAACCGGAATGGGTTCAAGGGGCGAAATGGTATCAAAATACCATCATATGATAATAAATGATCATTTTGACTAAACGGGTCAAATGGTGCGTTAACACCATTTGACGATAATTTTTGACGATCGTTTGTTAAGTTTTGGTGATTACAGGAAAGTAATATGAGGTTCGCGACGCTATTAATTAGTAAGTTAATAGTGAAAGGTATTTTAAACGGGTCAAAACTTTGACCCGAGCCAGGTATGTGCAAATAAGATTATAGTTTTAAGTACGATTTTTGGTCAAACATGTTATTAAAAGTCCATCGTCGTCAAAAGACTTGAAACTTGTCTTTTGTAAAATTTCTAAACCAGAGATTAGAACACGGAACAAGTAGTTTATCACATTATATCCACCACAAATATTGTTGTGGTGGAAAACAAGTAGAAACCATAGTGTGGAAATAAGATGCAAGCAAAGGATGGGTGTAAATTAAGCTTAAAAGTGCATAAGTACCCTTAACGGGTCAAAATAAGAGTATAAACAAAAACGGGTTAAGAATGTGTATAAACTCATGATTTGAACCTTGTACAATAGGAAATTATTACATTATAATATGTTACAAAAAAAAAAAAAAAACAAAGGCGACAGACTACAGAACTGGCAAACTGATTATTATTTTGTGGTTTGATGTCTAAAACTTGTTTAACCTATTATTTAAGCATCAAAACTAACTTTTAGGTTGGTTTTGATCACAGGTAAATACCAAGTGTTCCCGGATGAAGATCAAGCTCAAGGAAGAACCGAACACGATCAAAGATACAAGCTTCCGCATATCGTTCGTCGATATTTTAATCAACGAACTCTATTTCATTGCGTGTATTATTTTTTTTTAAATTGTAAAAGTTTTAAATTACCCGTATTTTCCACGGATACGAAATATTAACTACATGTTTATTTTCTTAATTCATACGAAAACCATTAAATAATACTAAGGGTGTTACAGTAGGATCTAAACATCCTAGGATATGTCAAAATGGCATGTTATACCTCCTACTGGAGCTGCTGCGAGTGCCTCAGCAACTCGTTCGTTGATTAGAGTCGTCAGCTGGGCTTGAGTCAAGTTGAGACGTCCACTCATGATCTTCACATCGAAGTAAACACAAGTGAGAGAGGTGTCGCGAAAGTGCGTAAGTATGGGGTGACAGAAGAGAATAAGCACACAGGGTTTTCAATCAGTTGTTATACCAACTATGCATACCATGATCAATGCACTACTTAAACTAACAGGCAGGCAATACAAACACAAACTATATTACCTATAGTGTTGAGCCTTGCATGTGGAGCGAAATGTCGTTGTGGATCGTTGAGCACTGTACAGGTTATAGTCTAGTTTTGTCAAAAAGCTTTTCCTTTTTTAAAACCAAGTTCACTATAACCAATGGCTCTGATACCAATCTGTCACACCCCCAAATTCCACAAGCGGAGTATCACCGCAGGAGGCGTGACATGACTAGGATCAAGCCACCAATCATATTGAACAATGCATTAAAGTAAATATAAAACCAGCCAACAACATAATTGGTGTCTAAAAACAAATTAACCAAGTTCAAGTTATCAGCGGAAGCATAAAGTTTAAAACCAAAAGATAAGTTTAAAAGTTCAAATGTTCAACACGGAACTCAACAGTCCATGTCCCACAACGACCCTTTCCTCCTATGCAAGCTCCATCTAAGCACCTAACGACCTGCAAGGCATATAGTAACGAATCAACAACAAAGTTGAGCGAGTCCACAGTTGAGTGTTCATTTTTAAGTTGTTTCAAAAACATAGTTTTCCTTTTAGCTGGCTTACTTGCCGTGGGGGTTACCCCATAGTTGAAAAACATGATTAACCATTTCCTTTTACTCTGGCTCCCAGCCGGGGGGGGGGGGGGGGGGGGCTACCCCATGAAAATCCCACTAGACCCGTTACCATATCGACTACTGACTGACAAAGTTGGGTGCCCTAACTCAATGTCTATCATCATTGATGTGCCCATATCCATTAGTCCACTCCCGTCCTCTGCGGCACGGTGTGAGGCATGTCAAACCTAATAGCGCTATTTAACTAATGACCCGTTCGCCATTGGCCCGGAGATTAAGTCGATATAAAATGAGGGACTTAATGATAGAGTTTTGTCGAGTGTCAATGTTGTCACCCTTCAGTTAAGAGGGTGGGAGTACATGTCAAGAAGAACACGCAGGTTTCAATGTTGTCACCCTTCAACAAAGAGGGTGGGAGTACGCATTCTACCCAAGGAGAATACGCAGGTTTCCTTAGTATACTTTAACCCATTCCTAAACCACCGGGAATCCCATGCCTTGTGGAAAGTGTGAACTCACCTTAGGTTAGCTCGGCAGATATACAAAAAGGTTACTTGAGCTATTTGTGGTCAACCACGTCCTAACATGGTTACCATACAAGTCAGGTCTAGGTTCAAGTAGTGCACGAAGGTTTACACATAAGCTAACAGGTTACGAACACGTAATGATCATGGCAACTAGTCAAACAGTAGCAAACAGTCTATACAAACATAATCCATCTTGTGCGACTTGAGTTATTGGGTTGTTATGGTAGTCCAAGCCTAATCCTTTTGTGCGATCCGAAGGATAAAGCCCAAAAGATAACCGGCCCAACCTGTTGTGCGTCTAGCACAATCTTGTGCGACTCACAACGGGCTGTGCAATTGAAAACAAAACCGGCCCAATAAAAAATACAATCCAAAAACCTATACGGCCCAAACATATAAACAGACTATCAACTTGTGCGGTCCAATTACACTTGTGCGATCCAGTATAACTTGTGCGATTGAGTTTTGGGCTGTTCAGCCCAACATAAAATGTGCAGCCCAACATCTTGTGCGATCAGCACAACCTTGTGCGATTCACAAGGTGTTGTGTGCTTATGCTTAAAAGAGTTGTACTATGAGCTTAAACAGTTGCACTGTAACACCTCGCAAAATCATGTCCAATATAGTATCGACACGTGTCATGGACTTTAAATGTTTATCAGATTGATTATGAAGGACTAAAGTTGACAACGAAGAAAGTATGTGTGTAGAAGGATTCAAAGTGTCAACATTTGATAATTTTGTCCTTCAACAACCCTACACGATGTTTATACCCTTAAACGAATGAATCATGGATCGTCTGAAACCGTTTGTGGAATAAAGTGAAAGTTTACAAGACGCGAGGGTTAAATGTGTCAACATATTTAAATTATACCTCTGAGTGACCTTTTAACGAACCCGAAGCTTTGTAATGATTAATTATGCTCCCGAGAATGAGTGATAAAAATTTCACAAGGTTTCGATATCGTATGAGGAAAATACGTTAACTTTCGTAATTAAGGGGTTAAAAGCGTCAACAAGGCAAAACTTGAGTTTTCGGTTATAGTTTAACGAAACCGGACCTAATAATATTTGGTTATTTCTCATGGATCATAGAAATATAAATTATGTGGGTTAAATGTGCCTAAATTGAAAGATTTTACGCTTTAGAAGGTCCAGGGGGTGAACATGTCATGTTTGAGACTTGCTGATCAGGTTATCCTCATGGTGGCGTCACGCCACCACCAGCACCCTCTGCCGTCGTGCGACGCGACAGCCTGATCTGAACAGAATTCTTGCACTGCTGCAAGTTTCAGCAAGTTATCTTCTCCAATTCAGCTTTAACTCGATTCTATGGACTCTTCGCTGGTTTTAAAAACCACCTAAACAGATGTATGCCTCAGATTATACTTGGGGACACTTGTAACAATCTTGGAGCCATCCAAAATCCTATATAAAGGGGCAAGTTTAGCAGCCAATTGCACTCACAAGTTCAAATTCATACTTTCAAACTTGCTCTCAAGCTTTGGAGCTTTTGAACTCACTCTTTGGAGCTCTCTGGACTTCAAGCAAGTTTTCTCAAGTTCCTAAATCGTGTTAAGGACCATTGTAAGTGTTCTTAACCTCCTAAGTTCAAGTTTTATTAGTCTAATGACCAAAGGTCAAAGCCGTCGTAATTAAGCTTTGATTTAGTGATTAATCACTAATGGTCCAGTCATTTTTTGAATTGAAAGTGGCTATGAGTTGGTAATTATGTGGGTAATAAACCCTAAAAAGGGCACCCTCTGATTTCCACTCTAACTAGGTCAATTGTCGGGTTAAACTTAATATTAAAAAGTCAACAGAAAGCTATTTTGCGAATAAACTCATAACTAACAATGTAGAAGTTATGAAACCTGTTTTAACACTTATATAACTTGGTAATTAATGTAAGAACATGTCTAAGCATGTTCAACCCGACAATTTTGAGTTTAGGCTTGGTTCGGAACCGAAAGTCGCAAAAGTAGACTTTTGCTTTGACTTTCAGTTCTGACCCGATTTAGCTTAGTTTAGATATGCCTTAGAGTTCCATTAGGACCGGGTTATAGGTTAGTATAACCCTCTGAGCTTATACAACTTGTTCCCTAATTAATCCGATTCATTTGCATGTTTCCGTTAATTGCTTAAATGTTAACCATTATGCCCTTTTGATAATAAAACGAGATTTTTGAAAATGTGTGTAACACCCCGTGTTTTCGGAAGTCAAAGTCAAGGTCAAACTCAACGGCCGATTGTACGAATTTGACTTATAGAAACTTCTTTATTTTAATTGTATTATGTGGAGTAAGTGTTGTTAATTGCTAAAATCAATGTGTGCAATCGCTATCTAATCGACTTACGACTGTGAATTATAGGAGGTAACAATGCGATAAAGTTAATTAATCAATAATCAAGCTATGCTACTCGACATCAAATCGTGATACGAACCGCAACTCAATTTAATTTGGTTATTATACGTGTGTGTGTGTGCCCTATGTGTTACTTGTGCGTGTTATATATATGTAGATATATTGTGGAAATCAATCGAACTCAATCGAAACTCGAAACGCAATCGAACTCGAATCCGAATCTAAATCGAAACTATGATAATTAGTAGTTGGGACTAAAAGTAATTTGACTAGGGAACCCTAACGTGGCAAGCCGCTAGCAAACGAAATCGAAACATCAAAAATCGTCGCGCGAAACACTCGAAACGTGCGACTGATCGATCAGGCTCCCAGCCGATCGAACAGCCAGCCGAACGGACTGCTGCCCGATCGGACAGGCTGTCCGATCAAGCTGCCTGGTCGATCGGCCGGCACTTACCCCTTTTGGCATCCTATAAATACCCCTGTCATTGTCATTCTTTCTACTTTTTGAAACCTCTGACCGACCAGCACGCCCAGCTCATCTTTTCACAGATTCCTCTCGATCCCGGTAAGATTTCATCCTAAATCTTGTACTTTCTTGATCTATACACACTCCTGCACCTTTCTATCTTTCAAATCTTAACTTTTAACTGTGAAATCATCAAGATTCAAGTGTTCTAGGATGACGTCATCATGGGTTCTTGAAGAACTTCATGATTTGGCCTCAATCCACCAAGAATAGCTTGGATCTAGCCGATTTCCACATAAAAAAACAAAGATCTTTAGTAGATCTAAACATATACACGGTGAAAAAGGATTGAAAGAGGAATATTCCAACTTTCTTTCAACTCTTTTACACTCAATGCCTTCAACCGATAGAAACGGGGTCTGTGCCGGTTTACAAATCACTTCGGTGGTTGTATGGCTCAAGGTCCGGATTCTATCCATAAGGTTAACCGACCTCGGGTTGAACAATAAACTTCATACTGAATAGTTCGCCGGCTGGGTTGGGTGATTCCTGCCCGACCGAGGGAACCAAGTAAGGACGAGGAAACTATGGTTCGACTCGTTGTCAAATCACCTCAATAAAACGACAAACAATCAGAACAACCAAATGTTAGGCGAATAGGCTGATCCGGTCAGGATGCTGACCGATCGGACTGTTGTCCGAACGGGCAGCCAACCGATCGGATAGTCAGCCGATCGGCTAACACATGGTCCCGCACAATCAACCTATTTTGAAGACTAGTATTGAACGGGCTGTGATTCGATCGAACTACTGTCCGAACGAATTACTCCTCGGATCATGAGATACTATGCTTTAATACTTAATCGATTTTTCAACATGTTCAATGCACTAGAAGTGCCACCCGATCGAACAGCCGTCCGATCAGGTGACACCCTGCTGAGAACTCGTCGTAGTTGATCATGCATGTTGTCCGATCGAAAAACATTTGTGTTATTCGATCGATCAACTATCCGATCCACTGCACCATACTTTGCATTTCATTTAAAGTCTTTGACTAGTTGACCTGTCCGATCGAACACCTGTCCGATCCAAAGACTAAACATTGCAATTCATTTGAATGCCTAACCGATCGGGTTGCCGGCCGATCGAACAGCCGTCCGATCACCCGACCTGAAGGGTAAAGGTTCTTCAATGTTTTCAAATGCTACAACGAAAACTTCAAAAGTCAAACCATCTTACACAAACACATCCTTCTCAAAGGAAGAAACAATCCACTCGAACAGCCATCCGATCGGCTTATCGACCGACCGGACAGCGGTCTGAGCGGACTGTCAACCGAACGGTCAGCCGTCCGATCGAACTACCGTACGATCGACCAGCCGTCCGACACTTGTTTTCCGTTTTACGCGTCGCTTATTATTATGCTATCAACCATTCAGGCTAACCTTACCCGCTAAGCGCTCCCTTCAATCCATCAACCGCTGTGAGTATACTCGATCCCTTTTTGCTTTAAGCACTTTTGGGTGTTACATACGTTACAGCTATTCAAATCACATCAAACACACTACTCAATACTATTTGAACGCTAACCGTTAATGCATGTTATACGTGGCTTATGAATGCTTTTTTGTTATGTTTACACATGGAATGCTGTTTACCTGCCTTAGCAACGATAGTACTATAGTTTGGACTCAGCACCCGTTCACACGGGGGTTGTTAAGGATCATTTACTTGCATGGATTACGGTGGTAATCATGTATTGCGAACTGCCTCGGGCAGTCAACCCGCAGTCATTGGTATCGATGGATCTATGTCGATAACTAACGTGCTTCATTTCACTATGTGTACGTGCTGGTTATGCATAAACGAATTCAAACTCTATATGCTATTATCAAACTTGTATGCTCACCTTTACATTATATGTATTGACTTTTATTTTAACGTATGTGACAGGTGCTTAGGACGTACACTTGGTAGGAATTTGAAGCTAGAATAAAGCTTTAGGGCCAACAAATAGTTGTCTGTAGTGGTCAAACTAAGGGTCTCTAGAAGCAGATAAACAATTGCTCTATTTTGAAATCTGAGTTGTTGGAACAGAATATTTGCCTGGATTTTTATCTGTAATAATTATTTTGCTATTTGAGATACGGTATGGGACGTATTATTTAAATTGAATGGTATCGATAGTTGTTATGGAAACTTCTGGACAATCTGTTCCGCTTAGTGCCATGCCCCGATGATTCCGCCATCGGTTGGGGTGTGACAATGTGAGAGGACAAAAACCTTTATTACTAATTTATAAACATGTCCTAAAAATTTGACATCATTTTGAGGTCTGAATTAGGAGTTATGCTCCATATCGTAATTTGAAAGCTTTTTATTAATTAAACGGCATTTTTAGCATAAAGCCTATTTAAACCCAAATTTTGACACCAAACCTTTTATCCACTGATGTAATATAATATTTTGGGGTTTTTAAAGATTTTTATTAATTTTTAAACTGGTCATAGCATAGGGTTCTTGCTTTGATTCGGTGATTGTCGGTTATACCCTTTTTACTAATAAAATGAGTTTTACATAACATTTTGATACCAAATCTTTTGCTAATGATTTTATATGATAAATAAAATATTTTGAACTTTATAAACTGATCAAAAACTCAGATTTCCTTATATAACCTGAAAATCGCTTAAAACCGACTTTTTACGCGTTTTAAACGCATAGGATGGATTAAAACTATTTTTGACATAAAAGACTTAATACCTACTGATGTTTTAAGTAAATTTTTATACTTTAACAGTACGTAAAAGTTTTGAACTCAGATTTCCAAATTTGACCTTTAAAGCTTATGTGAAATGACCAAAATGCCCGTACGGTGCATAATTTGGTTATGAATGATAAATTTCACATATATGCAATACCCTACTGATATGACTTGCAAAAATAAATATTTTTACTTATCATTTTAGACCAGAACCTCACATTAATATTTAATCTCTTTTACAACCTTTAAAATGACCAAAATACCCCTACGGGGCTTAAATTGATTTTAAATCCGTTTTGGGCATAATGGAAAGTATCCTACTGATATCACAACATATTTAAGGCATATTAACTTAGGAAACCTGCTCATGACGCATTTGGTTACCCGTTATGCATTTATCGCGTTCGGTACGGTTTATGTAACTAGTTTGCATAAATTAACCGAAACGGGTCAAACCTTATCATTTTCACTTCAAAATTCAGAATGTGTTTGGTTTGCCCATGTTATACAAGTATTAATACTTGTCGGGTCTAAACCACATTCTGATCCGGTCTTCGCTTAATCTTGCGTTTTGAACCGTATACCTTTCTTTAAAACTAACCGGTCTAAGTTTAAACTTAAGTAAGACCCGTTAGGAATCTAATAGGTTATTAAAACCATCGTTCCAGATTTAGGAGCCCAGTAAAAGATATTTGCACTTGCTGATTGTATACGGCTGGGATAAATTTGTATAATTTGCTCAGGTAAATACTTTTAACTTATTTTCCCTATACAGGCTTGGGATACGGTATTATAATAATATCGCTTGGTCGGGTGTGTAATTATTTAAATCGGATTGTGATTAATATAATTACATAACCCGTTTTAATCTGTTTTGTTTGGTATATGGCCTTTGGGGGGTTAATGACCATGTCCTGGATATCCTCGGCTCATTCATTGAAATGGCCACGACTTAAGCACGGGGTGTAGGCATACACATGACAGTTGCGTATGTAGAAAAGTATCCCACAATAAGGTATTCCTTGTGGGCATTATACTTGTGGTGTGTCAGTTAATCTTGTCCGGCTCTTCTAACCGGCCCTGACGGACGACAAACATTTAAAACTGTATACAAGATTATTTTTATAATAATTCTCACAAGTTATAAAAGATTATTTGTGCCTTGTGCATTTAAATCAATTTTCTTAAACATTTTCAAAATGAGTCGGTTAATTGTATTTACCAGTGAAAACTGACGTATTTTCCAAAAGGTTAAATGCAGGTACTATGCGAAATAGGCTGGCTACTCCTGAGTGAATAAATAAAGAGTTTTGCAAGCTTTGTCACTTAAAATCTGTTGAACAATAGTTCCTTCGTTTTGATCCGCCCGTGGATCCTTTTGCATTCCGTTTGTAATACTTATGTTACTATCATTCCGTTTGTAATATTATTACTTTTAGACTTCCGCTGTGCATTGAACTGTGATAAATTGACTATGATGATATCAACTACGTCACGATACTCCCCACCGGGCCCACCGGCAATACGTGGAAATATCAGGATGTGACATGCACCAAGCTTGTGCGACTGTCTTGTGCGACTGGCTTGTGCGACTGTCTTGTGTGACTGTCTTGTGCGATCGGTTTTGTGTTTCCTTAAATCATGCAATCAGTTTTATCAATTCCATTTAATTTGCAAAATCCGATTAACAGTTTCCAATTATGCAATACTCGATCAAACTAGGACTTTATCATCTAAATCCTATGAACCCTAATCATATTCAAATCATAAACAACAACTTATAACATTAAACCATCAGATTATTGGTTTCAAAATCGTCATACAATACTTCATGCCAATACATACGAATCAATTGAACATCTACACACATCACAGCCGATTAGCTTATGTTCGATTCAGTTACAATATACATGTGAGCCGATTATCATAAATACCACGTCTTGTATCCACATACAACCTTAATCATTATTGCTAATCGTTTGTATCGAAAACATATATCATCAATGATTCTACTAACAAGAACCCTAAGTCATCATACAAGATCATGTCAACCACAATATCGATTAACAAACAATCAATCATAAGGACCGTAACATCATGTATTATGCAAACCATAGTGAAACACTAACCGGATTTGATGTTTGGAACGAAGGAGACTTCGAATGATGGAGAGGGGCTGCCGTCGGACTCGAAGGGGAGAAGGGAGAGAGTAGGGTTTGTGTGTGTTGTGTAATTTTCAAGTAATGAGGAGTATACACCCTCCTCATGGGGTTAAGCATGTAAAGGGTGGGCCGAACCCATCATGGGCTGCCCTTTGGTTTTGAATACAAGGAGTGTGGCCCAAAAGGTCTTGTGCGATCCAACTTAGGTAATATACATACATTACACATAACCACATAACATAATAACATAACATTCCATTAACATCAACGTGTCACATAATCACATATCGTTCAAACAAGTTACATTAAACACAAAGATAGGTTCTGAAATACGAGTTGTCACAGTTACTTGTTTATTCACCCCAACATTCTTCTATAAATAGAAGACCGATTCAACAAGGAGTAAATCAGCCAAACCTAAGAGTTATAACTTATAAACTCCATTGCCCTTCATTAATCACGCATACTTATTTAACTATTGTTTTGTACTAGTCAATAACTTTCTAATCACCATGTAATCATTTCAAAGTGATATAAATTTGAAAATTATGTACCTGTGTTTCTAGAAGTTTATTTCTTCTTCTGCACACTATTTTCTAGTATTTGTTTATAATCACTTGTTATTTTGTATTAAAGATTGTTATCTAGGATCAACATAGGCGGATTACGTGCAAGTGTTAGGAGTTGCTGAGTCCTAGATACCGGTCGGTTTGGATGACAAGCCTTGTGTGGTTGTGTTTAGATGTAGATTGTTTGTATGTATTGAGAGTAGTATGTCCTAAAGAGGGGGATTACCTGTAGGTGTCACGAGTCTTGAGTTGTGGGTTGTTTTAGGTGACAAGCTTGGTGTCGTGCGAATCAGTTGGATAGTTAATGTGTTTTAAAGACGATATGGGTATTTTTATATATACTAAGCTTAAGTTTAAAATAACGTGTTTTGACATATAATTAACACTTTAAACTAAACTATATAACTTACTCATCGTAGTTGACTTTTGCAGGTACGTTACATTGTTTGCAGGTATGTGGTTCAAGTCGGTGATACTCTTGGCTAGCGGATATGATTACTTATGATAGTGGTGTAAGGCCTTCATATGTTTTGATATTTATTAACAAATTGAATTTTTAAACAACTAGTACTATTTTTAGTTGAATTTTTATTGCGTGTTTAAGAGAACTACTATTTTTTTAAACAGTACACTGTGATCTGATCCGACTATAGATTACCCGGTTTTAAGGGCCTTACAATTTGTGATATTTGCTTAGTGTGATATTGAAGGACAATACTATTGGTAGTAATATTCCCCCTTATTTAATATTTATGCTGATGAAACATTTGATAATGGTAATCGATTGAAGCTCAAAATAACATGAAGATCAAGTTACTAATTAAGCGGAGAAGAAGAACAACTTTCTACTAAAGTTGATATGGTAGAAGAAAATTCCTACTAATGGTAACTTAACTAGTTTAAGAACCCGTGTGTTACACGGGTGGTTTCACAATAAATTATATTATTTAACAGTGTTGACATAGAATTCGTTAGAGAAATAGTTGACGATTAGACGCAAGCTCTGGAATCGGGGCCTCCACAATTGTCATTTTATCTCAGTTTTTTGATATCCGATCTCCACAATTGTCATTTTATCTCAGTTCAGCTCCAATGACATGTATGTTTCATAAAGAGTGTCTATGGTCTCCAGGGATATTGAAAGATCTCCATAAATGATTAGTTTAGATGTCCGTTTATAACAGAGAGCAATGTGGTATCCCAAAGCCAACAAACCACCAAGAGTCATTCTTCCGACCTGTTAAAATTTGATCAGAAAATATGGTGTAAAGAGAGAATTTGGTGAAAAGAGAAACTGGTAGTATTGGTATTTCAGGAGGCATGAGGAACTCAAGGAAGTCAAAACAGATTGAATTCACAAACCAATTTTATTTCATATTTGCAGATATTAAAGAAAAATCCTGATGGTTTGCTATTAAATATAAACACAAATATCTAATATAAGTCTTATGTTGAAAATATGAAAAATCATGGTGCATCAAATCCTCATTCACAAATAATAAGAAAAGTTTTATTGTATTTAATTTTGTGGGAACCTCCCCCATTATTTTCAATTTTTATGTCCATAAAACACGGTTGTTGTAAGAACGAAGTGGTTATAATTTGCATGTTATGCATCATTTGAATTTTGTATCTTTCTTTATCAAATGGTCTAAACGACTAAACGGGTATATTAAAGTTTAAAAAATAAAAAAATAAAAACTTTTTTATATTTTATTTACAACTTTGACACCAGAACTGAACTATCCAGACCTAAATCGGAACCAACCGTTTTGGACAAAAGAACTTTGGATCAACCCAGCTGAACCATCTTGACCTGCACATTAAACGGTCACCAACACATCAAACGGGTAAAACAAAAAAAAATAATAAACAGTTAAAAAGAAAACGGGTCGAATATCACACGATATGTATTTTTAGTACATAAAAGCGGCTCTTTTTTTTCTTCCTAAAAGCGACTCTTTTTTTTTCTTCTTAAAAGCGACTCTTTTTTCTTTAGTTTTGTCCTCTTAGCATTAACAATAACTGACCTTAGCTGCATAAAAATTATAAGTAGCATTAAGAACCTCTATAATTATGCATGCCGGAATTGAATAGCCATTTTGCAAAATCACATAGCCATTTTGCAAAATTCTTGAATTTTACCTTATAATTGGTTTTTGATTCCTCGGGTCCCAAGCCACTAAAACAACAAACAAAATGTTCAATCAATTATTCTAAACTAAAGTAGGTTAAAACTAATCTCGATTTCTGTGCATACCAGTTGTTCCATTAATAGAAGATGATGCCAAGATCGGTTAAACCTTCTTATTCCATGGTAAGAATGATATTTCACCCTATGTGGAGATCCACTTCCCTGCAAATTGAGGTTTATTACTCTAAACATAGAGCTAAACACTAAGCTATGCGTACTTGAGTATTTGTAGTATATTACTACAACCGGCATGAAAATTTCAATAAATTATAAAGACACATACATATAGAAGTTGTCATAATCATGTTGTGCATTTAATGACTCAGTAATGTTACCTTTAGAGGTGGAAAATGTGTAAGTTCTATTGGTTTAGCAATATGAGGGGCATTATTAATTTAAAGAAACCGATACACCAATTTTTATGCCATATAATTGCATCTGAAATCATTGTCTAATCAGGTCTCAAAATCAAAGAAACATTTATGAAATAAGTTTATAGTACATATATATGGCGTAGAATTTCACCTCATAATAGCATTCTCACTAAGTCAATACTGAGGTCGTTTCAAGCCATCACATTTACCATGTCACAACCATAACATCATCATCGCCTAACGAACTATAGTGGATTTGATGACCCAAAACAAAGTAAACTGATTTCGCACTCCAGCCGGTGATTGTCCGAATACATCATTGGAGCTTAGAGGTCATGTCATTTGATCTCTCATTCTGTGCATTTCAAAGAAATATCAATCATTAATTGAAACCCTGTCTGAACCAGGACTCTAATGGCCAAGCATGTTCCGTATATTATATCCACCAAGAACCATCAATCATATTCTCATTGTCTTCACATGAAACCAAGAACATCTAGATCAAGGTATATCATAGACCATACTTGAAAAATGTACCATATAAAAGGACTTGGAGGATACGATTACAAACATTTGGGTCAAAGGTTAAAAACATTAGATAAAGGTTAAAAAAGATCAAACACTATTATTTGATTGTGCTTTTTTATGACCCCTTGCATAGATTAACCAGCTACTTAGTGGCATTAATTTCTCTAGTTTTCTAAGTATAACTTTACCAAGATCAACACCAAACCACTTGGGCTAGCTCAAGTGGCCACCGACATCCTTGCTAAAGTCTCTCGGGGACCCTCATTTGGAGAGGTCTCGGGTTCGATCCCACTCGAGTACGACCAGAGGATATTTTCTGCCAGGGATCTTTGTCGGGTAGTGAACTGGGAGGGGAGATCCCCTCCGCGGTCGGGGTTACCGTGCAAGTTAACCCTTTTTTTTTAAGATCAACACCACATATATCAGATAATGTTTTTAATAAAAAGGTGACATATGCAACCAATTTAAAAGCAACAAAAGAAAAAAAACTTCAATGTTAAAGTAACATCAAACTTACCTAGCAAAAGAAAACATGCCTTGGAATGCGACTTTGGCGGTATCCCCATATAGCAAGATGCCTTTAAACCAGTCTGACCAAGATATACATACCTGGTGTTTACAAAAACAAATAGAAAACACTTGTGAGCATATGAGGATAAAATAAATATGAAAAGCAAAATGTATAGTAAGATAAGGAAAAAAAATTAAGTTTTATTAATTCTTTGCACTTTTTAGAAGTTCAGATAAAAAGTGTATTGTATAAGTCAGTGTAAAATGATTAAATTCAGGTCTGACAGTTAGTACACACCACCTATGGCCGTTTACCACATGACCGAACTTGTTGAGACGTTTCCGTTCATTACTACTTATGTCCCCTTAATATCAAATGTAGACCAAATTATGCCTTTTAGCCCATTTTCCTCGTTAGTCGATGCAAGTATTAGTCCGCTAGCTCTTGGAACAACTACACATCCCCCTTGAACCGACCCGACCAAACCTACACATCTTATCTTAATTTTGTTCACTGTTAATTGGCCAGAAACAGATGATAGTAAGAAATGTCATCGGAATAATCGACCTTCCGAGTAAAATCCGGAACTCCAGCGATTGCGTAAACAACAAAAAATACCAAATCTGAAACAATAAAAACTAATTAACTGTCTGAGTAAGACTTCGAAACTCTGGCAATGGTAAAAAAACGAATCTGAATCAATAAAAACTAATAAATCAAGTAGATGCGCTTACCAAATCACCAGGGTGCTTCTTAATGAACCTCGTGTAGTCGAAATTGTCGTCGTACATTTACTCGTCGTTGTTTTCGTGTTCCCTAGCGAAGTAACCTGTGTAGGCATAAATGGCTACCGATAAGAACTCAAAAGGTTGAACATTATTAAATATATTGGTTTGTCTATCACCAATAAAATTCAAGCTGCAATCTACAACCTGACCCGTTACAAAATGCAGGCTGCAAATGCAACCTGCAATCTCAGCCATTACCGTAACAACTCTGACCCATTACCTTAACATATGCACTCTGACCCATTACCTTAACATATGCACTCTGACCCGTTACCAACTAAATAGGACATGCAGCCTATAATTACAACTGTCGCTTAATTTGTAAGAAAGTGATCTCATTTTTGTAATTTATAGACAATCAATCCCAAAAAGAACAAATAGCTAAAAGCAATATTGTATAAAATTCCACTGACCTGCATTCCCGTTCATACGGCGACGATTCTTTTCTAACCACATGGCAGCAGTCTATGCCGCTTGTGACGGAACCCTAGACGCCGTCACCACCAGATCCGCTAGTTCCAGTATACCTTCGATCATGGGTGTAATCACCGTGAGTCTAACCCGCATCCGTTGAATATTCTAAGAGACCAGCGTCTCCCTGTCCTCAACAGTGCCACTCTCAATCAAGCTCAATCACCTTCGAATTTTGAAACAACAATTACTTATGTAGCAGAAACAAACCACCTCAAAAGAAAAACTGAAAAACTAAAATTAATGGTACCTTAATTGACGGGGGTTTATGTTGATAAACCATAATCAGAACATGCTAGCCGATAGTGGGAAAGAGTGAGGTTAATACGCCGACATCGGATGTTCGCGTGACAAAGATTGTAAAAGCAGGTCGGGTGGCCACAATCCCTTAATTAAGTGTATTATAAGGTCAACCCGACAACCCTTTTAACTCATTCATAACCCGCCAACCCATTTACACCCTTTTAAGTCGTTTTCATAAACGGATTACATGATTTTAATTGTGTTCTGGTTAAGATTGACGTTTTTTACGCTAATAAAAAAATGAGTTGTGCCCGGGCTCATCAATTCAACAGAGCGTGGCTTCTGCACGTACGTGTGTTCTGCTTGATCCATCCCACTAAATGGCTAAATAAGTCTGAAAGTCATGCTTAACAACTAATTTAATCTATGTTCAATGACTTAAATAATATATATTAATAGACTCGACCACCAAATAATGAAAGATGAAAAGGAAACACTCACGATTATCAATTACATCACCTGTACCTGTCCTCTAAATCTTCTTTAGCATATATCATGAACAAAACACCATCACGGAACAAAACAGGAGTTGAGCCACGTAGTCCAAATAACCTCTTACATCTTCTTCCTCTCACCGCCAACCCTAACAACACCATCAAAGAACAAAACAACTTCAAATCAAAATCTGATAAAAAACAATAACATCTGACACCAATATATCAAATGCATATATTAATAAGAACCTGGCATAAAAGAATGTTCTGATATTAAAGGAGTTGAATAAGGAAGAAATTAGGTAGGAAAATTGTGCGAAGAAAACGCGGACGAAGGAGGTGATGCTCCGACCAATTAACCTGCATGGATCCTTGTGCTTTCTCAAAAGCAGACAATACACATAAGCCATATGCATATGAAAGGAATATAGAAACAGAAACTAATTCATTAAAGCTCAATCATACAATAAATAAGCACGACTCGGAATAATAGAGAATAAATATAGATGTTTACATTATTTTCCACACACAAATTAATCTAACAATGAGAATAGAGATAAAAAAATTGACTGTAACCCCCCCTCCCCCAACACCTGCAGTTTCATATCATACCTTGATTTTAATTCAATTTCAATTTAACAAATTGCAGAAACCCTAAAATCACATCTAAACCCTAGCCTTCACAAATAATCCACACAAACATCATGCATATTTATATATAGATATGTATATCAACAGCAAGCAATACCGTTTAAAGAACAATTCAGTGGTTATCATCATCTTTGTTGTTCGAAGATTGTGGCGGAGGACCGGAAAGTGACGCAAGCAAATTCAAATGTCCATGAGTTATCGGCAGATAATTCCCAACCCTAGACGCCGACGCCTCTCCCATCAACTGCTGAATAAACCTCCCTTGTGCCGTCATCACACTCGTTTTCATCGCATCCAAACCTACACCGCCATCGTCGAAACAGTCCACAGAGAAGGCTGGATGAGAGAACAAAGAATATTATGGCTTGTGAAGATAAAAGGGGCGGTGATTGAAGGAAAATGAGAAATAGGGTTTTTGATTGAAGAGAAAATGAGAGAGCGCGTATAATAGAAGAGAAAAATCCCGCCCAAGAGGGAATTCTCTGGCTAAAGAGGATGTCCACATAATCAAAATGGTTGACTAAGAATATGCCATGTGGCTAAAGATGTATTCTTTTAGTATAGTAGATAGATACTAACGAAAACTGAAAACATGAAGATCAAGTTACTATTATGGTAACTTGCTACCGATGCAGAACACATTAATTAAGAAATTACTTCCACATAGAATAATAAGCAAAATCATAGTAAGATTAAGATAAAAATTTGAAGAGGATTTTTTTTCTTGTTTATGTCTTTGTAATTATTTTAAAGATTATTTAGAGAATCTTAGCTATTTTTAATTTAGGAATCGCTTATATAACGAATCAAAACGAATCATTGAATAAAATAATAAACTCTGTAGTATGCAATATTCTTAAAGTTATTAGTTGAATTTGAGATTACACAATTGTTTTGAAGAAATACGAAACTAATCAAGTGATTAGTTCGTAGTTAGTGCCTCGACAAAATAAGGTTAATCTTCTTCTGAACTCAATGAACAACTACGTCAATCATTCAAAACAATCAACACACCGTGAAGCTCGTTACAAGAAAGGGAATATGGGGGTTCTTGTAACCACCTACCGGTGTGAGAATAAGAACTTGTTTTGAGGATGAAAGTATGTGTATTAAGTGAGAGAGCAAGAGAGTGATCCTTAAACCTGGAGGTAAAGTTCTTTATTTATAGCCGAGGTGATTTGTGAAGGAGATGGGCTGATGGGCCTTGGGTCTGAGGTCGACAACAAGGAATATCCATTCTGTCTCCCCTGTCACAACCATTAGTGATTCCAGATGAAAGGGTAGTTGGTGCATGTTGAATGGATCCACGTGTCCTAACAACTGTCCTTGTTGTCTAGTATGTCAACAGCAGTTAAGTGGAGATCATGGAGCAGTGGTCGGTGTAAGCTGATTGGTGCCACGTATGTGTCATTGTGTAGTTCTTGTCTCATGCACGATTGCTCATCGTGCAGCACGATCAGATACAGCCTGTTGAGCGCCTATTTGCCCACTGTCCTGCCACTCGTGCTTTCTCTACTATCCCTTGTTGCCTTGCGCTTCTTGTCCCTGCATGCAACCCGGGGCAAGCCCGTGTAGCCGGCGCAAGTTTAAGGAAGCTAGGTCTTTTGTCAAAGGAACTAAGTGTTAGAAATGGTTCTGTCTTGGTCCTGACCTCGCGGTCGGCTGGGGGCACACCCTTGTAGTCTGCACGAGGTCGAGGAAGCCAAAGCATTGGTTTACTTTGGTTATGGTCTCGCACACGACACGAGGTTAACTCATTTGATCGACACAGGATTTGAGACCATACCCCTTCATCTTTGTTTTTGTGTCTTAAGCTTTCAACCAAATATTCAATGATTAATCCATTCAACTAACTTCCACTTTTAATCAAAATAAAGTTTTATTCTTGATTAATTGAACATAGTTTTAATAATCAACGATCCAGTGTTAGATGGTCCCTTATAATCCAGGATTAAGGAAAAGTCAAAAGCCATTCTCTTTAAAGTAGGTTTTGGAAAAGATTTTAACTGATTGAATTGTGAATTTATTCACTCGATTATCATCAACAATTTCCCCTCTGGTGCACATGGATTATGGGTACTCTTAAGTTGACTAGGACTTCCGTCTTGCTCAATGGCTCACCCACTCAAAAGTTTTGGATAAGATTGTGGGGTATGGGGCTTGGGTTGGGGCGTGGGTTGGCTGAAAACGCCCAAGCCACCACCACGGGTGGACTTGGGTTGGGGCGTGACCCAAGGGGTGGGAGTTTGAAGCCGGACGTGGGGCAGGTCTATGAATCTGACATGGCAGGCTCTCAATGGCCAAACCAAACTAGCCGTTGGGGCATTTAAAAATAATTTTTTTTCCTTTATAAATACCTTACCATATTTAACATTTTTCTCACACAATATCAAACACATAAAACACAATCTTGCCATGAGTTTTTCAAGTTCATGACGAAGATAAAGCGTCAAATGAATTTTTGAGGATGAAGGTAGAGCGGTCGTTACCTACTATGATGACGATGATCCCCAACCAGGGAAACTCAAAGCTCCCGACATTTTTTTTTTGAAAAAAATAACACATGTAATATACATGTTTTTAAGAGTTTTGGGCCAAAAAAAAAAACAAAAAAGCGCCAAAGGGATTTAAAAAAAAATAAATAAACAAGTTTCAGCATTTTTTGCCTAACACGTGTTACACAACAAAGTTGCTGAAATTTGTTTATTTTTTTTTAAAATAATCCTTCGGCGCTTTTTCGATTTTTTTTGCCCAAAACTCTTAAAAACATGTATATTACGTGTGGTAATTTTTTCAAAAAAAAAAAAAGTCGGGAGCTTAGAGTTTCCCGGGTTTTCTCAATAAAAGTGGTTTTCTATTTATCTTTAGCCTATATATATATATAGGGGGCCGCTAGAATGAGAACCACCACGAGTTGTAAGAACCACGAGAACCGCGCCCCGCGGGTGGCCGTTGACCACGAAATTTTTTTTACACATAGATCCGTATATTTTAACACCGGGGGTAAATTTTGGGTTCAAACGACGCGCCCGAGGGGGTAGTTTTTTACGCCCAAAGTTTGGGTTTTTTTTAATTTTTTTAATTTTTCTTTTTTTTAACCAAACTTTGGGCGTAAAAAACTACCCCCTCGGGCGCGCCGTTTGAACCCAAAATTTACCCCCCGTGTTAAAATATACGGATCTAGGTGTAAAAAAAATTTTGTGGTCAACGGCCACCCGCGGGGCGCGGTTCTCGTGGTTCTTACAACTCGTGGTGGTTCTCATTCTAGCTATCCCCTATATATATATATATATATATATATATATATATATATATATTAAAAACAAAAACAAAAATTGATGTGGCTTGACCACGCCAGTCCAGCCACGCCCACCATACCCCCTACAACTTGGGTTTGTGTATTGAGTTATTCAAGTTCCATGTGTCAATCCATACTCCAAACCCTATCCCACCATACCCCACGGTCTAAAGTGGATTATCTTACAAGGTGATCCACTTTCTCCCGACATTTTCTTAATGTCTATGGAAGCTTTATGCATAACTATGAAAAAAAACCTTGAACTTTGGCCTCATTAATGGGATTGATCTCCATATTTTTGGCCCAACTATTTCACGTATATTTTATGCAGATGACGACATTTATTTTTAATATGAGTATCATATTGCAATTCTTTTTTTTTTATTTATAAAAGTGACTTTTAAAAAAGTTACAAAAATGTGTTTTTGTAATTGTGCTCGTTATGTAGTTGGAATGTGCTTGTATAAAAAATATATTGTATTGATTTTAAATCTATGCGTGTGTTCTTATTTTGTTGTGTAATTCTTATGTATTGCTATTTTTCCCCCTTTTTGTGTTGTTACTAGGAGCTTATTACTTGTTTTCTACTAGTTATGTAATAGTATGTGCTATTTACAAAATTAAAACAAAAACATGAAATTGTGCTAGCATGTAACAATATGTGATGTTTACAATGCTAACAAAAATATGAAATTGTGTTAGTTATGTAATAGTATGTGTTGTTTACAAAATAAAAAAAGCCTGAAGTTATGCTAGTTATGTAACAACATGTGTGTTGTTTACAAAATAAAAAATAAAAATGAGATTGTGCTTATGCTAGTTATGTAGTAGCATGTGCTTTTTATATAATTAAAAAACATTAAATTATGCTAATTATGTAATAGCATATGTTGTTTACAAAACTAAAAGAAAAATGACATTGTTAAGTTTACAACTAGGGATTTCCATAATCCTTGCATATTGTCAAAGACAAATATACCCTTATTGAGTCTTTATATAGGGATTTTTACATATTTCCCCCTCCTAAGTCTCCTTATTACGTATTTTCCCAAACCATAAAATCAATTACATATTTCCATTTTTTTTGAGAAATTACCCAATTACCCTCACCTTAAGTTACAATGTGATCTGTATTCATTAATGCTTGTTTCTTAATTCTACTAATAATCCCTACATCAATATTAGCCTCATGATCTTCTTTAACATAAATTAGTTGACCACTCATGTGGATGTACTTTTAGTTTACTAATTGTTTTAGCTCTATTTTTTTTATATATATAAAAAGCTTATGTTTTCGATAGTGGTTCATAGATCAGTTTTCTCAAACTGGAGTTGTCAAGATGTCTTACCTACTGATATATTTCCTATCTCATATCAAATACTTGAATCTTCAAACACCAACACAAACGAAGCTTTGGATCAAAACCTTTAACACAATCTTGATTAATTTACTTGTAAAAATATACAGGGCGTTAAATAGTGTTTTAGATTTTAGTGTTTAACGAAGGGCTTTGGGCCTTATAATTTTAAATAGGGCTGTAAACGAACCGAACGTTCAACGAACAGTTCGTGAACCGTTCGGCGGGAAGTTCGTTTATGTTCGTTCGTTTAATAAATGAACGAACATGAACAAGAAATTTCGTTCGATTAGTTAAATGAACGAACATGAACAGAGGTCTCGTTCGTTCGATTGTGTTCGTGAACGTTCGGTAAGGTGTTCGTGAACGTGTTCGTGAACATTCGTTGATTTGCGTTCGTTTATGTTCGTATGTTTGTGTTTTAATTGAAGATCTTTGTACTTTCTTATATTTTATTTGTACTTTTTATATTATTAAACTTTTATTTATTTTATTTCCCTAACAATTAAACTAGGAAACCCACTTTCACCTTGTTTATGCATCATTTTCCTTTCATTTCTCATTATTTACATCCACGAATACGATCGACTTCCGTTCCACAATAAGGGATTCAAGTTCGAGTGCTACTCTCTGGGCATCTATCTTTATCCTTCTTCGCGTTCACTAAATTTATTTGTGTTCTTTTTTGTTCGTGAACCGTTCGCGAACACGCTCATTTCCTTAATGAACGAACACGAACATAAAATCTCGTTCGGTAAGTGTTCATGAACCGTTCGTGAACACATTTATTTCCTTAACGAACGAACACGAACAAGGCCTTGTTCGTGTTCGTTCGGTTCGTTTACAGCCCTAATTTTAAAGGCTTTAAAAAATTAGTTCTCAATGTGAACTTCATGTTTATATATCTTTTGCAGGAGTGTGAAATAAGAATTTATGGATTTATTTGAAGAATTGATTATGAAAGTTCTATTAAATGATTTGTATCATATTATGGTTTTGGCTTTCAAAAATGTCACACTCGTATGACTTTGATGATTTGAATGAAGAGGTTGCAAGTGTGGTTAGAGATAAGTAGAAGAATCGGGATGATACTACATAATCTGGGTAAATATTTAATTGATTTTACATATTAGAACGAAGAAATATATAAATATTCATTTAATAAGTAATTAAGGGTAAAATAGTCATAAATAAGAGTCATTTAAATGAAAAGTGAAATATGTAATATATATGAGTTAGAGAGGAGAAATATGTAATTGATTTTATGATTTGGGGAAATACGTAATAAGAAGCCTTAGGAGGGGGAAATATGTAAAAATCTCCTTTATAATTTATCCATGTGTTATTAGTTCTTCTAGTTTTTAGATTTAATTTAGTTTGTATATAATCCTACTCCAACTTTCATAAGCGTTAATATTAAATTGTAACTAAGCTTTTTTTTTATATATATTTCATTTGGATCATTTAACTTTATATCTACTTATAATTTTTTTACAAAATTGTAACATAATGATATTGAGTGATTTTAAAGGACTATAAAAAGTTGGAGTGACTTTCATAAAATACTTAGTTACGATTAAATGATTTTTCTATGTTCATTATTATAATCTTATTTTATTAAGCAGTAAATGCATTAAAATGATATAAATAAATGGCTTAAACTATCTACACACTTGGTGTGTAAATAACCACCTTAAAAAGTGGTTTTTTGTTCTATATGCACACCCTGCAGTGTCGAGCCGTGACAAAAGCGCGGCGTTTTGGTCCGGTCAACCAGACAAAGACTGACGGGTCTGTTGACCGCACCAAAACGTCGAACTTTGGCCGCGTTTTGGTCCGGTCAACCAGACAAAAGACTGACCGGGTGTCTGGTTAACAGGACCAAAACGCGGCTAAAGCTCGGCGTTTTGTTCCGGTCAACAGACCCGTCAGTCTTTGTCTGGTTGACCGGACCAAACCGCTGCTCTTTGGCAACAGCTCGACACTGCAGGGTGTGCATATATGACAAAAACCACTTTTTTGGTGTGCATACAAGCACATTGATGTGCCAATAAGTACACCCAAATAAATATACTACAGTCAACTTCATAATACTTTTACTATATAATCAAAGGTTTGTGCACATATCACTTTTTTATTTGACAATTGGGTATGGGGAGGATAGTCTCCAAAGAGACTATCCGCCACATAAGGGTGAGGGGGGCACTCCCCTAAGAGGGGAGTCCCCTATCTTACGCACACCCAATCAGGTTATGCCACGTCAACTCCCCTCTTAAACTTCCCTCGCACCCCAATTTGATGGCGGCACTCCCCTCTTAGGGGAATTGTTTTTTTATTAAAAAAGAAAGAAAGAAAGAAAATCAATGATTGGTTGAAATTGCAGCTGGCCCCACCATATCATCTCCCCTTCTTCGGTGATATCCCCCCGACCACCCTCCCCGAATTGGGTCACCGCAGGGATGGCGGCGGTGTTCCCGATCGGGGAAAGTGGTCACCGCGGCCACTCCCCGAGTACGCCCCGGACACCCTAAGCTTCGGAGGAGGAGCATCCCCTTGGGGACTACCCAATGGTGTGGGGGACTACCCACTTTAATAAAAAAATCAATACATTACTAAAAGGAGAGAGAGGGAGAGGGCCCACCTTCATTAATGCAGCCAACCATTAATAATATTTTAATATATATATATATATAAAGAAGGAGAGAGAAGTCAGATGGGGGCCCACCAGTTAGCCCCGTCTCCATCGTCCAAATTGTGACGGAAGTGCCGCGACGGGCCCTTGAGGGGCGGTGTGCGACGGCCCAAATAGGGGGGGACGGTCCAGCGACGGGGCCCGTACCCAATGGTCTTAATATATGTTAAATACAAGCAAAGTGTTGTCCCGTCAAATGTATATAGGGCAGTAATTTGAAGGATATGACATTTCACACGTTGTATGTAAAGTCACTTCTCATTTCTTTCTTCCTGCCCTTTTTTAGTAAGGACACTATGCACCTATATTAATACATTTTTTATTCCACTGCACGTATCATATGCTCAATAAAATAATAATTTTAACCGTATTAATTCATCATTAAATCAAGAACTTTTTTGTACTTTCTTTCATTTCAATAATAATTGTATTCAATATTTGACGTTTGGTAGTAAAAAGTTATATTTTCTAAAGTTAAATGTTACTTATTTATTAAGGCTCAAACTATCTACACAGTGTGTAGATAGGCACCTCCAAAAGGTGTTTTTGTCCTATATGGACACCCTGCAGTGTCGAGCTATGGTCAAAGCGCGGCGTTTTGGTCCGATCAACCAGACAAAAGACTGACGGGTCTGTTGACCGGACCAAAACGCCGAGCTTTGGCCGCGTTTTGATCATGTCAACCAGACACCCTGTCAGTCTTTTGTCTGGTTGACAGGACCAAAACGCGGCCAAAGCTCGGCGTTTTGGTCCGGTCAACAGACCCGTCAGACACCCGTCAGTCTTTTGTCTGGTTGACCGGACCAAAACGCCACGCTTTGACCGCAACTCGACACTGCAGGGTGTGCATATAGGACAAAAAACACCTTTTGGTGTGTAGATATGCAACGTGGTGTGCCAATAGGTACACCCTTTTTTAATTAAAAAATCGTACTAAGTATAAAAGAGTTATATTGTACAACGAAGATTTAATCAGGTTTTGTCTTTTATATGTCAAAAGATTTAAATCAAATAAACTCCAAAGTTGTTCTAAACTTTTTACTGATATAATATTATTTTTATAAGTAATTAAAACATATTAATATTAAAAGAGCTTTTATAAAGTTTAGTGACTAGAATTTTGCATTTTAAATGTTGTCTAGCCTTACAACTAACTATTTTGCCTATCGTGACTTGTATTTCTTGGAATAAATGCGGAATTTGTAAGCAAAATAACACTAGCACATTCAAGTCTTTGATAAAAATACGGATACGGTACTAGAAACATGAATGTGAATTTTTAAGTTGTTTTGTCTATAGTAGAATCAGTTTTGCAATTAAAAAGTGGGTTGTGACTTGTGATGTATAGATTGTTGTCCGTTTACCTATCGTTTATTTGTAATTTGTTGTTTTGACATCTTAATGAAAAAATAAAAGTGAAAAAAAAATATAGTATACAAATGATAAGTATGTGATATTTTAAAATATAGGAGCTATATTTTGGCCTAAGGAAAGATTAACCTTACTTTTCTTGAAAGAATATGGATTATACGGTTTTTGAATTAGAAAATATTTTTGTCACCTTATTTTAAATCTATATTATCATAGATAGATCTTAACTAAAAAATATATAAAAAACATGGAAGTAAGATTGTGGGGTATGGGGCTTGGGTTGGCTGAAAACGCCCAAGCCACCACCCCGGGTGGGCTTGGGTTGGGGCGTGGCCCAAGGGGCGGGAGTTTTAAGCCGGGCGTGGGGCGGGTCTAGCAAGGTGACATGGCGGACTCTCAATGGCCAAACCAAACTAGCCGTTGGCCAACGGCTATGTTTAAAAAAAATTATTTTTTCACTATAAATATCACACTTCAATTCCTATTTTTACCACATTCAACCACAATAATCATCTTCAATTTCTATAATCATCTCTATTCTCATTCTACAAAACGAAAAATGTATCCTCATAATCGTGGTTATGACCCGAATAACCCGTTTGCATTCCAAGAAAATAATCCTAGCCCACCACCCAATCGTCTAATGCCTCGTCCATTTTTAATACACTCCCCTATGCCCGATATGGCGAGTTATGCATCGTATCTCGGGAATCGTTTGTTTACTAACTTCCCACATACCGACGATTCAATACCTAGCCCGATGAACCTTTCACAAACGCCCATCAACCTTTCACCAACCTCCATCAATCTTTCCCAAACCGAAACCGTCCCCGAAACTCAACCACCCAACGATGGTCCTTCCGCATCCCAACCCATAAAAAAGAGAAGTTATAAGAAAAAAACCGAGGCGGAGAAAGCACTTGAAACCGCCAAACGAAAACAACAAAGATGGGTCGTTAATGAAGAACTTGCATTGGCGAGGGCTTGGCTTCAACAATCTAAACATCCAACTTTAGGTATTTTTAAATATTTTGTAGCCTTATTTTAATATTTATGGTTAATTTTTATATAACTTTGTAATATATTAAATTTTGTTTTTATTAAAATAGGAAATTCTCAACATCGAAGCCATTTGTGGGAAGCGATTAGTAAAGCATTCCATCAAGAAATGGGAAGGGAGGCTTATCGTGAAAACGATAGCTTATCCTCGAAGTGGAGCGAGATAAGCGGCCAACCTACAAAATTTAGTGGTTTTTTAAATAAAGCAAAACAAAACCCAAAAAGTGGTGAAACCGAAGCCGACATTGTGACAAATGCATTGGTTGCATTCAAAACAAATGTGGGGAGCGATTTCCGTTTCATGCATTGTTGGGAGATTTGTAAGTACCATCCAAAGTGGGCGAATATCCCCAGTGGTAGCGAAACGAACACGTCTCCCAAAAGGTCATGGGTCTCGTCCCAAGCCCAATCTGATGCACGAGATCAAGAGTTTGAGGACCTTTTGGATGATTCGTCAAACCGGCCTGAATATGGAAGAGATGCCGCAAAAAGGCGCGCTCAAAAATCAAGATCGGATACGGCATCGCCTTAAGTTGGGAGTTCGGGCTCGCGTAGGGGAATATACAGAGATCAGTTGGATGACATTGCATACAAGCTAGATACATTCAACGTATTCCAACAACAAAGGGCCGAAATTCGAAAAAGCAAAGAAGCCAGAGATGCCCTGAAACAAAAACGAGATGATTTGAAATTTCTATCCCAGCTCATTGATCACCTAGAGGGTGAAGAGTTGGAACTAATCTTGGAGATGAGAGAAGAGATAAAGAAAAAATATAAGCGTTAGGAAATTTTTTATGTAATTTTGTTTATTTAAAAATATTAAAAAAATTTAATATCTTGTTTTAAAAATATTCAAATAGCGGTTTGGGCTGGCCACGCCCCAAACCCCCGCCCCACCATACCGTCTTCAATGTGGGTCAGCCTAGCGAAGCCCCCACAAGCCACGTGTCAACCCATGCCTCAAACCCCCGCCCCACCATACCCCACGGTCTAAACTGTTACTCCTCACTTAACTTATCATTTTATTTATATTTTCTTAAATTAAAAGAATATTATGTGAGCTTTTAAAATTTGTACACAACGTAAGGTAGAGATCGACACTACTAAAACTGACCGATCCGCTATTTTTTTTTTGACAGCCAAGGCGAAATTTTTTTTATTAAGATAGGGGCAAGCAAGCTTCTAAAACCCCTAAAAAGATACAACAAAAGAGAAGATTACAATGACCCAAGCTACAAATCTCCTAATCAGGATTCTAAAGATACCAATCCGCCACATTCTTTTTCATTTGATTCTTCACCCAAAGGTAAGCAAAAACCTTGATGTTTGTTATAACCTTTGAGACCGAGGCCACTTTCTGATTGAATGCAACCTCATTCCACATTAGCCCGATGCACCAACCGGAGATCATGATTGTTTTGGTTTTGAGTGAACATATCATAAATTTAGAAAAAAACTTTACATTGATACAAAACCCTTTTCAGCACAGGCGCACACATATATATATATAGGGGGTGAATTATGAGGAAACTAATTTAAATGAGAAAGCCAAAAAACTAACTAAAAAGGCCTAAAAAACATACAAAAAAAAATATATTTTTTTGAATTTTTTTAATAAATCTCGCTATATTTTATGTATAATTTTTTTATCAAAAAAAAAATTTGCACTGCAAATGTGTATTAATACGAAAAAACCAAAACCACCCCCACCACAACCACCGGTCAGACATAAACCCAAGCAACAACACACACCTCAACCATCATTCACCGCCACCCTTAGCCAATCTCCAATTTTGAATCGATCTCCAACCCTCTATTTCCAAAATCAAACGCAATTACAGATTTGAGGCTTCAATTTGGTATTAGGGTTTTGAATCGATTTCCCATCTTTCTCTTTCCAAAATCGAGCTCCCACCTCTCTTTTTGAAGATGGGCGAAGGTTAATTTAGGTTTTAGGGTGGTGGCCGTCGGCTGGAAAAGATGGTGGTTCTATGGTGGTGGTGATGGTGGTGAGAACAAGTTAGAGAGAGAGAGAGAGAGAGAGAGAAAGAGAGAGAGTTACAGAGAGAAAGTGATAGAGGATCTGATATGATATATGTATCTTTTTCTATATTTTAATTTTTTTTCAAAAATTTCTTCTGTTGTATTTATTAAATATATTATAAATAAATGAGTAAAATTACCAATTTGTCCAAATTTAACCCAGTTGGGGCTAAAATACATAACATGTAAGGGTTTGCAATAATCGAGTACGTTTTTGTACTTTTTGAAGAAAAATGACACACTTTCAATTTAATGTCAACATAAAGGACGTTTTGTTTGTAATTCACTCTTAGATTAATTTTATATAGTTATTAAATTCTATTTAACATATGGCCGTAATCTATTTACGATCAATCATATATATAAGCTATTTTTCATTATTGTAAATAATATTTGCATAGCGCCTTAAGTTTACATTTGATCGGTGGAATAAACTATGGGATGAGCTTAGTTTTTTTAGTTATTAACAATAACAAATATATAAAGTTTTGGTTATAAATAGTGGAATCCCTCGCACAATGCGGCAGGAATTCATCTTCGATCAGTATCAGTTTAATTTGTTACGATACCGCCATTCGATATAACAACCTAAAGAAAAAAATAAATGGAATAAAATCTTTAAACATTGGTATAAAAAAATTATGGTGACTTAAAAAATAAAATTATACTATTTTTTGCACAAAAAAACAAAACATGATATCAAAATGAAACTCATTAATGAAATATGTGTTCTAGCTAATATTAAGATTTAGGCGTACTATCAGATTTATAATATGTAGCTTTCCATTTCAAATTATTTATAGTTCAAGTTGTCTAAATTGTAGGTTTTAACTTATGTATATATTGATAAATAGCAATAATTATCTATGATTATTAGCATCTAAATTTATGAGTGGTCTTAAGCAAATTTTATGGTATTTATCATATTTATTTACATGAGATATCTTTTTTATTCAATTCGTGTAATACACGGGATCCACAACCTAGCAATAATAATAGTTTAATAGTAATTATAAAAAAATGAATTTATTAATATTTTTGTTGAGAAATTGGACATATATGATATATATTAGAGTAAATTGCCAAAATCGTCCCTAAGGTTTAGGCATGTTTGCCAGTTTTAACCAAAATGACTTTTATGTGCCAAACAACCCTTCACCTTTGACATTTTTTTTTTTGATTTTACATTTGATCGGTGGAATAAACTATGGGATGAGCTTAGTTTTTTTAGTTATTAACAATAACAAATATATAAATTTTTGGTTATAAATAGTGGAATCCCTCGCACAATGCGGCAGGAATTCATCTTCGATCAGTATCAGTTTAATTTGTTACGATACCGTCATTCGATATAACAACCTAAAGAAAAAAACAAATGGAATAAAATCTTTAAACATTGGTATAAAAATATTGTGGTGACTTAAAAAATAAAATTATACTATTTTTTGCACAAAAAACAAAACATGATATCAAAATGAAATTCATTAATGAAATATGTGTTCTAGCTAATATTAAGATTTAGGCGTACTATCAGATTTATAATATGTAGCTTTCCATTTCAAATTATTTATAGTTCAAGTTGTCTAAATTGTAGGTTTTAACTTATGTATATATTGATAAATAGCAATAATTATCTATGATTATTAGCATCTAAATTTATGAGTGGTCTTAAGCAAATTTTTATGGTATTTATCGTATTTATTTACATGAGATATCTTTTTTATTCAATTCGTGTAGTACACGGGGTCCACAACCTAGCAATAATAATAGTTTAATAGTAATTATCAAAAAAATGAATTTATTAATATTTTTGTTGAGAAATTGGACATATATGATATATACATGCAGTTTTTATAAAAAAAATTAATAGTTTTGTGATACTTCGGGTTTTCCCGAGCAACCTTATTGTATAATACGAATATATGAAGTTATTAAATAAAACCTATGTTAAAATCGTCATGTGTTACGTGTATTATGTGAAAACGTGTGATATATATAAAACATGTGTGCTTATTTATGTTATTATGTGCATGTGTGTGAAGGTGAATCGAAACCCTTAGGTTTCGACTCGTGACATCATGGTCTTGGGTCGGGACTCCTTTGGTTCCGACACCCCTCTCGACTCCCCTTGGGCCGCACCATGGTGTATTGGAATTTGGCCCAACAACTCCACAAGCCCACCCGAAACCATTTTAGGGCGCACCTCTTTTGGAAGGGTATAAAACCCTTATATCTAGCCGACATAGGGAATGATTTGACACACAATCATTCCCTCACCAATCCCCAAAACATTCTCCTCTCACTCTCTCTCTAACTTTCTCTCACTAGAAAAACCCTAAAGTTTTACCAAAACTCTCCTCTCCTCCTCTCGGTTTCATCGGCAGCAGCTTAAACTCTCACATCAGCTCGTGTTCATCGCTTGGTGCTTTCTTTTCGCTGATTCTACACCTCTCTCACTTCGGAACTCTAACGGTTAGTGCACCATTCTATACATGATGATAAGGTGTGTTAAAAATGCTAGCTTGATGACCCATTTAGGTGTAGATGCTACGAATAGTATTGCTCATTGATGTCTTGTTAAATGAAGTATGATGACGTTTTTATGTGGGATGACTATGTACGTTGCCATGATTCCTTGTGTAGAATGATCGCACATGATGCTGTTGATGATAATGGTTTAGGGGCTTCATGGGTAGAATGAATGTTGATAAATCTGTGATGGTGTTTGTTTGTCTTAATGTAAAGCAAATGGGTGTTTAGTGTTGATGAAACAGTAATAGTTAATGATATTTAGGAATGAGTGTTATGATGATTCTTGTGATAAAAATGGCTACATGTTTTCCTGTTGGACTTAATGAATAAAACAGTGTTAGAAAATGTTGGATTAGATCTATTTTGATTAATGAACATGATGAACTGTTTAAGGTGCTATAAATATTTGAAATTTGCTGTGTTTGATCTGAATTGGTAAGTGTACGGATAATAAAACATGTTAAGGTAATGTGATTGGTTCGTACTGAATGGACAAGGTTCTAGAAAGATTCCAGCAGTGGTTACAAGTCGAGATCGTATGGTTTCGACGCGAGACCACTTAGGGACAACTCGAAACCAGGCAACACACAACAGGGGACTCGAGACCGGGTTGGTTGCAACTCGAGATCTCCTGATCTCGACTCAAAGCCTGACTCGAGACCTAACGGTTTCGACTAAGAAATGAACAACTCGAGACCTCATGATTGCGACTCGAAACCTTTGGTTGCAACTCAAAACCTCTGTCTTCGAGTCGAGACCACATGGTTTCGAGTGACCTAGTTATTGGGCTGTTATTTATATGGGCCGCACAGTTCCGTGTTATGTTATGTTATGGGCTACATGTTGCTGTTTACTGTTCATATGATAGGCTAGGCCCAAATCCTTCATATGTTGGTTTGACATGCATGCTATTTGTTAGATACATGTAGGATATACGTGAATTATTTGTACCCAAACCTGACCTATACTGGTAACCATAATAGGACGTGGTTGACCAACAAACCAAACCAAGTAAACTGTCTACCTAGCAAACCGAGGTGGGTTCACGACTATTACTAAAAGCGTGCGTTCCCGGTGGTTGGGAAACGGAACAAACAACGCTATCTCCTTGTGTGGGATACAAACACTTTTCTCCCCTTGTGTGGGATGCTCAGTTAATTACTATTTATATTAGATGCAACAAGTGTACTAAACGAAACTTTATCACGAAGTCCCTACTTACTATACCGATTAGTCGTTGGGGCCTGGCGAACGGGTTATTAGTTGATAGCGCTATTTAGGTCTCACCAGCCTCACACCGTGCCTGGATAGAATCGGCGGTGAACTAATCGACTCTGGCAAACCGTCAATGATGATAGACATTGACAAACGGGGCACATTACAGAAACGTACGGTCGTAAGTGTTTGGTATTACGCAGTTTAGTAGCTTACAAATAGGGTAGCTCCCAATGGCATGATATAAATGAGTAACTTAACTACTTAACAAGTTTTTGGAATTAAAACTGGACAAACTCGTGAACTCGCTAACTTTATGTTGACACCCTACTCCATGCTTTGCAGGTACCCAGTGACTTAGGAGCTTGTAGCTTGGGGACGTGTAGTGGACGTCTTAACCCGTGTTGGGTTCTCTAATAATTATGAACTATGAACTTTTGTTTAAACTATTTTACTCATGCTTTCGCTACTTACTTAAACTGCTATTTTGAACTTAAAAACTTCTGGACTTAAACTTTAGTAGTCACTAATCCTATTGATTTGGTGAACTATATTACTATTAATTTAATTGTTCGATATGATTGGTGGTTGGATCCTGGTCAGTCACACGTCTCGCGGTATTACTCCGCATGTGGAAATTGAGGGCGTGACAAGTTTTGTCAAATAATTTTTATAAATTTTCATCCAAACCACTAACTCAGTTTATTTTTCTGTTAAGGTGAAGGATGTTTTAAATTTTATAAATCAAGACAGAAATTAATATCTAGTTTTTTATATAGATCAGTTTAATAAGAGAAAACGATATATAAAATAAATATCAATGGTATTTAATCGATTACAACTTTTAGTATTTAATCAAGTGTAGATATAGAAATTTTTTTGTAAAATGTTATAACTTTTAGTATTTAATCAAGTGTAGAGATATAATTTTTTTTTATAAAATGTTACATATTTTTAAATGTGTTGAGCACCTAAAAAATATGTTGGCAGAAATTAAATATTTATCGAATTAAGATTATGAGGGTAACTAACTAATATTTATTCCGAGTGGTTTGAGTAAAGAAACTTTTGGTTCATGGCATTATACATACTATTTGGTGGATAATTGTAAGGTTTGGTAACGATACGTTGTTTGATAAGGGGAGGGGGTAATGGCTTCTGTTTTTTGTTAGGAGCGAATTTAAAAGAGTAGAAGATGAATTACAAACTCGGTACATATGATAAGATTTGTTTATTTGACATTTTTCTATAAAATCACTAGCATTTTAGTTTTATAAAATTTAGAGGTTGAAGTAGATTGTTTTTATAAAACTGATGTATATAAAAAATTTAGAAATTAATTTTTGTCTTACTTTATAAAATTTAAAAGATTCTTCACCTTAATAGAAAAAAATAACTGAGTTAGTGTTTGGATGAAAATTTATAATTTATGTGACAATTAATTAAATACAAGGAATTAAAAAGAATTTAAGTAAATTGCCAAAATCGTCCCTGAGGTTTTATATTTGCCAGTTTCATCAAAATATCCTTCAACTTAACAGAAAAAGTAAACTAAGTTAATGGTTTGAATGGAAATGAGAAAAAAATGCCAAAGGTGAAGGGTTGTTTGGCACAAAAAAAAGTCATTTTGGATGAAACTGGGAAACAGATCTAAACCTTAGGGACAAATGTGGCAATTTACTCTATATATTATTATTAATTCTTTTTCTTTTTGAACATGAAAAGAAAATTTTTTTATTTACTTATTCAATTGTTTTAAAATATAAATTATGAAAAGCTAAATAAAATAACAAAATGATAAAAAACACGAAGTATTTTACAACATACTTGAAAAATATTGGATGTTACGTTAGTGCATATGGTGAGCTCATAATCATGCCATCTTTGACGGGAAGAGAAAATCTATCCAAAGGTTTTCTAAAGAGATACAAAATACCTTTTTGTAGATTAAAAATAGAGCTAGTTTACCTTCTCTAGATTAGGAGAGTTCGTGTAACTTAATATCTGAATTTGTTCACTTGTTTGGTTAGTGACTTACAATTTATAGCCCCTTGAGTTCTCTGTTTTTTAATTATATTCACTACAAGAAATAAGGCTTTCGCGATGTAGGTCCGGCTAGGAGGATCTAGTCGCCTAATCCTTGTTATCGAACACACCCGGTTGTGCGGAATCCAACCGGAGATGCAAACCGAGATCGAGAAAGTGAACAATACGTAAAGATATCAACGATTAACAGTTACGTGTATTGATTTCGACAAAGTTTCGGTACAATATTTGACAAATACAAAGCTCACCGGAACTTTCTCTCACTACACTCTCTCTCTAGTTTTTCTGCCTCTCTTCTCTCTATTCTCACACACACTGAATGGGTATATATATGCCCAGCACAGGTTGCATGTCGAAGGATCATGTGAACTGCCCGAAAGATGATCTGTCGATCATGAAGACATCGAAGGATCCACAAACACTTCGAAGGATGGCATATCCTTCGAAGTCCATCAGTAACCTTCGGGGGACAACTTTCGAGCTCATCGAAGGATAGACATAATCCTTCGATTGCCCAACCTTCGACTCAGACATTTACAACAATGTAACTGTTTGGCCCATGTGACAAAGAAGCCCAACATGCAAACTGTTAAGCATGCACGTACAAGAATTCAACATGTTCCAATATTTGAAGTTTAGTCAACATAGTGACATCATCATGACATCATCATGATGATGTCAGCATGATGTGTCAAGCGGGAAACGTCCTCGGCTCTCCGTGCTTCGCGTGACGAACTCTGGGACGCATGACGGAGGAATGTCGTGACGTCGGGCTTGAGCCGAACCTAACCGGGTCGAACCGAAGCAAGTCGCGTCGAGTCGAGTCGCGTCCACATATATGTATCAACAAACTCCCCCTTGGACGCTACTCGCGAGATTCGCCTTTCTTGTCTTCTAAGTCGGAGGATCTTCAATGTCTTCACGTCTTCAAAGCAGAAAGTGTATCAACAAACTCCCCGTTTCATGTAGGAAGTGTGTTGACAAACTCCCCCTTAACATAAGCTCTCCCTTGAGTTATGCTCGTGAATGTCTTGATCTTTACAACTTGAGATCCTTGTGGTGTTGAAGGTCAGCGGCAACTCCATCATCTTTGTCTTTTGAGTGCCTTCACGTCGTGTCTTCATTCCGAAGCTTGTCATCGATCATGTTCTCCTAGCCTTTAGAATCTGCACATGCAAGAAATCTAAACGCGTAATGAGAACAACCGCTTGGAATATAGTAAACATAAACAAACGACACACGTGTGACCATTGTTTAAGCAAACACCGTCCGACAGTTTGAAAGTTTAACAAATTTTATCAATTTCAATTTTAACTTTCAAAACTTGCAAATTTTGACCGTTTATGAAGATTTAGTCGTTTCGGTTTTCGTTCAGGTTTCAGGTAACGAAGACTCGAGCTCCAACATCGTACGATCGAAAATAAAGTAGAAATAAAATCTTTTTGGCTTTTATAAAGTTTATATTAAAACACACCTAAAATCTTTTTGGAATTTTTGAATATTTCAAATTTAAAGACTGAAAGCAGTAAATAAGTATATACAGACATTCTTTTTGCGAGTTTCGAGGGTAAGAGAATCATATCAGTGTACGGTCATGTCCAAAACGCTCTTGTTGTTCTTTTAGATAACATTAAGATAAGCATCCTATAACGATTATCGGTATTGTTGTCCACATAAGCTCAACTTATCATTTGTAATCATGGCGAGGGGATACGTTAAGGTATATTTAATACTTACCGACCGGTGTTCATCCACATCACGACACATTCCCGTATCAAGGTATGCACGAGGGTTCATCTTACCGGTGAGTATACCGATTATCATCTGTTTGACCGTATATGATGTGAGATTCTCACTTATTTTGATTTGAAAACAAGCCCTATGTGATAGAATCACTTATTGATGAGGAACTTGATTTTCATATGCATGAAGGCACAGGTGCAAGTCCGTGAACAGGTCAGTACTTTCGTACAGCAGAGAGACGAACTTGACACCCGGAAAGAATTTGTGATATATTATCACTTATTTGTTTGGACATGTGATTGTTTATCACTTATTGAGGTCGAATGCAGTATGTACACGTATGTATAGTATCATGGAAGATCTAGACTTGCGTCCCCGTTATTTTTCGGTAAAAGATACAACCATGATACCCAGATGATAAGCAGCATAAAGACCGAATATCTCAGAACCTCGGCAATCTCTCAAACGAAATTTCGGTACCAAGACCATATGCCAATGAATGGTTCCCACCTGGTCTTCAGTCGATTTAAGTTTATATCACCCTGCACACTTTAAAATGATTGTGAGCCTACCGATACATCTTATATAGAGCTGCTTAACATTTTTCATTTAAGGTTTAAAGAGATTTAAACAGACCACTGATGTACTATCATTTTCTCTTTTGCTCGCCAGGAAACTCATTTTTGCTTTTCTATTGTTTTTGTGTTTTTGAAATTTTTCAATGTTTTTGGATTTTTCAAATTTTTGGATTTACTCCCCCTAAAATCAACAAACTAAGACAAATTTAAAACACAAAGGTATTTACAAAAATGATTTTCCGATGTTGGTATTACTCTTGTTTTACCTCAATGCCGTTTACCAAAATTAATTTTTAATCAGAAAAGATTTCTCGAATTTTGGAAAAAAATGAGTTGGCACGTCGGTAATCGGTGTGGACCATGACAACATTGACGAGTTTCATATTGAAACAATCACGTGTGAGGTGATATTCAAGATCAACGTGTCTGGTCAAAGAGTGCTGTATGAGAGGATAATAAATTATAAAGCAGCTTAAATATCGACAAGTATAGGAGAGATTAGAAATTTAAAACCGTATCCTGCAACTGCTTCGTGCATTGCAAGGAATTTGAGTGTTCTCCCAAACTGGATATCCACCCGGTGTGGATGTCAAAGTCGATTCTTTGAAGCTACTGAGAAATCTCTTGACAGCAACAAGATCATAAACCTTTGGGTCCGGCTGGTCTTCCACATTGCACCAGCGAAGGTCTTTGTCTTTCTCTTTCAGAAGTAGTGTGCGGTTTGTTCAATCCACGCCAAGGCATCCGCACACCCGGTTGGTTTGTTCAACAAACACATTTTCTTCAATCACACCGCGAAGAAATGTACACTGCACGTTCATCTTGTAGATTTTGAACTTCAAACGTGCTGCAGGTGCGTACTTTTCATTCGAATCTTCCCTGAGGACCCGATCAAAAACCATGACAACCAAATTTTGGCACATATTTCAACTGGTCGAATTTTTAACTTCATTCCTTTTTCCTTCATCAGACATCTTTTTGTCTTCTTTCCTCCTCTCTCCATCAAAGGCAACAATATTCTTCTGTCGCCTATCTTGTGTAAGGACGCTCCACTATCAACAATCTTACGACTATCGAAAGTTCCTCCTGGAACATCCTACACACTCACTCAGAGATTAGTTGGAGAGTGGGACCCAAGCCTTCACAGACTTGGGTCGTCCGTCATCATCGAGGATTGTGACATCCATTTCCCGATGATTCGGAATTGATGTAGCTCCCCCTGAAACAATTTCCAATTTTGGTTTCCATATCTGTTTTTGTTCTTCATGTTTAACATTTGATTTAACAGATTTTGTTTGGGCAACCTCCGGTTTTAAAACCTTTTCAACATTTTTCCGTTGTTTCTTTCTCTGTTTCACTTCTTGTTGTTTAACAAGACGAGGGTCTTGTTTTGGTGAAACAAATCTTTTATGGTAATTGTTACCATGGGGGGCATCAACTTTTGCTTTCAACTTATGAAGATATGGACAATTTCGAATTATGTGTCCAATAGTACCACATTCAAAACATGATCTTCGTTCAACAAACCCCGAAGTATCATGTGGTCGTCTTGCCGATGATGAACTTTGTGATCCCGAGGTACTAGGTTTTGAACTACTTGATTCATTCCTTTTCATCACAGTTGCTTTTTGGACAAAATCTAAATTAGATTGATTTTCAAACTTTGCAATTTTGTCCGTTCCCTTCGATTTCACAAAGTTCACATTCTTCTTCTTCTTCTGATTCGGCTTCTTTTGATTCTGAGTCGGTGCTTTACCTTTGGGTTTGGCATGATTTTGCTGTTTTTCCACTGTTGGTAATTTCTTGTTCCCAAATTGTTTTCTAACTTCAGCCTTTGGGATAGGAGGACACTGTGTGACTGTAACATGTGGTCCTGTCTTTCCCAAAAACTTACTTGTAGAATTTTCAAAGACTTTACTGATTAAAGATTGATTAACATTTTTAATAGGAAAATCTTTGTCTGAATAGACTTTATCATCACCAACAAGAGTGTACAGCAAATCCACACTCTCCGACTCTTTAGCTGATGTGGACTCGGTTGGAACAGTCTTAGCAGGTTTTACGGGAGGATCACATAAAATATGATTCTCAAGAGGTATGTCCTCTTCTTTGATTATCGCATCAGACTTTTCCGAATCAGAATCATCGGACTCATCATCAGAAGAATCAGAAGCCTCACTGTATATCACAACTGGAGGATTCTGTTTCAGTTCAGCAGATGACACACATGTATCTGCTGACACATCTGAATCTGATGATTCCTCTTTCTTGTATCCGAGTCCAGCTGCAAATTCTGTTGCAAATTCCTTAACATCTAGAGGGACAGATGGTTCAAAATGAGTTCTATACTCCTCATCAGGCAGTGCATCATAGTTGTGTCTGACAGGTGGTGGACATTGCTTATAACCTATGCATGTGACATCCTTTTTCTCTTTCTGAACATCAATGATGTGATCCAACACATAGCTAGAGCTCAAATAACTGTCTAACTTAAGTCGGATTGCCTCACTTTCGGTTTTAACACAAGCCATTTCTTTTTGCATCACCTCAAGACGAGTGATATACAAATTAATGTCAGTTTGTTTTCTGGAAACCATTTTAGTCAGTTCTGTTTTATCTTTCTTTAATGTTTCAATCATCATTTTAAATTCCTTTTCATGGTTTTCATAAAACATATTGGCTTCAGTGCACTTTGAAAGATCAACTGTCAATTTCTGATTATGAATAAAAGTCACATCATATTTCTCTTGCAAAGCCTCATGCTTGCTTTGCAATTCACACCACTTATCATTCACTAAAACATGTTTGTCTTGCAATTCAAACAAACTAGCTTGTAATGCATCGTGTTTGCCTTGCAACTCAGACATGTTTGCAACCAAATCAGCACATCTAACATTCAAACTATCACAATTATCACAGCTAACAGAAGTGGGTTCGTCGACACATACCTGACTTGATGAACTGTCGACATTCGCCATAAAGGCAGAATGGAGAGAAGACAAAGAATAAGCAGCTTGATCCACCAGAATAGATCTTCTTTCAATTCCTGCTGCAGCTTCATCCAATAGTTCATCAATAACTGCATCGACTGACACACTTGATGTGTCATCTTCCTGATCATTCCCTGAACCCGAGGATTCTTCATCCGAACTACCACTATAACCTGAGCTGTTTTCATCCTCAGAAGATTCACCACCATTGGCGGAAGATTCTCCACCACTGGCGTGATTTAGATCTTTGACAATCTCAGCAAAACATGCTGTTCCATCCGGAGCATCATTTCCCAACTGGATTGACCAATCACAGCCTTCATCTACTTGAACCACAAGTGCCTGGTTGGCATTTGATGGTCCTGCTTGAGTCTGGTTGTTGACAGGCACCAATGTGCGAACATTGTTCCTGTTCTGGTTCTGTTGGTTGCCTTGGCCTCTAAAAGGATTCTGGTTTCCATGTTGAGATGGCCTCGTACACTCACGCTTGAAATGACCACGTTCACCACAATTGAAGCATCTAACGGCCTGTTTATCAAACCCATACTTGGTGTCTTTCTTGCCTTCCAAGCTGGTTCTGCCAGTTCTTTCCATGAAATCCTTTGCTCGCCTAACAGCACTGGCAAGGGCCCACTTGATGTCCATCATCTCCATCTCCTCTTTATCAATCTGCTGATAGTCTTCTTGTGTCAGATTAATATTACCAATCTGACCTTCCACTAATCCACAGTATGCGCTCACCACAGTGTTTAGCAGCTCCATGTGTTCCTTAGCTACTTCCACACTGACTTTAGAAAAGCTTGAGGTGTCGAGCCGTACTGTATTTGGCTTTGATTGCTGACCAGCAGATGATGTGCTTCCATAACATGCTTGCTGTTGAGGAGGAAGCGGATTCCCGTACATGTCTGTTGTTGGTAAAGGATTTCCGAACATATCAGTTGGTCTGAGAGGTCGTTGCTGTTGTGGTGCTGATTGAGGAACTGGATCAAGCAGATTTCCATACATGTCTGTTGTTGGTAAAGGATTTCCGAACATATCAGTTGGTCTGGGAGGTCGTTGGCTTTGCTGTTGCTGTTGAGGAACTGGTTCCAGTAGATTTCCATACATGTCTGTCTTTGGAGGCACCGGAACTTGGATAGTATTGCCATACATGTCTGTGCTAGTCACAAAGGCTGTTTGAATTGGAGCATGTGAAGACGGTTTTGTAGAACTGCTAGACGTTCCAAAATACATTTCAGGATTTTGAGGCACAGGAATTCTTTTTGCCTTCAGAGTTTCTTCCTGATTCTTGTTTTCCAGGATTTGAACAAAGTCGTTGAAGCTCGTTGTAGCTAAAGTACCATTGTACTTCATGATTTCCAAGAAGGTGTTCCATTGAGGTGGCAACGAATCTGCAAACCTTTTCACAATCTCTGCAGGAGTTGTAACTACCCCAAAATTTGTCAATTCAGTCAACAAATGATTAAATCGACTTGTCAAATCACCTAACGACTCATTCTCCATACAAGTAAAACCATCAAACTCTTTCTTCAGCAGTTCTTTTCTTAATTGACGTGTCGCTTCATTTCCCACGCCCCTTGTCTTCAACGCATCCCACAACCTTTTTGTCGTCTTGTGACTAACAAACTGATGATAAATATCTTTACTCAACGCCTGAGTAAGAATGGCATATGCTTTCTTTTCCAAGTCATAGACCTTCTTCTGATCTTCCGTCAGATCTGCAAATGTAGCGGCAGATGATGCAGCAACTTCTATTGTTTGATCAAAATCTGTGATGAACCGCAACCACAACTCTGTATTCTGACCAAGAACGTATGTATGAAATCTATCAATCCATCCTGGATATTCATATAAATGCATCAACTTTGGAGGTCTATTCAAACTTCCAGTTTCGCTTTCGCTTAAAAGAATGCTTTGAACACTTGGAACTTGATTTGATACAAATGCCCATTGACCGGTAGAAATTGCATTAGCTTGAGAAGATACTGGTGCAGAAGATGACGGAGTACCAAAATACATATCGGTATTTACCAGAGTATTCCACCTTGGATTCATTTTTGACCTAGGATGACAAGTACCTGTGAAACACACTCAAAACAAACTGTTAAGACACACTTAAATCAAAGAGTTAAATCAAGGTGTTATTATTACGAAAAGATTTTGTGAACTTGATTGACAAGATAAAAGCCCAAGATGTTGATTGACGATTATGTTCGACGAAATGGCCCACTATTTGATGAAAAGAAATATGATCGGCGAATCACAATTTACTTTGGTGTGTTTGACGAAATGACAGTTGACCGGCGAAACAAATTGTTAATTTGGGCCTTGACGAAAAGGAGTTGGGCTTTTGACGAAATTGAATTTGGTTATTAGTTTAGATGATTATGGGCTTTCAAGATCTTTGGGCTAATTCTTTTTGCCTACTTGGGCTTTGACGAAATGGATTGTTATAATTATTATTATTTTTTTTTTTTAAATTTGACAAAACCCAAATAGGAAACTACAAGTCTGTTTAATGTTTGTTTTGTCAAAAAGCAGTTCAGTGAGTTGGTGACAACTTTTCAAGACTTATCCTTCGAAACATAAGATATATGCTGATCTTTCGAAATCGTTGGGGACAATGATGTATCTTTCGAAATCGTTGGGGGTTAAGTTGATCTTTCGAAGTTGTTGTGGGTGGAAGATTATCCTTCGATTCAATGAGATGACCTTTCGAAAAGAAAGATGATCCTTCGAATATATCTTTCGGGGTATGAAAGATCTTTCGATTCACAACATCTTTCGATTCAATATATGCTGGATCTTTGTACGTTCCAAACTACTTGTGTGATTCAATTTGTTGACTTTTAACCTCCTGACACAATGCAGACCCACTTTCGGCTCAAAGTATGATCAATTCACCAACTAAGATATGATATGTACTATTAAAACCAAAAACACACTTCTCAATTAAACATCATCATTATGCAATGTCTGCCACTTTTTTTTTTTTTTTTTTTTTTTTTAACCTTAATATTATAATAAACAACAACAATATTTCAAACCCAAATCAGATCAAACAGAATCTTGTCAAGAACATTTTGAATATGGTTTGAAGATATGAAGAACAAACCCAGAAATATAAGTTTTCCGGCAAACCGACAACTTTCCGAAAACCCGTTATTGCTTGAAACTTCACTAAAAACCCACTTTTAATCATGTGAAAATGATAAACAACAAGGTTTTTATAAGAACTAACAACAAAATACCAGAATTTTCGAAGATATGAGCTGAAATTTCAGAAAAATATGAACTTTAAAAATCCGAAAAACAACCCGAAAACCACTCGGTTTTAACAAGGAGAAGAGCCAAAGCTCTGATACCACTTGTAGGTCCGGCTAGGAGGATCTAGTCGCCTAATCCTTGTTATCGAACACACCCGGTTGTGCGGAATCCAACCGGAGATGCAAACCGAGATCGAGAAAGTGAACAATACGTAAAGATATCAACGATTAACAGTTACGTGTATTGATTTCGACAAAGTTTCGGTACAATATTTGACAAATACAAAGCTCACCGGAACTTTCTCTCACTACACTCTCTCTCTAGTTTTTCTGCCTCTCTTCTCTCTATTCTCACACACACTGAATGGGTATATATATGCCCAGCACAGGTTGCATGTCGAAGGATCATGTGAACTGCCCGAAAGATGATCTGTCGATCATGAAGACATCGAAGGATCCACAAACACTTCGAAGGATGGCATATCCTTCGAAGTCCATCAGTAACCTTCGGGGGACAACTTTCGAGCTCATCGAAGGATAGACATAATCCTTCGATTGCCCAACCTTCGACTCAGACATTTACAACAATGTAACTGTTTGGCCCATGTGACAAAGAAGCCCAACATGCAAACTGTTAAGCATGCACGTACAAGAATTCAACATGTTCCAATATTTGAAGTTTAGTCAACATAGTGACATCATCATGACATCATCATGATGATGTCAGCATGATGTGTCAAGCGGGAAACGTCCTCGGCTCTCCGTGCTTCGCGTGACGAACTCTGGGACGCATGACGGAGGAATGTCGTGACGTCGGGCTTGAGCCGAACCTAACCGGGTCGAACCGAAGCAAGTCGCGTCGAGTCGAGTCGCGTCCACATATATGTATCAACACGCGACTAAGAAAAACAAGCTTTTTGCGACTATATTTCGTCGCTATAACCTCTTTTTCTTGTAGTAATTTATCCCTTAGCCACTAAAAAGGAAGTTAGAAAAAAAAATCTAAGACTGTCGGGTGTGGAGGGGATTGGGTTGGGAGCATTACTCGACATGTGAGAGATGTGGGCTCCACCAGTACACACCTAAAAAAGTGGGGTGTGGGAGCGGCGTGACCAGGCTGGCGTGGGGTGCCATGTGGGTTTTTTTTTTTCTAAAGTTGACAATTATATAATAAATACATCTTATATTAATTAAAAAAAGAGTAAAATGCACGGATAGTCCCTGTGGTTTTGTAAAATAACAGCTATAGTCCCCAACTTTTGGAAATTACACCGGTGCTCCCTGTGGTTTGATAGTTTGTTACTCGGATAGTCCCTGGAGTGGATGGAGGTTAGTTTTCTCAGTTAAATGGATGTGAAATTACTTTTTTACCCCTCCCTATAAAAAATCAATATGAACTATTAAAAATGTGGGCCCACCTTATTCACCCATCCCTTATTTTTATAAACAACCTGCCACCATCACCATAGCCACCCACCTCCACCTCCACCATAGCTACTTACCTCTCCCTCCACAAATAGCTACCCACCTCCACCTTATTACTTCAATTTCCACAACTATTAAGACAAAATTATTCAATAATTGACTACCTTCAGATGAATAATTCGAACAGCTTTGTGATGCTTTTTACTTCTACTTCCACAACTAATAAGATATCAAAAATAAAAATGAATTCGACTACCTTCAGATGAACGATACCAACACTTTTCTGATGCTTATTACTCCTACTTCCACAGCTATTAAGCCTTTTAAGTCTTCCAACAGACACATCACCGATGAATCTGACGTCATCACCGGCGGTTACGTTTTCCGATCGGTGGATCTTAGAATGCGACAACACACCATTACGTAACACAAACCATCTGGATCTCCATCCTTTACCGTAATTAGTCCACTTACACAACACACCGGCGTAACCGCTACTTCCGGCACTGAAATCAGATTCAGATGACGTAAATCCAAACGCATTAACGTCAGATCTCAAATCGGCGACGGAACAAGACCTAGATAACGATTGTGTTGTGGAGATGATTTTATGTAGATGGGTAACTCCTTCAGAGAGGCTTACTGGTGGGTTTGGGTTGGAGGTGGTGGTTTTAGGGTGACGGTGGAGGTAGGTAGCTATGGTGGAGGTGGAGGTGGGTGGCTATGGTGATGGTGGCAGGGGGCTGGGTTACGGAAGTGAACATGGAGTGGAAGGGGGCTGGGTTGATGAAGATAGTGATAGTAGGCCCCATTTGATTAAATAAATAATAAAAAGATATATATTTATTTTAATGTTTAAGTTATTATATTTAAAAGTAAGGGTAGTTTTGTCATTTCACATCCACTTAACTGAGAAAACTAACCTCCATCCACTCCAGGGACTATCCGAGTAACAAACTGTCAAACCACAGGGAGCACCGGTGTAATTTCCAAAAGTTAGGGACTATAGCTGTTATTTTACAAAACCACAGGGACTATCCGTGCATTTTACTCTTAAAAAAAAGTTACATAAAAGACAATCTAAAATATAAAAAACCTACTTAATAAATAATAAAAAATAAAAAACCTACTTATTAAATCCTAAAAAATAAAAAAAAACAACCTATTAAATCCTACAAAAAATAAAGAAGATTACAAAGTACGGTAATTATTAAAGTGGGGAACCCACTTAAACTCCGTATTCCCGTCGTGCCTGTACTCGATCTTCGCGATCTCCAGTCGATCGTCGTGGTCAAGTCGCCCCCAGGGACACAATAGAAGCAAACTTTAAACCGATCCAACTTCGGTTTGAGCTCACGCCATTTGTGTTGACACGCGTTTAACTTGTGACGCGTGTTCCCGACGTGTTGTTGGTATTGTTGAAACGCTCGCCCTCAATACGTGGTTTGACCGCGTTATAGGGTACGTTGTGCGTCAACAATTGATGTCGCTAGTGCTATTTCCTCCTCTTCGTTCCGATGCACCATTTTCGATTTTTTGGTGTGGGTTTGGTTGAAGAAGAATGAGAAAATGTTAAAATTGGGTTGCGTATTGGTTGAAGAAGAAGGAGAAAATATGTAATTTTGGGTGAGTGTTTATAGGTAAAAATGCAATTTAAAAAAAAATTGATTTACTATACGATAATCGCCATCCCTAACGGCTACCCCCAAACGGCTACATCGAACCAGCCAATCAAAGCCAGCCATGTCACACTACCCCCACCCCACGCCAGACTCAATCCCCACGTCAACGGGGCAACATCATGAGCAACCCTAACCTGATGTGGTCTAGTCTGCATTTTTAACATTCCGCCGCTCTAACCCACGCCCCACACCACATAATGTAAATATTCTTAAAATGGTCCGTTGTATCCATATATAAATAATGATGTAGAAGTTTCACTTTACATGCATTGAAGTAGCTAGAAAGTTCAACTTAAATCAATTTGTTGTATGTCAATTGTTCATCAAGTTCTATTAAGTTTAATTCAATGTCTTTGTCCCATTAGAACTTGTGATAACAAAAAAAATTGTGAGAACTTTCATTAATCTCACCTAACTACCATAATTGATTTAAAGATTAAAGTGAAAATTTTATAAAAATGGCAAAATTGAAAATTTTTATTGTTAGAAGTGTTTTAACGAATTATGATATGAACAAAACTAATAGATAATTGGTTGACTTATAATTTAACAAGAAAAGTTAAGTAATTAGGCAAATACCACCCGTAAATAATATTCCAACAAAATTATATACTATACAATATGCAATGTTAGTGGATTTTTTTTAATTATAATTTAATTGTTATTTAATTTGATTTTTCTATAACAACTTTTGTTCTTTTAACTTTTTCAAAACTTTTAAATATACTCTCATGTATATTTTTTTACATCATTTCAATATATTTTTTATTGAAAAGCTAGTTATTATTAACATAAAGTATTTTTCATATTGTAAATAGAATTTACACATGCTTGTATTGGTAACTTCTACCAAATACAATTACGCGCTTCGACCACCCTAACGAAAAATTTACTAACATATATAATCAATTCAACTTTGGGTCTACCTCAATGGCTCAACCAACAAAGACTGCCAATTTCTTTGATCACTTTGATCGGTTACATATTGAAACGACAACACTATACAATGACTCATATCCCACTCAATAATTGAATGGAAGATAATCATATGATGAATCTCATGTAGAAATAGCTAACAATCCAAAACTAAGAGCATGCAACTACTAATATATATATTTCATTTTGCCATTTCACACACCCTTGAACGATTATTAGCAAAAACTATAAGCTCTACTCTTTACAAAAAGAACAATTAATTTCGTAGACCATCAAACTTATTATAATTAGTAGACACAATTAGAGAGACAACCACATAATATTCCCACTCACAGTAACTTAGATAGCCAAGAAAACATTCTTAAATTTAAATTAATCATTCATCAATGCACTTGCAAATCTTTGAAGACATGCTTGATCAATCTAAGTCAGATCTTGTAATTTACCTGGTTAAAGAGTGGAAAAACACAAGATCTAGCAGTTGGATACTGGATCAAACTTATGTTGAAAACAAGATTGAACAGATTTTAGTACTATTTTTTTGTCATTTTTTTTATAAATACAACCACAACAGAAAGTACATTTAGGGTGAGAGGGGCACTCCTCTCTTAGGGGAGTCCCCTCTCTTACGCACGGCCAATCAGCACGCGCCACGTCAACTCCCCTCACACCCTCAATTTGATGGCGGCACTCCACTCACACAATTATTTTTTTATAAAAAAAGAAGGAAAAAATATGATTGGTGGAAAAAGGGTGGACCCACATTAACAACCAATCACCCCCTCTCTCTCTCCTCTCTCTCAAGCGGTGAACACACACCGATCCCATTCACCTAATTCGGTCCCCGCGTTGATGGCGGCGGTGTTCCCACTCGGGGACTTGGGTCACCGAGAGTGCCCCGTATACCCTTACTGCTAGTAAAACTTCTGCAACCACTCATAGTCAAGAATGACTACATGCGTAGTGGTGGTGGTGGGGGTGGTGCTGCTGCTTTTGGTAATAACATGTAAACATTTAGATTTAATAAAACCACTTACATAAACAAAATTACAATCCCAAATTGTTCACATTTGCATAGCAACACTAGGTTACACAACATAAAAATTAAAAAAACTAGCCCTAGCTAGGGCAACAACAATAGGCAGGTCATCATGATAATATTTTAATAATCCCATAAACATCAAACTTAGAACCAAAGAAACTTAGATCAAGATACCAAGATCCAAAACTTGATACTTTTTTTTTGGATACAGGAGATGGTACTTGTAGAACCGTCTTCTCGTAGCTTAGATATGATCACCAGGTGGAAGAGGGAGAGCTTGGAATGGTGAAAAGTTTGGAGAGAACTGTTGATGTTCTTGTGCTGGACCTCTCTTTCGTTTCTTTTTCTCATAGCTGATACCTCTAGCTTTCGATTGTAGATCACGAACCTCTCGAAGGAAAAGCCTCACAGCCCGAGCCCCAAAAGGGTTCGTCTCTGGAGGCCACCCGTTTTCTTCGTAGGCCGCCCTGAGACGGCCTATTAAGGCATCAAGACTGCCCCATGCCTGTCGCAAAGGACAAGGACATGGGGCAGGTGGATTCGGATACCCGTAAAACGGGCATATAGGTGTATGGACTTTGGTCTTTCCAAATTGGTCCAGATAGCGGAGGAACTCAAGAACGTGCGCACCGCTGCACCGGGATAGTGACAGCGGTGGGCGATGGTTCTTGAGGTACTGGCTGAAGGTGTTCCAGTCTCGACGCTTCTGGTTTTCGTAGCGGCTAGGGGTGGAGGTGATTGATGGTGAAGTGGAGGAAGAGATGGCTGCTCCGGTGACTAAACTGCTTATATTATGATGACTGTTTTCTGAGTTGTTACAGCTTTCCATTTCTGGGTAAAGATCCATTTTTTAAGAAATAAAAGATGAGTTTTCTTGAATTTGATATGATCTAGGGTTTTCCTGATTTGGGTTCTTATCAATAGAAGATCTTGGACATGATGTTTCCACTTTTTAGGGTTTCTTTCTGTTCTCTGAAACTTGTAGGCTTCTTTCTTGATAAACAATCTATTATAACATATAAAAAGAAAGAAACAGATGATCAGAAAGCAGACTTACATACACAAGCAGGTAGCTTTCTTTGGGGGGGAAGAAGAAGATATGAGATAAAGTGATGTTGTAGTAGTAAATACAAGGTGTTTTGGATTGATGTTTAGATAGATGTTTCCATATATGTGATGAGAGAGAGATTGGTGAGAGAGTTAGGGTTTGGTGAAAGTGTGATGTTTGAGATGAAATAGATGTTGCAAGAAAATCTTGGGAAGATAGAAAAGGTTGGTGTATTTGTGTACTGGCATGTAAATGTTAATCCTTCAAGTTGGGTTTCCTAAAATAGGGCAAGCAAACCATTAACTCTATTTTGGTTTTAAAATCCAAATTTGAGACTATATTGTACTCTTACTAATTTATTAAACAGTGTTATATGTTATGTTATATTTAAGTATATATAAATAGTTTGATAGTACTCATAAATATAATGATTGTTATATTAATGTTAGACTGTGGTGTGGTTGTGTGGAGGGGTTTAGGTTGGGGGGTATTGCTCGACACGTGGCAAGTTTAGGATCCACAAGGTGTGGCGTGACGTGGCTTCGACTGGGTGTGGTGTGGCGTGGTTTCAGCTGACGTGGCCAGCCATGTGTATTTTGTTTTTTTAAACTAAATTAAAATTTCATATTATTAAAATAACCCACTAATTAAAATAGAAGATTACATATAATATGTTTAAAAACTACAAATAAAATTTAAAAAAAAACTACATAAAATAAAAAAAAAGCTACATAAAATTAAAAAAAAAAATTAAAACTTTATGATATCTCCATATTATATTTTTTCATGATTTCTTCTTTCATTTCCAACGTTATTGCCAATTGTGGGCCAATAAGGTGATCGACGGGCATGGCGAGAAATTTCATATCTTCGCATTTTTCTTTTAGAGATACGTTTTTATCGTACGACGCTTGGATTTTTTTTCCTCAAATCGATCCTTTGTTGTTGGAGGAAATTAAATGTATCAATTTTTGTCCCAAGATCTTCCAACTGGTCGGTGTACAACCCTTTACCCGAGGCCGAACTCGGGGCCGAATCCGATGCTGAAGCCGATCTCGTTCTTTGAATCCGCTTTTTTTACGTGTCTCTGTCGGGTGGACGGGAAGGAGAATCATCAAAATCATCCAAATTAAGATAAAACTCTTCAACACGAGTATCAGACTGAGCTTGGGACGAGAGTGTTCTTGCCCTTTTGGATGAGGTTGACTCTCTAGTAGGAAGGACTCTCGTCCATTTCGAAGCGTACATACATACATCTCAACAATGCATGTACTTAAACTCGTTCTCTCTATATGCTAGAAAGGCATTCTTGATAAAGTCAACCTCGGTTTCACCGCTCTTGGCACATTCTTCGTCTTATGGAAACAAGCGTTGAACGCGGTGACGCGTGTATTTATATCACCCCACTTGGACGAGAGGCTATCATTTTCACGATACACCTCTGCCCTTTGCATTTGCGTATGAAATGATTTCTTTATGGAATCCCAAAAATCTTTTTTGTGTCGTGAATTCCCTATTCCAAAATTATTTTAGACATTATGAAAAAATTATAAAAAAACTTAAAACAATAATATTGTAAACATTAAATATGTTATTTAAAAAACACCATGAATCAGATTTTGCGATTCGTCGATCCAGCATCTTGTTAAAGTAGTTTCTTCTTGATATCCAAAGGTGGTGGATGGTTTTGTGGTAAGCCAGGGTTCGGGTTTCGTTTCTTGGTATCCAAAGGGGTTGTGTGGGTTGTATCCGCAGTTAAAAGAATGCATTGTAGAGGATTAAGTGAGTTGATTTTCTAAAAAAAATATATATAAAGATATGATAGAAGAAGTAGAGAAGTGGTAAAAATGGGTGGGTATTTATAATGTGTAAAAAGGAAATATTTTTATAATTAAGTAGCCGTTTGGCATCGGCTAGCCCCAACGGCTACATCGAACCAACCAAGTCACACCCCCCGCCCCACGTCAGCGGGGCAACGCCATGACCAACGCTAGTCCGGTATGATCTAGCCAGCGTTTTTGGCATTCCACCGCCCCAACCCACGCCCCACACCCCACGGTCTTATTCTAGTAACTTCATAAATATAATGATTGTTATATTAGTTTTATTCTAACATATCTAATTTACAAGCTTGTGTAAAAAGTTCTAACATTATTTGTCTAAAAGTGTTATATATTATGTATATTTAAGTATATAAAACATTTAAATAATTTGACATTCACAAGCTTGTGTGAAAATTTTTAACATTATTTGTCTAGAACTCAACAACATTTTTTAAATATTAAGTCAAAATCTAATTAGGATAATACTTTTAAAACCTTTTGACATGACGATAATATTATAAAATCTATATAATATTTATTATAGATTAAATTGCCAAAATCGTCCCTTTTGTTTGACCACCTTTGCCAGTTTCATCTAAAACAACTTTTTGTACTATATTGTCTTTCACTTTTGGGCTAAGTTGTCATTTTCATCCAAACGTCTAACTTTTTTGCCAAAATCGTCCCAAAGGTTTGAAACTTTTTATCATTTTCATCCAAATATTTGCAAGAAAAAATAATCAAATATAGCAAAAAAAAATTTGTTTTGAATGAAAGTGGAAAATATGCACAAACCTCAGGAACTTTTTTGACAATTTACTCTATAGACTCTGTAGAGTAAATTGCCAAAATCGTCCCTGAGGTTTACAAGATAAAACTTTGTAATACTAATTTCATGAATACAAACCAAATAAAAATTCTTAGAATTCAAAATAACAATTTGTACAGTACATTTATTTTGAGAAACAAAAATGAAAACAATTTTGTTTTAACATAATTATTTTTCTTTTACAATAAGAATAAAAAAGTATAAACTACAAATATGTTTACTTTTTAGATAGCTTAAAAGGGAAAAATAGTTTACTTTTTAGATAGCTTAAAAGGGAAAAATAAGATTAATCTTTCAATTAATAACACTTTGGGTGGTCTTTTTTTAGTATTGTGTTTCAATTAAGATAACGTGTTTATATGTTTTAGTTGACATAACCAAAAGACCTTTAGCCTTATCAAGTTGTTAGATAAATTTTTGTTTTTTCATGTATTGAGGGTTCAAATCTCATTATTGACGGAGCCATCATATTGGGAATGGTGTCACCTGACGCCAATAAATTTCACGTATCATATGTAACGCGTAATAGAAAATTGAGCGCCACCACTGTTTTTTTAACAATCGACACTTTTGTTTTTTTTTTTTTTTTTTTTTGCTAAACCTTTTATATACTAAACACTTTTATAATTTAAATATTAAGCCTAACTAACAAATTTTTAACAGTGGACTTTAACTTAGTAAAAGAATAAAGGCCTATGTTAACTCTTTTAACCCAATAACCATTTTACCTCATATCCAATTAGTTTATCTGAATTGTTTAATTTATATTTCAAAAGACTTTGTATTTTTATTATGTGTTTTTTCAATGACATTATTCCTTTATAATGACATTAGCTTTAATTATGTGATTTGACGTGACCCGACTTCACCCGATTCTAAAACTTTGACTCTGGGTTATTATAAACCCGTGTATCAAGAAAATGAAACCATGGGAAAAAATTTCTGGCTCCGTCATTAACAACAAAATTAAGCCGTTATAAAGGATTAAAACACTTAAGTGTGAGATATTAGGTTAAAGTCTCACAAGAAAAAAGAACTTCGCTGTTAACAAAATAATAAACGTGCTATATTCGGTTCAAACATTGACCGCATCAAAAATATCATTTGATTGATGTAGGTTAATATTCCGTTAATATTGGTTCTTGGCAAACGCTTTTCGGCATCGGAGCATGTAAATTCAACAACATGATCATATTGTTCATGATTTTTAAAATCTTGAGTAACTATTGTCGCAGAGAAAGATGGGTGGGTACTTGCTGAATGTAAGTATATGATTATATAATTTGCAACAATTTTATAATTTGCAACAAGTGAGTGAATTAGTAAGTTGTAAGTTGTGTATTAAGGGTTTGACTTGCAGGGTGTTATTGTACATTTATGTTTTGAGGTTGTACCTATGTCGGTAGGGTTTTACCAACGACAAAATAGCCCTTAAACTTTTCAGATATAACGCTTTAAGTCCCTCCCAAATAGATTATGTCTTCTTCTCTGCTACATACGTACACACACACCTCACATTTTCGTTTTGCCCTTTCATGAGTCATCACGTTTTATCAATCATTTAATCCACATCTCTTCCGTCTATATTCCTCCGGTACCGATCGGAGTTACACTCCGGCGACATCTATTCTTTCAGATCCGTCACATATCAACCGATCAGATTATAGAAAATCAAAATTACTTCAATAATTTAACTACTGATCGATTTCAGCACCTAACCTGCTTTAATCGAAACATTTGTCATCGGTTTCTAATGTGCGGTACCGATTTGGTTTGTGTTCCTACGCACGGTTCCGTTGAAGTTATGAGGGTTTGTTTGGACCGCTGGGATTCGGTGCTAGACAGTTGTGGCTAGCGTTTACAGCTCTATCTGCGTTTTCTTTTGGACGTTGGATGTTGTCGGAAGTTACAAGAGAGCGGAAGGATGAGGATAAGCATGAGCTATCGCCTCCGTGTTCGGTGGTGGTTGCGGAGTCAGTGCCCATGGATCAGTGCGCTGACGGAAGTGGCGTTGATGTTAAGTGAGGATTCAGTATTTCTGTTGTTGATTTTTATTTGTTGATTGTGATATGTGTGATATAGGCATTTGAAGTTTTTTTTTTCTTTTTAAGCACCTCATAGCAAACTTACAAACAAACAGAGAAGGAATTGAAGATGAATTGTGGATCGTGTGTGTTGTTGCGGGTGTTTTGATTCAGTCTGCTGGAAATAATGACGTTGAACGTGTTGTTTGGACGTTTTAGTTTAAACTGTGTGACGATTGTGATTGGGTGGATACAACGTTTCTCCCTATGGTATGCTTCAGAACAGTTGTCGCCGAACGAGAAAGTGATTATCTATGCCGAACCGCGTTAATGTCACCAACGTAACATGTGTAACAAAGTCCAAAACGCTACACGTGGCACAGGTATAAATCTAGTTACTAAAAAATATGCAACTAAGATTTTTCAAAATACGAAAAAGATATTTTTTGTAGTTGTAATATTATATTTAATGAAATATATTTTTGAATTATTATGTAGTTTTTTTGAACGACAAATTTGGATCACTGATGAACCACTGGAGTATCATCGTGCTATCAACAGAACCACCCGATCATATCCATCTCCACTAGGCATAATGCCTATACACCAATTTAGGAGGAAATCCAATAAATATGGAAAAAACCCTCTTTTAGGAATCAAACCTAGGACCTATTGGTCCCGAAGCCTTATCCCACCCCTAAGATAACACTAGGCTATAAAACCATGAGCAATTATTATTATGTAGTTAAAGTTTATTTTATTTGACCCATATCTGCTAGATAACGAAAATTTAACATGTTATATTTTGTGATATATATAGGGAGGTTAACGTACACTATTATTTAACGTACGAGAGTACGGTATGAAATTACGCACGTTGTAAATCTCAAAACCCTAATCACGAATGTTGAAAAAACAAAATCACGCATGGTTATGATTTTTCAACATGCGTGATTAGGTTTAGAGTTTTATAAAGTGTGTAATTTCATCTCGTACGATTGTACGTTAAGAAATATTGAATTTTACGCTTTATATATATATATATATATATATATATATATATAAACGGGATCAAGAGAAAACGGTTGGAAGTGTGAAAAACGATGAGAACAGATCCTGGTCGAACACGTGGCTGGGGCGCTAAATGATATGCAGGGGCACGATTGTCATTGTCCACGCCCCCCCCCCCCCCTCAATAAATGGCATTATAATTCTGTTTCAAACAAAATTTCAACAGATATGGCGTTTTGTTCTTTATGCTTATTTCAATGGCGTTTTTCTTTCAAAATAATGTTTTTTGAAATGGTGTTTATGTTTCAATGGCTATCTTCCAATATTTGGCGTTTTAGTTATTAATGTTAATTGTCGTTTGGGTTCTAATATATTCTTATTGTCTATGATCAATGGTGTTTTACACCTGGTTACTCTTTATTAATTATTCAAATTGTAGCGTTTTCATTAACATGTTTTAGGAAGACAGTAACATCAGTTCTTCTTACTGTTTATTATTCAACTAATGGCGTTTTCATTATGGAGTATTCATCATGGATTTTTCATGGATTTCTCACGTCTAGGCCCACATATTATTGAAAACGCCATGTTGAATACCCCATAATCAAATATGTTTTATTAAGAAACAAGTAGATGCAATAGTGTAAACCAAAATACATTAGTCAACATTAAAATTATAAAATGTATGCAATTTAAGGCGTTTAAGCTAATCTACATATTCCCCCATCCTTTGTTCTATTTTATATGTTGTTTAATAAGACAATCACAGATGATACATGACATTTAATAACACAAATGATATATGTAAAATGGCGTTCTCACACAGTCAAACAATATTATACAAGCGATATATGTATTGGGGTTTAGTAAGTATATTACATGATATATGAAGTTTTACAAACAAACATCATAAAAGGTAACCATCTGTACCATGTTTTGTTGTTGTCTTCGTTCGTTACTTGGTGGTTCTTTGGCGTTTCGGAGCAGATGACCCTTCCTCTTCCACACCTATAGAAATTGCACATTTATTGATAAAATTAAAACGCCAAAACATCATAAAACTAGCATAATGTAAATCGAAGTTAACTCACTCTGTTTTTTGCCTCTAGATCTTGTTTAATCTTTAAACGCCATAATATTTGTGATTTCGCGTTTTTCGTTGGCGTTGGGGAGCTTTCTATAGGAAGTATATATGTTTTCGTCCCGTTTGATGGGTTTTGTAGATGCACATTTACCTTTTTACCCTTAATGAAGCGCGCCCACTTTCGAAAGTTGATGTTATTTATGAAAAAGCCACCATGTCAATCTAATTCGTAGATTGTTTTGATCCAACGGATGAGGGGCGTTCTCACTGTTTTCACACTTATATGTGTTCTCTCTAAAAGCCTAAAAAACACACCAATTTTTTTTTTTATAAAAAATCGCTATTTTTTATATATAAAAAATTTTAGAAAAAAAAACTTATATTGCACATTATATGTGTACTACACATATGCATTACATGCCTAAAATTAGCTTTTGAGTTTAGTTTAGCTTTTAGGGTTAGGATTTTTGGAGGTTTAGGATTAGGATTAGGTTTTTGAGGGGTGGGGGTGAGGGGGTTTAGGTTTTTTCGGGTTTATGTTTAGGGTTTAGTTTTAGGTTTTGTGGGACGGGGGGGGGGGGGGGTTAGGTTTTTGGGGGGTGTCGGTGGGGGGGTGGGTTAAGTGGTTTAGACTTTCCGTATTAGTGCACATGTGCAGTACATTTTTTTTGAATTTTTTTATATATAAAACCTGCGAAAAAAATAATAATAAAATTGTAAAAAAAAGTTGGTATGTTTTTTAGGCTTTTTTAGTTAGTTTTTTGGTTTTATCATGATCCATCCCCTATATATATATATAGGGAGAAGATCATTCGAGAACCACCTTTTATTGCGAGAACCGCGAGAACCAATGTGAACACAACAAAAAATGCCTAAAAATAGCTAAAAATCACACAAATTTTTTTTTTTTTGATTTTTTAAATATTTTTTAGGTTAAAATCGCTACTTTTCGAAGCCAAAATTTTTTTTTTAAATTTTTTTTGCTTCGAAAAGTAGCGATTTTAACCTAAAAAATATTAAAAAAATCAAAAAAAAAAATAAATTTTAGATTTTTTTTTTGATTTTTTTAGGTTTTTTGGGGGTTTAGTTTTTAGCATTTTAGCTTGGGGGGGGGGGGGGGGGGGTTAGGTTTTTGGTGGGTGGGGGAGGGGTTTTTTTAAGGTTTTTTGAGGGTTTTAGTTTTTAGCATTTAGCTTGGGGGGGGGGGGGTTAGGTTTTTTTTTTTTGGGGGGGGGGGGGTTAGGTTTTTTTAGGTTTTTTTTAGGTTTTTTAGCTATTTTAGGTTGTGTTCACATTGGTTCTCATGGTTCTCACAATAAATAAATGGAGTTCTCGCATGAACCCCTCCCTATATATATATAGGTAAAGGATCCTGTACAAAGTCATACTTTTGTAAGAAGTGTGAGAAATAATTTGGTGATGACAAGTGTCCTCTATCTTAATTAATTCAAAAGGGTATATTAGTAATTTACCTTTCTTATCAATTAATTGAGTTTCAAGATAACTGGAAAAAAAAAACTGTCGTCCTATTTTTTTGCAAGATCCAATTCGATTTTCACCTACGTATCATTTCTTCATCATCTTAATCGCAACATCTTTTAATCGTATATTGTTCATATCTTCTTTTCATCATCTTTAAATTGCAATATTCTCCAGATGTTAATACACCATGGATGTAATCACAATACAATGTTTTTTGGATTCCAGATAAATCACCATGACTTGAATCATAGATGTTTAAAACACCACGCAATGAACAATGTCTCCAAATAAAACACCATGACTTTAATCACAGTCATGGTGTTTTAAAATCTGGGAATGTTTTGTATTGATAAAACACCATGCCTTGAATCATAGATGTTTAAAACACCACGCCATGAACAATGTTTCAGATAAAACACCATGACTTGAATCATAGATGTTTAAAACACCACGCCATGAACAATGTCTCCAGATAAAACACCATGACTTGAATCATAGTCATGGTGTTTACGATTTTTATACAATGTCTCCAGATAAAACACCATGACTTGAATCATAGATGTTTAAAACACCACGCCATGAACAATGTCTCCAGATAAAACACCATGACTTGAATCAAAGTCAATTTATCCAGTTGTTTTAAAACACCATGCCATGAATCTGATTACAGTTACGTTATGATAATGTATGACGAATATGCAACCAAAGACCTCCTACAATTAAGGTGAATCATTAATTCCGATATTTAAGGAAAAAGGAGTAAATGTAGGAGTTTTTTGGTCGTGTATGATATGGTTACCATATTTCAAACATTGAAAAAGACACTATTGCCCTTCAATTTTACATAAGGTCCCTCTAATTAAAACACAATTTACATTTTTATACCCTATTGATCTCAACCATTAGATCAAATATCCAATGGTTTAAAACACTTCTTACCCTTCTTACATTTTAGACACTTTTTACCATATCCCTACCCTATATATATATATATATATAGGGAGCCGCTAGAATAAGAACCACCTCCAGTTGTAAGAACCGCGAGAACCACTCTCAGCCAATCAGATTCAGCCACTAAAAAGGGTATTTTGGTCTTTTACTACAAATGTCATTTCCTTTTATCTCTCCTCATTTATTATATGTCAGATCATCTCTCTCTCTCATCTATTTAATGAATTCAAAAAACCATTTTCTCATTTCATTGTCTCTCTCTCTCTCTTGAAGTTGCAGAACCTCTCTCTTCTCTCATACCCACCCAAATCAAGAACAAGTACAGTGGAAGTCGGTGGGGTTAACGGTGGTGGCGAAGGCGGTGGAAGTCGGTGGTGTGGAGGCGGTGGTGTGGCGAAGGCGGTGGAAGTCGGTGGTGTGGGGTGACACAGAAACAACCACCATCTTCATTAATGAAATCACCGTCTCCGCCATCACAAGTGCTCCTCCGCCGTCGCAACCGCCACAACACTCCATCCCGACAGATCTGTTGAATCGGAGGTGGTGGGTGCTCGATGACGGTGGTGCAGCGCCGCCGTGAGCGGTGGTGGCGGTTCGATGGCTGGGTGGTGGGCCAGCGGCAGCGCCGCCGTGAGCGGCGGAGGTCCCGGCTCCTCCTGTGTTGTTGATTTCTCTGGTATTTTTTTTTGCCATGTGTTCTTGATTTTTATGGGTTTAGCATGTGTGGGGAATTTGATCTTGATATTTGTTTTGATTTGGTATGTTGGGGATTTTCATATTTTGGCCTGTGTTCTTGATTTTTGTTTTGATTTTTTGTATGTTCTTGATATTTTTTGATTTGGTTTGAATGATGCTACTGTTCCTTCTGGTTGAAACATGTTCCTGTTCCTTCTGGTTTGAATGATCTGGTTTGAAACATGTTCATGTTCCTTCTGGTTTGAATGATCGGGTTGAAATTTTTAAGTTTTACGAATCTGATGGTTTTTTGATATGTTTGGGGGGTTTTGATTTGTGTTCTATGAATATGTGGGTTTTGATTCGATGGATGGGCGGCGATGATGCAAAAAAAAAAAAACGTAGATTTTGCTGACGATGGCGCGGCAAGGACGGCGGAGTGTAGGTTTTTTGAACCTGCAACCCCACTTTTTGCAGCCTCTTGTTTTATCGGATAATCTGAGCCAAACCCCGTTTATTTTTTTCGAGATACACTTTGTTTTGATGTTGTTGGTTTTTTTTATTTCCCCCCTTAGTCGATGATGATAACAATATATCTGAGACACCTCCCGAGTTTGCGATTTCTGGGTGCGTTCGTTTTTGCGTAAAAATGTTTTTGTAAAAAAAAAAAAGTTAAACCGTCAACTTTTTTAACGTAAAACGTAAATTTTTTTACGTAAAACGTAAATTTTTTAACGTAAAACGTAAAATCTTTTTTACGTAAAACGTAAAATCTTTTTTACGTAAACCGTAAACTTTTTAACGTAAAACGTAAAAAGTTTTAGGTAAAACGTAAAAACGTAATTTTTTTTTTACTAAAACGAAAAAAACGTTAACGTAAAAACGTTAACGTAAAAAACCGTTAATATAAAAACCGTTAACGTAAAAAAAAAACCGTTAACGTAAAAAAAAACCGTTAACGTAAAAAACCTGAATTTAAAAATGTTAACGTAAAAAACGTTAACGTAAAAACCCGGCGCGTAAAATGTAAAAACGTAAAAAACGTTAACGTAAAAAACCGGTGCGTAAAACGTAAAGGGTTTTACGTAAAACGTAAATCGTTAAATTTTTTTTTAGTAAAACGTATCTGCTACTGATGCTAAGAAGAATAACCAACCCAACGTTGCACCACCCAATGTTGGAGGAAGAGTTTTCGCACTTTCTGCTACTGATGCTGCTAATGTTCCAGGTACTGTATCTGGAACCCTTCAGCTTGGTAAACATAGTATCTATGTGTTATTCGATACAGGAGCGACTCATTCTTTAGTATCCCACTCGTTTACTAAGTACCTTCTGATAAGACCAACTCTCTTAAATCATACTTTAACCATTTCCACTCCCATGGAAAATTCATCCGTAATCACTTCCGTATATAAAGATTGTCCGATCCGTATTGAATCTATTGTGTGTAAGGCCGATCTATTTCCAATACATATGTGTGATTTTGATGTTATTCTAGGAATAGATTGGTTGTCTAGACATCGTGTAACTATAGATTGTCATTCTCGCCGTGTTATTTTCGGTGATATTCATCATCCTGATATTATATATCAGGGAACTCAAGCTCATAAATCTCTTAAGATTATCTCTGCGCTTAAGGCTCGAAAATTCTTATCAAACGGTTGTGCTGGATTCCTAGCATCGATTAAGGATACTTCTGCTAGTGTTAAGAGTATCGATAGCCATTCCGTTGTTCGTGAATATCCTGATGTATTTTCGGATGAACTACCAGGATTACCACCTGACCGTCAGGTAGAATTCACCATCGACTTGATCCCTGGTGCCGAACCTATTTCTAAAGCTCCATACCGTATGGCTCCAATGGAACTGAAGGAGTTGAAGGAACAATTGCAAGAATTGTTAGATCTAGGATTCATAAGACCCAGTGTTTCACCTTGGGGTGCTCCGGTCTTATTTGTGAAGAAGAAAGACGGTAGTATGCGTTTATGTATTGACTACCGAGAGCTGAACAAGATTACTATTCGTAATCAGTATCCTCTGCCTCGCATTGATGATCTCTTTGATCAACTTCAGGGGGCTCAGTTCTTCTCAAAAATCGACCTGAGGTCCGGGTATCATCAGCTAAAGATCAAGAATGATGATGTTCCCAAGACAGCCTTTCGTACTCGATATGGTCATTACGAATTTTTGGTTATGCCCTTTGGACTAACCAATGCACCCGCAGTCTTCATGGATTTGATGAATCGCATATTTCACAAATTCCTAGACAAATTCGTTATTGTCTTTATCGATGACATTCTGGTATATTCTAAGAGTCACGAAGAGCATGAAGCACATCTACATGCAGTACTTGGAACCTTGCGACAGGAGAAGTTGTATGCTAAGTTCTCCAAATGTGATTTTTGGCTTAGCCAAGTGGCATTTCTAGGTCATGTCGTATCAGCAGAAGGAATTATGGTAGACCCAACAAAGGTTGAAGCTATTACAAAATGGCCAAGACCCACTTCTGTTACCGAAATACGAAGTTTCTTGGGTCTTGCTGGCTATTACCGAAGATTTGTTGAAAGATTCTCAGTAATTGCTTTACCACTCACAAAACTCCTAAGGAAAGGAGTGAAGTACTCATGGAATGAGGAACAAGAGAAAAGTTTTGAAGAATTGAAGAAACGACTCGTATCCTCTCCAATACTCGCTCTCCCTTCTGGATCAGGAGGTTACCAAGTCTATAGTGATGCCTCAAAGAAAGGATTAGGTTGTGTACTAATGCAACATGGGAAGGTTATCGCTTATGCCTCCCGTCAGTTGAAGCCTTATGAAGTTAACTACCCTACACATGATTTAGAACTAGCAGCAGTCGTCTTTGCACTTAAGATTTGGCGACACTATCTGTATGGTGAGAGTTGTGACATCTTTACTGACCACAAGAGCCTCAAGTACATATTCACGCAGAAGGAGCTAAATATGAGGCAAAGAAGGTGGTTAGAACTTTTAAAAGATTACGATGTAAATATTCAATACCATCCAGGTAAAGCCAATGTTGTAGCTGACGCATTGAGCCGAAAGAATTCCGGGACTATATCTTGCTTACAAATTCAGCCTCGTATTAGGAGGGATCTTGAAAGAATGAACATTTGGCTTCAGGTTAGTAAATCTGATGGATATCTAGCTAGAATGCAGATTGAACCTGACCTCATATCACGGATTAAAGATGCACAAAAGCAAGATGGAGAACTTTGGGCAATTGTGCAAAGACTTTGTGTACCCGATGACTCCACCCTTCGTATAGACCATCATGGGGTGATTTGGTGCGGTAAAAGACTTTGTGTACCCGATGACTCCACCCTTCGTGAGTCATTGTTAGCCGAAGCTCACAGCTCACCATTTTCAATTCACCCAGGATCTACAAAGATGTATCGAGACTTAAGACAGAACTTCTGGTGGAATGGCATGAAGGAAGACGTTGCTCGATACGTAAGTAAATGCCTCACTTGCCAACAAGTGAAAATTGAACACAAACGAGCAAGCGGTCTGTTGCAGCCATTGGATATTCCCATATGGAAGTGGGATGAGATCACAATGGATTTTGTTACCGGTTTGCCAAAGACTTTCAAGAAGAATGATGTTATATGGGTTGTTGTCGATAGATTGTCAAAGACAGCACATTTTCTACCAATTCAGCAAGGATTTTCGGTTAATAAGTTATCCGAAATATTTCTTCATGAAATTATTCGACTCCATGGCACACCATCTTCCATTGTTTCCGATAGAGACCCACGTTTCACCTCACGATTTTGGAAAAGTTTTCAGGCAGCTTGGGGTACACGACTGAAGTTTAGTACGGCTTTCCATCCACAAACAGATGGGCAGTCAGAACGTACGATTCAAACCTTGGAAGACATGCTCCGAGCATGTGCACTTGAATGGTCTGGAAACTGGGATGAATATCTATGTCTTGTTGAGTTCGCTTACAACAATAGTTGGCAATAGGGCTGTAAACGAACCGAACGAACACGAACAAGGCCTTGTTCATGTTCGTTCGTTAAGGAAATAAATGTGTTCACGAACGGTTCATGAACACTTACCGAACGAGATTTTATGTTCGTGTTCGTTCATTAAGGAAAGGAGCGTGTTTGCGAACGGTTCACGAACACAAACGAACACAAATAAATTTGGCGAACGCGACAAAAGATAAAGATAGATGGCCCAGAGAGTAGCACTCGAACTTGAATCCCTTATTGTGGAACTGAGGTCGATTGTATTTGTGGATGTAAATAATGAGAAATGAAAGGAAAATGATGCATAAACAAGGTGAAAGTGGGTTTCCTAGTTTAATTGTTAGAGAAATAAAATAAATAAAAGTTTAATAATATGAAAAGTACAAATAAAATATAAGAAAGTACAAAGATCTTCAATTAAAACATAAACATACGAACATAAACGAACGCAACTCAACGAATGTTCACGAACACGTTCACGAACACCTTACCGAACGTTCACGAACACAATCGAACGAACGAGACCTCTGTTCATGTTCGTTCATTTAACTAATCGAACGAAATTTCTTGTTCATGTTCGTTCGTTTATTAAACGAACGAACATAAACGAACTTCCCGCCGAACGGTTCACGAACTGTTCGCTGAACGTTCGGTTCGTTTACAGCCCTAGTTGGCAAGCAAGTATTGGCATGGCACCTTTTGAACTTTTGTACGGTCGAAAATGTCGCGCACCGATCTGCTGGGATGAAGTTGGAGAAAAGATTATTGAAGGGCCAGAACTAGTTCAGATTACAAACGAAAAAGTCAATATGGCACGAGAAAAACTGAAAGAAGCTCAGAGCAGACAAAAGAGCTATGCAGATCAAGATAGACGACCACTCGAATTTAAAATTGGTGACCACGTATTTTTAAAGGTATCACCTTGGCGTGGCGTTCGTAGATTTGGAATTAAAGGGAAGCTTAGTCCCCGTTTCATCGGTCCATTTGAAATCCTTGAAAGAGTTGGAGAAGTGTCATATCGACTGGCGTTACCGCCTCAACTCTCTCACGTTCATAACGTTTTTCATGTCTCCTCGTTAAGAGGATATAATTATCATCCACTTCATGTCATTAGTTATCAATTACTTACACTTCACGAAGATTTGTCATACGAAGAGGAACCAGAAGCCATTTTAGATCGACAAGAAAAGGTTTTGCGTAGGAAAGTAATTCCGTTTGTTAAAGTCCTTTGGAAAAATCACTCTGAACACGAAGCAACATGGGAATCTGAAGAATCAATTCACTCTCTATACCTTAATCTATTCGAACAATAGAATTTTAGTCAAGGTAACGGTGAACCTTGTTCTTTAAATCTATGTTCATTTAGTTATGTTTGTGATCATTCCTGCTTTGCTTTATGTGAATATATCTTAGTTAGGGTTAAGTATATTTATGTAGGAGATATCAGTATCAATAAGTCACTCTTGTTATCTGCCAGTCTATGTTAATTTTTCTGCATGATTAAATATGTTATTAAGATACGTAGAGAAAGGACTATTAGGATATGTTAATAAGGTAATTAACAATTATGGTCATGAACTTAATTATGAATTTCAGATAAACATGTGTGTTTATGAGATTCTTGTTATAAAAGTTATTAGGTCATATTTCATACAATTGAAATTCTAGCAATATGGCAGGATCAGAGGATATTCATTAAAACCTATCTTCTATGATCAAATTCCAACCTCAATTTTAATTTTGGTTATTCAAATCTAATGTTGATAATGGTTATTGCCACAAGCTTTAATAACACTAATGGTGAACAGATGATCTTCTACTTTAAATAATTTTACAAATTTCCTGATCAAACACTTTTGACTGTCAAATTTCTTTTGAAGTCAACACTTGTAAATGTATTGGAATTGATATTCTCTAAAAAGTTCTAGATTTTCATTCTATTAGACTATCGACAATGTGATTCACGGACGCCTATGTAGCAGGTCTCAAACAGGAGGCTTGTGGCGTGGGTCCTTGGAGCGTTTTTGGAGAACGTGTTTGTGGTGACAGACGATGATAGATAATAGGTGTGGGCCTTAAGTTTCGTATGCAGCATAGACTAAAAGTGTGGGCAGGGGCGCAAGATAGTGGGGGCGGGAGGGGGCAGTACGTGACGCTTCATGCCCCCTCTTCAAACCCCTCACACTGAGTAGTCTTAAAACCTTTAAAAACTAAGATTGATAATAAAGATACGAAAGAAATGAAATGAAGAAGAAACAAATAATAATAATAATAATAATAATAATAATAATAATAATAATAATAATAATAATAAGAGTAAATTGCAATTTTATTCCATGGGGTTTAGGCCTATTGGCACTCTGACCCCCTCTAACGAAATAATTGCAATTTTACCCCCAACGTTTGGTGTTATGTCGCAAGTTTAACCCCCGGCGTCAATTTTGTTAACAATCAACGTAAGTATGTAAAGGTCAAAGGGTAAAAAGGCAATTTCCAACAAACCATTATTATTATTATTATTATTATTATTATTATTATTATTTATAAACACTGCATCTTCTTCTCCTTCATATTAGGTATAGAATACCCACCTCACCACCACCACAACCTACCCTTCTTCTCCATCCTCAACCTGAATAACCTCAACCTCCAAAACCCACAACCATCCTTACACCACAATCGTTAACCACCTAGATCACCCTAACTCCGCCATTTAGCCGTTGTTCACCTCAGATCCACCATCTACTCCACCGTAATCATCAACCAACAAATGGAGCTGACCTCATCCGCCATCATCTTCCACCAACCCGACAACCCACAAACCCCTATCGTCCACCATTGCCATCGGATTCCATCAACCACCACCTGCAATCTAACCCCCCAACTCCCTCCGACCTGAAACCCCAACCTCCTAAATACCGTTCATCACCGTTTCCATTACCGGAAGCGAAATTACACACCAGAGAGGAGTTCTGATTGATGAGTTCTTTGTCGACGGGATTGATTGCGGGTTTCATCTGAGAAGAGAACTAAAAGTTGGACAAAGATTGTTCTAAATCAGGTTTGAATTGAATTTGATGTTTTTTGGTGACAAGATTCAATTAAAAAGAGAAGAGAACTAAAAGTTGGACAAAGATTGTTCTAGATCAGGTTTGAATTAAATTTGATGTTTTTTGGTGACGAGATTCAATTAAAAAGAAACGTTAATTGTTTGCTTGTTTGAGAAAGCAGAGATGATTTATTTTATTTATGAGAAACGAAGATGAAGAAACAGAGATTGAAAGGTTGGTGATTCCAATTTGCTTGGAGATTGTTGCAGGTTTAATTAGATTAATGGTGTGATGTTTGTGGACAGTTGGTGGTGGTTGTCGACATATGGTGGCCGGAGGTGAGGAAAAATGGGTGCGGGGCCTACACTATTATATAAGTATGGACCTAATAAAATGGGTGGTGGCTGGAGGTGGCAGTGGTGGTTGTGGTGGTGAATGGCGGTGGCAGTGGTGGCAGGGGGTAATATTACAGAGTAGAACAAAACACAGGGGGTAATATGAAAGTGAATCATAGTTATTTCACATTCCAGTTTACAGATCTGTTAACAAAATTGACGTCGGGGGGTAAACTTGCGACATATCACCAAACGTTGGGGGGTAAAATTGCAATTATTTCGTTAGAGGGGGTTAGAGTGCCAATTGGCCTAAAGGCCAGGGGGTAAAATTGCAGTTTACTCTAGTAATAGTAATAGTAATAGTAAGAAGAAGAAGAAGAAGAAGAAAAAGAAAGCGTAGCCATCTTCGCAGGCTTGAGTGAAATAAGAGAGGCTTGGGTTTCAGTAGAAATACAAATATATTTACAGTGGATTTATTTGGGCTCATATTTGGTGCGAAATTGGGCTAGAATTGGATTATTTATTGAAACTAAAATAAAAACTATTTTAAAATAAAATTTATTTACAGACTCTTCTTGCTCCCATAGACAGTGGCGGATCTAGGATTCCGACAAAGCGGAAGCGTTTTATAAATAAGCGGTAACGAAATCGAAAAAACGTCAAATTTTTCCAAAATTTACACTAAAAATGTCAAAAATTTTCCGGCCAAGCGGTAGCGGAGGCTACCCCTTGATGTAAGGTAGATCCGCCCCTGCCCATAGAATACTTATTTTTAACACCGAGAATTAACTCATCACCGTCTTGTGACGAGAATGTAAAACCGTGTCAAATAGCACCAACGCCACGTCATCGCAAGTGACCATCAACACTAAGTCAATCTAGGACCCACATGTTGTAACGGACCTACCAAAAAGAATAAATAGACGTAAAAACATTGAACCCCACATGCACGTTACGCTGTGTTAACTCGCAAAATTTTGAACGAAAGAAGTAAAACCGTTGAACTACACACACATGTTACGCCATGTCACTCACAAAATTTAGAGCCAAACATAAAACAAAAATTTTCGAAGGATTAAAGTTATGTGGGACCAAAGTTGAAAGTAAAAAAGTTGTGAGTTTAAATTGCAAATAATGAAATTTTTTGTGTTAGAATAAAATAATTGTATGGTTAAAATTACAAAAGAAGAAAACCTTTTGGGTTAAATATAAAAAACATTTTTTTAAAAACCCCAAAACATGAAGTATAACACCGTCGTACACAAAATGTTGCTAATTAATGGTTATATAAATATAAATATCAAAACTCATTTTACTACTAATGGTAAACTATTAATTTCATAAAATTTAAAACTATGTTAATTAGGGGTGAGCAAAAGGAAAAACCCGACCCGACCTGACCATTACCTGACCCGACCCAAGAACCGATCAAACATAAAATACAGAACCGATTCACTACCCTAAATATAGGGTCGGTTCCGATCCATAGATCCAAGTTGGGTTTCACCATGAAAAGAACCGACAACCGACCCGATCCGACCCTATTTTATATGAAAAATTGGAACCGATCTAAATACCTAGGTACTTGAGTTCCGGTCGGGTTGGGTATATTTTCGGTTCGGTTCTCGGTTATTTTAGGTCCGGACCTAAACTTGCTCACCGCTAATGTTAATTTCATAAAATTAAAAACTATCTTCTATCATAAAATATTTAATTGTTAATTTTATTTATTTGTACAATTTTTTTTAAAATTAGACATTAAAATAAATTACATTGGTTATGAAAAAAACTCAATAGAAAATTAGTTTAGAAAGTGAAGGGACTTTTTTTATGGAATGAAATGATTGCTGGAGAAAAGTTTGTGAATAAGCTTGTGGGTGTTGTCAATGACTAGGATGGTTTGTGAGGGTTTTTACTTTTTTACGTTCAAATGTTCCTATAATTTAACTTTTGGGGTATTGTAACCTTTTTTTTCATTCATAAAATATGGATAAAAATGGTTGCGGTATTTTTTAACGGCTATTTTTTCTCCTAAATACTTACATCTCCCAAGGATTGAACGTTGATTTCCCCATAAAAGATAATTATCCTTGACCACTAGGCGACGCAGAAAAGGAAATAATAATGGATGATACCTCAAACGTCGGATGCTTTCTTATACACTAAAGACTTCTTACACACCTTCAAACTTGGTTTTCTTAAAGGTGCTGCTAAATATATCCGTTTTTTTAATTTTGATTGGGAATTCAAAAGACTCCCTGGAGTACCTCCAACACCTTGACGTGTAACACTTATTCGGAAATTCCAAACCTCGCATTTTCATACGATATGTGTTGTAGGTGAACTTTGTGTAACAGACATGAGTGGTGCCTCCTTGTCACATCTTTCCCTATCTCATTCACACATACACGCACACACACATATATTTATTAATTTAATATTTTTTATGTGTGTTTTGAATTTTATAGCATTGGAAAATAAACCATCTTTGTTCTTTTTTTTTTTTTCCAGAAACAGGGTAATTACTATTTGAGATACCAATTCAAAGGATCGTATTATTGACACACCCTGAATCCTTAAATCGACACTTTTAATACGGGTCGTATAGCCTTTTCAATTTCCAATAAAGTTTGATGTGTCAGATTTTGTCTGGTTGACTGCACATATAGGTCTATACGCGTCGTATTGGATTTTTTTTAATAAATTTTCTTATACATTTATCTATAGTTTTAACAAAATTTCTTATAGTTTTTACAAGTTTTTTTATAGTTTTTACAAACTTTTCTTTACAAATTTTCTTATATATATATATATATATATATATATATATATATATATATATATATATATATAGGGAGCCGCTAGAATGAGAACCACCACGAGAACCGCGCCCCGCGGGTGGCCGTCGGCGACGAAATTTTTTTTACACCTAGATCCGTATATTTTAGCGGGGGGTTTAAATTTTCGGTTCAAACGGCGCGCCCGAGGGGGTAGTTTTTTACGCCCAAAGTTTGGTAAAAAAAAAAAGAAAAATTAAAAAAATTAAAAAAACCCAAACTTTGGGCGTAAAAAACTACCCCCTCGGGCGCGCCGTTTGAACCGAAAATTTAAACCCCCCGCTAAAATATACGGATCTAGGTGTAAAAAAAATTTCGTCGCCGACGGCCACCCGCGGGGCGCGGTTCTCGTGGTTCTCATAACTCGTGGTGGTTCTCATTCTAGCGATCCCCTATATATATATATATATATATATATATTTATATATATATATGGTTAGGTTAACGTACAATAGCTTCTTATCGTACAATATATACGCGATCATCTCAGTCGTCCGATCTGGTGCGAATTCACCTTTGAACATGCGATTTATGCTGAAAAACCAACATGCGAAATTGCTTTATATACCAACATGCGATTTCATCACATTTACCAACATGCGATTTCATCAAAACTACCAACATGTGATTTTCAACATGTTTTTTTATAACATGCGATTTCACAATATCGTACGTATTGTACGTTAAGGGATATTATATTTTACACTTTCACTATATATGTATATATATATATATATATATATATATATATATATATCTAAATAAAAACATTAAAAAAATTATACCTCGTACAATATTAGCAATCGAAAACATACCTCTCCTAACAACATTTATGCTATATTATTTTTTTTCTATGTGTCACTAATAAGATAGTATAGTACAGGTTTGGTACATGTATCGTATAGTATATTATAGTGTAGTGTAGTGTAGTGTAGTGTAGGTGAAGTATAGGTTTTGTATGAGCATATAGGTGTAGTAAAGGTTTCGTATATGCTTATAGTTGTAGTATAGGTATAGGTATAGGTATAGTTTAGAACAGATGTAGTATAGGTGTAGTATAAGACCTCGTATAGACCTATATGTGTAGTATAGATCTTGTATATGCTTATAGTTGTAGTATGGTATAATATAATAAACTATACTACCATATATAACATTTATTATATAATTTGGACGTACATTCATAGCACTGCATTTAACTAGGGTTGGTTAAATGAGTCTACTTTGGTAATTCGGGGAGTTATTGGAACACGCACAAGCTGATTCTAGAACGTTGGTGACTAGCACGAATAACTATAAATGGACTGTTTACATAAAATTTGTACGTTGTTTGTCAAATACGTGAATTATGTGTTTTAAATGTGAATTGCATGATTTATGTGCCATGGATTGAAAGTTGTATACTTAGGGGGAGAAGGTGTTTAGAGTATTTGTGAAACCTTAATAAAGTACTCCTAACCCTAAAACCTCCCAAAATCATCATACAACAGTCTTCTCCAAATCATTTCTCTATCATTTGGCTATACAAGTTTCACACACAAATCATAAATCTTTGATCTTTCCAATTCTCCTAGAACCATCTCTATATCCATCAAAGGCATGTGCTTGTGTTATATTGATAACTTGTTCTTTTGATTCATATAAACCTTAGATGATCCAAACAATTGATTGTGTGTAATTGATCATGCTAGATGAATATGTAATTGCTGTAGAATGTTAGATTGAATGTGTAGTGATTGTTTGATGATAGTGGGTATTGTGGACATGATAGAACTGTTAGATTGATTGATTTGATTCCTGACATTATTGATTTATGTGCGTCTGGGGGTTTTGGTTCGTGAAAACCTTGAAGAAGGGAATTTCTGATTTGTCAGACTTTATGAAGTCACAAAGTTGTCTGCATTTGTTAAACTTACATGGTCCGCACTTAAATTGATGTTTCCGTCCGCATTTGTTAAAACATATAAGAGTGCGCATAAGAATCAAAGTTGTCCGCATTTGTTTATTTCATATTGTCCGCACTTAAGTAAGTTTGACTTGTCCGGATATGTTTATTTCATAATGTCCGTATTTGTTGAACTTAAGTGAGTCCGCATTTGAAATGTCCGTACTTAATGGATTGTTAGGGTCCGCACTTGTGGTTTTTGAGGAAGTCCGCACTTGATGTATGTACATGATGGTCCGCATTTGTTAAGTAATAAGATGTCCGCACATATTTATGATATATGGTCCACATTTGTTAATCAACATCATGTCCTCACTTGTGTAAACTTGATATGTCCGCACTTATAAAGCTTATAGGGCCCGAATTTGTTTGAGTTTAAAGGTCCGAGCTTATTTATAACAGTTATGTCCGAACTTACCATGTGAACACGCACTTAACTATGTCCGCACTTAATGTATAGATCGCACATGACTTATATGTTTGCACTTAATTTTAAATGTCAGAACTTACAATATATCTAGGTTGTCAGAAAATATAAGTTGTCCGATTTTATGTATATATGTTTCTGAATGAGTTCTGAATTTGGGGTTAAAGTGGGTTTATCTTTATGTTGAATCCGAACTTACATTGTGATCATGATAATCAGGGTTTGTTGTTTATGTGTTCTGATGTTTAATAGACAATCAAGGATCCGAACTTAGCAATTATTATTGAATCTGAACTATTAACATCAACTAGAGAGAATCACAACGTGTTATCGTATGATAAAACTTGTTAATCTGATCATAACAAACATTTGGTTGTTTGGATAATTAGGGTATGGCATAACCCTACATACATATACTTATATTCACCTTACCTTATGTCGCGTGTAACGGACCTAACATATCATTAACGCGTAGAAGTACGTAACTTATACCGAGCAAACTAAGGTGAGTTCACTACTCTTACACAAGCATGCGTCCCAGGGGGACAAACAAACTAATATTCCTGGGAGGAATACTTTAACTGCTTAGGTTTAATTTCAAGGTTAGTTAATAAACTCTACTCTATCACGAAAGTCCCTAGCTAGTTGTCTGGGAGGCAACGAGGTATTAGTTGATAGCGCTATTAGGCTTGACAAACCTCACACCATACCTGGGAGGACGGACGTGAACTAATGACCTTAAACACTTTGATCAATGATGATAGACATTGATGAGGGCACCAAAAACAAACAGTCAATCGGTACAGAGTTTATTATTCATAACATGTCTTTAAACTAAAAACTTACATGATTTTCGCCAAACAAAACTGTGAATTCGCCAACTTTATGTTGACACACTTTTCTGCATGCTTGCAGCTCGTTAGGTTATTGCATAGAACGAAACTTGCAATTGGAGGAACTAAGGATGTCATGGGTCGTTCCGTTCAATAACACGTCTAATGTTATGTTATGCTTTATGAATAGTTTGATTTCAAATACTTAGAACAATTTCAAATGCTTCCGCTGAACGTAACATTTTAAAATGCACTTTTCATATTGAATAAGATTTTGTATTTATCATTTCACTGTTAGTTTAAAGTAATTAGTGGCTAGATCCCGGTACGTCACATGTCTAGCGATGAAATCCGTGTGTGGTATTCTGAGGGTGTGACAATAACAACCTTACAAAGATAACCTAGTCACTGTGTAATTCCAAACTTCATATAAACCCGTAACGGTTTATTCATACAGTTTTACATCAAACTTCTTCACATTACTTCTCTATTCCTCTTTTGTGCGTCTGCTCTACCTCAAAACCACCAACAAGAAATTCTAACTAAAACCTCACATCTCTATAGAACATGAAAGAAGGCTAAACTGACAAATTGTTAATTCGTCTTCCGCATAGAGGGAATCTAAAATTTTAATACGTAGGTGTGGAGGGAAATTAATTTTATGAAAGGGTTTTAAGAGGGAAGGAAATTTTCAGAACAAGCTTTTGAAATATTTAGTGGCATAGTAAAGTGTCACCAAAACCTATATTTGTGGTAGAAAAGTTAAATGTCACTAAAATATGTATTAAGCAACTATGACATACACAAAGTGTCACTGGAAACCGAAATTTGTGACACAAAAGCTTAATGCCATTAAAAGTGTGTACCACTAAATGATTTTTTTTTTTTTTGGTAGTAGGAGGGGTTTGAGTTAAGGAGAAGATAGAACAACAACACGAGGATGAAAAAGTGGTTGAGGTTTATTTTTTGGGGTTTGAGTATTTTGATGGTTTTAGGAGGTCTCCCATAAAACAACTTCACCTTCAAAAAATGGTGTATTTTTTAATGATGTGTTTATTTATTAGTGTGGTAATATTGTTATTTGTTCCTTTGTATACAATACAACACCAAAAAAAGAATTTGACACCACCAAGAAATTGATTTTGTACTAGTGCCACCTGGATGTGAATCCAAACAAAGACACCTAGATGTGAAAAACCAGAACCCCACTCACTTTGAAGTGTAACCTTGTCATCTTTACATGCCATGCAAGCTGCAACATGTCTTCATTTTCTCTGACACCACCACACTATGTGTCCACCCCTCAGCCACCCTCCACCACCTTAAATTCCACCCAACACCACCATCACTCCATGCACCCATCATATCGTTACCCAACATGGCTAAACTCTTTGTTTCTCTAAGCGTCCTCCTGCTCATCCATGGCTGCCTGGCTTACCAACCATTTTTCCAACAGCAAAAGCAGAGCCAGATTCAAAGAATCAATGCTCTTGAACCCATTACACGAGTTCAATCTGAAGCTGGTGTCACTGAGGTCTTTGATTCCAATGAACAGCAGTTCCAGTGTGCAGGTGTTGAGGTCATCCGACATCCGCCACAGGATTCAACCGCGAGGACTTCTCTTGCCATCGTACACCAACACCCCTATCCTCTTCTTTGTTGAACAAGGTACATTACTTTGGTTTTAGTGTAACATACATAGACACAAAAAAATGGGAGCCAATACACCGTATATTATACGGGGTATAAACGAGCTGAGCTGAGTCCGAGATTAGACAAGCTTGGGTTGGCTGTTAAATTACTTATCATAGCTAGAGTTTGTGTCTTGGTTCTATTTTTAAAACTCTGTAGTATTCAAACTCGGCTTGTGGGTAGTTTTTCACATTTTAACTTGTTTGTTTATTATTTATTATTATTAATTTATTTTGTATACATTTTTTATTTTTTTTATAATATATATTTCTAATTATGTTTTAATACTTTATAGCATTGTATAAAAGATTTCTTATCATAATTTTATTTTCACTTAAATAGAAACTGTGTGATTTGTAGAAATTAACAAGGTTCGGTATTAAAAGTTTAAATTAAAAATTTAGGGTATTAATTTTTTGTTTTGTAACATCATGAGGTATTAAAACCAACATTAGTTAAAAACTCATCATCATCATACTCAGTAAATCCCAACAATAGCAAATAAAGGTAGGGTATGATGAAGGTAAAATGTAGACAACCTTACCTCTACCCCGTAGGAATACAGAGGTTGCTTCCAGTAAGACCCCAGCTTGATAGTTATTATTTATTATTATTAATTTATTTTGTATACATTTTTTATTTTTTTTATAATATATATTTCTAATTATGTTTTAATACTTTATAGCATTGTATAAAAGATTTCTTATCATAATTTTATTTTCACTTAAATAGAAACTGTGTGATTTGTAGAAATTAACAAGGTTCGGTATTAAAAGTTTAAATTAAAAATTTAGGGTATTAATTTTTTATTTTGTAACATCATGAGGTATTAAAACCAACATCAGTTAAAAACTCATCATCATCATACTCAGTAAATCCCAACAATAGCAAATAAAGGTAGGGTATGATGAAGGTAAAATGTAGACAACCTTACCTCTACCCCGTAGGAATACAGAGGTTGCTTCCAGTAAGACCCCAGCTTGATAGTAGTTTTGCACCACGCCTTAGACATAAGGCACATAATACTCAGCACTCGGGACAAAGACCGATTAATGAATGTACCCTTTTGTCTTTCAGCTATCAACGCCACCACATGATGCATGATTAACCGTCCTCAGCTTTTAACGTTATTTTTACGAAATTAGTAAAATAACGTTAAAATTAGTACATTTTCATTTTTGCCCCGATGGCCCACACATATATACATTATATGCGCATACCGCAAGCGAGGCGTCAACATCAGTTTAAAACTAATAAGATAATTAATTAATATATTAAATAAAAGCTATATTTAAATCATAGGTTTGTTTACTTGCCCTTGCTAAATGTAGTATGAGCTTGTTTTTTTTTAAACAAGAATTTTAATGCTCCAACTCGTTTTGAGCTTTTAGCAAGCCGATCTATCTCAAGTATCTGACGAACAAATTAATGAGTTGATAAGTGAAGCTTGGGCTCGTTTCAAGCTTTAAACGAACCAATCTCGAGTAGCTCATGAGCGAATTAGCTCGTTTAAACCCCTATTTCTATTTCTGTTTGTATTTCTTAACACATCAAAATTTAAACTATCTTAGATCATGTCAAGTTTTACGCGTCAAATATTCAAATATAAAACATATGATTTGAATCACCTTAAGAGTGAACATATGTGGAGAGAAAGCATGATTTTGAATTTTAAATTTTATTGGTTGGGATACATAGGAAGTGGTATTCAAGGGGTGATGTTGCCTGGTTGCCTGGAGACATATGAAGTATCAGCCGAACAATTTGAAGGGCGTAAAGGCGGAAGCGCGTTTACTGATCGCCACCAGAAGATCCACCAGTTCTGGCCAGGAGATATGGTGGCCATCCCTACCGGAGTTGCACACTGGCTTTACAACAATGGACAAGATGAGCTTGTTATCATTGTTTTACTTGACAGCACAAACTATGCTAACCAACTTGATCCAAGCTACAAGGTAAGTAAAGTGGAAACAACCTAATTTTTATATACTTGTATAGTGTTTCATGTTTTACTTTATACATTTAAGAGTAAATTACGTTTTTGGCCCCTGTGGTTATATCAGTTTTACTATATTGACCCAAAATAAGAATTTTTTACGTTTCTGCCCCCATGGTCCCTATATCTAACCATTTTGGCCCCTAATTCTAACCAAACCCTAACTCAGGTTAATTATTAGGCACATGACTTGCACATGATGGGTAATATGGTAATTTCACCTCCCCTTTAATGAGTTTATAAATAAAACCCTAGCCCACTTCATCTTCTTCCTGATTCCATCTTCTCTGTGATTCCATCTTCTTTCAAAACCCTACTTTCAGACCAGACCTTTCACCATACCATCATCACCATACCATCAATCAACCGTACCATACATACAGAACACACACATACATACAGAACACACACACTCCCTCTCTCATCTTTCTCTCTGCTCTTTCTCTCTACTACCGTATCATCACCACCATCACCGTATCATCACCACCACCACCACCGTACCTACCACCACCACCTCCTCCACCGTATCATCACCACCATCTCTCTCTCATAAACACCCCTCTCTCTTCGACGCAAAACAGATCGAATCACAAGATCAAGCCATTCGGTTCACAAATTGAAGCTTTCTTCTTCGTCGACGCAATACAGATCTGACTTGGTGAGAGGAGTGAAGGGCGGGGTTTTAATATGGTGACGGCTAAGGTTTTGATTTGGTGACGGTATGGCGGGTGACGGATTAATGGTGGCCAATAATTTCCCCTCACTCAATTGAGTATTGATGGTAAGATATGGGGATTTATGGTAAGATCAGTGCACTAGACAAACAAGAATCATCACCAAAACCATCATCCGAAGTAGAAGTGTTAACCAAAACTCAAAAAATTGTTATTTTGGGCCAATATAGTAAAACTGATATAACCACAGGGGCCAAAAACGTAATTTACTCTACATTTAATTTTGTTTATATTTTAAATTTGGTCATCTTAATATAACTACTTTGGTAGTTAAACACTATATACTTTCTGTACCTTAAAAAAGTTATGACCATCAAATGTTCTTAACATACACAATATGGGAAAAGATCAAATATAAAGTTTATTTTGGCTAGGAAATGTAGGAAGCAATAGGATTAGGACATGTGACAACATTTAAAATAAAGAAAAAAGGTATTTTAGTCAATCCAACCCTTTCTTCTTCCTTTTCAAAACCCAGTAACTTCAAAACCCACCATTTTCAAAACCCACCATCTAAAACGCAATGGCCAGAAAACACTTAAAATGTCTGTTTTATAGTGCGATTTTCATCACCAATCAATGATTCAAACACCCGATCAACGTGTTCTTCAGCTTTTATGAAGAAAACCCAGTTTAATTTCATAAAAAATCTCGTTTTTTCCGGTGATTTTGAAGATAATCACTCGATTCGTTCGATTCGAGCGCTGATAAGTGTTTCAATCATTCAAAATTCGTCAATTGTTGAAGAAATCACTTCGATCCATGTAAGAAATTCTTTAAGTTCATTTTTACGATATGGGTTTTTGATTTAGTCATTGCGTTTTACGATCATGGCGGGGGTCCGGGGGCAGCGCCCCTGGTAGCGGGGGTCCCAAGGGCGGCAGCCCCTGGCTGGGGTTGAAAATTTAATTTTCTAGAAATTGGCTCATTTCGAAGACAGTAATTCGTAGAAAATTCAGACAGTTCACAGTCACAGACAGTTCCCAGACAGTTTTATGTGTCCATTGCGTTTTAGAAATAAGAGAGTTTTATGTATTTTCTGGCTATTGCGTTTTAGAAAAAAAAAATACATTTTTAAGTGTTTTTAGTCATTGCGTTATAGGTAAAACACATTTTTGAAGTGTTTTTAGCCATTGCGTTTTAGGTAAAACACATTTTTTAGGTGTTTTCAGTCCATTGCGTTTTAGAATGAGTCATTTTTAAGTGTTTTCTGGCCATTGCGTTTTACAAATAAGACATTTCTTTGTGTTTTTTGTGCATTGCGGTTTAGGTAAAACACTTTTTTATGTGTTTTCAGTCCATTGCGTTTTAGAAAACAGACATTTTAAGTGTTTTCTGGCCATTGCGTTTTACAAATAAGACATTTCTTTGTGTTTTTTGGTGCATTGTGTTTTAGGTAAAACATTTTTTATGTGTTTTTATGTGTTTTTAGTGCATTGCGTTTTAGGTAAAACACATTTTTATGTGTTTTTAGTCCATTGCGTTTTAGAAAGTACATTTTCTTTTGAGTTTTTAGGCTATTGCGTTTTAGAAATAAGACATTTCTTTGTTTTTTCTGGTCATTGCGTTTTACAAATAAGTCATTTCTTTGTGTTTTTTGGTGCATTGCGTTTTAGAAAAATGTCATTTTTTAGGTTTTTTTTTCATTGCGTTTTACGTAACTGAGGGTTTTTCTACTGCGTTTTACGCAACTGGGTTTTAATTTTTTTTGAAAATATAGCAATACTATACTCGTTTTAAAGATGAAAAAACGCTCGTTTTTTTTTGTGCAATTTTTATAAAAAAATAATTTCGTATGAAAGAGTTATTAACGTTTAAAAAATGGGGGGGGGGGGGGGGAATTGGAGGAGAGAGAAACTATTGGTTTGGATTGACTAGAATGCCCCTAAACAAACTCATGCGCCTCTTTTCTTCCCTTCAATTTCCATCATTTAATCTTAGGCCTTGATTAACTAAATGGATGGTCAAGATCACTTCCTAGCCTTCCTAGCCAAATAAACTTCCTATTGTCACTCCACCAGTCCACCCTACTCCATATATAAGAAAAAGAGTTAAATGCCATTTTAGTCCATGTGGTTTTCTGTCAGTTTAGTCCAAATGTTTTGTTTTTCGCCTGTCGGTCCAAAAAGGTTTTCATCGTTGCCATTTTAGTCCAATAGGTTAACTTCATCTATTTTTTTTGTAAACGACAAGCGCAATTCGGTTATTTTATATCTAATTCTGTGAATTAGAAGGGCAATTCGGCCATATAAAATGACCGAATTTTTGGCAAAATCAATTTAGGGGTATGGACTCGATACGTTTATACAAATTTCGAACGAAATACGCGTAAATTTAGACTACTCAGAAAAGCCGTGGGAGGGGAGGGCACCCGTAGCCACTTAAAAGCTTTGACCATGCTTTTTTTTGTAAAACCAAAACTCATGGTTAATTTTAATGCTCAAATTAGAACAAAAACAAACATAATTTGTCATCAAAATCAATATTCAAGAATCATCACCATTGTTGATCTCAAAATTGTTTCTTGTTGCAGAGAGTCTTCCTAGCCGGAAACTCACAAGGAGAACAAGTGCAACAAATAGAACAACCAAGATCATGGGGAAATCTACAACAAGACCGATCACTTAAAAAGGGCTCCGACAACATTTTCAAGGGGTTCACAACCGAAACTATTGCCGAGTCGTTTAATGTAGATCGCGAGACCGCAGAGTTGCTCCGTGGTGAAAGTGACCAGAGGGGACACATTGTCTTCGTGGAAAAAGGCCTTCAAGTTATCCAGCCACCAATGCGCCGTGAAGAACAAGAATACCGTGGTGGTCCTCGAGCCAATGTTGTAGAAGAAACCATTTGCTCGATGAAACTCCGGGTGAACATCGACGATCCTTCGGAAGCCGACCTTTACAACCCGCAAACCGGCCGTTGCACACGTCTCAACAGCTTCAAGTTCCCCATTCTTCAGCATTTGCAACTCAGCGCCGAAAGAGGTGTTCTCCACAGGGTAAGAACCTATGTAATACATTTAGACTCAACTAAAGTTTCTCGATTTTATGGTTTATAAATTTTATAAAAAATAATAAACTATGTACATTGGTGTAACTTTGTAGTTAGTAAAAAATATTTATTTATCTGAAGTAATTATTAAAAATGCCATAGTGTCACCGCACTGGATAATGAATGCCCACAACATAATCTACGTGACAGACGGATACATGAGGATTCAGATAGTGAACGACCAGGGTCAAGAGGTGTTCAACGACGTTCTCCAAGAACAACAACTCGTGGGGGTGCCACAGAATTTCGCAGTGGTGAAACAGCTGGCGAACAAGGGTCTAAGTGGATTTCTTTCAGGACCAACGACAACACGATAATGAACACCTTGGCCGGAAGGACCTCTGTCATGAGAGCATTGCCTGTGGATGTCCTAGCGAATGCATACCAGTTGTCGAGGCGATGCACAGAAACTCAAGTACAATAGACAGGAGTATGTGTTGTTCATGCCCGGCGGTAGTTACACCGGTTCCCGTGGTGGGATGTAGGAAGCTTAAGGTCATAGTTAGGTGGTTGAGATTTTGTTAAGAATAAAGGTGTTGTGGTTTAAGGTTTTAACGGGTCTTTGTTTTGTATTGACTTTATTTTGTCTACTACTAATTACTAGACTTTTTTTCTCGTGTCATGCTATCTATTTGATGTTTTAATGAGTTATAAATTTTGTATGACTTTACTGATAACATAGAGGACAAAAAGAAGTAATTACAACTTTTAAAACATACAGTGTATTTTTTGGAACGCAGGAATTTGATTAATAAAAGAAAAATTTAGCCAGAAGCTAGACAAAACAACTAAAAAGACAAATACATTATAGGGTTTAAAAGCATTAAATCCCAATTGTTTGTTCGCTGTAGTTGTAATCCAATGAAAAGAAAACGTCTTCACATCTTCATACAAAGTGCTTTGAGATTATTGATCTGTAAACCTATTTTATTCTTCTTCTTTTTTTTCATGTCGCCCACCATGTAACAAAGATAATGGAACCTAAAATTCTTTCTTTTGTTTGATCAAAGATGAATTCTCTAGCCAATCGATGACCGCGGAAGGATTACAATCGAAAGAGAACTAAATGGAGGTTCAACCAGAGAACAGAGATGAGATCCTATAAACTATTCGCCAACTTGGATGTGCCAAAGATGTGCTCTATTTATTTAGATTCATCACGACACAAAGGACAAAGTAATGAAGGAATACCGATTCCTTTTTTATTCAAATTAGACTAGAAGGTATGGGGGCCGGCTGAGGCCCGGCTAGGACCGGCGCCGGTCCCCCACACCAGGCATTAATATTTACTTTTCGAGGAATTTATTTAAACCAAAGGGTCGGCCTAGACAACAACGAAGATCTAAAATCATCAATCAATAATCAGGTAGACTTAACAGAATAGAAGTCAATGCCATTGAAATTCCACAACAAAGTATCCGACAAAGAATTAAGACCCATCATGTCAAGCTTTGATTTACGGTCATCGAGTTGTGTTTGGTCACATCCACCACAAATAGTTCTTCTCCAATTCCATGCATTTGTGCCAAATAGATGTAAAACCAAGCGTTGTTTGTCCATTTCTAGAGCAAAAAGTCTAGAATAGACATCTTTTAGTGCCAAGGTTCCCGTCCAAATATCATACGAAAAAGTTGTATCTCCACGACCAACCTTTTCTTGTATTAACTGAGAAAGGAACGGACCCGCTTTCAAGTAACTTTTCGAAAAGTTTACGCATAGCTGGCCTGACATGGTTGGGTGTGCTTATAAAAAGATGGCTAATTTTAGTTGTTGTATTCACTAATTTAAGTTTTAATATTTTTAAAACATGATAAATTACTATCAAACTACAACTCTCGCTAGACAAGTGCACCTATCATTGGTGTAATACAGTGATGGTAAGATACCGTGGTCGTCCAAGATACAAGAATATTAGTACCGAGTCGTTAACGTCTAGTCAAATCCAAAAGTAAAAGTTTTAAACATGGCTCAAAAGAAAAATGAATAAGAAATTAAAAAGGTAATAATAAATAATAGAAAAATGCGTGTTTAGAATCAACATACCTCTTGATACTTTGTAAACTAGATATTACCATGGGGTAATAAGAAGTATCTTGGTTCGAATCATAACACACTTGGTCCTTCCGCTTTGAATCAGCAGGGAAACGCCAATCGAGGCCAGAATATATTATTAATTAATTAGATAGTTTAAAGAGTTTATATTACTCGTCCCTATTAGTCCGCCAGTGAGTCGTCAATTTCTCTAAGGTAGTTACTTTTATATATACTAAGCCATTTACCACTACAAGAAAACTGGGTTTTTAGTACGCGCAAAAGCGTCCTAAAATGCTATTTTATAGGACCTTTCGTTTAATAGGACCAACGGGAAAAGCGTTTCATGTAAAGGGGTCGTAATAAGTCCCGGAACTAAAAAAACGTCCTAACATCTCAAATAAGATTATGAAACCAATTTTATGGTCGCGTAATATGTCTTTGAACAACCAAAATAGTGTCCTAATAAAAACATATTAGGACACTTTTACGATGTTCTAACATGTGCTTACATACTTTTAATCTTTTAATACACTTACAAGCGTCCTTATAAATTAATTGATAAGACCCTTATGATGTAACATTATAGCTAATTTAGTACCAAGAAAACGGTCATAATATACCAAATAAGATTATGAAACCAATTTTATGGTCGCATAATATGTCTATAGACAACTTAAATAGGGTCCTAAAAAGAACATATTAGGACACTTTTACAATGTTCCAATATGTGATTACCTATTTTTAATCTTTTGATAGACATACAAGCGTCCTTAAAAATTAATGAGTAAACTGCCATTTTGGTCCCTGTGGTTTGGGCATTTTTGCCATTTTAGTCCAAATCTCAAACTTTTTAAATCTGGGTCCCTATGGTTTCATCTTTATTGCCATTTTAGTCCAAAATTCAAAATCCCCCCTTTTTTTGACTGTTCCAAAAAGTTTGAGATTTGGACTAAAATGTCAATAAAAGTGAAACCACAGGGACCAAAATGGCAGTTTACTCTTAATTTTGGACTAAAATGGCAATAAAAGTGAAACCACAGGGACCCAGATTTAAAAAGTTTGAGATTTGGACTAAAATGGCAAAAGTCCCTAAACCACAGGGACCAAAATGGCAGTTTACTCAAAATTAATTTATAGGACCCTTATGATGTAACGTTATAGCTACTTTAATATCAAGAAAATGGTCTTAATATCCCAGATAAGATTATAAAACCAATTTTATAAACAGACAATCAACATATAACATCCCAATAGTTATTGTATAACATCAACTAATGAAAGAATCATTATATTTCAAATAAGCATGTTCATAACAAAAATAGTAACCATAAATAAGTTATAACATTATCTAAACATAAATTCTTAACATTTAACAAAGAATTTAAAAGCAATTAAAGAAATAAGAAGCATAAAATCTTGAGTCATCATGCGTCCTCAATCCTCATGGACTACCTACAAATAAACCATCCATGTATAAGCATTAAGTTTCATGATATTAAAACTATGTGTATCACAAGTTTAACAAATACATACCGAGATGAATGGATAGGGCCATGCGATGGATGCACCAATACAATCTTGAATTGTAGAAAATAAACCATATGGTCTTACCAAGTTTTCATCTTTTTTATTGGTACTTGAATGTTTACCTCACACCATTCTGGTCCAATCTCTGTACCACCAACTAGATCATTTGGGTCCAAGCTCAAGCTCTGGACCCTTCCTCTTGCTACAGTCTCGGTAAAGTTTAGATTGCTTTTGAGGAAAACTTTATCTCCGACCTAGATTTTAGTTTTCAACAAGTATTTATTAAACTCTAGTCATAATAGTGCAAAAAATCATTTTACAAAAAAATAATAATAAAGTTTTACACTAGCAGGCTAACATTTTTATAGAAAAACTAAGGAAAATTGTTTTTTTAAAGATTTATATAGAAAAATACCCGTAAACGTTGATGTCCATTGGTTACATTGGGGAAATGTTGTGATGCAAGAGGTTGAACACTGAAACCACCCCTCGACCCTTCCATCTCTGATACTTGGGCTCGTAACTGGACCACAGTACTAGTAAGTTCTTCACATTGAGACTTCAATTGGATGTTTTCTCTATGACATGACGAACGACTTGGTATTATACCCCAAACATCAGCAGCACGGACACCCAGACCATACATAACCGCATCACCATTTCGATCATTACCCATTACTTTAGAAAAAACATCATCTGGTCTAGGCTTATCGATCGAGCCCTCGGGAAGATTAGAACTAAGTTGTTGCATTTGTGCCTATATTAGACATAGTAACAAAAATAAGGTATGTATTTTTAACAGCATCAAGAACTCACAGAAAAAAATGTGTATGAATATATGAGCATATTACTTACAATTGCATTTGAAGCTTCCAAATTTTTGGTAGTTCCATCTTTGGAGAAACATGCACGAAACATTTCCAATCGACTTGGATCTTGTCCCTTAGATGCCTGTTTGAATAAAAAGAAAATAAGTATTAACAATGGATATCGACATGTTACATTAACAATTGCACTATCTCATACAACCACCTTTAGCTCCTCACGGACTCGAGCATAACTTTTTTTACCCGTTACTTGAACCATCTTCTTCTTTGCCCGATTCGCCTTGTTTTTTTCACTTACTAGATTCAGTAGACAACTGAAATTTCAGAATGGGAAATAAACTAATGTTATTTAAAATGAATTTTAAAAATTAAACCCCAAAAAAGGCCAAAAACCAGCCTTATCAAGGATCGAACTCGTGACCTTCGTTACGTGTGCACACAACTCGACCAATTGGGTTATGTGTCTAACCTGTTCGTTTCATGATTTTAATTATACATATATAGAATCCAAGTTGTTTCAAGTTCTGGTTTTAATACAAAAGGTTATAATGTGCAGCGACAAGTAAGGGACGGGACTCGAACCCGAGCCCTTTGTGTATTGTATCAGCATCAAACAACCACTATGCCAAGATGGCAGATGTGGTTTACTTTGTTTTTTTTTTTTTAATTCATTTTAGCACAATAATAGTTTGCCATCTTCAAACAACATAAAAGGAATACAAGCATGCGACTGTTTGATCCTTAATCACCAACATACGTGGTAACGGCATTATCATCGTCGCTTGAACTGTATATGTCAATACATTCACCTAGAAGCTTAATGGCATAAAGAATTCTACTTCTGCATGAACTGTAACATAAACTGAAGTACTGAACACACAACCGATCTGAAATCTTGTAAATCCCTAAGGTATTTGCCTAACTAGCTAATCATGAACTGAACACACAGTCCAGTTATTAAATTAACAAAATCATCACAAACAACCTACATATTTTCAACCTATTACCATATATATCTAGATTTTGAGAAGAAATTTGGAAGAGCATACATATTTCACCGGTCTCCGTGCATGTAGAAACAAGTACTCATCAAAACCCTAGGTTATACAACAACTAAATCTCACAATTATGATGTTACACTTCACTTCCAATTATAAATTTCTTCTACGACATAAGTATTACCGGTGACTAATGCCCACAATACTTAACATTTTTAACAAACAGAGCTTGAAGTTCAATAGCGATATCAGTAACCATTCTTAGGTTAAAAAAGTAACCTACCTACTGCAAGATCCTTTCAGCAATAACAGGTACTCACCAAAACCCTAGGTTACACAACAACAAAACCACACAAAAACACAGTAGGACCAAGATCAATAAAGGGATTATAAAATTAGTTAAATGAATCAAAGCAACTAAATCTATATGATAGAATCCAAAACAAATTGAAAACTTAGAAACCTGCACAAAGCTTTAAATTTATTGAATAACTTCTATTGAACCACTTGTAACTGCCGATTGAATAATCCGGCATTGAATCACAAATAATCGCCGAAAGTTAGATAAACTCCGCTAGTGGTGGAATTGAGTTTATGCGGTTTGAGAGTGGAGAGGGAAACTCAAAATTTTAGGGCAGTTGCCGCTAATCTCAAGTCTGATATACATTATTATTTTTATTTTTATTTTTTCAAATATTACATAAACTATATGAGACACTACCATAAATAGGGATGGCAATCAAACCTGAACCCGTTGGGTAAACCCGAAACCTGATACATTTGGGACGGGTTCAGGGTCGGTTAATCGGGTTTGGGACGAGTTTTGAAATAGTTTTTATTTTTTTCACGGGTTTGGGACGGGTTTGGGATTCAGTGATATACCCATTTACCCGACCCAATTACCCGATAAAGTGTACCCGTTTACCCGATTGTATACCCAATATGATTTCTTTTATATTAATAAATATGTATATATATGATACATCCATTTTTTACACATATAGGTATTCTATTCCGTATACATTGTAGTTATTTAATATATATTTTTATAATGACAATATAAAATGTAATCGGTTAGTAGTTACCCGATAGATACACAATGGGTTTTGAGATGCGTATACCCAATGAGTAATCTTTTTAAATTAATGGGTTTACCCGAAACCCACGGGTATACCCGATACCCGATGGGTATTTACCCGCTAGAAACCCGACGGGTTTTGGGACGAGTTTGGGACAAGCTTATCTAACCGGGTTTGGGTTTGGGATTACCTAAACCCGTCCCAAACCCGACCAATTGTCATCCCTAACCATAAACTTCGTATTACAATAATAATTTATTATAACAAATTCATTTTAGTCATATATATATATATATATATATATATATAGAACAAAGATCCGTTAGGAACCACCTCTTATTGCGAGAACCAATGTAAACACAAAAGAAAAATCCTAAAAATAGCTAAAAATCATACAAAATTGTTTTTTTTAATATTCTTATAAAAACACCGTTACTTTTCGAAGCCAAATTTTTTTTTTTAAAATTTTTTTTTTGGATACTAAAAGTAGCGATTTTAACATAAAAAAATATTAAAAAAATAGATTTTTTTAGATTCTTTTAGGTTTTTTGAGGGTTTGATTTTTAGCATTTTAGCTTGAGGGGGGGGGGGGGGGGGTTAGGTTTTTTTTAGGTTTTTTGGGGGTTTTAGTTTTTAGCATTTAGCTTTTGGGGGAGGGGGGGTTACCGGGTTAGGTTTTGGGGTGGGGGAGTTTAGGTTTTTTTTTTTTTTTTTTTTTGGGGGGGGGGGGGGGGGTGTTGGGGGTTAGGTTTTTTTAGTTATTTTAGGTTGTGTTCACATTGGTTCTTGCGGTTCTCGCAATAAGAGTGGTAGAGTTCATTTGAGAACCAATGTGAACACAACCAAAATAAACCTACTCTACCATCACCCAAAAATTTAAACACCCACTCCCTCCCCACCACAACCCAAAAAACCTATCCCCCCCCCCCCCCCCTCCAGAAGAAAAAAAAAAACCTAATCCCCATCCCACCCCAAAAGAAAAACAATAATAACTAACAATGTTACTTATTTAGCAACACACTAGGATTATACTAAGGGGAGGGGGTGGTTCACTAGTGATAGAATTCTATCACTCACAAGCACCAATCAAGTTCCGTCATATCATCGATCATTTTTCCATCACTCACAACCTTTTTTAGTCGGGGTGGTCATCACTCATCACCACACCCAACAATTTCCCCCCAACCAACAATTACACTCATAAAACAAAAGAATAACGCGTTGAAAATATTACGAAATCGTGTTTTCGTTATAATATAACGCGTTGAACAATATGCCGGCGGTGGCTCATCACTCGTTATACATCATTCCGTTATACAATAACGGCACCGCCCCGGCCTCTCTAAGTTACTTATGAAGTTAAATCGATAACATTAACTAGTACAAAAAACGGATGACATGTTAGGTTTGAAAAGGCAATGAAATATAGTTATTTTGAATTCATATCCTTTATCATTTTCCCTAATCGTTTTGAAGATTTCCAATTTATCATTTTCCCTACCTATGTAATCGTTGAAGATTTCTAAGATAAATAATTCAGCATTTATCCAATGAAGCCACCTCTCTTTTCTTTATTTCTTTTCTATAGATTTTGAATAAATTCTACCTTAACGTTATTTTCAATGAGAATCTATACTATATCATAAAAGAAACCACTTTAGGGACACTTGTCATCATATTATCATATTAGGTCATCTCTTATAGATAATTATTATTTTAGTTTAATTTATTCAAATTAATTAGATAACCATCGTACTAAATATTATTTTATTTAATAATATATATTATTAATAATCCTTCTACTAAATATTATTAGTTTAATATCTTATGTATAATTATTATTTGAGTAATTACTTTAGGGACACTTGTCATCATATTAGGTCATCTCTTATAAATAATTATTATTTTAGTTTAATTTATTCAAATTAATTATAGATAACCATCCTACTAAATATTATTTTATTTAATAATATATATTATTAATAATCCTTCTACTAAATATTATTAGTTTAATATCTTATGTATAATTATTATTTGAGTAAATTGCCATTTTGGTCCCTGAGGTTTGTTCACTTTTGCCACATTAATAAAAAAAACTCAAACTTTTTAAATCTGGGTCCCTGTGGTTTCACTTTTATTGCCATTTTGGTCAAAAAATGAAATCAACTGATATTTGGGTAATAAAATTCTGTTATTTTGTCCATTTCATTAGGGACAAAACGGTTAATATATAATTTTATTATAACACATTATTAATTAAATTAATGAAATTAGCTGATATTTGGCCATTTTCCCCTGGGGAAAAGGACAAAACAAAATGATTCTATTAGCCAAATATCAACTGATTTCATTTTTGGACCAAAATGACAATAAAAGTGAAACCACGGGGACCCAGATTTAAAAAGTTTCAGTTTTGGACTAAAGTGGCAAAAGTGATCAAACCTTAGGGATCAAAATGGCAGTTTACTCTTATTATTTAGTTTAATCTCCTTCTCATTTATAATATTATTTATTTGAATTAATTATACTTGAACGTTTTGTTTAGTTTGGTATCAAATAAATTTGACGAAACTTAAAATACAATTAACTAATATTATTTATCATTTATACATTTACAGAGCTTTAAATAATATGTTAAATTTATTGAGACTTCGTTAACAAATGTTTCAACAACAGAATAATCTTTTTATATCACGAAAACCAAACTTTGTATTATTATATTAAATATTTTTATTTTCACTATACGAAATTACATTTACTCGACTCATGTAACACATGAGGTTTTTTAAGATATAACTTTTTTTATTATTTGATATATAAAATTAGATTTATTCAATTCGTAAAATACACGGGGTTTTTTAAGGATATATATTTTTAATTATTTAGTACAGAAAATTACATTTATTCAAACCGTCTAATGAGCATATTTTTAAAGATGGAGTTTTTTTTATTGTTTCGTATATAAAATTACATTTATTCAACCGTGTAATAAATGATGTTTTTTAAAGATGTATTATTTTATTATTTGGTAAACAATATTACATTTATTCAACCCGTGTAATACACGTGGTTTTAAAGATATAACTTTTTTATTTGGTATATAAAATTACATTTATTCAACTCGTACAATATGATTCTTATGGATATAACTTTTTATTATTTAATATATAAAATTATATTTATTCAACCCGTACAATAAATGAGAATTTTAAAGATTTATTGTTTTATTATTTAGTATATAAAATTTATTTATTCAACCCCGTGTAATACACGGGGTTATAACCTACTTCTACAATATCTCAAACCATTTGAGCACCGGTAACCTTAATTAAACAGCATTGACTCAAAAATTAACCAATAATAATAATTGTAATTAACCAATAATGACCCTAACTCTAGATAACCATTACCAGTAATGATCCTAACTTAACTCCAATAACGATAAGCATGTGATTTGATGTAGATTCTGATGGCAAAAAAAGAAGAAAAAAAACTGGTACCATATATAAAGTGCCATTGAAAACCTATTTTAGTGGCATAGAAACTAAATGCCACTAAAAGGAGTGCTAAACAAGTATACCATACAAAAAGTGCAATTAAAAACCTAAATTAGCGGCACAAAATCTATATGCCATCAAAAGCGTGTGCCACTAAATGACATTTTTTGTAGTGATTCTTATGTACTTTAATATAATGGTATAACCGTGGGATTTGGATGGTGTATACCCCAACACCTTGCTCGGTTTTAATTTATAAATGAAAGCTTGAGTTGCCCCTTCAAAAAAAAATTTGATTGAGTTTGTGTCCCACTTTCAACCAGAGATGACCACAACCCAGGGTGGAAATGAATGTAGCAGGTTGAATGATGAAACTTTAGTTTCAAAATTATTGTTTGTTTACTACCATCCCGTGTAATCACGGGTCAATAACCTTGTGTTATTATAAAACTCTAGTGAATAAACGTCCTATAAAACTTATGTTTTACGACTCAAATATCAAGTATCCTATTACGGTGTATTTTATAATAACATCATAATGATTAAGCGTCCTATAAAGGTTAAAGTTATAAGACTCTAGTGTCAAGTGTCCTATTAAGTTATGTTATAATAAAACTCTAGCGAATAAGCGTCCTATAAAATTGATGTTTTATGACTCAAATATCAGGTGTCCTATTAAAGTGTATTATAATAACACCACAATGATTAAGCGTCCTATAAAGGTTAAATTTATAAAACCCAAGTGTCAAGTGTTTTTTTAAGTTATATTATAATAAAACTCTAGCGAATAAGTGTCCTATAAAACTAATGTTTTATGACTCAAATATCAAGTGTCTCATTACGGTGTATTATAATAACACCACAATGATTAAGCGTCCTATAAAGTGTAAAGTTATAAGACCCAAGTGTCAAGTGTCCTATTAAGTTAAGTTATAATATGACTTCGACTAGAAAAGGTCCTATAACATTGAACATTTATGACTTAGCTACAACGTGTTCTATTAAGTTATGTTATAATAGGACCCCAGATGATCAAGTGCCCTAATACAGTACCACAAAATGGGACACTAACAATTAAATGTCTTATAAAGTACTTTATTAGGATATACATTTTAAGTGTCCTATTAAATTATATGATAATAGGACCTCAAAAAATCATCCATCCTATTAAATAGGTTTTTAGGACACCGGTTTAGTAGATTATATTATAAAAGGACCCCAAAAGTTCATTAGTCCTATTACATAGTTTTTTAGGACCCTCTTTTACAAGCGTCCCACAGAAAATGTCCTAAAAAGCCATTTTTGTTGTAGTGTACACTCTGGTGTTCTCTCCGCGCACAGGCAAGAGCTTATCCAACCCGAAATCTCATTCAAAACCTTTAACCTCCGCTAAAAACATCAACATGTTTTTACTCTACAAAGACACAGAAAACATGAACGACCCAAGTTAATGGCGTCGCAAGATCATTGATAGATTTTAAGAATTAGGTGGAAACTCTAATGAGCCAACTTAAGAGTGCACTATTATTTCAATATCTTTAAATAAACCATTCAATTACTTAAAATCATTAACACACACACACCTTATTCACCCATAATCTTCCCTAGTTAGCTCAACATCAAGGGGATAAGTTTCCCCCAAACACCTTCAAGAATCTAACCAAGAATGGCAATGGAATTAGATGTTACCACACTTGAAAAAATTATATAAATCATAAAAAGCTTGATTACGTTAATGATTTTTTAGTTTTCCTAATGCTTACAATGACTATAGATAGTGTGTAGTGGAGAAGAGGGGAGAAAATGCGCAAGTGAAAATTATGGAGAATGACCTCTATTTATAGGCTGGCTGGGGCCCACACACGGGGAGTACCTGGCTACTCCTGGTTTACAAGGCACGACCCATGGTCAACTTTGTGGGTCCCACGGGATCTTCCAAATCTTTCAAAAGGTCTATTTGACTTGTACTGTCGCGACATGGCGTGTGCATTGGCTTTTCTTCTTCGTTCTTCGCACAATTGTCTTCTGGATGTATCTAGCAGTCTCTGGATACAAGGCATGGGGCGTATCTGGACATTTTCTCCCATTTTATTCCTTTTTTGCCCGATTTGCTTCTTTTGTTATTCTGGGGTTAGTTTTGTCTTGAAAATCAAATCTAAACCAATTTAAGCCTATTTTGAATATATCTTTAACAAAACATAATAGAAAGTGTGTATAAAATTATATAAAAAATTTGTATTTTAGCTCATATCATATGTCTCCACACTTGAATTTTTGTTTGTCCTCAAGCAAAACTCTATAAATTTTTGTTTTATTGTGCACCCAAGATTTTTTTTGGTTTTGATCTGTGGGCCAAGAACTGAGCATCTCCATGTCTTTCTCTTACTTCAACCTTTTTATTTTTGTTTTTAATTTATATATTTAAAAAGACACGGAAAAATATTACAAGCTTACGAAAAATTGTCTTTTATACCAAATCACACATCTCACAATGTTCGCTCAACACTTGCTTATATCTTATGTTGGGGGTAAACATTTGAGTCACAACGAAAGAAGAAAATATTATAGGCTTGACAAGTGATCGAATCCTCAACTGCTTAACCAAAACGACTAAGCATCAAGAGGTCTTTTATTGGATTTTTAGGGCAATTTCGGGTAAGGTGTGAATTAGTTATTTTTTAAATATATTTTTCAAGACATTTTCGAAGTGGCTGTACAAATTTAAATCAAGCTATAACCATTTTGAGTTTGGTTTATAGATTTGATTTTAATTTCTTGAGGTCGAGAAGATCGAACTATACAAGATGCAATATATACATACACACACACACACACACATAAACGGGTTCAGGAGAAAACGTTCTAAAGTGTGAGAACGGTGAGAACGGTGAGAACGCATCCGGATGGAACACGTGGCGCGGGATATAATCAGGGTGGGAGGGGCTTTTTTGTCTTTTTTAATCTTCTTTTTTCCTAATTTCGTGTGTCACAATGCTGCTCTATTTTTGGCATCTAAGATTATTTTGGCGTTAATTAGATTCAATAACTACTTGGCGTTTTACTATTTTTTTGGATATGTCTCGTTGAATTAATTGTTTTTGTGTTACATAGATAATTTTTTGGGCGTTATGGCATTCCCAGTTGAACTAATCCCATATTTGTTATAAGGGTATATTTTTTGGCGTTCTTGGAGTTATCCTTCATTACCATTCATTAATATTTCATAAGATTACAATAAGACGAAATCAAAACAAACTAATAGTCTTATGTGTATGGGATTACATCAGAGATGTACCCATCGCTTTGTTCATCACTTTCTTCATATTCATCATCATCATCATCATCATATTTTGCATTGGCGTATAACGCCATCATCTCGTCTCTTCTTTGCTGCAGCCTATGGCCCTATACTTAAATATCATTACAACCCTGGATCTTGCATCGTTCGAAGGTGCTAAATCACATAGTTGTTCAAGAAGATGTCGCTTCTCTGTCTTCATCATTTCCTCCATCGACAATGAATATTCCACCCCATATCGATAAGTCACTTCAAGCGTTCCTGCTTCTTCATGCACCACCCAGCTGCTAACTATGGGTAGAGGAGTATCGTCAATATCATCATCATCATCATCGTCATCTTCTACTGGAAATTTTCTCTCCAATCTTCTTATTACCTTTCGAGTTCTTTCACAATCGTTGGCCATTGGAACCCCAAGGGCCAGAATATCCCTCTGAACCCCTTTATCCATACTAAGTATGGCCTTGATTGTCTTGACCTTCACCATTCTTCTATCAGAGAACTTTAGGATGAAACGTCTCTCCGACCTTTCAAACCTCCATGCAATAACCTTAGCCATTTTTACGTTGTATAGTGTTTTGGAAAATGTTGGCGTTTTAGACAATGTGTGGCGTGTTAAAATGATTTTTTTCCCACCATGTAGGATGCAGTCCTATAAAGTGACAGATAATTATGGCGTTTTGAAAAGATAAATAAATTCAATTTCCCATGGAGTAGCTTTTAATATAATAAATGTTAGTAATAATGTTTCTGTCGCTTCAGTTTACTGTTTGTAGTTATTGTTTTGTTTCAGCTTCATCTATAGTTAGTAATAATGTTTCTGTCGCTTCAGTTTATTGTTTGTAGTTACTGTTTTGTTTCAGCTTCATCTGTTTATGGCTGTAATTATGACGTTTTCTATTTTCAATGGCGTTTAGATAAAGATGGCACTTTGTTCTATTCTCTTGCACATTGTTTTATACTTTTTTTTGAGTTTTTAATAATAATTGTCCAAAGTAATTTCATTATAGTTTGGAAGTTTGGTCGTTTTATGGCATGATGGCGTTTCACAAGCATTTGTCCGTTTGGTGTTTTATTATATTTTTTAGAGAATTAATGTATTTGTTCTTAGCTGAAAATTACATAACAAACAACATAAAAAGAAAATTAAAAAAAAAAAACAGAAGCAATTTATCTTCCAAATTTTCACTGTCATCAGTCTCTTTCTTCTTTTGAAACTACAAGAACTGTCACAAATAAATGACGTTTTGGTTTTGGTGTGGTTTTTTGTTGTTCATGTGTTGAAGTGGGTTTGTGGATGTTAGAGACATAGATCGACGCCGTGTGGGTGGATGCTATTTGTCCGTCTTCTTCATTATCATCATCATCGAGTCCAAAATAACATTTACACTGGGATCGGTCTCTTCTCTTTATCTAAACCTTCACCCCAACCCGGAAGGGCTGACGTGTCACATAACATTGGTATCGTAAACAAAAGTCATAATTCTATTTATTTATTTGACAAGGATACAACCACATGACAACTAAACTTGAGGTTAATATACAAGCTGACACATTCGACTAGATTAACTGACATCTTCAGATTTACTCCTAAGCGTTTATTCTTCTCTCATACTTCCACCCAAAGTAACTTGTCAACCTGTGATGGGAAAAAGATTTACGAAATGAGCCAAATGCCTAGTACAGAATAATAGGCTTAAAATAATAACGATAACTGTAATAACAATGGAAACTGTAATAGAACTAATAACATACACAATTTCATAAACACAATCAGTAATACGATACGATGCAGAGTAACCCAAAGAAACAAAACTTATATTAAGGATGTTCCCATGAGCCCACATAAAAAGTAAACCATAAGTGATGACACAGTCAGTCACATGAAATGGCGCAGGTTGGCATACCCACAACCATTTCCCGTAGCAGAAACCGTAACTTAGGTAGGATCGATCCATACGCCTACTAGTAGCTTTGTACAACACTTGTACCTAGAGATGTCATGAACTAATCTCTCCGTTATGGAAGGAGCACATGTTGTTGCCACAACAACACGCCCGTGGGACACTCCACGAGAAGCTAGAACTCAGGGTAACAAAGCAGAATTATCTTAATCACATAATTTTGTACAATAACCATAGTAATTGATTAATTATAACAACATGTAACATATATCGGAGCATCCGATAATGAGTTTAAGAAAGTATGAATCTACCGCATGAAACAAGGTCAAAATCAAGACGTAATACTGACCAAAGCATAAGAAATCGGAGAACTAATCATAACATGAAACTCATATGTCTTGATAAACGATACTTTGATAATGTAGCCAGGTGTTTATATATAGGAAGTACCACAACTTATCCACCACACCCAGATACGTTATTAAAGTTCTGCTTATCAGGATATTCGAGATTCATATCACTTTCCTTGACATAAACAGATTGACAAAAGTCTGAAACAAATAATAATCTTAAGGAACATGAAACAATGGACAGTCAACCGAATTGAGCTGTCAAAGACGTTAGGACTTCTAAAGGTATATATATAATTTAAAGGGTTTATAAACAGTTGAACCAGATAACAAAGGAAGGGGTAAGAATCCGTACCTTTAATGTTCCAAAGTCATACCAATGTTTTCACGAACGTCCCATAGGATCTACCTACGAGTTACAATAGCTTTAGAAATATACTGTTTGGTGTACTTTTTAATAACTTAGTTCTTTAAATTCAATAAAAACATTTACCGTACAACTTTTATATTTAAATTGTTACTATACTTTTTAAATGTTAACTTTTTGGTAATATATTAGAATTTCTATGATATGTTCTTACCTAAATATAGCTTATAACACTTTATATAATAATTATTTTCATATTCTGAGCTAAACTGTGGTTGGTTTTAAAGAGGTTTTATTATCTTTTTCTTTATACACAAGATTAAAATAATAACTAGTGATATTCCCTCACTCTTCGCGGCAGGAATTAGCTCGGCATCAATTCGGTTTGTTCCAGTACCGACACTCACTATTATAATCGAAGTACCGACACTCACTATTATAATCGAAAGAGAAAATCTTACATCAATCGAAATCAACAAAAACGAATATCGATACAAATATTGTTGTTGTTCAGTTGATATTGGATTGGTTTGTTTTTGTTCTATGTTTAATTTTTTTTTCAACATTGTGATATAGATTTTATTGAAAACGAATATTGTGATGCTATCATACAAAACCGAGCCGAAACAGAATGAACAACATTTGTATCTGGTATTTATTTTTATTGTTTTTGTTTTTGATAACCTGAAAGCATATCACTCCGGTACCGCACTAAATTGAACTGAACAACATCAATACCGGTATGTATTATGTGTTATGGTTTTCTGTTTGATAATGAATACCGTGTGAACAAAGAAGACAAAATGACATATGGGTGTCATTAGTCTTTTTTTCTTGAAAATTTGTCCATCTCATGCAGCAAAATCTTACTCCCCTCACCTAACAAACCCTTCAGCGAAACTTCACGCAGAACATTACTGAGTATCCAAGAAACGATGTTTGCCAACGTTGATTTTTCTAACTTTTTGGCATTTTATAGTTAGTGGTATTTAGGAACCATTGTGTTTGTTTTTTTGGTGTGATCAACGGAAGGTGCTGAGACATTTCTCTTTATAAGATGTTTTTGGCTCGTAGTTTAGGCGGGATATTATTATAACAATAAATGCAATTAATAAAGTATCCGGTGTTGCTCAGCTTTATCTGTTAAGTCTGTAACACGTCCTATCTTTCAAGCTTGGCGTTTATATTTTATGGCGTTTTACGTTTTATGGCGTTTTGGTAGGCTAAGACCTTAACTAAAACACAAAAAAAAAAAAACTACGCAGTAAATAAAATGGACGTTTTCTATTTACTTGGCATTTTATTTTTTAATGGCGTTTTATGTATGAAAGGATGTTTACCCTTAATGAAGCACGTTTTAGTAATAAAATTGATGTTATTTACTATAACGTCACCGCGCCAATATAGTCCATAGATTGTTTTAATCTGACGATCCATAACCGTTCTCACACTTTTCACCGTTTTCCCTAAATTCTAACCCTATATATATATATATATATATATATATGGTAGGGTTCATGAGTGAATAATGATTTATTTGTGAACAAAATGAACTTATCCTGACCATTGATTTTGTAGATCTAGATTTTTTCTTTAGTGACAAGATTGTAATTATTTTTTGTAACTTACATGTAATTTAATAGACACAACGGTATAATTGTATAATTCTATCTTCATTTAATTAATTAATTTTTTCTCTCTCCTGATTTCTCTTTCCAATTAAAAGAAATATTTAATTACATTCTTTATATTTTTTTTTCTCTCACATATTACCTAACTTAATATTACATAATTTAAAAAAAATAAAAACATTATCAAATATTGTTCCATCTAGAACACAATTAAAAATATTTAATTACATTCTCTATACATATATGTATTAGATCAATGTTTGATGAAAAGATGTATAGTGGAAATAATATGTAGTAATACACAAGTGTATAAGTCTGGTATATTTCGACAGGTATACACTATGTACTTGAATAATACACAGGTGTATACGTCTGGTATATACCGACCCGTATACACATATGTACTTGAATAATACACAAGTGTATAAATCTGGTTTATAGCGACCCGTGGAGACAAGATGTAATAATACACAAGTGTATAAGTCTTGTATATACTAACCTGTATACACATATGTTAAAATTCAATTTAATTAGGTTTAATATTTAATTTTAAAAGGAACATAATAATTTATATAAAAAAATAGCCATTCAATCTCTTATAATTAATAATTAAAAATGAGAGAGAGAGAGAGTTAAGAGAGGAGGAAATTAAGGGATTCTAATTAAAAGTACTTGGTTAATATCAGTCTTACCCTTTTAATCTAAAAAATGATGAAGGGTCAAGATTAATTCACTTAGTTCACTCTCAAAAAGTTGTTCACTCATGATCCTAATCCTCTATATATATATATATATATATATATATATATATATATATATATATATATTCATCATGCCCTTTTGTGGAGCGGGTCTTCTAAAAGAAAGAAAGAAAGGCATGAAAATGGTTTTACTTTTGAAAACTATATTTTTGCTACAAAAAATTGGGTTTTTTTTAAAAGGAAAATATTTTCGGTTTTTTATTTGGACTAAACAATGAAAAGGTATTTGGCTCATAAGGGTTAACTAAAAGGAATGTGTTTAATGAGAGGTTTAGAAATGAAATGGCTAAAAATAGAAATCCTTAAGCCACTATAACTTGTTTACTCGCATCCTGTTTTAGGTTTTTAGACCGTATACACTTTTCAAGTTCTAAATTTCCAATGAACGTTCGACTAAAATACTCATATAAAAAAAGGAGCATATATATCAATATTTTAAGTACACTTATAAGGCTCAAATCCTCACATAGAAATGAGTAAGAAAGTTAAGTGTGATTTTAGCATAAAAGAAGATTTTATTGTTTCTACTTGGTAACACCTAAAAGTTTCTTTTTATATTTACAAGTTAAAAAAACGTTTTTATAGGTGTTTTAGCTTTTGAAAATTGTTTTTGATGCGAGTTATATTTAAACGGATGATAAATTTTTACAAGAATAAAGTTTATTTTTGTATAAATTTTAAAAAACTTTGGGATAGCAAAGTGGTTCCACGAGAGTTTTGTGAACGACTTGATTTTTAAGATTCACAAAATTCAAGTTTTTATTATTAACCCGTATTTCTCTCCCCATACTTAAAATACACATTGTCCCTAATGTGATTAACCATAGTTAGCTTATTTAAGATAATAAAACGTGTAAAGACGACAAAGAAACAAGACTTCCTTTTGGTGGAAGTCGAAGTTAGTTTATTTAAGATAATAGAAGGTCTAAAGAGAAAAAAGAAACAAAGGAAGTCGAAGCGTTTAAGATAGTAAAAGGTAAAGAGAAAAAAGAATCAAGACTTCCTTTTAATGGAAGTCGAAGCGAATCCGGTTGTTAAAGCATCTACTGTCAGAATTGTTTTATCTGTTGCAATTTTAAATGCCATGAAGCTGCATCAACTAGATGTCAAGAATACTTTCTTGAATGGCAACTTAAGTGAGACAGTGTTTATGGAGCAACCACCGGGATTTGTTAAAACATAGTTTCCTAATCATGTGTGCAAATTATCTAAAGCTCTATATGGCTTAAAACAAGCCTCGTGTGCTTGGTTCCAACGTTTGAGCCCTTTTCTTCTTTCTGATGGGTTTACATGCAGTCGTGTTGACACTTCTTTGTTTGTGTTCACACGGGCTTATTCCATCATGTACTTGATCGTGTATGCTTATGATCTTATTCTCAGAGGAAATAATGAGACTAACATTGCCACCTTTATCTCACATCTCAACCATGAATTTGCCATCAAGGACCTTTGTGATTTAAACTATTTTTTAGGACTTGAAGTTGCCTACACCGACATGGTCTATTTCTCACTCAGTCAAATTATGCTAAAGACATTCTTGTGACAGTGAAACTATATGATTCTACGTCGGTTATCACACCTTCGGCTCCTCATGAGTCTTTCACATTAGATTGGTTTCCCTCTTCGGATTTTTACACGTTACCGCTCATTAGTCAGGGTTCTTCAGTACTTGATGATTACTAGACCTAATCTACGTCGGTTAATCAAGTGTCTCAATTTCTTCATGCCCCAACCATTGCTCATTTCCAGACTATTAAATGGATCCGTAGATATGTTAAAGGCACCGTCTCCTTTGGTCTCAGTTATAGTTGGCCACACAAGAGTACCATAGTTGGGTATTCTTATGCTGATTGGGTTCGTTGTCAAGACACACGTTGTTCTACCTATGGCTACTCTATTTTCCTTGGTGGAAATCTTGTGTCTTGGAGTGCAAAGAAACAAACCACTGTTTGTTGGTCTAATTGTGAATCTGAATACAGGGCAATGACCAATTCTCCTGTAGACATTGTATGGATCACTTATCATTTGCATAATTAAATGCGTATATTGTAAGGACTCTCAATCAATGATTCTATTATTCACAAGAGAATAAAATATATAATACAATTTGAGTCCTATACTAGGAAACAAATAATACATAACAAATACAGAGGAAATCATTCCTTAATTTAAGTAATGTTGTTACCCCCCCCCCCCTTAATCGAACTGGTGGCAGACTGACTCGTAGCATGCTGCGGAACTTTTCAAATAAGGGCTGCGAGAGACTTTTGGTAAAAATGTCCACAACCTGGAGATTGGAAGGAACAAATTTTGTGTCCAGACGCCCTGAAGAGACAAGCTCCCGAACAAAATGATAATCAATATCAATATGCTTGGCTCGTTTGTGAGAAACCGGATTTTGACTCAAAAAACAACACTCTTATTATCACAAAGCAAGGTCGGACGAACCGCGGGAAGAGCATAAAGCTCGTGAAGAAGATGAGTAAGCCAGATAATTTCTGCAGCCGTGTTTGCCATAGCCCTGTATTCAGATTCACAGCTGGAATGAGCAATAGTGGATTGTTTCTTAGTACTCCAGGACACAATATTTCCACCCAAGTAAATCGAATAACCATAAGTTGATCGTCGTGTCTCAATACAACGAGCCCAGTCCACATCAGAATAACCCACTAATTTTGTAGTGGTTGGTTTGGAGAAAGTTAAGCCAAATGAGATGGTTCCTTTGACATAACGCAGGATGCGTTTAACGGACTGAAAATGGGAGATAGCAGGAGCTTGCAGGTGATGACTGGCTTGATTCATAGCGTAGGAGAGATCCGGTCACGTAATGGTGAGATACTGAAGGGCCCCAACTAACGACCAGTAGAGAGTTGGATCATGAAAAGGTGTACCTTGACTGAGGAAGGTGTCAGTGGTGGCAAGTGGAGTAGCAACGAGTTTGGAATCCAACATGCCGGCACGAGCAAGAATGTCATGAGCATACTTTGCCTGACTAAGAAACCGTCCAGACTGCAAGTGAGTAACCTATAATCCCAAAAAATATCCCATGGAGCCCAAATCTTTAACCGAGAATTCCTTGTGTAGACGAGAAACGAAAGTGGCAATCAGCGAGGAGTCACTGTCGATGATAATAATGTCGTCAACATAGACAAGTAGATAAATTAAAGCAGTTCCTTTCTTGAAGATAAATAAAGACGTATCGGCTTGGCTGCATACAAAACCATTTGCAAGCAAAAAAGTGCTAAGAAGTTGAAACCATGCACGCGGTGCCTGTTTTAAGCCATAAAGAGCCTTCTTTAAACAGCAAACATGATTTGGAAATTTTGGATCAATGAATCCAGTCGGTTGCTCCATGTAGACCGTTTCAGTCAAGTTTCCATTTAGAAATGCATTGCGAACATCCAGTTGTCGAAGAGGCCAGTTATAAATAGTCGCCAGAGAGAGAATAACATGAACTGTGGAAGCTTTAACAACTGGGCTGAATGTATGAGAAAAGTCAAGACCAGGCACCTGTGTGAAACCTTGTGCAATAAGACGAGCTTTGTAGCGATCAACTGAGCCATCCGCCTTATACTTCGTTCGAAAAATCCACTTAGTGCCAACAATATTTGCACCTGTAGGACGAGGAACAAGAACCCAGGTATTATTAGAACGCAGGGCAGCAAGTTCCTCTTCCATAGCCTTAACCCACTTAGCATGCTTTGCAGCATATTTGTAACCGCGAGGATCGTGAGCTGCAAGTAAAGCATAGTGTAATGGTCCTGAAAACAAAGACAAGTTAGCATAATATTTAGGTTTAAAAATCCCATTTTTTATCGAGTCCTCATTGGATGGGATGGCATCGGCTCATCAGACGGTCCCGGGTTAGGTGCGGGTGAAGTGAAAGCGGGTGGGGTGGGAGGTTGGGACGTGGTAAGTGGGCTGGAATGAGTAGAGTGGGCCGGGTGAAAAACGGGTGTGGGAATTTGGGTCACGGATGGGGAAGGTGGCTCTTGGGCTGGAGAATTTGCGGATGAGGAGGGTGGTTGTTGGGCCGAAGAGGTAACGGATTGGGCCGGCTGATAGGGAACCGAGGGAGAGGAGTGAGTGTGGGCCGATGCAAGTGGGTGAGGATGTGGACCGATTGAAGTAGAGTGGGCAGGACACAAGTTGTAATTGGTAGTAGAGTTGATAGGTTGGGCGTCGGACGAAGGCACGGAAGGGACATATGGCGAATTGGGTAAGGTTAATGGTGGTAAGGATTCATCAAAGTTAGAGAATACCAAAGTGGCTTCATCAACAGGTTTTGTGTTTCCACTAAAAGGATAGGTGTCCGCATCAAACTGAGCATGGCGAGTGATGTAGACACGATGAGATTTTGGGTCAAGACAGCGATACCCTTTGTAGCTCGCATCATAACCGATGAAGATGCATTCGGAGCTTCCAGGGGAGAGTTTATGTTTTGCATAATCTTGTAGGTAAGGAAAAACTCGGCAACCAAACACACGAAAGGTGGAATATGTGGGAGGAGTTGCATGCAAGATTTCATAAGGGGACTTGAAATCAAGCAACAGAGTTGGTAGACGGTTGATGATGAACGTGGCTGAAGCAAAGGCATCTGTCCACAAAGTGGCAGGTGCATGAGAGTTGAAGAGCATGGCTAGACCGGTTTCAGTAATGTGACGATGTTTACGTTCAACACGACCGTTTTGCTGAGTCGTATAAGGACATGATAGGCGATGATGGATACCCTGTTCTTGAAAAACTTTTTGAACTTTATGATTTGTGAATTCAGTGTCACCATCACTTTGAAATTTTTTTATTTTTCTGGATAACTGATTTTGAACAAAAGGAATAAAAATTAACAATATTGCATAGAAGTCAGATTTATTTTTTAGTGGATAAAACCATGTGAAACGAGAATGGTCATCAATAAATGTAGCATAGTAGCGATAACCATTATTAGAGGTGACAGGTGAAGGACCCCAAAGATCACAGTGAACCATATCTAAAGCATGCAAAGAACGTTTATCATTTAAATCAAAGGGCAATCCATGTGCTTTAGATAACTGACAAGCTGAACAAATACCAGGTTTAGGTAGCAAAGAAGTTACAAATAATGAACCAAGTTTATGTAATCTAGAAATAATATCAAAAGACACATGACCCAAACGACCATGCCAGCCTTCAAAGGAGGCTTTGAGATGATGACTCAAGTAAGAAGCAAGAAACGCTTGATTTCCTTCACGGAGGATATAGAGCCCGTTTTTACATGTTCCCTTTGTCAGGATTTCCTTGGTCTTTCGATCCTGAATATGAAAAAATTTATTAGAGAACAAAACATCAACGGGTGAGTCATTTGTTAGTTTGCTAATAGAAAGGAGTCGTTTTGTGAGATGGGGCACAACTAAAACATTTTTCAAGGAGATATTAGGGGTAAGGGGCACAGTGCCGACTTGGGTGACCGGCAATGTGTGGCCATTCCCAAAACGAACAATGTCATTTCGGAGACGGCCCGAGGTATGAATAAGGTCTTGTTTAAAGGGTGTCATATGGGCAGACGCACCTGTATCACCTGTCCTGTCAGGATATTCCTCAGTGAGGTTACACTGAGCATGGAACGCTTGAGCCAAATTGGCATCAGTAGGAGTAGCCTGTTGAGCATAAGAGGCAAGGTTTGGGCACATATTTGCATAGTGGCTATCTTTCCTACACAATTGGCAATGAGGCTGTCGTTTACCTCTGCCATGCCCTGCACTACGACCACGTCCACGGTTAGTATAAGAGGAACCAGAACAATTACGAGAATAGTTACCAGGACGTGAGTGTTGAGCAACAAAGGCGGCTGATGGTGTTTGTTGGCCGTGAATGGAGGCTAGCCAGGTCTCCTGATTTTCGGCTTTTCCAAGAAGCTCCCGAAAGGAGGCCGTGCCTAAGGCACGATGGGTGGTGGAGAACTGTTCAAAAGCAGTGGCAAGACCAGATAAGAACCAATGGCATTTGTCGGTTTCAGGAACAGGATGTCCGATGGCCGCGAGTTGGTCACATATATTTTTGAACTTGCGACCAAACTCGGTGATAGAGGATGATCCCTTCTGTAAAAGCCGTAGGGTATCACGAAGCATGTGCATGCGATCAGTAGAGCGTTGACTGTAGGCAGTCTCTAACGCAAGCCATATTTGACGAGCATTGGAAATACCAATGATTTCAGACATGGCTTCTTCAGAGAGCGATGATTGGAGAAGGAGGCAGACGGAACGATCACTGGTTAACCAGGTCACATAAGCAGGATTGGGGACCGGTTTGTCAGGTTTTTCCGAGTCAGTGATGGTTTCGGCTGGGATGGTGGCAGTGCCTTCAATATGGCCAAGAAGGTTTTGTATGGAAAGAGCAAGAGTAACCTGTTGTGTCCATGCAAGGTAGTTTGTGGAAGTGAGTTTTAGAGGAATGAAGTGTAGGAGAGAATGGAGGAGAATGGGATCGGAGGCTGAGGAGGCTGCCATGAGGGACATAGCGGCTGCAGAAGGCAGACAAAAAGAGAATTAGGGTTTAGGGGGTGGGCCGAAGAAGATGAGAGAGGAGGGAGGGTGGGGATCGCCTAATTGGCTGATACCATGTAAGGACTCTCAATCAATTTGCATAACTAAATGCGTATATATTTATGTATATGTTATATATTTTATAAATATGCATATATAAACAAAATTTACAACGATTCAAGTTAGTTCACTTAATATTTGGTCTATTTAGATCCCTAAAAATATAGTATCTATGTGCAATAGCACCACAATAAGTCTTGTACAAAACTATATGTCATTACACAAGTGTTTTCAAATTGTTATCGAAAGTTTTGTTATTGAATCATATGGTAAAAACGACTCAATTCGAATACAAATGCAAACAAACAAAGCCACCCGGTGCCCCTCTTGTATGTGAAAAAACCCAGAACCCCACTCACTTGAGGTGTAACCTCGTCACCCTTTCATGCCATGCAAGCTGCAACTTGTCTCCATATTCCCTGACATCACCACACTATGTGTCCACCCCTCAGCCACCCTTCACCACCTTATATACCACCCACACCACTCTCACTCCATGCAACAAGCCAACCCAACATGGCTAAACTCTTTGTTTCTTTAAGCTTCCTCTTACTCATCCATGCCTGCCTTGCTTACCAACCATCTTTCCAACAGCAAAACCAGTGCCAGATTCAACGACTCAATGCCCTTGAACCCATTGAACGAGTTCAATCCGAAGCTGGTTTCACCGAGTTCTTTAACTCCAATGAACAGGAGTTCCAGTGTGCCGGTGTAGAGGTTATTCGCCACCAGATTCAACCGCAAGGACTTCTCTTGCCGTCCTACACCAACACCCCTATCCTCTTCTATGTCGAACAAGGTACCTTACATTCATTAAAACAAACGTACCTAATAATATCTTACTGTACCTTACATTGACTAAAACAAACATACCTAATAATATCTTACTGTACCTTACATTAATTAAAACAAACATACCTAATAATATCTCACTTATTTATGAAATATAGTCTAAGAATCCAGTAATATTTATGACAAGCCTTTCCAACTTTTTTTATAGTATAAAACTAAATACAAACACAATGATTTGAAATCTTAAAAAATAAAAAATAAAAAATAAATAAAATAAAGGACTCTTTTCTATATATTCAACCTGACAAAATAAACGAAATCACCCAACCTTTTTTTTAACGGGAAAAAACGACGTGTCAACCAACGTGACATCGAGCGTTGTGGCCAAGGTCGACTACTCGACCGTCGCCAGCCTCTTGGCTCTCAGTGATGAGTGGAAACCTGATCTCCACCCGTCCGAAGACACGACAGTGGAATAATCAGTAAAATCTCGCCTCCCAAGACGAACCAACGCCACCCGTATTCTGTATATTCAACTCGATGAAATAAACAACTTACATAGACCTATATTAAATAATATAAACATTAGACCAATTAATGTACCTAATTACATTGATTACCATAACCACTACTAGAAAACATGGTTTTTGTCATGTAAATTTTGGTTACAAAATGGTAGCAATTTCCTTATTGTCACCAGTTTGCTACTGAAAATACGGTGTCAAAAAAACCCGTGTTAATTGCCCTAATGCCACCAAATTGCCACCATTTTTATATTTTGCTACCTTATTTTACCACCACAAAATTGGTCAAAATTATTTGCCACCGCTCCACCTTATTTGCCACCGGGTTGTGACGCGTTTTCCTACCATTTAGCCACCGATTTGCCACCATTTAACCAACGTTTTGATACCATTTAGTCACCGATATTGCCACCATTTAGCCCAATTTAGCCACCAATATTGCCACCATTTAGCCACCATTTTGCCATTGATATTGCCACCATTTAGCCACCATTTTTTATACAATTGCGACCATTTGCTACCATTTATTTCCTACCATACTGGTTACTGGAATATTGGTTTTTAATTCAGATTTCTTTTCTCCCTGCTATTTTCATCAAAATTACATATCAATAAAACTATAAATAATATAATTAAAGTCTAATAAAATCCCAAAATTATATAAAACATCTTGTTTTCAAAAGCATATAAAAAATACTAACTAAAATTTTCCTAATAAGATAAACATCTAAACATTCAAAACCAAGTGTTTATAGCCTATCTTCGGACTGTAGCTGTTAACATAGCTTCAATTTGTGACATCCTATCAAGCAACGCATCTTTATCCACCTTATCTTTTTCTTTGTCAGCCAACAACCCCGCAATAATTCCATTGAACCTTTCTTTTTCTTCATCTTTTTCCTTAACGAGCTCCTTGATAACTAACTTCAACTTTTCAATCTACAAAATAACCAATGAATAGAATCAAGAAATCAGAATTAACGAAAACTAATAATGGGTCAAGTTGGTTGCAAAGAAAACAAAATACAACTGTGAGCTACAATTCAAGTGTTAGAAATAACATGTTCCAGTTTAATTACATATTAAGAAGGAAATTATACCTAATTTTAAAAACATTTTTTTGGATGAAACAACCCGTAAAGAAGGTGTAATCAAATCATTATGAAATTCCTTAACATTCTCACTAATTTAAGAGCATCAAACCTAACAATAAAAACAAGCATCTCAAACCAAACAAACATAATAATAGTGGGAAAGGATACAAATGCACAAAAGTTATTAGTCTAAAGGATTAAAGATACCTCAGGGTCTTCTCTGCTATGTACACACGGGTCACTATCATTGCCTAACCCGTACACTTTTCCTTTATTAATAATAGCATATTAAGCTAGCCCATGTTTTGGCTTCTTCTTTCTATAACACACAATTGGCAGTCCTGCCATTGGAGCCGCTACATTTTACAGAGACCACCAAAACAAAAATATGATCATTCCAACTTAATACTTCAATCTTCTCCCTTACAAAACTTGTTAATTGTTATTATAGCTTGTATATGTGTGTGTGTGTTACAAGTCACTATCCAAAAACCTAAATATCAAATATTATGTAGACATATATTTTGTACATTCAAGTGATCGAACTAAAAAAGTCACAGATGAAAAAATCATGTACCAGGTAACTTGTTGGGTTTAACTTGTTGGGTTTTCTGATGCGAACAAATTTCTCGCCAAGAGCCAATGCAATAGGAGGACCAAATATGAACCCTCATGCTTCAACACCTGCATTATGACACTAAATTCAGTTAGCAAAATCAACGAATTAAAAAAATCAACTAGAATTTTTTTTTTGATTTTTTTGATATTTTTTTAATTTTTTTTATTTTTTAAGTTTTTTTATTTATTTATATTTTTAGTCCGTTTTGTTCGTCGAAGATTCAAATCGGCAGAAAAGTTATCAGATTATTGAAGTTTTGAGCGACGGTGAAGGCCATATTACATTGTTTCGTTAACCGAAGAACTGGGAAAAAGTTTGTTTTTATACGTCGGTTCACACCCGTCTTGATCCCGCATGGGAAGATATGAAACTATGGTTTCAAGTACAGAAACAAACAAAAGTATTTTCAGTTATGAAACAAGATGGTTTATCCAGCAAGTATTTACCGCAATTCGTCATGTCGGGTAAGATAATATACCCTGGACCAGGTCGAAAACCGAGCCCGAGCGGGAATTGAGACAACCCGTGGTGCGGGACGCCAGTTCTGATCACGAGCCCGCTTGGCAAAACAGTAGCCGACATGATCAGGTTGGGCCAATTCGGGTCAGATGAAGCTATTAGATGTTGTCACGATTGCTTATCGGCTCTATCGACAGCTGGCACTGCGGGCATTAGACATGGTGACATTAGACCCGAAAACAGTAATCTGTGTAACGTCAAGTACAACGCAACAACCTTACTGTTTTCGGGTCTAATATCGCCATGTCTAATGCCAGCAGTGCAATTTCAGGCCTTTGATAATTACAAGTATATGCAGTTCATTGACACTGCTAACTCAAAGTGCCCCATCAAAACCTACTGTGGAATTTCAAGCACCAACACTCAGTGAGATATCTCTATATTCTAATCAATTGTGTTAGTTCAAGCTACACAGAAAACACCCCATATTGATTTGTTTAAGAATTAAATGTTAATCAAGGGATTGGGTAAAGGTATGTAATTATTTATTCCATAGTTTACTACTTAATATGTACATGCTGTTTCTAAACTGGTCACCATCTGTATATATGGCGGTTACTTCTCGCTAACCAAAATAACTTATCATTTAAGTAATCGCAGTCATTAGATAAGGATCATTATGGGCCGTTTGGATGATATACGGGTACTGAAGAGGTGAAAGTGTGGGGTCTAATGCGAAGAATGATAAAAACAGGACACGGACATCATTTGCCAAATTTGAAAGTACATGAGCTATTCTAGTACCGTTTCGACGCGAACCGTTTCGACCCGTACCGTTTCTACCAATACAGTTTCTAATCGAATCGTTTCGACCCGACCGTTTCAACCAGTAGTTTCGAAACGAACCGTTTCGACGCGGAGCATTTCGAACCAGTACCATTTCGAACCGAACAAAATTTCCCCTCGATGTACAATCTCTTTAAAAAAAACATTTTTAACCAACCCGACCCGAAACCCGTCCTGACCCGAACCTGTTCCGACCGGAACCAAAACAACCCCTTTTTTAATTGACCTGTTTCGACCTGAACCCGTTTTGACCTGACCCGACCCAGCCCGACCCGTTTTCCAGGTCTAAATATAAACAATACGTATTAAAAGCTTTAAGGCTTACTTGATGTATCAAAAGCGTATGTGGCAAGATCAACGAGTTAGAGTTGAAATGGTTGTTTTTCCTGCTGGGTCTCTTCCTAGCTTCATCCTTGTTAGTTGCAAGTGTTCAAAAGCGTCAATAACAACATACAAACAATTCAGTATTATTCGCTTGCATAATGATATCTATATTTAAATAATTGAAAACACGAAAAAACAATAATTTACAAAATGTTTAACTCTCAATGAAGAGCTAAAGATTTTGACTTTTGAAATCTAAACCTTCAAAATCGATATCAAACATATAAACATTTTGATAAAAAATTGTTGTGAAAATAAAATCGCTACTGACTTCGAATTTGGTTTGAAATAAAATTTCCAAATGAAAATTTAAGAAAATAATCGGTCTTGTTTCTATAACCACAGAAAAATCAAACACCATATATTTATAAATTAATCTTAACGACAGGTTCTTTTACTCAAATTAGTTTGAACAAAACTCTTCATAATCTCTCTAATAAATATCAACCCACAATCAAAATCAAAGGAATCACATGTTAAAATAAACTGAAACTTCATAGTAAAGAAGAAAAAGCTTATACAAAAGAATATACCTTATTGAGGGCAAGTGTGGAAGGCACCAATAGACATCAAAAATAAGAAAGCAGGCTACATTTATTCTAAAATTCAAAATCACAAATTATGTTTAACAATTTCACTTACATCTATGGTTTACAAAATTAAAAATGAGGTTTGAAGTAGCAATTAGCAGCTTCAGAATGGTCTGAACACTTGGCCAACATCAGCCAAACTGGTTCAAGTCAAAGATGATGCCGATAACAATAACCGCCACCTTGAAACCACAAATGGTCACTGGAATCGTGTTTAGATGTTACTGCATGACGCTGACACATAACTCATTCCAAATATCGGTGTCGAAAAGTTACCTTGGCTGCCTCAGTCCCTGCTTCGATGCCGGCACCCACCATCACGGCTGTTAACCACGGAAACCCTAAGTTTTGCCACTATGGTAGTACCGCCAACACCACTGTCAACCATGGAAACACTTTGGCTTGACTATCTATATCGAAATTAGCCCTAATCACTACTTCACCTTCTTGGTATTGAACAACTTCCGAAATACAAGTGAATCAATGGTGAAGACGGTCACCATCGACGGAAAAGAAGGGAAGAAGCAGGAACAGTAAAAGAGCAAGTGGCTATGTGTAGCGGCGATGAGCCATCAACACGAGGAGTGGATTTTGGGATTATGGGAACCCTAATTAATGGACTTCTGAAGCGCGCAGATTCACTAAAAAATAACCCATCTATCTATTTGAATTTTCATGTTGTCACCGATAACATGGTCACAATTAACAAATACCTTTTTTTCGTGTTTTTGCGTATTTTTCCACCAAATTGCCACCGAAAATAAAAAGGTGGCAAAAATTGCAACCACTTTGCTACCATATCATGATAAATACACTTATTTTGATTTCCGTGGCAAATCAGTGGCTAAATTTGCTACCATTTTTTTGGTAGCAAATTTTGGTCACAATTGCCCAATTTTCTAGTAGTGAACATAAACACAAATATGAAACTTATGATGAAAGAAAGCATGATTTTGAGTTTTATATTTATTGGACATTGATTACCATAACATAAACACAAATATGACACTTATGATGAAAGAATGATTTTGAGTTTTATATTTATTGGTTTGGATACATAGGAAGTGGTATTCAGGGGGTGATGTTGCCTGGTTGCCCGGAGACATATGAAGTATCGACCGAACAATTCGAAGGACGTAAAGGCGGAGGCGCGTTTACAGATCGCCACCAGAAGATCCACCAGTTCCGACAAGGAGATGTGGTGGCCATACCTACTGGAGCTGCACATTGGCTTTACAACAATGGACAAGATGAGCTTGTTATTATTGCCTTACTTGACAGTACAAACTATGCTAACCAGCTTGATCCAAACCACAGAGTAAGTAAACAATTGCCTACTTATACGTAGTTGTTTCAGGGTTTCATGTTTTAGTTTACCTTTTTGTTTATGTTTTTAATAATGGTTATTGGATCTTATCACCCCTAACTATTGGTTATTTGCCGCTGTCACCCTAAATTATCACTTTGACGCCTGTCACTCGTTGATCATTGGAAATGTTTCTTGATGCAGAGATTTTTCCTAGCCGGAAACTCACAAGGAGAGCAGCAACAACAACAACAACAGTTTCAACCAAGATCATGGCAAAGGCGACAACAAGGCGAATCACAACAAGAGGGCTGGGATAACATTCTCAGAGGGTTCACAACCGAAACTCTCGCAGAGGCGTTTAACGTAGATCACCAGACCGCAGAGTTACTCCGTGGTGAAAATGACCAAAGGGGACACATTATCTTTGTACAAAATGGTCTTCAAGTTATCCAGCCACCTATGCGACGTGAAGAACAAGAATACCGTCGTGGTCCTCGAGCCAACGGTGTAGAAGAAACAATTTGCTCGATGAAACTCCAGATGAACATCAACGATCCCTCGAACGCTGACCTTTACAACCCGCAAGCCGGCCGTTGCACTCATCTCAACAGCTTCAAGTTCCCCATTCTTCAGTTTTTGCAACTCAGCGCAGAACGAGGTGTCCTCCATAGGGTAAGAAACCGGAACAATACAGTTCCACTCCATTAAGTGGAACTTGAATTAAAAAGACTCTCGATTTTATGGTATAATTTTTGAAGATAATAAACCAAATAAAAGTTATTTGAATTTATAAATTGGTAAATCTGTTATTTAATAAAAAAAAAATTACTTAATAATTTTTAATCCAGTATTAAGTTATTAACCACTAAATTAAATTGATCAAAGGTACGCATCTAAATTCTTATTTTTAAGATAATTAAGCAATATAAAAGTTATTTGATAATTAAAAACTAGTAAAATTAGTATTTAGTAAAAAAATTATTTTACCTAATGATTTTCAACTCAGTCTTGACCACTAAATTAGTTTTTAAAAAACCTACAGCTTTTTAAGGCAAATGAGACTTTATATCATCACTTATTTTTCTTAAGTAATTTTACATCATGGTTTAGTCACCACAATTCTGGATAATAAATATTGGCCCAAAACATAGAAGCTATTTTTTTATTTAAAAAACATACACTTTATTTATTAATAACATTTTGATCATATTTACTCATTAAATTAGTTTAATCAAAACTACACAATGTTTCCTACAACTTTATAGACAAATAGGACTTTATATTTGATCAATTGATCATATCATTTACTTATGTGAAGTTTTTTTTTTTTTTTTTTTTTTTTTTTTTTTTTGCAGTATGGTATAGTGTCACCACACTGGATAATGAATGCCCACAACATAATCTACGTGACACAAGGGAACATGAGGATTCAAATAGTTAACGACATGGGTCAAGAGGTGTTCAACGACGAGGTCCAAGAGCAACAGCTGGTGGTGGTGCCACAGAATTTCGCGGTGGTGAAACAAGCCGGTGAGCAAGGATGTAGGTGGATTTCCTTCAGAACCAACGACAACGCGATGATCAACACCTTGGCTGGAAAGACCTCAGTCATGAGGGCGTTGCCCGTGGATGTCCTAGCAAATGCGTACCAGTTGTCTAGGGAAGATGCACAAAAAGTCAAGTACAATAGGCAGGAGTCTGTGTTATTCACGCCTGGCGGTAGTTACACCCGTGGTCGTGGTGGGATGTAGGAGGCTTAAGGTCGTAGTTGGGTGATCGAGAGTTTGTTAAGAAACAAGAATAAAAGGTGTTGTAGTTTGTTGGAGAGTATCAGAGTAACAAGCTGTATGTAAAAGATGGGCGACCTTGTGTAGTTATTATGGTTTTCGAATAATAATAAAAGAACCTACGACCCTTTTTTTTTTTTTTTTTTTTGAACGGCTACAAAGTATGAAAACCCTAATCTCCCTTTGAGAGATTTGTTGACTAAATAAACTAATCAATGAATAGTCTAGACACAAGACTCTCTCTCTCTATATGGTAGACATCATGTACGAGTATAATACACCGGATAGTATAATACTTTGAAGAATGGGCCAAGGCAATAGTCGGCCCATTACTTATTCCTTCAATCTCTGCTACAAGCTCACCATATCTACTACATATTCACTGACGGAGTAGCTCAAACCTTAATAAACTGATTAGAGACACAACAGTTTAAAATGTTAAAAGGTTAAAAGGTTCAGAAATCATCAGCTGTCGTGAACAGTAAAAAGGACAAGTCAGAGCCTTGTCACATCACCCTTTGCGTGCGAAACCTCCTGCCCAGCCGCAACCAGAATATGTGGGAGAGCACACCCTTTTGTCCGCAGGTCCAAAACCTTCAACCCCTAAAAGGGTAAGTCCCTCACTGCAAGCCAGGTTCATTAGTCAAAGGTTTCTCCTTTGAGAAACCTCTTCCCCTATAAAGTGCAGGCCATGCCACCATGCACCAACACTCCAGAATCAGGAGGAATCATCCTCACTATCTGATTCTTCCTCTCCATCTCGAGAACTAGCTTCATGCTTGCTTCTCTTCTTCTTCTCCCATGAAAACTTGCTTCTTACAAGTTCTCTTCTTCACACTAAATAATTAATCCTCTCCAACGATTACATTCTGGGCTGGTTTCATATCAGTCTAGAATTCAAGGAGAACAATAATAACACTAGTGAACCTCTCTCCACGTCTTGCAAACGTGGGGGGACCCCACGACCTGCATTAGGCTAACTGAAACCTTGAACCCTTTTACCCGGAGATATCGCTACAGGCCTTGGTCTTGTATTTGTTGTAGCAACAAGTTGGGCCCCACCGTGGGGCCACACCGCTTACTTTATCTTAAAGACCAGTTGTGTAGCTCCATTTTCTCTTTACATCATGTCTGAGAGCGAATCTCCCGACAAGGTAAATCAGGTGCCTAACAACACCGATTTAACACCAAATTCTGGTCGGATCTCACCGGTCAGATCTACACCTCTTTCTACTCCTGGAAGTACTCCAACGGAACTATGTTCCCGGAGTTCACTTCTTTTCAAACACCAACCCCATCTCGATCAGGGGTTGCATATCCTCAAATCGGTGTAATGCGTACATCAAAACACATAGATCTAACAACCGAGGGAGTAGCTAGAAATTTCTTACAACTGAGATTTCTTCTCAACTAGCATTTGAGCCTAGAAAGGGAAAAAAAGGGTGAGAATAAGACTAAAATATGAGGAGTCTGAACCCTCATTATCACCTTGCCCTCCATCTCTTCCTTTTAGCAGCTCACGTTCAGCCACATCTTACATTGAAGCTGGTCCTAGTGTGACAGACCAACCACTCAAGCCCTTGAGCTTTTGGGGAGGCCAAGTCCAACCGTTTTTCCCTTATTTACCTCCCAACCCGTTACAACCGGTGCACCTATTGGGCACGAAATCACTCTTGATCAATTATGGCAGTCACCAGCTTCAAGTGTTCCTCCTCCCATTGCTACTTTGTGGTAACAAGCAATGGCCACCCTGCCTTTGGCTCGAGGTACGGTCATAAGCACATCCATGGGAATGCCTTATATAGTACCATCAGAAAGCTTTTAAGGCTTTAACCTTACGCCCTAGCTGATGACACAGATGATTGTACAATTTCCTTTGCAGCACGTGAAAGGTGGATGATGACACAGAAAGCCTTCAAGGCTTTAACCCTAACTTCATCAACCAAGTGCCAACCACTCACCAGGGTACCTCAAGCGGTAACCCAGCTTCAAGGGTAGTAGAAGACCTTTCAAAACCCTACAAGCCCAACAACTTGTCTTGCTTATCCCAGCAAATCGTTGATTACGAGTTGCAAACCCAGATAAAGATGCTATCACGGTGCTGAAAACCATCTCCAAATCTTCGACGAGGCAGCAAGAATTGAAAAATTGCCTAGCCCCGAATGTTGTCTCATGTTCATGCAAACCCTTGAAGGGTCTTCACGCATATGGTTCAATGATCTTCCTGAATGAAGCACTCAGACCTTTGACGATCTTAGCAAAGGTTTTCTGGCCAATTTCCCATAATAACGAAAGTACGTCAAGGAAGCCACGATAATCTTCCAGATCAAACAACGTGATGATGAAAGTCTCAGAGACTTCATCGAAAGGTACAAGAAGAAAGGTTTAACTTACGCTGATGAAAAGATTAGGGTTGCAGGGTTCATGAATGCTAAATTCCAAATATCTCACGAGAAGCTTCAATAAATGCCTGCCCAAAACTGTTGGGATTGAACCCTACCAGAGGAACAGATAATGTAAAGTCAAAACCTGGTCACAACAGTGGATCCACAATAAGCAGCAGTTTACATTAAGCTTCCCCCTTGAAAGTGATTTATAACAACTGATGATCTTGCATCCACTGACTGGATACAACTGCTGCTGTTCTGCATAACTACTGATGAAGCTTAGAAGACTGCTGAACACTAAGCACTGCTGGTACAAACTGCTGATAACAAAGCTCTGCCCAATCAAGGACTGATCAACCTTGAGGAAAGCACTGATGTAAAAAAGAGAGCAGCTGTTTTGTGAATTATCTGTTTTATGTATAGTCAGTGGTTAGGTATAGCAGTGTTTGTGTAAGGACAGTAGATACAGGTTGTTAGGCTGTTAGACGTCGCTTTCATGGTGACGTCAGCTGAGATACCTCAGTGTTTTGGTTTGCCTATAAATGTAACAGTACCCTGTACTGTTACATTTGATTGACTGAGCGAGTTCTTCTCCTCATGTCTAATCCTTTCATCTTGTGTGCAACCAACCTTGGGGCATCAGGCAGAGGGGGAGATTAGTTTGTAAGCATGTCTGTAATCTTTTGCTTTGATTTGTAATCATTTGACTCTATGAGAAGCTAATGCTATCAAACTATTTTCTCCATTGATTGTGTTTACAAAGTTTCTATCTATTTCCGCTGCACTTTACATGTTTTCATATTCACTAATTGTTCAAAACATACAAACAAACATAATCATGAAAGCCACAGATCCTAACAATTGGTATCAGAGCTTGGACAGTCAATTTCGATTTAACAGTCAAATTGACATAACAGTTCGGCTCAAAATTCATTGATACTAAGGTTGGTTGTATTTAGTTGAAAAACAGAGTATCGAGTAAATCATGTTCAAAACGGTTATTCAAAAACTCTGTAAATCAACCAAGATGTCATATGACACACAAATTTCACACAACAAGTGAATTCATACACAAGTTACTCATAGTTTTCAGATCTGAAAACATATCTGTTAAACTATGGAATTATTTCATGTTTTCAAGTTTGATTTCAATTGCTGTTATGAAAATTGTGATGTCACCTTATTAATATGCTAAAGTATGAACCTCAGATCAACAAAAACCTATGTTCATAAAACATTAGTGTTTTTGTTAACTTAAAAAGAGGGGAATTAAAACTTTAGTCATTCAAATCTTATGTGTTGAAAACAGGTTGAGTTCCTCAAAAGGACAAAATCAACTATGTTAAAATACATTAAGAAAATTCACAAAAACTCAGAAGTGTGTCTATCTCAAAACTTTTGAAGTCAAAAGAAAAGAGTATAAACATAAAACACTTATGAGTCAAAGTTTAGGGTAATAATGGTCATTAAGCAACTATGTGCATTCATCTGTTCAGGAAAAGGTTTTGATTCCAGTGAATGAATTCCAAAGAGGACTAGACAAATGTTCAAGAAATTTATCCATGTGTCCTCATGATTGCAATCAACTGACAAAGAAAATGGTATCAAACAGTGGTCAAAATGTATTCAGAATGTTCCACAAACTGTTGACAAACCACTGACCATTTTTAATAACTTGTGAATGATGTGATTATATACTCTATTGAAATTTTACCAGATCCTTTTTTATACTATTCTCAGAGAATCCTTTAACCATTTTTTTGTTGCGTTCAAAGGATTTTCTCGAATAACCAGGATATATTATTCATTTTTTTTTGGAAATAATATATTTGGAACTCTTGCTTGTTTTAGTTGGCAATAGTTTCAGCTCCTGTCAGGATGTAATACCTTATTTTTTGGTGGTATTATTGTCCTCATAAATGGATCAATAGGAAATGGTACATATGCCAAGATCATGTCATACTCAGTTTTGCTCCAAAATTTTTAATCAAAGGTTGATTGCAAACTGTGCTTGAATTACTAGGGTACTCATGTTTTAATTGAATATTAAACAAAAATGAGTTGCCTTAGCAAAAAGTTTTCATCATCTGGGGTACTAAACCACTGTCTTTCAAAATTGACATGTGGCAAAACCTTGAATGAAAATTCTCAAAACTGCTGCTGAAACACTTGTCCTTCAGATCTGTACCATTTACCCTAACCACTGTTTTGTTCCAACGTCTGATCTCTAAACACTGTCCACTCCTGAAAGTTAACCACTGAACCCTCATTTTCTTGAAAAGCACTGATGTTCAAAAATCAGTGTCTTATCCACTGATATGCTATCCACTGATAGTAAAAATCATCCACTGCTCACAATTTTTACCGTTGTAACCACTGATGCTTGATACGTCAGTGGCCCTTAAAACAACTGTTCTTCATATTTCATCCATTTCATCAGTGTTTGACACGTGGTCAGTTTTTAGCCCTCAGATCGTAATAACCGATGCCACATCAGCGATCATTTTTTTCCCTAATAAAACCCTGCCCTAAACCCCAAACAGGGTTTTACACTATCGAATTGAATTCCAAAATTCTCTTCAGAAAGCAGTTTTCAACCCTTCTTCTCAAAATCTTCAAAATCATTCTTCATTCTTCTCCGCAAAAATGACAAAATCAAAGTCGAAATCAAAATCAAAACCTAAATCACCACCACCCTCCAATGAGGTCGCTCAAACGACCGAAGAATCAATCGAAATACCATACAAACAATCTCACAACTATTTGGGTTTACTCATAAAACCCACAAACAACCATACCTTCGATTCCATTCTCGACATCATATCTACATCAAAGTACAAAACTTTGTTGACAATAGACGCTCCCATATATCTGCCAACCCAGAGAGAGTTCTGGAAAAATGCTACGCTTGAAAAACAAGATGATAAAGTAGTAGCCATTAACTCCTCGATATAGGGTACGACGATTCAAATCACTCCGCAATCACTATCAGAAATCTTCAAACTCGATGATCAGAAAGGTAAAGCTTCCTTTGACAAAAACGAGTTAAAAGCTGATTTTCTGAAAAGGGGCTATGCAGAACAGTCAAAGGTAGATACCCTACAAAAGGGTTATTTTCCATCTACACCCAGATTTTTATTTCACACACTTCTGATGTGTGTTTCGAATAAAACAACATCTTTTAACGAAATACCATTGAAAATTCAATGTTTGGGTTACGCTATTTTGAATAATAAGGACTACAACTACTCCCAGGAGATTTTCAATGACATGGTAAAAAACGTTGAAAGTAAAGCATTTTTGTTGTTTCCAAGATTTTTGAGTTATTATTTTTTACAAAAAATTGATAAGAAAAATGAAAATTTACTTAAATAAGGTGTCTATTTTCAAATAAAAAGCTTGACACCTGAAACATTCACTAGAATGTTGGCACCAATAAAAACAAAAGCAGGGGTACCTGAGCAGATTTTAGCAGTTACAACTGCTCCTCAGGTATCAGCTGCTGAGCCCACTGCTCCAGGTGATCAAAGCAACACAACCACTGCTTTGAAACCCACACCTGATATCACCAAAAAGACCAAAAGAAAAACATCCAGAAAACCCACCAAACCCAAAACAAAGGCAACTCTGGAAGATGAGATCCCAGAGGAAATGCCTGTGACAACACAAAAGTCACCACAAACCACTGCTGCTACTTCCTCACAGCAGTTGGAAGAAAGATCTCAACCCAAGCCTAAAACTCCTCCTGCATCCTCACAAAAGGATCAGGTTGTATTCACAGGGACACCAAATTATGAAGCTCTAGATCCACTTGGCTCTATCTTCCACAATCCTGATCCCAATGACATGTCTCTTTCAACTCCCATCCCCTCACCAATAATAATGCCACAATCCATGCTACCTTTGTTGCATGCAGCTGCTATAGCTCAGACACAAACCAGTTCCTCTCTATCACCTGTCACTGAGAGTATACCCCCACAGGTGACTGGGTCTGATGCTACTACTTCTGCTATCCCAGCAACAATTGAGGAGGTTACACCCCCTGAGTTACAAGTAACTCTCGGTGGTAGTTCAAGTGGAGCAGCAACTACAACTGGTGGATCAATAGATCTTCAGTTGGACAGTTGTTTCATAAGTAAGACTCCCTTGAAGGCAATTTCTTCCATGGCAACTTCGATAACCACCAGTGAGTTGGATCTAACCACTGGTACCATCAAAGGTTTATCGAGTGCTGAAGAAAGAAGTCCCCAGTACCTAGAACAAGGGGCATCAATGGGTGATTTTTGGGACTCTGTCCCTAAGACACACATTGATATAACCACTGCTGGTAGGGATTCAGATGATCCCAATAAAATGGGTGATGATTCAAGATATCAGGAATTGACGGGCAGAGTTGAAAAACTTGAAGAATCAGTTTCTGAAATAAAGGAGATGGTGCAAGAGATTTTAAAAGCTCAGAAAGCACAATCCACGGCTGTTCCACCTCAAGCACCTGCTCCACAACAAGCACTTGCTGCAAATGAGCTCTGGAATCTTTTTCAACCTATGCTTGAAAGACAAAAACAAGTGGCTGATCAGCAACATGAAATGCATATACAAATGCTGACCAATATGGTGGAATCAAGGTTCAAGGATACTCAAGCAGATATTAAGGCTATTAAGGCCAGCATCCAAACTACCACTGGCAAAGCTCCTTCAACTTTGCTGTTCTTTGATGACCCCCTTGCAGATAATGCCAAAAAAGGGGGAGATAATGAAGCAAATGAAGAAGAAGGGAATAGAACATGGCCTGTATGTTGAACCTGAGCAAGCAAAGCAAACATCTAAACCACCTCCCACGAAATGTCATACAGCTGATACAACAGAAGTTACAAAAACTGATGTCAGTAGCCAAACAGCTGACATTTCATCAACACACACACTTTCAACACACACCATTACAACCACTGTTCCACCACCATCCTCATCTGCAGTCATATCACCACCACTGCCTCCTGCCATAAAGCAGAAGACAGCAGATGTTACAACATCTGCTGTAATGACAACAGTGATTGAAACACCAGTTGTTTCAACCACTGTCAGTCAATCACAATCACAAACCACTGCTATACAATCTCAAACCATTGATTCATCGAAAACATCATCTGCCCCTTCTTCATTAAAAAGGAGAAGGAATCTCATATCAGATGATGATTCACCACCATCATCACCACCATCAAAAACTACCTCACCACTTCCATCCCCTGCTCAAAAGCAGAAGACAACTGCTGACATATCAGCAGTTGTAATGACAACAGATGTTGAGACACCAGTTGTTTCAACAGCTGTTAGTCAATCATCCACCACTGCTCTCATCCTTCCTACATCACAACCAAAGCTCTTCAACAGAAAAAGAAAGCCAATCTCTGCCGATGAGGGTATACATGATCCTAATGCTGCACAATATCCACTGGAGCTTGAAGCCATCAAAAATGAGATGAGGCAATTCTATACAGAAGAAGATCCTTCAAAAAGAAGATTCTCATCACTCATAGGCTACATGCCACCAGATGATATGGATGATTACCTCAAAATCAAGGCAAGGCAAGCAAGACTAAGAGCTAAAGTTGAGAGTGAAAAAGAACGGTTAAGCGAAGATGGCATTGCTAAAAGACTGGAGTTCTACTTCACAAAAGTAAAGCAGATAGAAGATTTTTCACAAGACCTAAACAAAGAAAAGGCTGATCAAAAGAAAGAGTTAAGAAAACAATATCTAGCCTACATCATGAAAGAGAAATTCTATCCTGCTGAAGAACAACAGTTCAAAGAATGGCCAGTAGTCGCTCTTAAGCGTGAGGCAGAAAGGATTGAGAAAATTAAGAATGATCCTACAAAGAAGAAGAATTCTCCAAACTGGAAAAAATACAAAAAGCTCATTGCTGATCTAACTGCTGAGTATAAGAGAAGGAAAAAGGAGCTGGTGGATGCAAAAATGGATACTGCTGAAGCCATATCAAAATGGTCAAAACAACAGACTGATGAAGCCTATGAAAGGCTAAAGAAAAGAAAGATAACTGTTTCAAGCACCTCAAAGAAGCATGAACAAAGAATGAAGCTTGAACAGCAGATAGAAAACCTCAAAACACTGTTCCGGTCTACTTTTGTGACAAACCAAGAAGAAAAAGAACAGTTGACCAGTGAAGAGGTTAAAGAAAAGGAAGTTGAGTACTTCACAGAATCCATCATGAAAATGGGTCTAAAAGAAGAGAGCTCAGAAAAACTTCAAAACCTTTTAAAAGTGATGTTCACCAAACCTGCATCATCAGACACTTCAACAGACATGACAGACATTGAAAGGCAGGAGCTGATTGAAAGAGAAACTACAGAAGATATAGCTGTAGCAAATGATGTCATAGAAATGGCTTTCAAAAGAATGTCTGAAAGTCTGCAAGTCTTCTCAAGGCCAATATCTCAAAGCTCATCTTCAAATAAATCTCTCCCAAGAAATCCATTGGGTTTAAAAGTACTAAAGTGGCTCTCTGATCAAAAGACCCACGTATTGACTCTGGTCAGATCCAATGGAGAGGTGAAGTATATATCAAGGAAAGAAGCACTAGGCCTTAGTGTTCAAGATTTGCAGGATCTCCTTGAACTTACACTGTGTCGGGATGAAGATGATATAAGTTCCAAGGAATTTGAAGAAGAATTTAAAAGAAAAGCAAGGGAACTTTTGATGAGTAATAAAGATCCAGAATAATGACAGGTTTTGGCATTATCTGTTCCAGGGGGAGATTGTTGGGATTGAACCCTACCAGAGGAACAGATAATGTAAAGTCAAAACCTGGTCACAACAGTGGATCCACAATAAGCAGCGGTTTACATTAAGCTTCCCCCTTGAAAGTGATTTATAACAACTGATGATCTTGCATCCACTGACTGGATACAACTGCTGCTGTTCTGCATAACTACTGATGAAGCTTAGAAGACTGCTGAACACTAAGCACTGTTGGTATAAACTGCTGATAACAAAGCTCTGCCCAATCAAGGACTGATCAACCTTGAGGAAAGCACTGATGTAAAGAAGAGAGCAGCTGTTTTGTGAATTATCTGTTTTATGTATAGTCAGTGGTTAGGTATAGCAGTGTTTGTGTAAGGACAGTAGATACAAGTTGTTAGGCTGTTAGACGTCGCTTTCATGGTGACGTCAGCTGAGATACCTCAGTGTTTTGGTTTGCCTATAAATGTAACAGTACCCTACTGTTACATTTGATTGACTGAGCGAGTTCTTCTCCTCATGTCTAATCCTTTCATCTTGTGTGCAACCAACCTTGGGGCATCAGGCAGAGGGGGAGATTAGTTTGTAAGCATGTCTGTAATCTTTTGCTTTGATTTGTAATCATTTGACTCTATGAGAAGCTAATGCTATCAAACTATTTTCTCCATTGATTGTGTTTACAAAGTTTGTATCAATTTCCGCTGCACTTTACATGTTTTCATATTCACTAATTGTTCAAAACATACAAACAAACATAATCATGAAAGCAACAGATCCTAACAAAAACCCTTGAAAAAGCACTCAAAATGGCTGAAGCCCACATTCGAGGAGCTTCCAGTATGGCTCTTATGAAAAATGTTTCAAAGATTCGGATTCCAGAAGGCCTGAAGGTCGGAACCCTCCAAGCCGAGAAAAAACCATAAACTTTACAGCCTTAGCCAAGACCCGCAAGAGATCTTGGCAACCGAAGAGGTAAAACACAGCTTCCGTCCTCCTCAACCTTTGCCAAAAATCAAAATATTGGAAAAATCAAGCTAGTATTGTGAGTTTCACGAATAGAAAGGTCAACATACCAATGATTGCTTCCGACCCAACAAGAGGATCGAAGAAGCCGTCAAGTCCAAACTGGCTCACTTGGTTAAAGGGGTCAAGGACAAGTTGGTTGAAAAAAAAAGTAGGAAGTGAGCATGGTCGACCTTGAAAACAAAGCTTCCCACAAACGCTATCATTCCAAGGCATGGGAACGTCAATATGTTTCCTTCCCACCACCAGAAGGAGAGTTACTTTCAAACCCTCTAGTGATGGAATCCAACATAGGAACCATCAAGACACAAAAGGCTTACATTGACACCGGTGCAACCACCAAAATCATGTTTGAGAAATGCTTTAACCCTCTCAGCGGCGATGAACGTTCAAAGCTTCAACAAGTCCGAATCCGCCATCGAAGGTATCGCAGACATACCTATCAAGCCTTTTGGCCAAATAACCCATAATGTTTGTTCAACGAGAGAACAAAGGGACGAACCGAACAACTCACTTTTGCGGTGATCAATATCCCTTCCAACTATGATATCATCATAGGAAGGCCAGGGCAAAGTGTGTTCGGAATGGCAGTTTCAGTTGGTTAAGGCACTGTGAAGTTTCCCACTGAAAAAGGGATAACAACCCTTCAACCTACCCAAGAAGCTTTTGTGGTTGGGAAAGCTCAAGAAAGGACGAAGACGATGAACAAGGGTTGGACATAAACCCAAAATATCTTCAACAGGGGATAAGGGTAAACACTAACCTTTCCAAAGAAGCCATCTCATACCCTAAAAGCTGCTCTTGCACTATGTCTTTGCTTGGTGCCTAGAAGATATGACCGGCATCCCTCGTAGCATTTTTGAAACATGAGTTATGGATCCCACCTGATGTTAAGCACATTATACAAAAGAAACGGAGTCAAGCCCCCAAAAGAAGCCTTGTATAACGCCAAGAGAGGAAAAGGTTGTTCTAGCCGGAATCCTTCGAGAGGTCAAGTATCAATCATGGGTAGCCAATCCGGTAATGGTTTGAAAACCCGACAAGTCTTGGAGAATGTAAATCGATTTTAAATACTTGAACAAAGGATGCAGAAAGGATTGCTACTCGCTGCCCGAGATAGACCTCAAGGATAACTCGCTCACAGGCTTCTCATTCAAATGTTTTCTTGACGCCTAAAAGGGTTACCATCAGATCCTAATAATAAAAAAAAGATGAAGAAAAATCCACATTTCACACTGATAAAGGTATATCTTGCTATCAAAAAATGCCTTTTGGTTTAAGAAATGCAGGTGCCACTTATCAACGTCTGGTTGACAAAGCGTTTGCCGGACAATTTGGCAAGAACATTAAAGCTTATGTTGAAGATTTGGTGATCAAGAGCAAAACGGAATACCAAATGCTCGATGACATACAAGAAACTTTCCAAAACCCGAGAAAGATCAACATAAAGCTTAATCCAGTTAAGTGCTCGTTTGGTTTTGAAGAAGGCAAGTTTGTAGGGAACATCGCGGGGAAACAAAGCATAAAAGCCAAACCCTCAAGGCATATGATAACAAGAAAGACTTTCGATGGAAAGCCTACAGCTTTGAAGCGTTTTACCCCAAAAGGAAGCCTTCAACCAAATGAAGCAACACTTGGCTTCACTCCCAGCCATTTCGGCTCCGGAAACAAGAGTAACGATCTCTGTCTACCTTTCGGTTGCTGAAAAGGCCATAAGTACGGCTCTGATCATTGAACGAAATAAAGTTCAGATACGAGTTTACTTTTTCAAAAACTTCAAAATTAGCAGAAATCAAATATCCTTCTTTGAAAAAACTTGCTCTAGCCCTAGTCCAAACGGCTAGAAGGCTTCAAAGGTACTTTCTGCCACACCCGATACAAGTGGTCACTGACTAACCTATTAAGAATGTGCTTGAAAAACAAGAAAATTTCGGACGATAAGCCAAATGGGTTGTGAAACTAGGTGAACACAAAATCACCTATGTCCTGAGAAAAGATGTGAAAGCTCAAATCTTAGCTGACTTCATCTTGTAAGTCCCTAAAGAAGCCATAACAAAAGTTAATACAACTGCAGTGGAACCCTCCAGCCCTGAATCCTGGAAGCTTTTTACCGATGAGGCTTCCAGTATCGAAGGGTCAGGGGCTGGGCTAGTTTTAATTAACCCTGATAGGTTAGAATTCACATATGCTCTTCGGCTTGTATTTCAGACTACCAATAATAAAGCCAAGTACGAAGCATTGATCAATGGGCTAAAGCTAGCCAAAGAAATGGGGTTCAAAAGCTTTAAGTCCTCACAAACTCTCTTAAGCCTTGATAATAACAGCTACATAGCAAGAGAACCCAACATGAATAAGTACCGAAAGAAATCAAATGAATTGATGAACACATTTCAAATATGTGCCATCAAATAAATTCCAAGATCTCAAAACAAGAGAGCTGATGCACTAAACAAGCTTGCATCTCTTACGTTTTCCCATCTCACCAAGAAGATACTAGTTGAGGTATTAAAAACACCATCCTTCCAAAAACACGAGGTTAAAGATGTCATCACCGAAGAAGGGCCAAATTGGATGACTCCCATTGAAAAGTTCCCCAAAAACGGTGAATTACCTAATGACCAGACTGAGACTGAAAGGATTCGTATCAAGTCAAGGCAGTATGTGTTACAAGGATATATCCTTTACAAAAAAAAAGGATACATTGCACCACTACTTCGATGCGTTGGCCCAGAAGAAAGCCAATATCTGATCAAAGAGGTTCACGAAGGGATATGTGGAGCTCATTGTGGCCCAAGATCGGTAGTACCAAAGCTGATGAACCACGGATACTTTTGGCCTTCCATGCATCGAGATACCTTCGAACAACTGCGAAAATGTGAAGCTTGTTAGTTACATGCTCCGGTACCCAAAAGCCTCAAACATGACCCCATTCCCACCTCCTCGGCTTGGCCATTTCGCAAGCGGGGAATGGACATTGTTGAACCATTCCCACCAGCCAAAGGAGGAGTCAAGTTCTTATTGGTAGCCGTGGGCTACTTCACCAAGTGGCCAGAAGTAAAACCATTGGCAAAAATCTCAGGGAAATAGGTCATTGATTTCGTTTAGGAAAACATAATCTATCGTTTTGGGCTCCCAGGGGTACTAGTCACGAATAATGGGAAGTAGTTTGCCGAGAAGCCTTCTAGGTCCTGGTGTAAGGAGTTCAGAATAACTCAAGTATTCAGCTTGGTAGCTTACCCACAATCCAATTGCCAGGTTGATAGGACAAACCGCAACATTGTTGAAGGGATTAAATCTCGATTGGGAAGATATGACAACAACTGGCTCGAATAACTTCCCAATGTGCTATGGGAAATTCAAACAACCGAGAAAACGAGCCACAAGAAAACACCCTATAGCCTGGTGTTTGGATCAGAGGCTATAATCCTAGCTGAAATCGGAGTAACAACACAAAGAACATTCAACATCGACCTCGAGCCAAATAAGAAAGAGACGATGTTGAACTTGGAACTCCTCGAATAGGCTCGTGATCATGCAGCCATACAAAAAGCAAGGTACAAGCAAAACATGGAATTGTATTACAATACACGGGTGAAGCATGAACGCTTCAAGCCCTAGGACCTTGTGCTTCGAAATAATGAGGCCTGCAAGAAAGAAAGCCAAGGAAAGCTTGGCCCTAAGTAGGAAGGACCATACACTATCCTTAAAGCCCACAAAGGGGGATCATACAAGCTGGCAAGTCCACAAGGCAAAAAGCTTCCCCGCCATTGGGATGGCAAAAACCTCAAAAGATTTAATGTTTAACCAAAACGTGTTACAAATAGTTCCAAAAAGTTGTTCTATTCCCCTAGTAATCAAAGTACTTTGAAATGAATTAACAATGAATCAAAATTTGTCTTTCTATCCTATAATCAGGTTGAGAACCTTGCAAGAAACTCCATGGCAAGGGCCATGTAAGGGGATGAGCTCCCAGGCCGCATCGCTCAATAAGTTCAAGGGTTGAATGGACCTATATAAGGGGTAAGTTCCTAAATCAATACAACTCCATGAGACTCATAGAAATCTTAAAAATCATGTCTCATAGACGGGTTTGAACAGCCTATACCAAATGTTCCTTAAGCCCTAACATTGGCTTACGAACCAAAAAGACTCTAAGTGAATGTCATACATAGGATAGAGGTTGTATCTTCTTGTTAAAAATATCCTAAGGCTAAGTGACTGCAGCACTGAACCCTTTAAGGTATAAGTAACATAAGATGCACCACCCAAAACAAAGACAACATGCAAAACCAATAAAAACGCAAGGGAATAAATAGAACAACATAGCAAGATAAGTTAAAGATAGCATGGGCCATACTGGCCATCAAACATAAAACATTGTCCACAAGCCTTCCAAGCTTTAAGCACCAAGGGACCTAAACGGTTCCCTTAAAATAAAAGGATGTTCAAACAAACAATCCATAGCATTGTTCGACATGCTAAGAATGCTACAAATCAAAGTTTCTTCTTCACTTAGCAGCATCAGAGATGGTAGACTTTGTTGCACCATCCTTCTTCACCCTATCATCTTGGGTCTTTTCAGCCTTCCTCATCAAGGCTCGAACCTTTTGAGCCCTCACCACCTTCAAAACACGTTTCCTCGCTTTCTCCGGAGCAAGGAAGTTTCTTCGAGAGGGACTTTAGCACTTCGTTATAAACAACCTCATTAAGGCCCCGAGGTTTTAACTCCTGCAAGACAGGCAAAGGTTTACCAAAACACCTGGAGACTTCACCCACATAAGGGTAAATCATATGCTTAATCTTAAAAATTGTTCCTTTGAAGACTTTGAAGGCTTTGGATTGAAAAAGAAAAGACTTTTCCTGAGGCTCCCGAGGTTCACAAAGCTTTGTAACCAGCAAACAAACCTTGGTGTCTCCCATTAGCAAGAAGCTCGGTGTACACATCACCCCGAGACTTTGTTAAACTCCGACGAATGGAGAAGATAGGTAACCACTTGCTGGAATCCATGCTCAACGAGCAATTTATTATCACCAGTTGCCTGGGCAAGTGAAGCCTTTAACACTTCTTTCTACTCTAAGAAGGCTTTTTTCTAAACCTCCAAGGCAGCCTAAAAGACCCTGACTTAAACCTTGTCAGCCTCCAAGCGTTTTTCCAACTCAACCATCTCAGTCTTGTGCGGGAAGAAAGCTCCTCAAATCTCCAAAGAGCAAAGCTCTCTCCTTATCAGTGTAGCCCTCAGCTTCTTTCAAAGCAACCATTGAAGCTTTCATATCATCCCTCTTCTTCGAAAAGACTTCATATTCTTGCATCCTTTTGCAAAATCGGGATACACCCTCTAGAAGCAAGGCAGCAAGGTTGCAAGCACCCATCATCATTTTCGAAATCATTAGTTCATCGTCCATAGACGAGCAAGAACCTCGAATAGTAGGAGGAGCAAAATGGGTAAGAAAATCCTCACAAACGGATGAAGACTTGAAGCTGTCACCAACTGTGACCTTCCAATCCGGCACATAAACCTCTTCTGGATCAACATTGGTGGAACCTTCACCACCCTTACTGAAACCCTTCAAGCTCACAACCTTCTTACCCGCTGCTTTACTCTCCTTACCAATCACCAAGGGAAACTCCTTGTCTGTTTTTTATTTTCCCTCAACCACAACTTCCAAGTTGTCCGAAGCCTCTATGTCATCTCTTAGTTCCACTGGCTCAGAAGCCGATGGTTGGTCGGCAGCCTTTATAAAACGACGGTTTGAACGGCGAGTAGAGACTTTGGAAGCAACAACCTTGGCAAAACCCTTGACGTTTGGGACATTAACGTAGCCTGAACCCTCGAACCTATATTTAGTATTCCTGGCAACAACATCTTCACCGGGCGTGGCCTCAACATCCCCAAACACAACATCAGAGGTACCATCACTCTTGATAAAACAAAATATCATACCCTGATCATCCCTCATGAGCACAGGGTCACGATCTGGCTTGTCCCACAAGGTGCTCACACCCATCAACACTAAAAGGTGTTCAGGAAAGGGACGAAGCCTTGAAGGACATTACCTAATGGCTTTTAACAACCAACTATCTAGTTCAGACTCAAATGGCTCAAGCTTGTTTAATACAGCATCAGGGTGCCTCCAAACAAGCTTGAAGGGAATAATGGACTCAGACATCCAGAAAAATCGGTCCTTCCAAAAACCAAAGGTAGTAACCATTGAGGAAGTCAAAGAAACATCAACTTGGGATGTCTCAAACGTGACCCAATCATCGTTCTTGGTCAACCGGAAGAAACATCGGAACAACAACGATGGGTCATACCCTATCACCAAACCTCAAAGTGTAAAGTCCCAGCAAGACCTTGAGGACGTAACTGACAAAGCGACACACGTTAATACTCTAAAATATTCAGAACAAAGACCAAAAACGGAAGACACAAGTTGGAAAACTAGAAATGACAGCAATAAAGAGCAATCGAACCAGCGGGACACTGGTCGATCGATTTATCTAAAACCCAGAGCCACCGGATTAAACTTTAGATTGATTCCCCATTCTTTACATAAAGCCTCAACTTCCTCTCGAGTGAGAGAAGAATAACTCACATACAGATCTTTGCTAGCACCCAGGAGAGACGATCGAAAGAAAAAAGAAAGTGAAGTGTAGGCAGTTATTATTACACAAAAGGCAAAAAACTGCCATCCATCACATTAACTGTCATTTCAAAATTCAAATCCAAAAAACTTAGACGTCTGATAACCTTTCAAGCCTTGAAGCCTTTAAGCAATAAAAATCGTGTACAAAAGTCAGAAGCATTTGAGCTTACACCCCAAATACCTCTGACTTGGGGGGCTGATGACGGGGGTAGTTCAAACCTTAATAAACTGATTAGAGACACAGCAGCTTAAAAGGTTAAAAGGTTCAGAAATCGTCAGCTGTCGTGAACAGTAAAAATGACAAGTCAGAGCCTTGTCACATCACCCTTTGCGTGCGAAACCTCCTGCCCAGCCGCAACCAGAATATGTGGGAGAGCACACCCTTTTGTCCGCAGGTCCAAACCCTTCAACCCCTAAAAGGGTAAGTCACTCACTGCAAGCCAGGTTCATTAGTCAAAGGTTTCTCCTTTGAGAAACCTCTTCCCCTATAAAGTGCAGGCCATGCCACCATGCACCAACACTCCAGAATCAGGAAGAATCATGCTCACTCTCTGATTCTTCCTCTCCATCTCGAGAACTAGCTTCATGTTTGCTTCTCTTCTTCTTCTCCCATGAAAACTTGCTTCTTACAAGTTCTCTTCTTCACACTAAATAATTAATCCTCTCCAACGATTACATTCTGGGCTGGTTTCATATCAGTCTAGAATTCAAGGAGTACAACAATAACACTAGTGAACCTCTCTCCACGTCTTGCAAACGTGGGGGGACCCCACGACCTGCGTTAGGCTAACTGAAACCTTGAACCCTTTTACCCGGAGATATCGCTACAGGCCTTGGTCTTGTATTTGTTGTAGCAACATTCACCAATGTATAACACCTCGCATAAGACCATTTATATATTCGTACAATTATAAACAACTTTATAGAAGTATTTTTAACATCAATGGCCACGGGGAATTCTAATTCTATTTACTTAATGGGCATTGAAGAACTCATGACAAAACGATTTGAAATGGCCATAGGAAGTTCACAAACATCTTTGAAAAAAAAAAGTGAGTTAGATAAATATCTCATGGAAGATCGAGAGCCTAAGGACCCATGGTTTGACATATTAAAATAGTGTAAAGTTCAACAATGTCGATATCCCGTTTTTGTTAAGATGGCTGGAGATATTTTCGCCATTCCAGTGTCTACGGTTGCCTTAGAGTCCGCTTTTAGCACCGGTGGAAGGGTGTTTGATTCGTTCTGAACTTTGTTAACCCTTAGAATGGTGGAAGCGTTGGTATGTGCACAAGATTGGTGGAAACGTTGGTGTGTGCCAAGATTGGTTGCTTGCTTCTAATATTAAGATTTTTATCAAAGATACCATTCTTGAAATGGAGAGCTTGGAAGAAGGTTATATAAATTATTATTGTGGATTTCAATTGTATCTTTTATATGTCCATGCATTTTAATATGTTTTTTTTCTATTATACAATACGTATGAAGGACTTAGCCTTGTAACAACCCACCATTATCATTCATGAAATGGTTGATGAAAGCTATGAAACGTCCAAAAGTGTGTAAGGTATGTAAGGATCTATTTATGGTTTTGTTTTAATAAATTTAACGATATTTGTCAAAAGCAACCTAGTTTGAAATGGTTTGTAGTTTATGGTTTTTAAACAGGTTATCATTGCTTTTGAGTTGTGAGATATGGTTTGAAAATATATACTTATGTTATTTTGTATGAATTGTTAAAAGGGAAATTGGATTTAAATAATCCGAACTTTCACCTGTTGGCCAATAACACTCCGAACTTTCAGTTTGGCCAGCAGCACTCTCAACTTTCATCCTATTTTCCCAAAACACTCCCAAACTAACATATCACTAACCAAGTTAGTTTTTAAGTTTTATTTATTACACAAACAGTCCCTGTAGTTATAAAAAAAATCATAAAAATAAAAAAAAAATCAAAAAATTCAAAAAAATTCAAAAAAATTCAAAAAAATCATAAAAATTCAAAAAAAAGCAAAAAAATTCTAAAAAAATAAAAAAATAATCTAAAAAATAAAAAAAAATCATAAAAAATCATAAAAATTCTAAAAAATATCAAACAAATTCTAAAAAAATCATAAAAAACCGTTTCGACCCGTACCGTTTCGACGCGAACTGTTTCGACGCGTACCGTTTCGACCCGGACCGTTTCGACCCATACCGTTTCCACCCGGACCGTTTCGAACCGTACCGTTTCGACCCGGACCGTTTCGAACCGTACCGTTGAAACGGTACGGGTCGAAAACGGTACGGGTCGAAACGGTACGCGTCGAAACGGTTCGCGTCGAAACGGTACGGGTCGAAAACGGTACGGGTCGAAACGGTTTTTTATGATTTTTTTAGAATTTTTTTGATATTTTTTAGAATTTTTATGATTTTTATGATTTTTTTTTATATTTTTTGATTTTTTTTTGATTTTTTTAGAATTTTTTGATTTTTTTTGAATTTTTAGATTTTTTTTTTTATTTTTATGATTTTTTTTATAACTACAGGGACTGTTTGTGTAATAAATAAAACTTAAAACTAGTAAATTATAACTACAGGGACTGTTTGTGTATTAAATAAAACTTAAAAACTAACTTGGTTAGTGATATGTTAGTTTGGGAGTGTTTTGGGAAAATAGGATGAAAGTTGAGAGTGCTGCTGGCCAAACTGAAAGTTCGGAGTGTTATTGGCCAACAGGTGAAAGTTCGGATTATTTAAATCCAATTTCCCTTGTTAAAACCAACACATGTATAAAATAATGAATGTATATGCTTAACCTTTGATGGCATTATTCACATGTCATTGGGATTTTGAGATGATATTCAGTTTCTATTACTATGAAAGTTGAAATAAGGTTCACTAATTAGTAAAGTAATTCCTTCTTCACAAAACTATTTTTGGATCTTCAGAAAATATGTATTACCGCCATATTTATGAAACTATTTTGGGGACAAAACCCCAAATTAACTACAATAGAACTCACTTACCGTGGCTAATGTTTTTAGTATGTGTTTCAAGTAAGGAGAATGTTTGAATGTTTGCGGCTTTTTGGCATTGGCAGCGGTTACCCAAATCTTTTAGTGTTTTGACAATTTTCGTGTTTTAAGCAATTCATACACTTTGTTATTTTGTTCATACTTTGTTTAATCATTCTGCTACGTATTGGTTGCATTTTGGTCTAAAACTATGTGTGCTTGTCATATTACCAACGAGTTGGGTTCCTGGGGCCTTACACAAATCAAATACAAATAAAATACTAAATAAAGCCAATCTGTTAGTGATATCAGTATCAAATACAAATTAAAACTAAATGTCAAAATGACTCGACCCGCTTAGGCATCCATTTCTTCCAGGCTTAGAGGGACATGTTTCTCAACTATGACCACGTCGTTCAAAGATTCCACAAAGGTTAGCTTTTTTTACTTTCATTGGTGTCCTTTCCATTTTGTAGTCTTGTTGAGTGGGCGGCCCTTTTAATCGCGTTTTAGCTCCAAAGTGGGATGTAATTTTCTGATAGATGATAAGTTAAGCCACTATGCTTCATTGCGAATTGGAGAAACCTCAGATGACTAAGTAGCACCATAATCAGGAAACGAGTAACATTTATCAACAAATTTCCAAATGTTGAAAGAAAGTTTTCCACGTGCACTCAAAACATGAGAATACAAATGCTTAAATATCTCACTTACCACACAAGAAGGTTGTTTTTTTAAATCCAAATCAACTTCATCAACAACCTTTACATTTTTCTCTTTTTGAGTTAGCAACTCAAATATACCTTTATTTCAATTAAAAGACCTCAACGAATATGCATCGACTTTTGACATCAAAATACCGTACTAACCTATAAAATGTAACACATGTCGTTATTTCTAAGAAACGAGCGCCTTTAAGTACATTGTTAATAATCTCAGACAAATTTGAAGTGATAGCCCACATCACTTTCCACCATTATGTGTAAGTGTCCATCTGACTAAGGCATGTGACTCGAGCCACTTGCGGGCTTTTTAGATTTATTTTTCCAATTTCCTTAGCAATAATGAAACTTATCATTATAGTTGTTAATAAAATTCTTTAAGCAATACCTCTAAAAACTTATGAATGTTATTGACCTAGAAAAAGAAACCAAAATCAATATGCTTTTTATAAACAATTCCTGTGAAAACCAAGTGGCTCTATCCAAGGAGATTCTTGTTCGTTAACTGTCTTTAGGATTCTAGCATGACAATCGGATATCAGACATATCCCTATAGTATCTTTCACCACATGTTTCTTAATATGAGAAAGAAACCAACTCTACCTTACGTAAGTTTCATTTTTAACAAAAGCAAATGCAAGTGGTAATATTTGATTATTACCATCAACTCCTCTCGCAATCATCATATTACCCTTATACTTCCCCTACAAATGTGCGGCATCAACGTTAATCACACGTCGACAATGCTTAAATCCATTGATAGAAATATCAAATGCTCAAAACATACATCTAAATTTCACGAGCTCTACACCTGTATGTCTCAAAATGCACCATTCAATAGTGATCCCTCGAATGACTTTTTCGTGCCTCCATAAAATTAGGTAAAATTATCTAAGATTCAATCTCAATCCCCAAAGACATCTTCCATTGCATTTTGTTTTCGTAACCTAACCTTCATGTATGAAGGAGTATAGGCATAGCCTAACTTCTTAATTTCTTCGGCTCTCAAAGTGATTTCACTAATATAAGGTTGCTCTTTTATAAGGTGTTGTATTTCATGACCGATCAAACTTGCATCTAGGTTAGAATGATCTTTGAGTAATCTTAGAATGCAAACAAGTATGTAGACCGATAAACTTTGTGATGTCAAAATATCCATTGCGTTTATATTTATGTGCACGAATTTCCATTTGCAACCTAGTTGTTAGGGCTGTAAACGAACTAAACGGTCAGCGAACAGTTCGTGAACCGTTTGGCGGAAAGTTCGTTTATGTTTGTTCTTTAATAAACGAAAAAACATGAACAAGAAAATTTCATTCGATTAGTTAAATGGACGAATATGAACAAAGGTCTCGTTCGTTCAATTATGTTCGTGAACGTTGGGCAAGGTGTTCGTGAACATGTTCATGAATATTCGTTCATTTGTTTGTGTTTTAATTAAAGGTTTTTGTACTTTCTCGATATTTTTAATATTATTTAATATTTATTAATTTTATTACGCTAACAATTAAGGTAGAGATGAGATTTTTATATCATGGAATCGGAGAAGAAATCATGGCATCAGAGAAGAAAGAAGAAATCATGGCATCAGAGAAGAAAGAAGGCCTAATCAGTGGAGAAGAAAGCAGACCTAATCAGTGGAACGTTTTTCAGTAAGTATTTTTAAATTATACTTATTATAATTATTTTTAAAACTATATGAATGTTATGGTAGTAATAATGTGTACTCATTTGAATTGAAAAATGTGTGTTTATATCTGTTTTGCAACTTGAAATATGTTAGGGTAGTAATCGTATAAATCCACCTGCGACCCAATACCCATGTACCTAAAAAATTCAAAGAATTCACAAATTCAAGAATGCCAAGAAATCAAGAATAAAATTTCTAGAATGCCAATAAACAAAACTAACTTGACTTCTATAATTAAAAGACGAAAACTCAACATAGAAATATGTGTGTGTACACTGACCAGAAAAACACTTGTTTATGTGTGTGTACACTGACCTGAGAAATATGTCTGTATACACTGACCTAAAAAACACTCGTTTATGTGTGTGTACACTGACCTGAAAAACACTTGTTTATTTGTTATTTAGGGGGGAGCACCCAGGATTATAAAAAACAACATTGCTGTGATTTATACAAGAAAAAAAAGGAAAATAATCCTAGTGAGCCAGAGAGGGGAAAGACTCATAAATCCCGTATAAGGTGTAGTTTGGACAACTTTCGTATTGTTTTGAGTGACCTAACGAACCGTCAAACAGAAGTTATAGCAAAAACTCCTTTTTCAAGTCTTCTAGACTTGGAGAATGGAGGTTTAAGCCTACAATGGGATTTAATCAAATCAATAGTTAGCCATTTTAATTGTGATAAAATGACGCTAACCATATGTAAGAGGGGTGAGACCCGAGACTTTCCTATTACAGATGAAGATTTTCCTATACAAAATGGAAAAGATGCCTCACTAGTTGCAGAAAACGTGGAATTGGATTATAATCTACTCGATAAATTTTGCATTTTGGAAAAAATGAGATGTACAAAAATACTGACATTAATAAGGTTAAAAATGAGCCTCAAGAATGTCGTTGATGACAATGCTATTAAGCAAATCTTTACATTAATAACATTGCATTACATTGTTTTTCCTGCCCCGGCAGGTAAATTGGGAAAGATTTTTTTGTGTTATGTTAAGGATGTTAATAGTCTTCATGAGCAACCGTGGGTAACTGTTGCTATGAGTGCTCTCAAGCACGTCATTCAAACATTCAATTGATTTGATTACCACTTATAGCAACAGTTACCCACGGTTGGTCATGAATACTATTAACATCTTTCACATACCACAAAAATTTCTTTCCCAATTCACCTGTCAGGGAAGGACAAACAATGTAATGCAATGCTGTTAATCCAAAGGTTTGCTTAATACCATTGTCATCAACAGCATTCTTGAGTTCATTCTTAACCTTATTAATGTCAATATTTTTGTACTTCTCATTTTCTGCCAAAATGAAAAATTTATCGAGTAGATCATTATCCAATTCCACGTTTTCTGCAACTAGTGAGGCACTTTTTCCATTTTGTATACCCATTATATTAGAAAAATCTTCATCTGTAATAGGAAAGTCTTAAGTCTCACCCCCTTACATATCGTTAGCGTCATTTTATCACAATTAAAACGGTTAACTATAGTTTGATTAAATCCCGTTGTAGGCTTAAACCTCCATTCTCCTAGTCTAGAAGACTTGAAAAGAGAGTTTTTGCTATAACTTCTTTTTGACGGTCCGTTAGGTCACTCAAAACAATACGAAAGTTGTCCAAACTAAGCCTTATACGGGATTTATGAGTCTTTCCCCTCTCTGGCTCACTAAGATTATTTTCCTTTTCTTTCTTGTATAAATCACGGCAATGTTGTTTTTTTTAATCCCGGGTGCTCCCCCCTAAATAACAAATAAACAAGTGCTTTTCAGGTCAGTGTACACACACATATACGAGTGTTTTTCAGGTCAGTGTATATACGCATATTTCTCAGGTCAGTGTACACACACATAAACAAGTGTTTCTCTGGTTAGTGTACACACACATATTTCTATGTCGAGTTTTCGTCTTTTAATTATAGAAGTCAGGTAAGTTTTATGTCGAGTTTTCGTCTTTTAATTATGGAAGTCAGATTAGTTTTGTTTATTGGCATTGCGGAAATTTTATTCTTCATTTCTTGGCATTCTTGAATTTGTGAATTCTTTGAATTTTTTGGGTACAGGGGTATTGGGTCGCAGGTGCATTTATACGATTACTACCCTAACATATTTCAAGTTGCAAAGCAGATATAAACACACATTTTTCAATTCAAATGAGTACACCATTACTACTATAACATTCATACAGATTTAAAAGTAATAATAATAACTATGATTTAAAAATACTTACTGAAAAAACGTTCCACTGATTAGGTCTTTTTTCTTCTCCACTGATTAGGTCTTCTTTCTTCTCTAATGCCATGATTTCTTCTTTCTTCTCTGATTCCATGATAAAAAAATCTCGTCTCTAATTCCATCTTCTAACCAATCATGCGTATCACTTTCAAAATATCATCTCTAGCTTCATATCTAACATATCATATCTTTGTTTACAATAACAATCTAAGACATCGCGTTAAAATCATCGTTTTGAATTTTGTCTAGTATTACATTAACCCTATTCATCCTGAATGATAATGCAACCACTTTAAAGATGATACACGATGATAATGCTAATGATAAACAACGTGATAAGTTAAAGATGTGTTTCGATCCGATATATCATATCTCGCGGAGTAAAAGCTAAAAACAAAAGAAACGTTGTTGAAATTGCAATAAGGATAGCGAATGACCTATGAACATGACGAAGAGTGAAAGATCTTGAATAATTGGGATGACTTCAAACCAAAATGGAAATCGACCTAGATTAATTATATTGGGGCTTTAAAATGGGAAGGCTTATATTGAACCAGAATCGAAATCGACAAACCAAAATCAAATCAAACCAGAACTTGCATTCGTAGGCTTAGAAATCGAAAATCGAAAATCAAAATCAAATAACATCTTGTAAACATGTAATCAAACCTAAAATCTTTTGTTTGAACCTACGTTGAATCATCTGTCTAGTTACGTGCGTAGGAAAGGTGATGGTTGCGATGATTGTGGATTGAAAAAAGGTTATTGCAAGACTAGACATGATTCAAAATGAGGATTTTGATGTGATTTCTCATATTGCTATTGTTAACCAAAAGATGATGCGGAATATGAGTTAGTAGACAAACCTAGAGATGAGATTGAAAGTGATATGGATGATGGGTGATATGAAACTCAAATGGATAAGGATGGAACATCATATGGTAATGTTCAAGTACCTTCAACATATACCAATTTAAAAGAAACTAATTTAACATTTGATGAAAATTGGATGATACCACATTCAAAGAGTAAAAATGATTTCATTCATAAATTGGGAATTGATTCTTTCAAAGACAAGGAATGATTTGTGAGAGCTATCAAGTTCTACAATATCGACACACATAAACCTTTTGGTGTTGTTGAATTACGCCCAAACATTTGGTCTATTAATAGTAACTACATAGACAAGGTTGCAAATGAAAAGATCGTGCATATAAACGTAAACGTGGTGGATCTTTTGACAACACAAAGTATGTCGGTCCACATACTTGTTTGCATTCTAAGATTACTCAATACCATCCAAATCTAGATGCAAACTTGATCGCTCAAAAACACAACACCTTATAATAGAGCAACCTTCTATCAGCATTACTTTTTTGAAAGCCAAAGTAATTGATAAGTAAGGCTATACTCCTTCGTACAAGAAGGTTTGGTTAAGAAAACAAAAGGCAATAGAACATATCTTTGGGGATTGAGATGAATCTTATATAATTTTACCTAAATTTATGGAGGCACTAAATAAGTTTAACATAGGGACCATCATTGGATGGTGCGTTTTTAAACAAAATTGTGTGTAGCACGTGGAATTTAGATGTTCATATCGGCCATTTGATCCTTCTATCAATGGATTTGATCAGCATTAATGCACACATTTGTATAGCAAGTATAAAGGTAAGATGATGAATGCAATTGGAGTTGATGGTAATAATCAGATATTGTCACTTGCATTTGTTATTGTTAAAAATGAATCTTACAGTAGTTAGAGTTAATTTCTTTCTCATGTTAAGAAACATGTAGTGAAAGATACTAAAGGGGCATGTCTAATATCCGATCGTCATGCTGGAATCCTAAAGGCTGTTAATGAACAAAGATCTCTTTGGTTAGAGCCTCTTAGTTTTCACATGTATTGTTTATGAAATCATCTTAATTTTGGTTTCAAATTCATCTCAATTACATTCATCATTTTTTCACATGTATTACTTAAGGCATTTTATCAACAACGTTAATGATAAGTTTTCGCAACTCACAACTGAAAGCTTTAGCTTACCTTGGTATGAGTAAGAGTCAGATTAGAAAGTTTGACTCTACTATTAAAGATATTGGAAAAATAAATCCAAAAGCTTGCCAGCACCTCAAGGCACATGCAGTAGACAGGTGGACACCTTCACATGATGGTAGAAATCAAAATGGACTACTCACCACAAATTTGTTAGGGATTTACAACAGCATACTTAAAGGTGCTTATTTCTTACCAATCACGACATGTGTTCAAGTTACAATTTATAGATTAGTATACTATTTTTATGTAAGACGTCCTATAAGATCTAGTGCTCAAGTTAATGGATATATGTATACTCCCCATGTTTTGGCCAAATGAGCAACTTTAATTGTTACACCTTCTTTTAGGTCTTTTAATCAACATAGACATAAAGGTATATTTGAGGTAATAACTCAAAAGGGAAAAATAACTAGGCAGTTGATTTGAATAATAAAAAAAACTTGCTTGTGTGGTAAGTGGGAGATATTTAGGTATGGCAAACTTTCTACGAGCATTTGGCAATATGTCTTTAAATGTTTTTCAATTGTTGACTATTGTGTACTTGGTCATCTGAGTTTTCTCCACTTTCTTATAAAGCATATTGGCCTAACTCATAATCAATTAGAGAATTACTTCCCAATTCGAAGTTAAAATGGGATGAAAAGGACCGCCCTTGCTCAAAGCTTAGAAGAATGGATGCCTAAGCGGGTCGAGTCATTTCAAAATTTAGGTTTCTTTTGTATTTGATATTGATGCCATTAACGGATTGACTTTATTTGGTATTTTATTTGTATTTGATTTGCTAAAAAGACGATTACTTTGATTCATTTTGTGGTTTGGATTAACTTGAAAATTATTGTGTTTCCAAATGATTTTTTTTGCATAACCTTAGAATTAAGCATCGCAGGATTGTAGTTTCAATTTTTGCAGATTTTTTAAATGTTTGTAGAACTTTTTTTAAAAGGGTTGTTATTGTTAAGTTTTGCAAAATTTTTGCTGAATTTCAACATAATTTTGCGGTTTTTTTAATTTTTTATGAAATTCTGATTTCGTAACATATTTTTGCTAAACTGCGTGCTCTCTAATTCTATTTTTGATTGAAAAATAAAAAAAAATATTAAAATAAAATGATAGAGCACGCACGCACGTTACATAGGAATAAAGTGGTTGTTTGACCTAAAAAAATTCAACTCAAATGCCAAACTTAATAAGAATCATGCAGTTTTACATGTACTATTATTATTAATATTATAAAAATAATAAATTGATAAATTTTACATGTACTATTATTATTAATAAATATTATAAAAATAATAATTTAATAAATTTTTAAACAAATAAATTTTTAAACAAATAAATTGAGAGAGTTAAAAGAAGTGCCTAGGATCTCATTCTCAAGGAAATAAATTGAGATGGTTGAAGTGGGTGGAGTTTATACCACAATTAAACCAATCAAAGAAAACATGCCACAGTTAAACCAAAAACTAAAATTGATTAGAGAATTGTGAGTGGATCAAAGTTACTAATTAATAGATGAATAGGGTTAGGATATAATATGAAGTTTATTTGGCTAAGAAGGCTAGGAAGTAATCTTAACCATCCATTTAGTTAATCAAGGGCTAAGATTAAATGAGAGAAATTGAAAGGAAGAAAAGAGGCGCGCGGGTTTATTTAGGGGCATTCTAGTCAATCCAAGACAATAGTTTCTCTCTCCTCCAATTCCCCCCCGTTTTTTAAATGTTAATAACTCTTTCATACGACATTATTTTTTTATAAAAGTTGCACCAAAAAACGAGCGCTTTTTATCTTTAAAACGAGTATACTATTGCTATATTTTTTTTTTTGAAAACCCATTTGCGTAAAACGCAATGTAAAAACCAAGTTGCGTAAAACGCAATGGAAAAAAAAACCCTAAAAATGACATTTTTCTAAAACGCAATACACCAAAAACACAAAGAAATGTCTTATCTGTAAAACGCAATGGCCAGAAAACACAAAGAAATGTCTTAAATCTAAAACGCAATAGCCTAAAAACACAAAAGAAAGTATACTTTTTAAAACGCAATGGACTAATTACCTAAAACGCAATTCACCAAAAACGCAAAGAAATGTCTTATTTCTAAAACGCAATGGCCAGAAAACACTTAAAATGTCTGTTTCCTAAAACGCAATGGAGTGAAAACACATAAAAAAGTGTTTTAACTAAAATGCAATGCACAAAAAACACAAAGAAATGTCTTATTTATAAAACGCAATGGGTTGAAAACACTAAAAAATGTCTCATTCTAAAACGCAATTGCCTAAAAAAAACAAAAGAAAGTGTTCTCTGTAAAACGCAATGGACTGAAAACACCTAAAAATGTGTTTTACCTAAAACGCAATGACTAAAAACACTTCAAAAATGTGTTTTTCTAAAACGCAATGGCCTAAAAACACCAAAGAAAGTGTTCTCTCTAAAACGCATTGAACTAAATCAAAAACCCAGATAATAAAAATGAAATTAAAGAATTTCTTACATGGATCGAAGTCAGTTTCTTCAACGATTGACGAAATTTAAATAATTGAAACACTTATTAGAGATCGAATCGAACGGATCGAGTGATTATCTTCAAAATCACCGGAAAAAAAAAAGATTTTGTATGAAATTAAACTGGGTTTTCTTCAAAAAAAAAAGCTGAAGAACACGTTGATCGAGTGTTTGAATCATTGATTGGTGACGAAAATCGCACTATAATGTAGTGATTATTGAGATAGAAAGTGAAGAAATGGTTGAAGATTGTGGGTTTTGATGTTACTAGGAAGAAGAAGGAAGAAGAAAAGGATAAGATTGACTAAAATGCACTTCCTCTTTATTTTAAATTTTGACACATGTCATAATCCTATTGCTTCATATCCTTTCTAACCAAAATAATCTTCCTATTTGATCCCCACCCTAGATGAATAATAATGAAAAAGATAAAGAAAGTACCAATATTGGTAAATATTTTTTTTTCTAAAGAATATATCAAAAACGTAAATCTTCTAACTTATAATAAAAGACTCCAAATAATACCACATGTCATTCTCTCCTTCAACCTCTCATAAATTTTATTTATATTTGCTTAATAAATTTCTTTTAGTCTTGATATTAATTAATAACCAATATATAGATACCACTTATTTTTATCATTATCTAAAATTAATAAATAACTTCAATTTTACAATTTAGACGCTTTGTTTTTTTACTTTTAAGTTTTAACCCAAAGTTTTTCATCTTTTGTAATTTAATCCCAACTCTTTTTTATTTTCAATTTTGGTCCACCATACTTTTCATCTTTCCCAAGTTTTTCGTTTCGTTCTAAATTTTGTGAGTTAACGCACCGCAACGTGCGTGTGGGATTCAACATTTTTTCGTATATTTTTTTTGCGTTTGACTGGCTCGTCGCGTCACATCTATTTTTCTGTGTTTGACAAGTTCGTCCAACACGCGAGTCCTGGATGAACTTAGTTATTTTTTTCTATATTTTACGTTTCGGTTTAATTTGTCAGCAACGAGCGTGCATGATTCAAAGATTTTACGTCTGCTTTTCGCTCGACGTTATTTTTTTTTCCCATTTTTATTTATTTTGTTTTTAGGAGCTTTTCCGGTGTTGATGGTCGCTGACAATGGTATAGCATTGCTACTACTTAACACAGTTTTATGACAACCGCTGCAACGCATGGGCTTAATACTAATATATATAGGACAAAGATCCGTTAGGAATCACCCTTTATTGCGAGAACCAATGTGAACACAACCAAAAATGCCTAAAAATAGATAAAAAAACACAAATTTTTTTTTAATATTTTTTATAAAAAAAATCGCTACTTTTAGTAGCAAAAAAAAAATTAAAAATTTTTTTTTGCTACTAAAAGTAGCGATTTTAACATAAAAAAATATTTTTAAAAAAATAGATTTTTTTAGGTTTTTTTGGGGTTTAGTTTTTAGCATTTTAGCTTGACTGGGGGGGGGGGGGTTAGATTTTTTTAGGTTTTTTTAGCTATTTTAGGTTGTGTTCACATTGGTTCTCGCGGTTCTCGCAATAAAGGTGGTTCTCGCATGAACCTTACCCTATATATATATATATATATATATATGGAAAAAATATATCGTACAATATGCCTTAACCTTAACGTTGTACGCGATGGCAAATCGCACTTTGTGTTATAAAAGTCAAAACCACATGTGTGTTAAAAAACTGAAATCGCATGTTAAGTGTATAAACAATGAAATCGCATGTGTGTAAGAAACTGAAAATCGCATGTGGTAAATAAAAGGAAATCGCATGTGAAAAAAAATGGAAGTCACACGTTATAAATCCAATTCCGCATGTTGATTCTGAATCGCGTACGCAATGTACGTTAAGGGATTTTGTACGTTAACTGGCCTCTCTATATATATTTTTGTATCTACACCTAATTGGGAAAAAAACTTTTTAACTTTTTTTTAAATGGGAAGATAGCACCTACACCGCAATCGCCAATCGGGACACGTGAACATCCTAAACTGCAGGCGATGTTAAGAAAACCGGCAAGATCGGCACCATAATTGCAGACAGCCCGCCACTAGTGCTTAATCTGTACTGTGCTCCTAGTGGTAGATTCAGGTCGAGTCTGATGATAGGCCTTCAGCCGGCCTGTTTAATCATAACCGGAAATGTTGTAATGAGTGGCAAAAGTGGGTCCAATGAAGGTCAATACGTCAGGGAAGACGGTTTACGAGTCTTCTGTTACGCCACTGCAGATGGAAATGGTGCCGCTCCAAAGCAGCAGACTAGCGTGGCTAGCTCTAGTGAACGACGATTTCTTAGCAGTGGCGATAGGTGATGGTGGTCGTGAACGTTGATAACGGATGGTCCAACTTTTATAATAGGGTGAGTTTAAATATGTCATGACAAGCTGCGTATCATTGTTACCCGACAAGTAAAACAAACCGCCGATTGATATATGTCACATGATCCGGCACGCGAAGGAGTTTGCATCCATTACTTATGGGCCTCGTAACTCCAAATGTGGCTCAAACTATGCTCTTTTAAACTTGGGCACTTTTTTGTCCAGTTTGCTTGCTCCACTACTAAGGTTGAGTATTGCGTCTTTGCTCACTGTTGATGAACTTCGTGGATAATACCGGTGTTACACGAGCTTACACATTCCGCTCCCATTTTCACCTGCTTTTTGCTGTGACAACATTGATGCTAGATGCCCTGTGGGTTAACTTGGTGTTTCAACAGCATATGAAACATCTCAACTTACTAACACCTATACATCTACAGCTTTTTGTTTAGAGTAATGTACAATAGTTTTACACTTGACACCCTATTTAAGAACGACCTAATGGCTCAATCAATGGTCAACGGCTAATCTTGAGGCATGCAAAGTATAGAATCCAACGACCCCTACGATCTAGGTGATCATCTATGTTATAACTTATAAGACCAACTAACCACTATTCACTCCATTCAAACAAGGGCCATACTCTCAGTTAACATTTCATCTAAAATATGCATATACATGAAAACCTAATTACAAAATAAAACCGAAATAAATACAGGAAAATACTAGAAACCATAACGACTACCTGTTCCGTCAAGAAAACGGTCAGTATGCCACCCTTTTGCACGTAATTCAGACAGCAATGTCGGCATTACTGTATTCATCTTTTCATAAGCCTCTTCTATCGTTTCCACCTCCCGGTTTGCGGCTGGAGAAGCGTAAGCTGCCACTAGCCACCCTCGTAACGCATCTTCGCCGCTAGCGTTCTGCTCCAACACCAAGTCTGTTGAGGTATTTCCAAAATTTAAAACAAAGTTTTCATCTGGTAATATTTCTTTGAGTTGTTTAAGTCTTGAAGGCTTCATGACTTTGCGCAAGTTTCGGCCCACTTTGACGTTTCCAGCCCCTTTTATTATTCTCCCGGGAAAGAAAAGATCTTCTCTGAATCTTAGGTCTGCAGGACCTGATACCTTTCCTGTCTGAATTGTAACATATTCGGTTTCGATTTATAATGTATAATAAAAGTATCTATAATGAAAACGAGTCAAAACAGTTTGACCAGCTTAAATACGGGGACGTTTCAATGCAGAACCATAAATAATGCAAGAACTATTAAAAGAACCAATTTGGAACATTTATTTGTTTGTGTGTTTATTTAAGATTCTAACGTGAGTTACGTGACAATTAAGATACATCATGGTTATGTGATGTACTTGAATTAATATATGCATGTGTAGATAAAGTTATGTGCATTCCTATATTATAATCGTTTACACACGTGTACACTGATTACAACTCTTTAATCTAGACATGTGTATGAAACTTGTTACGGGGAAGAGAGAAATAAAAAGTAAGAAATTAATCAATTAAAGAAAGAAATCATTTATTTTTTATTATTATATATTTTTCATTTAATTTTTAATAACAAATGAATAGTTTAGATTGATTCTCATAGTTCTCGCATTATTTGTGGTTATGTACTTATGTGTGATACCCTCCGCTGTAATTAGGGGATATATATACATACACACATACATATAGTTGAAACTCCTTACGACACAGCATTTATTTAACCAACCTTTAAGAAATCTTCAATTATCATTGCAGTGCGCTGTGGATTTAACGTGTTGATAGGAGCAGATCTCATTTCTTCATACGTACTATAAACATGCACTGCAGAAAGAAAAGACCCAACAACAATCTGCAACATAGCGATACAAATTAAAACCCAAACCAATATGTTCGCAAGATATAAAAGGGACACGCAATACAAAAATGAAATATACCTTTCCTTGCATTGAAGAACAAACTGTAGAAACTAACTGAATCCCGGCACCCAATCCAATCACATTAAACACAGTAGAAATCGCCTCTCCTTTTGCATACAAATCACTAAGGTTGCCCTCTTTCGCGAACGAAGAATAAATTGGCAATCTTGTTGCTCTTGCAGCAACCGTTGCCATCCCCTGTCAAATTACAAAATCAAGATTTGTTATTGACTAGTGGGTTCACGCGGGGTTCGAAACGTACATAAAAATAAGAAAATTGTGACGGGACATTTTACGTAACGACAAAACACGTCACGGAGGTATAGTCGAAAGTGATGGAAAAGTTACATCGTTTATTCAAACAAAGTTGCATCAAAAATGTATATAAAGATAAGCACAACGATCATGCATTGCAGTGGGTCGGATTAAACATAGATAAAAAAAACACGTCGCAATGGTGTAAAAACCAAGTGGTTTAAAAAGGTTTAAAATAACCGGTAGGTTTAAAAATAACGTTACAAAAAATAACTCGTGTGGAGCATTACGGAACCATTAAAAAATCACGTAACAGAATATTCAAACTCAAAGTGATAACTTTATTAAAGTTCAGAGGTAGGGTAAATCGGTTAAAAAAGTAAAATATAAATTTGTTAAAGTTGAGGGGTCAAATGATAAAATTATTATAGATGAAGGGGTGTAAATGAAAATTGTTCAATAAAAAGAAAAAAATGGCACTGTCGTTAAGCCGTGAAGGCTGTGAAGCACACATAAATGTTATAATAGTTACCATGTAAACTCAAACCGTCAATGATTAACCACCAAATTACCTTGGCAAAATTTCCAAGTCCAGCCATTTCAAGAAACAGCTGTGGGCATAATGGAGATAGAACTTCCAAACCGGTGCCCACGTCGTATAACACATCAGCTAAAAATCAAAAGTAGAATAAAAGTTAATATCTCTGCCAAAATGTAAACCAAATTGTTAAAAAACAATGTGTGTGCTTTGGAACGATTCAAACCAAAAACCCGCCACCGTTTGGGCTCAGAATCCATTCTTGCACCTAAATTACTACATATTAGCTTTCCCACATGCTGCATACCATCCTTAAGTACCTGTTTGAAACTAACACAATCAATTAAACGTTTCTGAATTCATAAAATTTGTTAAGAGCTCGTTCTCACCCAACTAACGGCAGTAGCTTGTGCTGGGGTAGGTCTCAATCCTGCAGCAAATAACAGTGACTACAAAAGACATGTAATTGATCAACAAGAGTTTTCAAAACAAACGGAACTATGCGATGATTTGAAGTATTAAAAGAAGACCTGAGTTGATAACACGGATAATGCAGCACTTGAAAAGTGTTGTAACGCTCGAAATTGCGTGTATCTTAGATATCCTTCATTAACACTGCACTAGATTTAGTTTCATAAGAATTGACAGTTAAATTAACAGTTTTATGAGGTTGAAAACGATACAAACGTATGTTTTATGAACTCACCTGTATGGATAACCAGAAGGGAAAAAAGTATTGACAAAAGACTCAGAAAGCTTATGGATTACTGGTCTTGAATCATTAAGCACCGTCACCTAAAAAAATAAAAAATAAAACAACCATTAGAACTGTATGTGATTTCTTCTCATATAAACAATTTTGTCATCTTATTATGAACTGGGTGCATTTCAAAACTGAAAATAAAATAAAAAATAAAAAATAAAAAAAAACCCTAATTTTTTAAAGATTTCTAACTGGCATTTCGTCGAACACTTAACAGGCAGAAAAAAATACTGACGAAAAAAATTAAAAAAAAAATAAACAACCATTAATACTGTATGTGATTTCTTCTCATATAAACAATTATCATTTTATTACGAATTGGGTGTATTTCAAAACTGAAGAAAAAAAAAACCCCTATTTTTTAAAAATTCTAATTGGCATTTCGTCGAACAGGTAACAGACAGAAAGAAAACTAACGAAAAGTTGGCCGTCTGGTTGAAACTGAAAGTGGCGGGAGACGGTGTCGGAGGTCTCAGTCCAAGAGACAACCGTGGGAACTATTTCCGGCGAAGTATTTTCGGCATCTTTCTTCAGCAAGTTTATCTTTTCCTGGAATTAAAATGTGAATAAGTGACATTACTTTGAAAATATGAGTTGAACAGAGGATTGGATGAAAGAGGGTACGGACCAGTAAATTCATGGCGGAGAAGGGTGGACGGTGGCGGTGGTGCCGCCGGTGAATTGGGGATGTGATAACGGTAGCAAACTCCGGCGACCTTTTAAACTTGCTCCTCAAGGTTTATCCTGGGTTTTCAAAGAATGTCACTCAGCCCCCCTCTACTTATGTTTAAAAGTTAACTTTCATATTTCTTTTTGAGTTAAATGTCATTTTAGTTTATGTGGTTTGGGTCGTTTTGTCAGTTTAGTCTAAAGATTTTAATTTTTTGCATGTGGGTCTAAAAAGGTTTCACTGTTGCCATTTTAGTCCACTAGACTAACTTCATCTATTTTTTCTGTTAATGAAAAGGGCAATTTAGTCATTTTATATGGTCGAATTACCCTTCTAGTTAACAAAATTACATATAAAATGACTGAATTGCCCTTCTCGTTGACATAAAAAATTGATGAAGTTAACGCAGTGGACAAAACTGGCAACGATAAAACCTTTTTGGACCCACAGACGAAAAATGAAACATTTGGACTAAACTGTCAAAATGACCCAAACCACATGGACTAAAATGGCATTTAACTCTCTCTTTTTTGTACTTTGATCGTTTGCAATCGGGTACTCTTATCCAATCGAGAAAACTGTCATCAACGGTTTGAGTAGGAGGTTTCGGGTAAGGAAATCGAAAGGAGGTAATCGATTTGGGTAGGTGAGGAATGTGTGATGATTATATGTGTATGTGTATGTGTGTGTGTTTGCCTGGAAAACAACGCAGAGAGGTGTTTGTCATCGGTAAAACCGGCACTTGTAGGAGGGATTTCAGGTTTTGGTGTATGGGTATTTGAGGTGGCACTTTTACATTGATTGGATTTTGGGTATCATCAGGTGATGCCCCGGCCTCCCTTAAATATTTATTAATCTTGAACCAATAAAAAACCATTAGTCATTTTATAATAATTAAGGCATGAATTATTATATTTTAACTATTGAGAATAATACTTAACCATAACTTTCTAAGATTATATATTTTCTTTTAAAATTGTAATTCTTAATATATTATAAGTTTCTTCGGGTTTCGGTTTTATTTCTTTCATTGCTCCCCGCATATATTATATAACTCCACTCACGTGTCTAACATCATTTATCGTCACTTCGTATACTACACAACTGTCAATCTTTTCACGGTATAGGGAAATTTTTCATATAATCTAACTCTGGAATGAGAGCAAGTAATGAGATAATTTATTGAGAATAAATGAAAAGCTACATAGAACCCATAGAATTGTGAGAACAATGCTAAGTGTGATTATGCTAAGGGGCATGTATTCCATGTTGTGCCATTTGATCTTTCCAACTTTGTAGATTGTTTTTTCAAGCGTGTTATTAGTCCAAAATTTTAGTTGTCATGGTGGAACGGGTGCTACGTGATGGAGTCGTGTGATTGGATAATCGTAAAACATCGCCGGAAATAATGTGGTCACGGTTAGTGACATTGGTCACGACTATGATAGACAATTTTTTTTTTTTTTTTTTTGTATTTTATTTTCCCAAAATATGATACATAATTTACATCCCAATTAAACTAAATTTAAAAAATACCTTTTATCTTTTAGGTTGTTTTTTATTTTTATTTGTATGTTTTAGGTTTTTTTTCTTTAGTGTACTTTTTTAATTTAATGCAAATGTGTTTTTACTTTATTTGCCTCTCATATTTAATTTTATGTATTTAAAAAATATTGTTTTTAAATTTGACAGGGGATGGCAAAGCTTAAGGCATTTGACATTATGATGGAAGTTCAGTGGTTAGTTCCGGTACAAACCATATTTATCATACAAACCGTAAGAACAGATTCTAGCACTTAAAAAGGTTAAATTAGCACATATCAAAACAATATATACATAAAAGTAGCACATCTGAATTATATTAGCACATGAAAATTAATCAAGATAATTGATTTTAGCACATATTTGAATGATATCACCATTTTTCTTAATCAGCACATTGAAAACAAAAGAAAAATCCAAATAAAGAATTAATTGTTTGTTAGCATATTTATAGGGAATTCAATATAATTGATATTATTTGGGATATTATTTTATCATTTCGCTATAATTGGTTGGATGCCACGTGACACTTTTTAAATGATTCTTACCATTTGTTTGCCAAATGTGGTTTATATTTGATCCTCCTCCTAAAAATTCATGTAAATTTAGGTGCAAGTTTAGTGAGAGTGTATGAGTTAGCGGTTTAAATTAAAAAAAATACCTAGTACTCTATTATTTCTATCTAGCCTTAATTTTATTTCTCTTTTCATTTCCCGTTGTCTTATTTCCATCTTTCTCAATCTCGGATGTACCATGTACATTATGTGTATGCAGGGCCGGCTATGAGCAAGTGCCGGTTGTGCGTCGGCTCAGGGCCAAAATCGTAAAAGGGCCCGAAAATTTTTTAGAATTTATATATTTTTTTATATAAGATATATATACTACATGATACAAAACAGGGAAACAAAATCGATTTGTTCTAGTGGTTGGTAGACTCCGTTTTGAAGCATAGGACCCCGGATCGAATCTGTTTTCTGGCTGACTTTTTTCTTTGTTTTTCTGATTGGGAATTGAAGTTTACAGGATATGTCAAATGTAGTTTTCTTCTACTTTATCTCCATTTAAATGAAATTCACAGATATTAAAATGTTGTTTTTGTTATAAACAAAATGAAATTCCATATTGAAATTGCAATCTTCTTCACATATATTCATACGTACAGATACAAGTGTAAACAATAAATATAGATAATAACTTCTAAAACGATTATTGTGTAACTGCCCAAAGCAGTTATTTGGTGGGGTTATATCTGCTTTTATAACACTCCCCCTCAGATATACATACTATTCATTATACACTATTAACAACATTCTTCAGGATGATGTTAAATCGATACTTCAGGATCTATATGATAAACTGATACTGCAGGACCAGTTATGCTGCCTCGTTAAAAACCTTACTAAGAAAACCCAATGGGACAAAACTTAGTCAAGGAAAAGAGTACAGCGTGTATAATGCTCCCCCTCAATTTAGCTAACGTCTTTTAATCTATGAAGCCCGATCTCATGTGATAACTGCTCGAAACTGCTTCTAGGCAAAGATTTTGTGAACAAGTCAGCTAAATTTTCACTTGACTTGATCTGGCGAATGTCAATTTCCCCTTCTTTCTGCAAGTCATAAGTTGAGTAGAACTTTGGTGAGATGTGCTTTGTTCGATCACCCTTGATGTAACCTTCTCTGATCTGAGCTATGCAAGCAGCGTTGTCTTCATAAATAATTGTCGGATCCTTCTTGATTTGTTCTAATCCGCATGCTTCTTGTATGTGATTAATCATTGATCTCAACCACACGCATTTTCGACCAGCGTCATATAGTGCTATCAATTCGGCATGATTTGATGATGTTGCTGTAAGTGTTTGCTTAGTTGACTTCCAAGAAATTGCTATGCCACCGTATGTGAACACATAACCTGTCTGAGATTTTGCTTTGTGAGGATCTGATAGATATCCAGCGTCAGCATACCCAACAAGCTGGGACTTTTGATCACACTTAAGTACGGTACTTCCGGACCAAGTACTTCTTCGCCTTCTTCTTGGGGGCGACAAGGATCCTTGTGTGGATCTAGCGGTCGGGCAACCATAGGTACGCTAAACGGATGTGCTTTATCCATATTGAAACGAACTAACATTTTCTGGATGTAGTTTGATTGATGGACAAATGTGCCATTGCACAGATACTCATATTGTAGTCCGATGCATAATTTTGTCATACCAAGATCTTTCATTTCAAATTCCTTCTTTAACAACTGAGCAAATTTCTCTATCTCTTCAAGAGATCCGATGATGTTGATATCATCAACATAGACTGCTATTATAGTGAAACTTGAGAGTGATCTTTTTATAAAGACACATGGACTGATTACATCAGACTTGTATCCTTCCTTTTCGAGATATTCACTAAGTCGATTGTACCACATTCGACCAGATTGTTTGAGACCATATAAAGATCTCTTGAGCTTTATAGAACACATATCTCGAGGTGTTGATTTTAATGCTTCAGACAATTTTAATCCTTTAGGGATTTTCATGTAGATGTCATTTTCAAGTGTCCCGTATAAGTATGCGATGATGACATCCATTAGTCTCATATGAAGTCCTTCAGAGATTGTGGGGCCGATTAGGAACCTAAGGGTTATCGCATCCACTACAGGGGAATACGTTTCCTCATAATCAACTCCTGGGATTTGGGAAAACCCTTGTGCTACAAGTCGAGCCGTATATCGTACAATCTCATTCTTTTCATTTCTCTTTATTGCAAACACCCATTTATAACCTACTGGTTTGACGTCTATGGGTGTTCGGACTACAGGTCCGAAAACATGTCGCTTTTCGAGCGAATTCAATTCGGCGTTTATGGCTTCTTGCTATCTTGGCCAGTCATTTCTGTGCATGCACTCTTCTAAAGTTTTAGGTACGTAATCATTTTCATTGATTACATCCATTGCTATAGCATATGCGAATATATCATCAACACGTGTTTTATTCCGGTTCCACATTGTACTATCTTGTACATAATTAATAGAGATCTCATTTTCGTTCGGTACAGGTGTTTCTTCTAAAACTTCATTTTCCTTTGGATTCATAGTTGTCACTTCTGGGACATTTACCTCTACCGGGGTTTCATTTATAATCTCTTGTGAGTTTTCACCAACTGCGTTACTTTGCTCTTTTCGTTTCCGTGGGTTTTTGTCTTTGGAACCGATTGGTCTCCCACGCTGTCGTTGTATAGTAATCGCTTCTAGGATTACTTCAATTCGAGCAGGTGCATTTGATGCTGGTACATGTGACTTTGTCACTTTATTTGCGTCCGTGAATGCATCTGGTATTTGCTATTCTTTGCAAATGTATAATCTTTTGGACTTCATATTCACATTGACCACTTCGGGGGTCGAGATTTGATAGCGATGATGCATTCCACGTTATTTCTTGTGTTACCAGTCTTTCTTTGTCCTTATCTCCCCCTAAGACTGGAAACATTGTTTCATCAAAATGACAGTCAGCATCCCGTGCTGTAAACATGTATCCCGTCATTGGTTCTAAGTATTTAATAATGGACGGGGAGTTAAAACCAATATAGATACCCAGTCTTCTTTGGGGTCCCATTGTAGTACGTTGTGGTGGCGGTATTGGTACGTATACCACACAACCAAAAGTTCTAAGGTGGGACAAACTTGGTTCTCGTCCGGAGACCAGTTGCAATGGGGAGTATTCATGATCAGCAGTTGGTCTTAATCTAAGCAGTGTAGCGGCATGCAAGATAGCATGACCCCACGCAGAAGATGATAGTTTACATCTCATTAAGAGCGGTCTAGCGATTATTTATAATCGTTTAATCAGAGATTCAGCTAAATCGTTTTGTGTGTGAACATGAGGTACTGAATGTTCAACATTGATCCCAATTGACATACAATAGTAATTAAAAGCTTGAGATGCGAACTCTCCTACATTATCCATCCGGATGTTTTTAATTTGATTATCAGGGAAATTGGCTCTCAATTGTATGATTTGAGCTAAAAGTCGGGCAAATGCTACATTTCGAGTAGCTAAAAGGCTCACATGTAACCACCTTGAGGATGCGTCTATTAAGACCAAGAAATAGCGGAATGGTCCATACGGAGGATGAATAGGCCCACAAATATCCCATTGGATTCTTTCTAAAAATGATGGGGTTTCATGTATCAATTTATTTTGTGAAGGCCGAGTTATAAGTTTGCCCAGAGAGCATGCTGCACATGATAAGTCTTGCGGTAGCAAAACTTTTAAGTTTTTTTGAGAGGGTGCCCGGTTACACTTTTGATTATTCGTCTCATCATTATGCTACTAGGGTGACCTAGACGGTCATGCCATATATTAAATGTGTCTTTATCTAACAACTTTTGGTTACTCGCCATGTATGATTCGATAGGATTGATGTTAGTACAATATAATCCAGAGGATAAGGCTTCTAATTGTTCAACAATTGTTTCTTGGACATTTTTGTTTGAAGTAATTTGAAGATATTCAATATTACTTTCAGATATTGTTTTTAGGTGGTAACCGTTTTTTCGAATATCTTTAAAGCTAAGTAAATTTCTTCTGGATTTATTAAAATATAATGCATTATCAATTGGGTACCCGAAGATAATGTTATGTGTGCTCTGTCGGAGCCTTCGATAAGGTTACTGACACCCAATATAGTACCGATCAGTGTCTCTGCAGGAGATAACTTAGAGAAAAATTTCATATCTTTGAGAATATTGTTAGTACTGCCGCTATCTACCAGACATTCATCACCAATAATAGCTCTGCTAGAGCTGGTATACATATTTCTTCTAGAAATAATAAAACACGTTAAATATAAGAAATTTATGTTTAAGTATAATAAAAACATCATACAACTATGAATCAAACATCAATAGGTTTTAAATGAAACATAATATTAGTTTCAACAAAAACACAACATGTTTGATGAAATGGAAAGTTGAGAAAGTTTTCTCTAACATGTCTTCATCGGTGATTTGTTCATCGCATAATTTAAACTTAGAGGTGATGCGAAAAAGGGGAGAGTTGTATTCACTAACAGTTTTATGATCTCGTAGCCTTAAATGAACCCATTCACAATGAGTTTTAGAGAGTAAGACCAACTTCAGGTGGTCAAATCGTTCTTGAATGTTTTTTTCATAACTCGAGAGGGTCCTCGACAGTAAGATATTCCCTCTTCAGGTCTTCATCAAGATGATGACGAAGGAATGCCATAGCTTTAGCTTTTTCTTGAAGGGAGGTTTTATTCCCATCAATGATCGTCTCCCCTAGACTCTTTTCTTCTAGATGAGTTTTAGCATCAAGAGTCCACGAGAGATAGTTGTTGCCCGAGATTTCAAGTGCTACGAATTTAAGCTTTGACAAGTTAGACATTTTATTCAGATTGTGTATAAAAACTATATTGTATGAGAACTTCAGGTTCTTGTTAGTGAGAAGTGCGAGTTCTATAGCATACAGAGTGTGTTATATAATCAAAAAAGGAATTAAAAAATGTTTGTATAGATCTCATATTGTGTAATGTGAACTGTATAAAATTATGGATGTAAATCTCAGAATGCGTAAACAAATGAGAACCACATACAATTTAGGGAAAAAGTTGTGTGCATCTGTAGATGCGATTTGTAACTTATATATTGACTTTGATTATGATTATTTTCTTTATTGAAATTACAATACAATAAATAATATACTAAGAACATAATTATAATAATAAAATGGCAATTGGTAATTCAAATTAAATATTAGAGATCTCATATCTAGAAGAGAAATAAAACAAATATATCATATTTTTTTATGGAGTACAACTGCTGGTCATGTGGAGCCTCTCTTAAATTTATTATCTAATAATAGTAATATTTCTTTGATAAAACAATATTAACATATTCACATTGACCATTGACTACTTTCATAATATATCACCGAAATATTACAGCTGTATTCCATAATATATAAATTTTTTTTCTTTTCTTCTAGAGTAGTTATCTATTGAATCTTGAAACGTCTGTTCACTTACAATTCTTGAGACCACAAAACAATGGTCGTTAACAACCGCCTCAAACACAACGAAATTTGTTGTAATATTACAGTAGCTCTGGTCAGTGTGTAATCCCTAACGTCAGAACTTAATCGCCGGAGAGGATTTCCGGAAAACGATCGGTTTTCCGGTGGTTATAGAGAGAGAAAGAGGAACAGTTGTAGAGAGAGAAAGTGAACAGTGGATCTCCAAAAAACCGTCATCTCTGGCGACGGTTAAACAGCCGAGATCGGAGGAACCGCGTCGTCGCTGCCGGTGAATGTGCCGGACTGGTTGAAGATGATAATTGTGCCGGTTAACCGGTGAGTTGAATCGCCGAAGGAAGGTTTTCGGGTAAGACATATTATGTATTATGGGTTGTTGTTCGGTTGTCTGTGGCGGTAGTGACCGCCGTTGGTTGAAGAATACAACAATTTCGGATTTTGTTTCTATATGATAATAGCTATCAACCCTATTTGTTATCTAAAATGCACAAAAATAAACCTATTTCGGGTATTCGAAAATCCATATCTAAAAGCATATCTTGTTTTCCAAAGGATGAGATCTATAATCAAATGTGAAAAATATTTGAAAATTGTGGGTAAAATGTCATCGTAGAAAATAGAGGGGATGAAAATCCCTTTTTAATGACCAGTGTGTAAAAATTTAATTTGTGATCCATCCTTTGGAGATGTAGTTATATTCTGGAGAAAACAAAATAATAAGGGAACATTGAACACTGAGTTGAGATTATGAATATGTGTACCAGGATATTATGAACGAAAGAAGTTTTGAAGACCGAAAGAAGTGCGGATGAATCTGATTTTGTTGAATCTGTCTGGTTGAAGATTGCCAGGAATCTCAGTGGAGAGTCATGTGCTGATAACGTGTTATAAACAAAATGAAATTCCATATTGAAATTGCAATCTTCTTCACATATATTCATACGTACAGATACAAGTGTAAACAATAAATATAGATAATAACTTCTAAAACGGTTATTGTGTAACTGCCCAAAGCAGTTATTTGGTGGGGTTATATCTGCTTTTATAACAGTTTTCTTTTATTAATAAATTCATTAGTATTTTATTTGAAGGACTCTAAAGGACTCGTGTTAGAACTTAACTAATTCAAATTTTAACATAACAAAATCATGTAATTTTAGGGGCTTATTTTTGTTAATCCTTTTCCCTTCTATTATTTAACTAAATGCGAGGGATTATTTATGCTTATGTACGTTTTAACATAAATTTTGTTTGGAAGCAAATTGGGTTAAATATATACGTTTTCATTCGACGGTATAAATTTGAATTGCTATACGTTTCGACGTAAATTTAATTTGGAAACGAGTTGGGTCAGTTGTAATCTATACTTTATCACGTCGCTTACGTCGCCACTGCACATTGTGTACGTTTTGAGTTGGTCTACATTTCGATGTAAATTTTATTTGGAAACAAATTGGGTCAAATTTAATATATTTTCATTCAATTGTATGAATTTGGATTACTTTACGTTTCAACGTGAATTTAGTTTGGAAACGAGTCGGGTTAACAGTGGTCTATAATTTATTCGTCGCGTATGGCGTCGCCGCAACGCACAACGTGTAAAAAAGCTAATATTATATTGAATTGAAACTTTCAATGTTTTTATTTAGACACTTTGAATATTATATTATTACAGGGCGGATAGGGCCCTATTATTTTATCTCGCCCAGGGCCCAAATTTGTTTTAACATTTTCAGAGACGGCCCTGTGTGTATGTGAAAACATAAGAGCATCTCCAACCGATGATCTCAAAACACCTCACTCCACTTGGATACATGTACGGATTGTTTGTTTCGGAGACAAAAACACCCTAAAAACGTCATCTTCTCCCTCTTCTATCACATATATGGTTTTTAACACGTCGTCCATCAATTGAAACAGACCGTTGTTCTATCGGAAGTTCAAAATCAAATGAAAAGCACCCTCAGTCTCCTCTCCTTCACATACTTAACATCTCTTTCCCTCATGTTAGCTAAAAACAATCATTGGAGATGCTCAAAGAGTTAGATGATTTGAGATCTAATTAAATCCAAATGTTCAATAATAAAATATGTTAAATATCGTATTTCGGTTAACAATAGTATCAAAAACATTAATATCCACCCATATGAATCTATGACATATAATTATATAAACTTTTCTAGACACAACTATGTTCATAATCATCAAACAGTCGTTACCAAAAAACACAAACCTAAAGATATCAAGTAGCAAATTTCATGGGGAAGGATCCACTAAAAAGTGGATTTTGCCTAAGTAGCCTAAAAAGGATTGTGATGATGACATGTGGCACTCCTAATAAGTAGGAATGAAGGGCATTTTGGTCCTTATAAATAGGAGTGAAAATGACATGTGGCACCCCTTTTGTTTTTTAAAAATACAACAAAAAAATCTAGTACAAAAAAATCTAGCACAAAAAAAAACTAGTACAAAAAAATCTAGCACAAAAAAATCCAGTACAAAAAATATAGCACAAAAAATGTAATACAAAAAAATATAGCACAAAAAAATCTAATACAAAAAAATATAGCACGAAAAAATTAAGCAAAAAAATGTAGTACAAAAAAATCTAGCACAAAAATTTGAGGAAAAAAAATTTAAGATAAAAAAATTCAGTACAAAAAATTTAGCACAAAAATTCAGCACAAAAAATGTTATACAACATAGAAATACAACACATTTAAGTGGGTTTTTTTAGTCTTCATATTTTATATAGCAATATGGTACTCAAATTAAAGATAAAAAGACGCTCGATTTTACGGTGAAATTTTTATGAAAAAATAATGTCGTATAAAAAAGTTATTAACATTTAAAAAATGAGGGTGGAATATGCATGTGCCTTGCATGTGGAGAGAGAAAGTCTATAAATATGATTTTCCCAAGATACCCTTCCACTCCTCCTTTCTCCTACCCTTTCATCTTAACCATTGATTTGAAAAATGAATGGTTAAGATTCCTTCTCATCCTACTTAGGGAAAATTAACTTTTTATTTGATCTTACCCACATAAAGTAACAAAATTAAAACCTCTAATAATCTTTGACAAACTAATGTTAATGAGTAAAACAATTATAATTTCGAGTTAAACTTGTGAAATGGTTTCTTCTTCATTCTCTCCAGACATTTCCTCTAGCGACTTGCCATTCGATTCAGGCACCAAAAACGTACAAAACGTCCCCAAAAGATTGATCACACCCAACACGATCAACGAGTTCTTGACCCCGATACCCGCAGGATACCCGGCATCCGCCTTAGCCGGATCCTTACTTTGCGCCAAATATAAGAACCCAAACGCGCCCACGATGGCACCTAGTTTCCCCGATGCAGCGGAGATACCATGACAAGTCGAACGAAGCCTAGCCGGGAAAATCTCGGCTGGGACGACAAAAGTTGTCGCGTTCGGCCCAAAATTCGCGAAAAAGAATGTTAACGAGTATATCACCACAAACCATATGTTGTTTTGAGGAAGAGTCCAATGGTGGTATGGGATGGCTAATGCGAACATAAAGATTGTCATCATCGAAAACCCGATTAGTTGTATCGCAAAACGCCCGATTCTATCGATCAAGAACACCGTAAACCAATATCCGGGGACTGTGCTGCATAGTGCGATTAGGGTTTGTGCCCTCGCAATTCGGTACACTTCGTGAATCGCATTCATCTTTTTCGCCGCGGGTATCCACCCGATGGCGCTAAAGATATCTTTTTGGAACAAGTTTTGGCTGTAATACGCGATATCTAACAAGAACCAAGTGCTTGTTGTTCCGAGTAAATGCAACCCGTGTCGTTTAAGGAAATCTTTACTAAAAAGCCCGAAAGTGTTACCCGTTTTCGAGACCACCCGATCGAGCTTCGGCTGGTCGGCTTTGATCTCCATTTGCATCACTTTTGACATGTCCATCGCTGCTTGGTTAGCGTTTTTCGCCACCAAGGCCGTGTAACGCGCCGTTTCAGGCATCTTCATCCGCCAATAATAAGTCAAGATCGCAGGAACCGCTCCCACCATTAGAATAATCCGCCACACATAATCCGCCTCGGGTACTGTGGACCCCACCGGATCAACCTCGTAAGGCGGGGCCTTGTAATGTGCATCAAATAATGATGACACGATAATCGCGAAAACCCCACCTCCTAAAATACCAAACCCTTGCATCGCGAACACCGCCGCAATAAACGCCCCTCGCGTTTTCTTATTCGAATATTCGGACATGATCGTGGCCGAGAGCGGGTAGTCGCCACCAATCCCAAACCCGAGCCAAAACCGGAAGAAACAAAGCGTAGTCATGACCGATTTCGGGCTGCTACCGAACGACAAACCCGAACCGATCGAACATATACACATGAGCATAAGTGTGATCCCATAAACCTTTTTCCGACCCAGTTTATCACCGAGCCACCCGAAGAATAGTTGTCCGGATAGGGTTCCGACAAGAGCGACACCATTTACTGCTGCAGAAACGTTCGGAGGTAAGTTTCCCGGCTTCGGAGAGCCGGGTTGGTGGTAGTAAATCCGGCCAAGCATCTTGGTAACCAAAGATATGCAAAAAAGGTCATAAGCATCGGTTAAAAAGCCCATTCCAGCAATCACTATAGCAGTGAAGTGATACCATTGTGTTTTTGCACCGTCTAGTGCATTGAGAACATGTAGATTGCCCTCAGATGCCATCTTTTAACCTCTCTTTCTCTGCAAAAAAAAAAATGCATATAAGTTTTGGGTCCTGAATCCTGATATATATTATATATACGAGTTGTATGATAGGCGAAAATGTTTACACGAGCGGTATGACTTTGTGAGTTGTCACATATACAGGTGATATGACTTTGTGAGTGATCACATACGACTATTTTCGTCTATCCATACGCCTATTTTCGCTTTGTCATTGTGTGTAGACAGTGTGTTAGTGTGTTTTTTTTTATAATTAACCATAAGTTTTAGTTAACCCTAAATTTTTTCACAGAAGTTTAATCATATTAAATGAAACCAAATTATAACCTCATATATATCAATTTAGCCATGCAATATATTTATTAGATTTTGATAAGATGTAACCAAAACTTATAATATATCTACTGGCTATGAGTTGCAGTGAGTATATAACCAAGATTATACATTAAATTAAGGTTGTAACTAGTCTTAAGCCCCCGTGTTCACAAGGGTGTATAATCGTGCTACGAGCGTAGGGTGGAGGGGCGTGTAAAACGGTGAACAATTACCAAAACCAGGGAAAACGTAAAACAAAAAAACGAATTTATAACATCAAATGAAGAACTGAAAACGTACATAAAAAATAAGAACGAAAATGTATTATATTTGACCTAACGCATTTTAGGAAATAATTTATGTAGGACGTAAACTAACATCTATACTATAGACAGATAGAAAAAAAAAACTTTTTACAAATTTTTAGAAAGTTGGGATAGGGTGTCAGCGTCCAAAATTAAGGTAAAATAAAAAAAACAAAAAATAAAAAATAAATAACACTATTCATTAGTGTATTATCAATTAATATACACAGAGAATTGTTCATTCTTTTTGTGTTTTGTCGAAAGACCCATATCAAATTTACAATCATCATCAGGAAAATCATGCAACTTTTTTTATAAACACATTCATCATTCATCAATAATAATCAATTAAAGAAGAAAACAAAAACTTTGAACACAGAAGTTTATAAGCCAGAATCACATACCTGAATATTACCGGATATCAGTTATGTCACACAATGGTAGAATTAACAAGATTTTAACATTTGATCATAGAATTTGATGAGGGTTTATATACTGTACTGAATGATATAAACCTTGTAGAGAAAGAGTTCGAATTAGGGTAGGATAGAAATATAAGGATGTTGATTAATAATTAATATTTTCAACAAACAATCCGATATTTTAGTTCAATCTGCCTTGCTATTTGCTTGGATTGTTGAGATTATCATATGATCACAATATTCTAGGGAATGTATTTATTTATTAATGGTGTTATGGGATGTAATGTCTAAATTACGTAATATAATATTTGGCAAATTAATGTTGTTAAATAAATAAATGCTTCATAACTACTAAAATATTATTTTTGTTAGGAAACTGTTCACACCATCCATGATACAAGAAGGGTATCATAAATTTCATTTCAATTTTAAAATAAACCTAAATCAAACAATTATAATCAAATTCAAAGAATTAATTAAGTTTAAAAGTAGAATTAAACTTTTTCCTTACAAATATGTGTTCTTTGAAAGAAAAAAGGAAAAAGCAACAACTTTTTATGAAAACTAGTGCTATCAACCAAGCGCGTTGCGCCTGGCGATTAGCAGGGGTTCGATTGCTATCAACCCGGCGCGTTCCGTCTTGGGATTAGCAGGGGTTCGATTCGGTTCATTGTGATTCGTGGCAGTATAGATGGCAAGTAAAGTTGAAATCAAAATATTGTATAAAATTTGATGGCCTTAATTCAACAAACGTTTGTAAACTTATGATGCAAGATTTTGGGCTTAAAACTGGGAATCAGACCATCTACACTAAAATGTGAAATTTTAAAGTCATTTTTTAACTGCAAAGCCAACAATTCATTCAAAAGCACTGCAAGAAGAAAAGAAGCTGGAAAGTATAAAAAGAGTGAAATAACAAAACATTGCATTAGCCACTAAAAACACAAAATTTAAGATCCAGATTCTGCTCTCCCCCATAATCTCGGTCCATACCTTCACTCTTACACCTACCTGCCATCCAGAGGAATGATAATTCTTTCACTCCTCCCACCAAACTTCCCACCTCTGTCGATTTTTGTTTGAACACACGGTCATTTCTTGATATCCACAGCCTACAAACCACCGCCAAGGCGATAAGATACATCGCTTTTTTACCTCTTTTTGTAGAGCCGAGACTTTCAACATGCGTCAGCATCTCCCTAATCGAGCTTGCGTTTGTGTTTAACGGTGTTCTAGTCCACATCCCAATCTGTACCCACACTAATTCTGCAACATAACACTTTAGGAACAAATGGTCGGCAGTTTCTGGATGGGAAGAGCATAACAGACATGTAATTGGCAATTAAAGTTGACAAGAACATTGGCAATTAAAGTTGACAAGAACATGAAATTTTAAAGTCTCATATACCACAAAATATAGGTGACAAGAACATGTAAACTGGCAATTAATTTGACAAAAGTTTGTAAAGTTATGATGCAAGATTTTGGACCTAGAACTGGGACTCAGACCATCTATGCCATCCCCAAGTGGCAATTTTGACCCACACATTAACAAACGCACCAAACCTCGTTGGGTTTTTCTCTTAAAAGGGTCAAAAAAACTGGTCCAACAGATCAAATGAAATAGAAATTTGCCAAAGTCTACCTTTAGTGACACAACCACCTAAATCATTCTACTTAAAAAGTTTAGATTTTAATCATATAACTATATCATTCAATTTATTTAAATTAAAAAACAAAACAATGGACAATGAGTATTAATGATTAGTAGGTCAACCAGACATGACCACACTTGTCGACATGTACTAAAAAACGTCCCCTTTTGACCTGAACCCAATTTGAACCATTACCCAAACCGCCTACATTGAACCTATACACACCACCTATACCACCAATGTTTCTGTTAACTGAAGGTGTGCCAATTTCACAAAACCAAAGTGTTCAATTTAACTTTTAGATAACCCGGCAACCATACATACATCTGAAGACTAAGTGTTAGAACATGCTTGTAGTCTGCAAGTAAAATCTCAAAACATTTTTATTGTCCACATTGATGGCGCTGAAACAAATTTGAGAGGACACCTTCTTTATAAATGGAGAGATGAAGCCCAATAACAATATAATAATAGTGCCTTGTACATTTGACCCTTTTAGTAAAAAATGTCATTATTTTATCCTTTGATTAAATTAAGTTACATGTATAGTCATTTAGCTATAAAACTTGTAGTTTTTGCTTTGATCGAGCCAATGCGAGCTGAGCCGAGCTGGCTCGATTTTAAATCGAGCCGAGCTCGAACCTCAACTCGATTTTTATTTCAAGCCGAGCCAGCTCGTTTTATATTCAAGCCGAGCTCGAGCTTGATCTGGCTCGGCTCAGCTCGACTCATTAACAACCCTACTTTCATTTGAATCATTTCATCCAATTTGCGGTCAGACTTTTTGATATATTTATTTTTTTCAACCTCTTTGTTTCAAATTCTCTATTTCAGTCCTCCCTCTCTATTTAATCTTGTTTATCATTTTGTTTTTGTCCTAACAAACATTTTATTCTAATGAGTAGTGTTTCTATGATATAAACGCAAACATCTTTCATATGTTGTTACTATAAGAAATTTGGCTACATAACCAAAAGGCTTATTGGTTACCCAAAAAGGCTTATTATGCATTGAAAGGAAAAAGAAAATTTATGTTGATTGATTTATTCCAAAACACAAGTTAATTTAAAGTTTAAACAGATATGCATACTTGTACTTTCCCCGTACCCGTACCCATATCGTCCCCGTACCCCAGTCCCGTACCCGTTCCCGTGCTACATAGTTCTGAACTACATAATCACCAAATACATCTGTCATTAGTGAGTTAGGTTGATGCATAATTCTAGTAAACACCATGTCTTTCTCTTGTATTGTAGCAGTTTCAAGCTTTTGAGTGTACTATTTAGATACGGTAATGTATTCAGACCTCGCTAACCATTACACGCAAAAAGTGTTTTCTGTAATGATATTTAACTTCGGTTAGTAGTTGAATCGATGGAGGAAACAATACAGTGTTCGGTGATAGGTAAATGAAAGGGAAAGCTAAGGTTTACCTGTTTCCGATGACGTCGGAAGGTCACCGGAAACAGTATGCCTCCCATGCCGGAGTTCTGTGAGGTCCGCGGATAAACAAATATCCCCAAATCAGGCCTTGTAGTAAACTGATCAAGTAAAAAAGGAGACATGTATATGAAATAAAAACTTACCTCAGCGTTTTTGGAACCTCATTGGCGCTGTTCGGAACCTTTTCATGATTTACCTTTTTATTCATCAAGGTGGTTCAGGGTTAGTCATACAGACGAATATAAGAAAGATTTGTCAAACTAATTAACAATAATAGTTGTTTGTAAAATATGAACGACTCATAGTGGTTTAATTTCAAACTAACATGATCCTCACATAAGTGCCATAGCATATATTGTTTAACCATAACATTGGCAAATTGTCACACCCCGAATTCCACGTGTCACCGATGGGCCCGGTGGGGAGTATCGTGACGCGGTTGGCAACATAATAGTCAAACAACACAATTATATAAATGCACAGCGGAAGCAAATTTAAAGATATAATTCAACCGAATATAATGTTGTAATATCAAGTATCACAATAGTCGATTGTTTATCCACAGACGGATCGAAAATGAAATATAAACAATAGTTCAACAGACTTTGACATCTAGAGCTTGCGAGACTTGAGTAATGATGCCTGGAGTAGCCAGCCTATTTCGTCTAGTACCTGCACTTAGCCTTTTTGGAAAATACGTCAGTTTACACTGGTAAATACAACTCAACTGACTCGTTTTGAAAAGAGTTTGTAAATTGATTTGAATGCGCTTCGGCATAAAATATCTTTATAACTTGGGACAATTATTTGTATATAATCTTGTATACAGATTTACTTATTTGCCGTCCATTAGCACCGGTTAGAAGAGCCGGTTTAAGTTAACTGACACGCCACAGGTATAATGCCCACAAGGTTGATTCCTTTAGTGGATTACCAGTTTTTACATAATGCATCTGTCAGGTGTACGCCTACACCCCGTGCTTAGGTCGTGGCCATTTCGTAAAATGATGCCAAGGATATCCGGGAAACCCCCAAGGGCCATACATCAAATAATACAGAATAAAGCGGGTTATGTAAATACATTAATCACAATCCGATTTAAATGACTACATACCCGACCAAGCGGTACTTTTATAGTACCGTACCCCAAGCCCGTATAGGGAAAATAAGTTAAGAGTATTTACCTGAGCAAAGTATCAATCAAATACAGCAAATGCAAGTACTTTTACTGGGCTCCTAATCTGGAACGAAGGTTTATAATAACCTATTAGATTTCTAACGGGTCCTTAATTAAGCCTTAGCTTAGACCGGTTAGTTTCAATGATACGGTTCGTACGCACTATTAAGCGAAGACCGGATAGAATGTGATTTAGACCCGACAAGTTCGGAGACTTGCTTAAAATGGGTATTTCATACACACTCTGGATTTTGAGATAAAACCGATAAGGTTTGACCCGTTTAGGCTAGTTTATGTAAACTAGTTATATAACCTGAACCGAACGCGTAATAAGCGTAACGGGTAATAATGAGAGCCATTTACAGTTTTCCTAAGTTAATATGCTTCATATATGTTGTGACATCAGTAAGATGTCTTTTATTATGCCCGAAACGAATTTAAACACAAACTATGCCCCGTAGGGGTAGTTTGGTCATTTAAAAGGTTGTAAAACAGTTTAAGTATTCACCTGAGTTACAGGTCTGATGTAATCAGCAAAAATACTTATTTTACTAAGTTATAACAGTAGGATAAAGTATATATGTGAAATTTATCAATTATAACCAAACTATGCCCCGTAGGGGTATTTTGGTAATTTCACATAAGCCGAAAAGCTCAAAACTGAAGTCTGAGTTTAATAACCTTTGCTTGCTGTTAAAATATTATAATTTGCCTCAAATATCAGTAGGTATCAACCCTTGTATGTTTAAAATAGTTTTAGTACATACTATGCGCTAAAAACGCTTAATAAGGCGATTAGAGGCCATTTCCGAGTTTGATACATAAATCTGATATTTTTATATTTCCAGAAGGCTTAAAATAATTTATTTATCATATGTGATTAGTAGCAAAAGGTTTGGAGTCATTTAGATATGTAAAACTCATTTTATGGCCCGTAAGGGCAAAACTGACAATTACCGGATTAAGCCTACGACTATAAGTTATGCTCAGCCTAAAATTAATTAAAAATCTTTAAAAATCCCAAAATAATATATTACATCAGTGGGTAAAAGATTTGATATCAAAAAGTATGTTTAAGTAGGCTATACGCTAAATACGCCGTTTATTTAACATAAAGCTTTCAATTTGCGCTAATGAGCATAACTCTCAATCTACACTTCAAATTGATGTCAAACTTTGCATACAAGTTTATATATCAGTAATTAAGGTTTCTACCCTTTTACATTTCCAAAAATCACGTTTTAAGGTAATAAGGGCATAATGGTCAACATATGAGCAATTAACGGAATCATGCATATTAATTGGATAACTAATGATCCGAGGTGTATAATCACAGAGGGTTATACTAGCATGTAACCTGGTCCAAATGAAGCTCTTAGGTATTTCTAAATCATACCAAAACGGGTCAGAACTGAAAGTCAAAGTATAAGTCAAACTATGCGACTTTGGGTTCCGAACCGGGTCTAAACAGGAAATTGTCGGGTTGAACATGTTTAGACATGTTCTTACACTTATTACTAAGTTATAACAATGATCAAACAGGTTGTATATGATCTACATTGCTAATTATGCATAAATTGTAATTTAAGTATCCTGTTGACTTTTTCTTAGCAAGTTTGACCCGACTTTTGACCTGGTTAGAGTGGTAATTAGGGGGAACCCTTTTAAGGGTTTATTACCCACATAATTACCAACTTATAACTACTTTTAATTCGAGATTTGACTGAGCCATTATTAATTAATCTCGAAGTCAAACCGTAATTACGATGGTTTGACTTTTAGCTAAATAACTAAGCTAAACATTATTAAAGAAGGATTAGCAAACTTACAAGAGTCCTAAGCTTGATTAGTGATCACTTGAGAGTGCCTTGAAGCTCCAGAAATGATCAGATTGCAAGAGGAAGGTGTGAAGAACAATGGTGCATATCATGGCCTTTATATAGTGTTTAATCCACCACAAATCTTTGACACATGAGTCTACAACCCACCACAACTGATCAACACATGTTCCTAGTGCTTAGGGGGTGTCTAGGGGTCGCCCTTTATGAGGAAATTCGGTTAAAAGTCGAGCACAAGAGCTATGGCAGACAAATAACCAAGAAATTCGCATCAGGTGGCCCTAGGCGTGACGCGACGGACCCCCCCCCTGGGCCTTGCGTCGCGCGACCCTATCTCTGACTCAAATCTATCTTTTAGATTTTTGCGTTTTGATCCTTGGCTCTTCAAAACTCGATTAGGCACTTGTTTCTTGCATTATGAACCCTCATAATTGATCTATAAGGGCTTTAAAACATATACCCACTTTGCTAAGCCCCCGGTTAACTTTATTGTTACCCGAAAAGTCCTAACTTCCAACGTTTACGCTTTAACCCTTCGCACACGAATTTGATCATAACTTTCTCATACGATAACGAAACTTTATGAAATTTAAATCGTGCATTCTAGCGAGCATAATTAACCGTTACAAAGCTTCAGGTTTGTCAAAAGGTCACTCAGAGGTATAACTTAAACATGTTGACACATTTAGCCCCTGTAGTTTGTAATCTCTCACTTTTAGCTCCGTATGATCCATGATTTATTCGTTTGAAGGTATGAGCATCTTGTAGGGTTAATATACAATATATTTATTCACTGTTGACATTTAGAATACGTATATCCACATACTTTCCATGATTGTCAACTTTAGTCCTTCTATAAAGTTCTTTCACACGTTTAAACATTTGACACGTGTCTACACATTATAGGACGTGAATTTTTGAGGTGTTACATCCTCACCCCCTTAAAATAAATCTCGACCTGAGATTTACTGAAATAAATAAGGGTACTTTTCTTTCATCGTGGATTCAACCTCCCACGTGTATTCGGGACCTCTACGGGCATCCCATTTGACCTTTACAATAGGTACATGCTTCCTTCGAAGCTTCTTTACCTGTCGATCTTCAATCGACAAAGGTTTTTCCACAAATTTTAAGCTCTCATCTATATGCACATCTGTATGCGGTATAACCAGTGATTCATCAGCGAAGCACTTCTTCAGATTGCAGATGTGGAACACATTGTGAATTCCACTGAGCTCTTCCGGTAAGTTTAACTTATAGGCAACTGACCCGACACGTTCGATAACCTCGAAAGGTCCTATGTATCTCGGGCTTAGCTTGCCTTTCTTACCAAATCGCATCACTCCCTTCCAGGGTGATACTTTAAGTAGGACTTTGTCACCTACTTCGAAGTTAAAAGCTTTACGCTTTGGATCAGCGTAGCTCTTCTGCCTATCTCGGGCAGCTTTGAGACGGTCACGAATCTGGACAATCTTGTCCGTCGTTTCAAAGACTATCTCTGGTCCTGATAATTGGACATCTCCAACTTCCGCCCAACAAACGGGCGATCTACACTTTCTACCGTATAATGCCTCGAAGGGCGCAGCCTTAATGCTGGTATGGTAGCTATTGTTGTAGGAGAATTCGATTAATGGTAGGTTCTTATCCCAACTACCACCCAAATCGATCGCACATGCACGTAGCATGTCTTCCAACGTTTGAATAGTACGCTCACTCTGACCGTCAGTCTGAGGATGAAAAGCCGTACTAAAATTCAAACGTGTGCCCAAAGATTGTTGGAAACTCTTCCAAAAATGTGACGTGTATCTAGTATCTCTGTCAGAGATAATAGACACAGGTATGCCATGTAAAGCTACAATCTTATCAACGTATAACTGGGCTAACATATCGGAGCTATAAGTCTCCTTGATGGGTAAGAAATGTGCTGACTTAGTCAGTCTATCAACTATCACCCATATTGTATCATTTCCTTTCCTTGTCTTAGGTAACTTGGTGATAAAATCCATAGTTACCATTTCCCACTTCCACGTAGGAAGTTCAGGCTGTTGTAGCAAACCTGACGGTTTCTGATGCTCGGCTTTGACTTGCGCACATGTCAAGCATTTAGCTACATAGGTGGCTACAGACTTTTTCAAGCCTATCCACCAATAATTTGCCTTTAGATCCTGGTACATCTTATCAGCTCCAGGATGAACGGAGTATTTGGAACTATGGGCTTCCTGGAGGATGACATCTCGAAGTCCTCCATAAATTGGAACCCATATTCGTCCATTTAATCGTAAAATTCCGTCCTTGCTAAGAGTTAACTGCTCCTCAGTTACTCCTAGCTTTTCATTAGGATAGTTAGCTTTCAACACAGCTTCCTTCTGTGCAGCTAACAACCTTTCAATCAAATTATTCTTTATCTCCATGCGCTTGGCATTGATTCGGATGGGTTTCACCCTCTCCCTTCGACTCAAGGCATCGGCAACTACATTCTCCTTGCCGGGATGGTACTTGATTTCACAATCATAATCATTCAAAGTCTCCATCCAACGGCGTTACCTCATGTTTAACTCTTTCTGGTTAAACAGGTGCTGGAGGCTCTTGTGATCAGAATAGATCACACACTTGATTCCATAAAGATAATGCCTCCACAGTTTTAGTGCGAATACAACGGCACCCAACTCCAAGTCGTGGGTGGTGTAATTCTTTTCATGCACCTTTAACTGTCGTGATGCATAGGCAATAACCTTGCCTTTTTTGCATAAGCACACACCCCATGCCAGTGTGTGAAGCATCGCAGTAAACCACAAAATCTTCTATTCCATCTGGCAATGTCAGTACTGGGGCGTTGCTCAATTTCTGCTTCAGACTATCAAAGGACTCTTGCTGCTTAGGGCCCCAAACGAACTTTACTTTCTTCTTGGTCAAGGAAGTAATGGGTGCAGCAATCCTTGAAAAATTTTCAATGAAACGCCTGTAATATCCTGCCAATCCCAGGAAGCTACGAATCTCTGTAGGCGTCTTTGGTTCTTTCCAGTTCATAACTGCTTCAACCTTAGCGGGATCCACTTGGATACCATGCTCACTAACCACGTGTCCAAGGAATTGGACTTCTCAAAGCCAGAATTCACATTTAGAGAATTTGGCATAGAGCTTCTCCTGGTGCAGGAGCTTGAGAATACAGCGAAGGTGTTTCTCATGGTCAGCTTGATTCTTCGAATAGATAAGAATGTCGTCGATGAAAACGATGACGAATTTATCTAAGTACGGCTTGCAAACGCGATTCATGAGATCCATGAACGCGGCAGGTGCATTAGTGAGCCCAAAAGGCATCACTAGGAACTCGTAATGACCATAACGAGTCCTAAATGCTGTTTTGTGCACGTCTTCATCTCTAACCTTCAATTGATGTTAGCCTGACCTTAAGTCAATCTTCGAGAAATAACTTGCTCCTTGTAGTTGATCGAACAAATCGTCGATCCTGGGTAAAGGATACCTATTCTTGATCGTAACCTTATTAAGCTCACGATAATCGATGCACAGACGCATCGATCCGTCATTCTTCTTGACAAACAGGACTGGTGCTCCCCATGGAGACGAACTAGGTTTAATGAAACCTTTGGATAGTAATTCGTCTAGCTGTGACCTTAATTCTTTCATCTCCGTTGGAGCCAATCTGTATGGTGCTCTAGCAACAGGTGCTGCTCCGGGGATGATATCGATCCTGAATTCCACTTGCCTATCTGGTGGCAAACCAGGTAGTTCTTCCGGAAAAACTTCTGGGTATTCAGAAATGACAGGGATGTCTTCTATCTTTGGTTTAGGCTCATCAATAATCACTTGTGCCATGTAGATGACACAACCCTTCTTTAAACATTTTGAAGCCTTGAGCATAGTCGCTTGCTCAGGTAGCCCATACTGGGTATCTCCCCGAATGGTAAGTGATTCACCAGACGGAGTCTTTATCACCACTTGCTTTCTGTTGCAGACGATTTGGGCCTGGTTGCGAGATAACCAGTCCATACCCAGAACTATGTCAAAACCGGCCAACTTAAAGGGAAGTAGAGATAGAGGAAAAGTATGGTTCTTAATGGATATAACACATCCATCTAACACAGTAGAGACGGTTTCTAGGGTGCCATCTGCTAACTCCACCTCATAATTCACATTTAAGGTTTTGACAGGTAATTTCAGCAATTCACAAAACTTATTATCAACGAAAGACTTATCAGCGCCTGAATCAAAAAGTACTCTAGCATAGACGTCATTTACAAGGAAAGTACCTGTAATCACATTGTCATCTAGAATCGCTTCTTTAGCATCCAATCGAAAGACTCTAGCATTTGTCTTCTTGACCTCTTCAGGCTTCTTGTCATACTTAGGGCAGTTGGTTTTAATGTGCCATTTCTCATTGCAGTTGTAGCATGTGGCATCTTTTATCTTCTTGCACTCTATCGCCTTGTGCTCTTTAGACTTGCATATCCCACATGCAGGTGCTCCTGACTTAGAATTGGACTCAAGTCTGCACTTTCCAAAGTGGCGTTTCTGGCAAGTCGTGCACTTTGGCTTTTCCTCTGTCCGCTGACTATTCCTTCCAGACCCAAACTTCTTAGAATCAGTGTTTCCCTTGTGCTTCTTCTCTGACCCTCGTGAGTTATCATCCTCACGCTTCCTCTTACTTTCTTCAGATTTCTTTAGCGATCTCAACCTGACCGCATCTAAAGTAAGGGATAAAGAGAGATCAGCTGCTGACCTAAACGTAGCAGGTCTTGAAGCCTTAACACTGGCTTTGATTTCTGGGGCTAAACCCCCAATGAAGCGAGCAATTCGCTTGGGCTCTGGTGTTACAAGGTAAGGAACCAGTCTGGACAGGGTATTGAAACTGGTGAGGTAAGCTTGACAATCTAAGTTTGTCATCACCAATGATAAGAAATCAGATTCAATTCTTTCGACCTCATGTTGAGGGCAGTAGTTTTCCATAATGAGGGTAACAAACTGCTCCCATGACATGTTGTAGAGCGGGATCTTCCCAGCAGCTTGAATGAGAGACCTCCACCATGCCAGTGCCTCTCCTTTGAACGATTGGGATACATACTTTACTACATCCCTTTCAGCACAACCGCTGATGTCCACCACCGTGTCCATTTCATCCAACCAGGTCATACAATCTACTGCTCCTTTCTCCCTAGTGAAATCTCGGGGTTTACAGGAAACAAAGTGCTTATAGGTACAAGACTTGGTACGTGGTTCATTATCGAACGCTATCTTCTTGGATGGAGCACTGTGTTCATTTGATGAATGACGATCGTCATCCTTCTTTGGCTCCTCTTTCTTAGAGGGCGGCTTGTTATGAGGCTCTGAATGAGTTTTAGGGACAGATTTAGAATGGGGTACAGATGAGGCTTTACTATTAGTTCCACTGTACTCCCTGAATTGCTCCTCTACAGCTTTAGATACAGCTGTATCAATCAGTGAACGAAGCTCTCCTTTGGTTATATTAATCCTATCATTATCATCACGGTTTTCCAAAGGATGACTGTTTATCTCGTCAGAGTCATCCATGTAGTCTTAGTTGCTACAAAAAGAAAATAAGGGCAAGGTTTATTTAGAAGCCCTTACAGTACTATCGTTCTTAAACAATTTATTAACCATGCTTTTAATACACATTTTAGTTAATTTGTTAAATATAAAAATTGTTCAGGATCTTTATCATAATCCTAAATTATAAGTTAATAATAGCACAAAAGGCCTAGTCACGTAGACAAGTTTAATTTATAAGCCATGATTTCAGAGAATCAAGGCATTAAGGTTTGAATCAAAGTTCATTACCTTTTCTTGACAGGGAGTTGTAGGCTACCACTGTCTTTAGTCTCAGAGGACGTTAATCATAGCCCGTGGGCACTTCATCCATAAGGGATGATTATATAAATAAGGGGATTTAGAATAACCCAATTAAAAATGACTTATGTGATTTTCATCGTATCACACTTTGTCAAGCATGTTAATATGCTTTCATATGTTTAACAAAAATTTGAATCTCTTAAATAAGTTTTACCATCTTGGCCATGTCCATAATGACATTTAGGCTAGGTTTTACTCTTTAGATTCTTTTTAATAATTAACGCAGAACAATTTCTAAATTGAAACGTTAATAAGGATCTGAATCTAATTGTGGAACTACCGTCTTGGCCCTGCCTTAAAATGACACATGAGCTAGGTCTTGTCCTTTTTAGATTTTGCCATTTTATTATAATGGTAGATCTTATAATATAGGAATGATATTTTAAACATAATCGTTCCTTTAAAGTTTAAACAAATATATGTTTGCCCTAAACGGGACTTCTAATTAAAATGACTTGCTCATGCAAAGGCTAATCAGAAAAATAATCAAGGAAGTAATTAGAAGACAATGAAACGAATTGGAATTTGTCCAATGTTCTTGTCTAGACTCAAGAATGTGCAACTGTGTATCTGAGATTAAACGCAAAAGGCTAGCGTTTAATTCACTCAGTGTTGGCTCTGATACCAACCTGTCACACCCCGAATTCCACGTGTCACCGGTGGGCCTGGTGGGGAGTATCGTGACGTGGTTGGCAACATAATAGTCAAACAACACAATTATATAAATGCACAGCGGAAGCAAATTTAAAGATATAATTCAACCGAATATAATGTTGTAATATCAAGTATCACAATAGTCGATTGTTTATCCACAGACGGATCGAAAATGAAATATAAACAATAGTTCAACAGACTTTGACATCTAGAGCTTGCGAGACTTGAGTAATGATGCCTGGAGTAGCCAGCCTATTTCGTCTAGTACCTGCACTTAGCCTTTTTGGAAAATACGTCAGTTTACACTGGTAAATACAACTCAACTGACTCGTTTTGAAAAGAGTTTGTAAATTGATTTGAATGCGCTTCGGCACAAAATATCTTTATAACTTGGGACAATTATTTGTATATAATCTTGTATACAGATTTACTTATTTGTCGTCCATTAGCACCGGTTAGAAGAGCCGGTTTAAGTTAACTGACACGCCACAGGTATAATGCCCACAAGGTTGATTCCTTTAGTGGATTACCAGTTTTTACATAATGCATCTGTCAGGTGTACGCCTACACCCCGTGCTTAGGTCGTGGCCATTTCATAAAATGATGCCAAGGATATCCGGGACATGGTCATTTAACCCCCAAGGGCCATACATCAAATAATACAGAATAAAGCGGGTTATGTAAATACATTAATCACAATCCGATTTAAATGACTACATACCCGACCAAGCGGTACTTTTATAGTACCGTACCCCAAGCCCGTATAGGGAAAATAAGTTAAGAGTATTTACCTGAGCAAAGTATCAATCAAATACAGCAAATGCAAGTACTTTTACTGGGCTCCTAATCTGGAACGAAGGTTTATAATAACCTATTAGATTTCTAACGGGTCCTTAATTAAGCCTTAGCTTAGACCGGTTAGTTTCAATGATACGGTTCGTACGCACTATTAAGCGAAGACCGGATAGAATGTGATTTAGACCCGACAAGTTCGGAGACTTGCTTAATATGGGTATTTCATACACACTCTGGATTTTGAGATAAAACCGATAAGGTTTGACCCGTTTAGGCTAGTTTATGTAAACTAGTTACATAACCTGAACCGAACGCGTAATAAGCGTAACGGGTAATAATGAGAGCCATTTACAGGTTTCCTAAGTTAATATGCTTCATATATGTTGTGACATCAGTAAGATGTCTTTTATTATGCCCGAAACGAATTTAAACACAAACTATGTCCCGTAGGGGTAGTTTGGTCATTTAAAAGGTTGTAAAAGAGTTTAAGTATTCACCTGAGTTACAGGTCTGATGTAATCAGCAAAATTACTTATTTTACTAAGTTATAACAGTAGGATAAAGTATATATCTGAAATTTATCAATTATAACCAAACTATGCCCCGTAGGGGTATTTTGGTAATTTCACATAAGCCGAAAAGCTCAAAACTGAAGTCTGAGTTTAACAACCTTTGCTTGCTGTTAAAATATTATAATTTTCCTCAAATATCAGTAGGTATCAACCCTTGTATGTTTAAAATAGTTTTAGTACATACTATGCGCTAAAAACGCTTAATAAGGCGATTAGAGGCCATTTCCGGGTTTGATACATAAATCTGATATTTTTATATTTCCAGAAGGCTTAAAATAATTTATTTATCATATGTGATCAGTAGCAAAAGGTTTGGAGTCATTTAGATATGTAAAACTCATTTTATGGCCCGTAAGGGCAAAACCGACAATTACCGGATTAAGCCTACGACTATAAGTTATGCTCAGCCTAAAATTAATTAAAAATCTTTAAAAATCCCAAAATAATATATTACATCAGTGGGTAAAATATTTGAAATCAAAAAGTATGTTTAAGTAGGCTATACGCTAAATACGCCGTTTATTTAACATAAAGCTTTCAATTTGCGCTAATGAGCATAACTCTCAATTTACCCTTCAAATTGATGTCAAACTTTGCATACAAGTTTATATATCATTAATTAAGGTTTCTACCCTTTTACATTTCCAAAAATCACGTTTTAAGGTAATAAGGGCATAATGGTCAACATATGAGCAATTAACGGAATCATGCATATTAATTGGATAACTAATGATCCGAGGTGTATAATCACAGAGGGTTATACTAGCATGTAACCTGGTCCAAATGAAGCTCTTAGGTATTTCTAAATCATACCAAAACGGGTCAGAACTGAAAGTCAAAGTATAAGTCAAACTATGCGACTTTGGGTTCCGAACCGGGTCTAAACAGGAAATTGTCGGGTTGAACATGTTTAGACATGTTCTTACACTTATTACTAAGTTATAACAATGATCAAACAGGTTGTATATGATCTACATTGCTAATTATGCATAAATTGTAATTTAAGTATCCTGTTGATTTTTTCTTAGCAAGTTTGACCCGACTTTTGACCTGGTTAGATTGGTAATCAGGGGGAACCCTTTTAAGGGTTTATTACCCACATAATTACCAACTTATAACTACTTTTAATTCGAGATTTGACTGAGCCATTATTAATTAATCTCGAAGTCAAACCGTAATTACGATGGTTTGACTTTTAGCTAAATAACTAAGCTAAACATTATTAAAGAAGGATTAGCAAACTTACAAGAGTCCTAAGCTTGATTAGTGATCACTTGAGAGTGCCTTGAAGCTCCAGAAATGATCAGATTGCAAGAGGAAGGTGTGAAGAACAATGGTGCATATCATGGCCTTTATATAGTGTTTAATCCACCACAAATCTTTGACACATGAGTCTACAACCCACCACAACTGATCAACACATGTTCCTAGTGCTTAGGGGGTGTCTAGGGGTCGCCCTTTATGAGGAAATTCGGTTAAAAGTCGAGCACAAGAGCTATGGCAGACAAATAACCAAGAAATTCGCATCAGGTGGCCCTAGGCGTGACGCGACGGACCCCCCCCCCCCCCCCCGGGCCTCGCGTCGCGCGACCCTATGTCTGACTCAAATCTATCTTTTAGATTTTTGCGTTTTGATCCTTGGCTCTTCAAAACTCGATTAGGCACTTGTTTCTTGCATTATGAACCCTCATAATTGATCTATAAGGGCTTTAAAATATATACCCACTTTGCTAAGCCCCCGGTTAACTTTATTGTTACCCGAAAAGTCCTAACTTCCAATGTTTACGCTTTAACCCTTCGCACACGAATTTGATCATAACTTTCTCATACGATAACGAAACTTTATGAAATTTAAATCGTGCATTCTAGCGAGCATAATTAACCGTTACAAAGCTTCAGGTTTGTCAAAAGGTCACTCAGAGGTATAACTTAAACATGTTGACACATTTAGCCCCTGTAGTTTGTAATCTCTCACTTTTAGCTCCGTATGATCCATGATTTATTCGTTTGAAGGTATGAGCATCTTGTAGGGTTAATATACAATATATTTATTCACTGTTGACATTTAGAATACGTATATCCACATACTTTCCATGATTGTCAACTTTAGTCCTTCTATAAAGTTCTTTCACACGTTTAAACATTTGACACGTGTCTACACATTATAGGACGTGAATTTTCGAGGTGTTACACACATCATGCATACCAGCAGAGGTCAGTCAAGAGGTACCAGCTTGTGAGAATACGTGAATAAGTCCAGCTGTCATAAATCCCAGCAACCCACCAGCAGCAGCCTGCAACATAAATCAAGAACAATCCTTAGATGACCAATAAATCCATCCCCAAAAGCTGGGTTTTAAAAAGCGTGCCTGAGGCGCGCCTAGGCGCGATGCGCATCAAGGCTCAATCCTTGGCGCCTTAGGTAGCCTGAGGCGCGCTTTTTACAAAAAGCCCACAAAAAGCGCAAATTTTGAAGGTTTTTCAGGCCTAAGGCGCGCGCCTCATGTACTTTGCGCCTTGGGTACGAAAAGCCCGCCGCTTTTGTGCTTTGCGCTTCGCGCCTCGGTTTTAGACCCCGTTGCTTTTGTGCGCCTCTCGCTTTTTAAAACCAAGCCCAAAAGACCAGGAATGTTAATTATTTAGTACATTACCTTCAAGCCTTCAGATTAGTTTATATAGCGATATTTGTAAATATTAACGCATTCATTTAGCTATGCCAGTTAAAGAAGGAATTAAATACCTGCATCAGACGACTTAAAATAACCTCTGGTGTATCAAGGAAATACGTATAGACTCTGCACAAGACAATGGCAAATTATCAGTTTATATAAAGATATTCTTATCACGTACATGAGGTGCGCGTCTATGTGCAACCAAATAAGCTTTATTTATAACCAATATTTGCGTCGCTCTCATTTGTCACACACATTAACCTATTTATGAAGTAAACCTTTTGTAATTTATTTATTCCCTTGGTTGCTTTTACCTATAAAACTCCTACTGACCCTAATTTTGACCCAAAATGTTTTAGGTTAAATATCTAAAATTTTGTTTTTACTCTTCTCAGATAAAAACAGAAGTGGCTATGGTGCTTTTGTTCGGTTCCACTATCCTCCTCACAGTATCGTTCAAATATGTTTTCTCTTTCCTCATACTTGATCTCTTTCCTCACAGTGTCGTATATGGTGGTATGATTTATTTTTTTTGGTTCCGATATATGATTATTATTCAAGTAATAATAATTATCACTACTCAGTGTATCTTACTTAACATACCTGCATCAAACGACTTCTTGAAATAACCTCTGGTGAATCAAGAAAATGCGTATAGACCCTGCACAAGATAATGGCAAACTATCAGTTTGTACAGAGATATTCCTAAATATTAATACATTTATTTAGCTAGGCCAGTTAAAGAAAGAATTAAAAAGCAAATGAAGAAAAAATTAAATTAAAGAAACTATATATAAAATACCCGTACCGAAAATCACAAAAGATCGGCACCGGCACCCGTACCGAACCGAAAACACCGGTACCGAATCATTTTAATTCGAATTTCAAATCAAATTTAAAATTATAAATTTGTATTCAACCCTGTTTAGTTGTTTAATGGGATAGAATCAGCCGTTATGTAAAGCATTTTACTTTCTTTAAATCATTTCATCCGCCCCATGTTTTTTCTTTTAATTACCTTCCCCGTACTTATTTTTTGGGAGTCTTTGAAAACTACAGCTTCATTTATGGTTGAAAGACTAATCAAGTTGGTATATCATTAGTAGTATACACAATTCTATCTTCCATTTACCATATTTAGTCATTAAATCGCTTACATATTATGCATATTTTATGTGTTTTTAAGAAAATAAAAAAAATTTTGTGTGATCAAAGCTCATGTAATAATAATGACTACTGAAAAAAAGTTGTGTATTTTTTTTGGACAGCAAACAGCTCACCTGGCTAGGACCGCGGCCTACGACCTAGCCCCCCCCCCCCCTCTCGAGTTCGAATCCACGCGCATGCGGGCTGTTTCTACCCTTCGCCCGGAGGCTTTGCATAAATTTGCATGCCCCGCGTTTCAAACCGGCGTCACCTGGGCAGGAACCCCGAAGTGAAAACCTTCCCACCTCTCCACAAACCAATTGGTTTGTGATAACGAAAATGAAAGTTGATGAGAAAACAATCTTCATTTATCATTCGAACTTATAGCATGGGAAAAAAATTTGGACGGCAAACATCTCAGCTAGCTACAGCCGCAACTGCGACCAAACCCACCCACCCCCCCCCCCCCCCCGAGTTCGAATCCATGCGCATGCGGGCTGTTTCGACCCTTCGCCCAAAGGCTGTGCATAAATTTGGATGTCCGCATTTCGTACAATATAGCTTATTTATTAACAGTTATAACAACTAACATCTATATATACACATATGAACACTTTATCATAGATACCTTAACCCACAATTGCATAGCTAAGACTCGATAAGATACAGTAAAGCATAATAAATAAAGCATGATAGGGTTGTCTTTCTAAACTCAAATACAGAAAAATTAAAATAAAAATCGATTCAAATGCTCAGCTTTCAATATGCAAACACATTTTGCTTTCTCAATGACCTTCAAAATCAAAGCTAATTGCCCATTTTCGAGTGGATGGTATACGTAGATTTGAATATATATTTATTACAGGTCATCCAATCAAGTTGGCATGCACACACCCCCTAGTCTCTTTAATTTCTGGCCCTCATATTTCTAGTTCAATGTTACTTTGGCAAAACAATTTGTCTATTTGATCAACCAACATACCTTGTCCATCTATTTTCCCTATACAAATTTGTATTCAAAGTCATTAAAGATTTAAAACAGCAAACAACAAAAAACCAACCTACAAACAATATGTTGACAATGAGCATACCAAAAAGGCCAAAAAAATGAGTTGACAAATCACCAAACACTTGGTGTGCAACCTTTTACAAACTCAAAAATCAACCAGAACTACCAAATGACACACCACAAACATGCAAAACCAGTAAATTTCCATTGATGCTAAGCTTGTTAAGAGGATGAAGAAAGGAGGAGAAAGTGGAATGAGTGTCTTATATAGTTGAGATTTAGGGTACACATTCTATTGGGCTTTATTATTTTCACTTGTTTAGTTAGTAGTTGATAACTTTTTTTGGGCCTAAATCCACTCATCCAAAATCTGGTTTTACTTTTTGATAACTCTTTTTGGGCCTAAATCCATTCATCCAAAATCCACTCTTTATGTGTTTTTTAGTCTATGTTTTTTTAAGTTTATGTTTTTCTTTTTTAAGTTTATGTAATGGTTTTTAATATTAATGAAAATATTTTGTTAATTTATTTGTTAAATGTTAAAAAAAGTAGAAGATTAAAAAAATAAAAAACATAAAAGTGGTGGGGTAGGATCATCTAGGACCATCCTCCATACCCTCTAGTTTTGTGGGATGGACCATCTTTGGGAGGACTATGATGTGGCGCCTATGTGGCGGATCATCCTCCAAGGGAGGACCATCACCATACCCTCTAGCCTTAGGGAAACTTCATATTATACTAACCGAGGTTTTAAAGTATTTCACTAAAGTTGCTCAAAGTATTTTACTGTAAAGTCACTTAAATTTCATATGTGGTTTTTATCTTGCTCATTTTTTTATAAATTTTATTTGTTTTAAACTAAGTGACTTAAATGAAACATATATAAAGGAAATTAATATATCTGCACCCTAAAATCTTATTTTCACACCCTTTATATGGGTGGTATAGGGTTATACGGCTCGTATAGAATAACCTGACACAACAAAGGTGAGATTATTTTATACGGGCCGTATAACCCTATACGACCCGTATAGAGGGTGTCGTGTAACAAAAATGGGTCGTATAACATTATATTGTTCATATAACAATCTATATGGCACGTATAATGTTATACGGGTCGTATAGGTTAAGACAAAAAAAAAAACAACCCCTGACCAAGTTTGTGCAACAATCTTCTATATGGCCCGTATAATTCTATATGGGTCGTATAGACCTAAGGGTGTGAAAATAAAATTATAGGGGTGAGCGAATAGTGCAAGCCTATATAAAGGGTAAATTACTTTTTAAGTCTCTCTGTTTTAGGGATTTTAACCACTTGAGTTCAAAATCAAAATGTTTAACTCTTGAGTCCCTATACCCACTTTTCTTAACAATTTGAGTCAAAATTTCTAACACAGTTAGAATTTTTGGTTAAGTATAAATGATCAAAATACCCTTATAGTTAAGAGAGAGAGCACTCTTCTTCACATATTCTCCTACAACACTAATCGGCACAAAATTAGTGAAGACAAAAACAAATACAAATCGCACGCCATTTGTCTCCCACATCTTCTTTGTTTTCACATCTTTGTAAATTCACGAACAAACTGCCTCACTGACTGATTACCCTTCAAGTTTCTATATGTTCTTACTTTCTCTCTCTCTCTCTCTCTCTACAAAACCCCATAATCTCGTCTTCTTTGATTTCTGTTGTGAGATTTGAGTTGGGTTTTTGATGAATTTCAAAACCCAGTAAGGGATTGTTCATACTTTCGTTGTCACATCCCCAACTGTTCATCACTAGAAACCCCAAAGTCGTTATCTTGTTCCAATTGAGATGCCTTTCATTCAGAAATTTTTGTTGTTCATTTGTTGAGTTGAAATGTTTCAAGATGATGGATCATCATCATCTGTGACTTCAACACCAGCCCAATCTGAAATGGGTTCATGATCACCATACCCATGGCTCAAGGATCCCCATCTGGGTATCCATCAAAATCACAAATTTCCCCCAAAAAACCCACCAAGATTGTAACGCTTTGCATTTTCAGACTTTCCCGATTTGGCAAGTCTTGTTGTACCTTCCATTTTTAAACACTTGTACTCTTGTTGTAATCCATTTCATTTTAGTTTGTAATCCGAGACTATTGATCATAATGAAAACGCAATTATTTTAATCATATTCATGTTACTCATGTTAAACTTATGTGCCAACTTGTAATCATAAATCATGTTTTGAACGCTATATTATTCATTATTCTTGATTTTTCATTACATATTGATGCTTGATACTCGAAAAAACCGATTAAATCACGTAAGGCAATCAAAATTGGAAATTTAAAATAATGGAACAAGCCCGTTCGTACGAAAGGAGTGCGTTCGTGCGAACCCACTCTCAAAACCCTAGAAACCCTAATTTCCATTCGAATCTATAAATAGACCCTCCATCCTCCACTCCAACTCGCCATTTTCCCTTGTAAACGCTCTCAAGCTACTTTTGGCGATCGGAAGCTTTGTAAGAATCCCCTCCCTTCTTTTCATATTCATTTCATTTCATTTCTTGAATCACACACTCTTGAACTCTTACAAAACTTCTTGATTCAAACAATCTCGTAGATGGTTTTCACTCATTTTGCTTGGGCAAACTGTTGTGGAGCCTCACACAAACGAGATTGGATCAAAGTTATTAGAAATCATGACATTTTACAACTTAATTTCTTTTTTCAATTACTACACAATCTTGGTGGAATCAGGAATCCATCAGACTCTCAACTCATCTCATAGTTAAGAGCCTGCATTAGGGTTAATTTCAACCAAGGAATGATCCGTTTAACAGATCAAATATGAATTTTCACCAAGAACAGTGCATTCGTACGAAGGGACTATGTCCATCCGTACGAATGGACTTCAGTTCGTATAATCTGTTTTGATTTTCTGATCTGTTTTCACACCTATTTAATTTTGTAAAAATTCCCTATCTACTGATTAAAACAAACCAAACAATTACTTAACTTAAACCTGTTTAAAATTTATAACTTTTCATCAAACAGCCGATTCGTACGAAGGGACAAAGCCTGTTCGTACGAACGGATTTTTCTTACACAATTATGTTTTTTATTTTCCGATCTGTTCTCGCGCCTGTTTAACCCTTTTACCTACTGTTTTGAGTAAATTGGACAAAAACTCCAATGTCTCCAATCGAAACAGCTTAAAACTAAAAGTTTTCGTAACAATAATAGTCGGTTCGTATGAAGGGACTATGCCCGTTCGTACGAACCTACCTTATACCATATCAAAATTGTTTTAACTTCTGTTTTCAAATCAGTTAACACACCCGATCATTTATTTAGTGTTTAAATCATTACCTTACTGTTTTAGATCAAATCAGTTTGTGTCATACACTAATCAGCCAGTTTGTTTTAGGCAGAAAACCTCGTTCGTACGAAGGGACCAAGTTCGTCCGTACGAACGGACTGCTTTGTGTTTTGACTCGTTTTAATTTCATATTTTAAACAATCCGATCCGACACTCTTTCACATCAGTACACTTACACTCTCGTTTAACTATTTTAGCGTGATCTCGAGACTTCATCAAAATCCACTCCTATTTTCGTTTTAAACACTTTTGGGTGCAACATGTATATTATACAAAAACACGCAACACATGAAACTTGTGAATCACACTCTATCCACATTTAAACATGAAAACATGTGATACTCGTTAATCTCGTATGCTATGTGTACATTTGTGTCTATATGCTCATTAACTTTTTTAACCTGCCTTAACAATTATAGCGCTAATTGGATTAACGCACCGCCCTTGAGTCTTGGGGTATTGTTAAGTAAAACACGTTAAACCCCCTTCGTTTCGACGATGTTGGGAAGTCAAGATTACGTTGGAAACTTGGGTTTGACATATAGTTTACACTAGTCCAGCATATTAGTAACTTGTATGTGTTATTCATGTTGGATATGAGTACGTTAAACATTTTATTCTTATTATGCTATGTATCAAACTTGTATACTCGCCAACATTTTTGTTGATCTTTATTTTAATACATGTTGCAGATTGATAGACGAAGTGATGAAGAAACAAGTTTAGGGTGGACATAGAAACACACCTAGACAATAAACAATATTTGAAATTTGATTTATGCTTTTGATCGTACTTTTGTTTGAAACAATGTTTGCCAATTTTAGTATTTACGGAATATTGATTAATCATTATTGTCACGATTAGTGTTATGATGCTTTGAACGATTTGTTTTCGTCTCACTCCGATGTTTCCTCCATCGGTTGGGGTGTGACAAAGATCCACCCCAATTCACCCACAAACTTGTTTTCTTTAATGGGTATTTGTTGTTGGTCTCTGTGCTGCTTTTTCAAGCTTTCAAAATCCACCGCCAGCTGGCAAATGATCCTCCAATTGGTATAGATTTTGAGTGATGAGTTTTATAAAAATGTGTTTTTCTAAGAATTTTATTATGTACCCCTTTTTGGTTGTTTAAGCCCTAATTTTATTTGGGGCGTTTTCATTTTGCGGTGGTTGAGGGAGTTGCAGCGGTGGTGGAGTTGCAGTGATGGAAGAGGTGGTGCTGTGGTGGAGGGGCTACAATGGTGGTGGTGATTCGGTATTGGTGGAGGTGGAGGTGGAGGTGGTGGTGCTCCGGTGTTGGTGCGGCGGTGATGGTGGTGGTTGTGGTGGGGTGGGGTGGGGTGGTGATGGTGGTGGTTGTTTTGTTGAAAGAGAGAAAGATAAGAGAGAAAAAGTGATTAGGCAGAGAGAGATGAAGTGTGAATCTGGAGATATAGAGAGATATGATGGAATATGTTTATATATTTAATAATAGTTTTAATAATAATAAAACGGTTTTTCAAAGTATAAGGGTAATTTGGTCATTTAACAAAAGTTAACAGAATAATTCTAACAGTGTTAAAAATTTAGACTCAAATGGTTAGGAAAAGTGGCTATAGGGACTCAGGGCGTTAAACATTTTGACTTTGCACTCAAGTGATTAAAACTCTCAAAACACAGAGGACTCAAAAAGTAATTAACCCCTATATAAATCATGGTTACTTTTTAGTACTTATTTATTTATTTAGATTTTAACTTTAAGTGTGAGGTAATACTTCGGGAAAAAATATTAAACAATAACAAAGTATATATTGTAATTGTTCAATTAAAGTCAAACTAGTATCTATGACCCGTGTTTTGGAGCGGGACCGTTAAGCCGAACGAAAAGTAAACGTTAAAAAGATGAATCACGCACGTACGTTACGGCGTGTTTACTTGTAAAAATTAGATTGAAAAAGTAAAACATATAAAAGAAAAACTAAGTCGGCTTAGTACCCGCGAGTTTCAAGGGAGCCGTTAAGCTGTAAAAATAGACGTAAAAACGTTGAACCACACGCACACGTTGCAGGGTGTTAACTTGCAAAGTCTATAACGAATTGTAAAATGACAAATTTGTAAAAGATGTAAAGTACAGAGGACCAAACTTGAAAGTGAAAAAATGTTGAGCTTAAAATAGAAAATGTTTGTGACAAATATGTAAAAGATGAAAACTATAAGGTTAAAAGTGTAAAAGATGAAAACTATGTAGTTATATAAAAAATAAAAAGGGTTAAAAGTGTAAAAGATAAAAAGTAAAAAAGATTAAAAAGAAGGAAAAAAAAGTGTTTTGTGAGGAGAGAAACTTTTGTAAATTAATATAGAGTAAACTAGGTTATAACCCCGCGTGTTACACTGGTTGAATAAATGAATTTTATATAATAAATAATAAAACAATATATCTTTAAAAACCTCATTTATTTCACGGGTTGAATAAACGTGATTTTATATATTAGATAATAAAAAGTTATATCTATAAGAACCATATGTATTGTACGGGTTGAATAAATATAATTTTATATAAAAAATAATAAAAATTATATCTTTAAAACCATATGTATTACAGGGGTTGAATAAATGTAATATTGTTTACCAAATAATAAAAAAGGTTATATCTTTAAAAATCATCATGTATTACACAGGTTGAATAGATATGATTTTACATACCAAATAATAAGAAAATTATATTTAAAAAAACTAATGGATATATGTAACACCCCGAAAACGGGTTTGGTAATCAATCTCCGTTGATACTGAAAGACGGGTGAAATACCGTTAGTGGTAAATTTAACCCGGTGAATATTAGGACTTAAATAAATAATCCTAATATTAACTAAAACGTGAATAAAAGCTTCTAATGAAATGAAATTTATAAGAGGCCGAGTAACGGGATTTAAAATAAACTTAGTCATAGATTCCCCGAGCCCATTAATTTAACTAGGAATGTTTAACTTAGTTAATAAGTGGGGAATATTGTTAGAAATAAGTAGGTTGTGGCCTACTTAATAACGAACCAAACACGAGGGGTTAAAATAGGATAACTTAACAAAGTTATTTAATAAAAGAAAATCAAAACAAAACACACACTTGAAGTGTGTGTTCTGGATCGACATCAGGGAGCTCCCATGGAGCAAAAACCCTAGTTTCATCAAAACTACCAAATTGAAGGTCAATCCAAGACCCAAATCGATACATGAACGCGTAGAAACGATCACCAAGTCATGGGGATCACAAGGTATGTCACAAAACCTAGATTGGTTGAAGTTGAAATTCGAGACAAGTAGGTTACTTGCAAATAAATTGATGGATTATGATCCAAGGATGAAATTAGGAATGATTTTATGTCTAGGTGTAAACCCTAGTCATTTACTTGTTGAATTGAGGTTCACAATTGTGAATTTCATGATTATCCATTTATGTGTTAAATGGGTTTTGTAGAAGTAAGATGAACCCTAGAATTATGACTATTAAAATGGTGTTAACTGGTTTCCATGAGATGAATCTGAGAATAGTATGCATACTAGACATAATAGAATTGAAATTATGTTTATGTTTAGTAGAAATAACTAGTTATGAACTAGTTGTAAAATGTGTAAAAATTTATGAACATTAGGTGTTTGTTAAAATGCCTAAATGAGAACTAAAGTGTTGAAATTAGAGTAAAAATGTGTATTTGAATGATATGGCAATTACGCGTAATATGGAGTGATAAGGGTTCTAAATACTATGTTGATTTAGACTTAATGTTGTAACCCATATGATCAAGAAGTAGTTAACTTTAGATAAGCTAAGTTAACTAATCATGAAGTCGAATAGTAGCTTCGGCATAGAAAATAAGTGAGGTGGAATAGTCGTGATTTTTATTACTAATTTAACCGCCTTGTAAATGATTGAAAATAGTTTGACGCCTAACGAGCTAGGTGGGAGGCTTGGGAAAGGAAGCGGGTCAAACAAATCAAGAATGGAGGAAAAGCGTAATTCGGACGCAAGGTAAGTATATCTTACACTAGTCATATATTTTAGAATATTCATCGTCGTATTAATTACGAAAAAGACAAATACCTAATTGAGATATGGTGTTCCAGCGTGTAGTCGTACGGAACAAGATAATCAAATATGATAAGAAAACATAGTGATGGCTAAAAATGAGTTAAATCGGTAATTCGATCATATTATGACGAATGAAACATGTACTTTTAATGGCTACCATATAAGGTAAATCATAATAACCAATAAGGGCAAAATGAATTTATAAGTAAAATGACCGCACAGTGTAAACCGGAGCGAGTCATATATACGAGGTGGTAATAAATGTCATCTCGCTAGTATAATTGGTCATTTAGACCAAATTGGTCAAAAGGTGAAATTATCACCCTTGACTATATCGACTAATGGGTTGTCGAGTTGTATGATTTTTAGGAAATAAATAGCACATGGATGTTTACATCGCTATTACTTAGCAGCCTCTAAAGCAAGGTATTGAAACGGGTCAATATATTGACCCGAGCCAGGTATGTATAATGATACAACTCATCATGTAGAATTTGGAGTTCTATAACAGTTAGACAAGGTTAAAATAAGATATTCGGTTATCTTCTAGGTAAAGCGAATAAATTGAGTTATGATTATGGTGATTTAGAAACATATTGGTTTCTAAACAAGAATATGGTTAAAAGGTCGGATTTTGGGTTCAAACAAGTACTAAAAGTCCTTCGTCGTAAAAGAATAACTAAAATTGACTAAAACGCCCTTGTAAGCGAAATTAAGCAAACGAACCATAAAGGTTGTTTGGAAATAAGTGATAGGATGAAATAAATACTTTGAATAAGTATGAAAAGCGAAAGATGTAAAATATTGGTCAAATGACTCTATAAAGAGTCTTTGCCGTAAAATAATAATTTGAAGGGTAAAATTTGGAATATATAAATCACCACATTGAATCCACCACAAATATAGTTGTGGTGGGAGGTCATTTGATAAGAAATGTGGACATATGTATTTAGAAACGAATGAAAGCGATTGGTGCTTAAAATATGCTTAAATACCCTTAACGGGTCAAAATAAGCATATGAGTGAAAATGGGTTTAAGAAGGTATATGAACCTGTAATTGGAACCTAATATGTTAAACATCATTGAATTTAATAGGTTTATGAGAAATAAGGGTCAAACAAACTTGTTTGTTTGATAAAAATCGAACAGGTCAAAAATTGGTAAAAAGGGTAATAAGCCGAAGACTTAAAAGTCTGAAATTTTTGTTAAACCGAATGTTGGATTTTAACTCCATAAGGTGGAGAATCATATTACAATTACGTAGGAAGAAACGGTAGGTCAAACGGACAAGCGGATTGAAAGATACGAAAGTTTTCGTGTCGAAAACGGAAAAAATGGAAAAGGCTGATACAGGGACCACCGTAACTTACGGTGCCCACCGTAAGTTATGGTGGGGCTGATATCATTACGGTAGTTACCTACTGAGTTACGGTGGAAGATTTAACATTCAGGGGCTACCGTAAATTACGGTAGCCACCGTAATTTACGGTAGACCCTGAAATAAAATATATTTTAATCAGTTTCGCTTCCCGGACTCGTTTAGACACGTTTTATACCCCATATGACTAAAGCATTTCACGTTTATGAAATGTAGGTACTTTTGGTTGCCGGAAGACGATCAAGCTCAACGAAGAACCGAACACGATAAAGATACATGCTTCCGCACTTTGCCTCGTCGTAAATTTTAAACGACGAATTCGATTACGTTATGTTGATTAACTTATGATTTGTAAAAAAAATTAATAAACCCGTATTTTTATAGTATGTGTAGTCTTAACTACACATCTAATTGTGGTATTTATATGTAAAACCGTTATTTAGTAATTGGGGTCTTACAATATACTTGGTACGCGATAGATATGGTGATTGTGTAGATGATTATTGAAAAGAAGATGCAGTGGTCAAACATGTTATTCAAGAAGCAAATAAGCAGCCATTTGAGTGATAAAATCTAAATTCTATTTAAAAATCCCGTAATAAATTTAATTTTATATATAAAGTAATATTGAAAGTTATATACAATTTGTTTAAAAGTAATGTAATAAAATCGATATAATAATTTTTTTAGATTAAGGATGGGTGATTGAGATGGTTTGGGCATGTGAAGCGGAGGCAAACGACGACACCAGTTAGAGTAGTGGAAACTCTTACTGTGGAGGGAAGGAGAGGAAGAGGCAGGCCCAAACTGACTTGGGATGAGCAGATTAGGCATGATTTACTAGAGTTGCATCTTTCTGAGGACATGGTCCAAGATAGGATTTCGTGGAGGTGTAGGATTAGGGTTAAGGACTTCTAGAGGATATTGCAGTAAGGTCTTAGGTGTTTTTTAGGGATGTAGGTCTTTCTCATTCTTAAAGTGACTTTACCGGTGATTGCCTTCTGGTGTTTATGTCCAAATGATGTTATATGCTATTATACATGATTTACATTATATTGTGTCACTCTGATCACTTTCTTGGTATTGGTGGCTTCCTATTTACATTATATTATGTCCAAATGATATTGTATGCTATTTCTCTCTGGAAGCAGCCTCTCTATCCCTATGGATAGAGGCAAGGTCTGTCTACATCCCACCCTCACTAGACCCCATAAGTAGCTATTTATGAGATTTACTGGGTATGGTTGTTGTTGTTGTATTAATACAAACTTTGGTTTTGGTGATAAATAATTCGGTTATTTAACAATATCTTAAATTAACAAAATTTAAGGATAATATTTTATTGCAAAAATAGAAATATTCTATTCGACATTTAAAGTAGATTAAGATTTAATATTAATTTTTATTTAGTTAGTTAATATAAGATAGAAAAAAAAAATATGATTGAATAGTTGGGAGGTTGTATGATGATAAATCAGTTAACTTTATTATAATGTCATATTTTTTTAGTTATATATTTTTTGAATTATTTTGTTAAAAAATTAAGACTTTGTTATTGTTAGTAAAATCAATGATTTTATATTTGTAATTTTGTTTGGTATTATTTTATTAAAAAGTGAATATTTTACATATAATTATACTGTGTCTTAAGTTTTTGATGCCATCCAAAATATTTTTCAATTTTATGTCTAGCAATATATATACTATGGTAAAAGTTTAAAGTTTTTTAGTAGGAGAGTTGTTTATTAATTAGAAGAAATTAAACTAAATAATAATTATCCATATAGGAGATTATATTTAGTAGAAGAGTTATCTATTAATTAGAAGAGATTAAAATAAATAATAATTATCCCTAAGAAATTAAACTAAATAATATTTAGCAGGAACGTTATCTATAAATAATAATAATAATAATCCATAACATATTGAGAAAATCAAAAGATACATGCCCTAATATGATGACAAATGTCATATAAATGGTTTCTTTTATTATACAGTATAGATTCAAAAAAAAATAATAGTCATTAAATGATAACAAGGATTTATATATGTTTCATTCTCACCAGTTAATCTTGACAAAATTTGATGCTTAAAAAAAAGTTACCTAAGATATCAACAACATCTAAAAGGTAAATGAGTTTAGAGATATAACTTTATTGTAGGAAGTGTAAACTTTGTTAGGCTGGAGGGTGTGGTATAAAGCCTCTAAGGGCCTTATCACGTCCAGAGCCGTTCCAAGTTCCAACCATTTTAGAGGCCCTAGGCGGAAAAAGATTTAGAGGCCTTTTTCGCATTTCATTGTTATAAACTATAACTAATAATTAACAGTTTTATAGTGTTCTAAGTGATCTAAAGCAAGAAAATAACAATAGTAGCCAATAGGTAATAAAGAAAAAGCAAACCTGAGGACTCAAAGATTTAAAGGCAAAAATCCAAACAAGGGTTTTATACATCTATGGAAAATCAACCTATCAACAAAACCATAAGTTATAAACTGATTAGTTTGCAGCACAAACCCATAACAGACTTGGCCCGTAACCTATATCATATATACCAATTTAGAAATGGAGTCCTTAATTTTTGGTTGCCCTAAGCTCTTGCCTGGCCTCATTATATTATTGGGCCGGTCCTGATCACGCCATCTCAGCGACACCTCACTGCCACGTCACACATGAGGCTTTAAAGCCCCTACCTTTAACTTGGAGGGTGTGGTATAAAGCCCCCCCTTTACACTGTAGCCCCCCCCCCCCCCCCCGACCATTCCTTTCATCGTTCAAATCAATTTCTCCTCGTTAACGTGTTGGCGAGCCTATGATGGCGCCCCCCTTTCAATCCGGCGGTGTGGCCAATGGCGCCCCCGGGACGCTATGGAGGATGAGATGGCGGGGTGGCGTTAAGCCACACCCACCGGCCATACTATCATGTATACTTTTCCAAACCAATGACATAACAAGTGTAAAGTTTGTTACTTACATGTAACTTTTCCAAACCGAAGACGTTTTATATTAATTAGAGTTATTATACATTAGTTAATACTCATAACAACCATCTTTTATATGAGTTAATCCAAAAAACTTCCAAAATGGTCAATATGAGTTATAAAAAACTTACTCATTCAAATCTCTTATTCATTCAGCACTTATTGGTTCAGATGTTGTCAAACAGCCTCTAAGCCTTTTTACACATAATTCATATTTAATAAAAAATTAAAGTTTATATCCATCAAGAACTAAATTCAACTTTATTAAAAAAAGAGTTAATTACACAAATGGGTTCTGTGGTTTATTCCTAGTTTCGTCTTTAGGTACTAACTTTTTTTTTAACAGGTTTAGGTTTTTATGGTTTCAATTTTGTAACACATTTGGGTACTAACACCAAAATTAGTTAATTAATAACTAAAATACCCTTGCATTTTTTTTAAGTTTATCAATGTAACACATTTGGGTACTAACACCTAATTTTATTTAAGTTTAAATCAATTTTACAAAATCTATTTATTTTTTTATTTTCATCTTATTATTATATCTCTTAGTTAACATAAAATCTATTTATTTTTTTATTTTTATATTTTTATTAAATTTCTTATTTAACATAAAATCTACTTGTTACACCAGTATTTTTTTAAATAGTTTTTTTTAAATAAAATCTACTAACTATATAGTTTTATGTAAATTAAATTTCTTACTCGTTTTAAATAATGTAAACCTTACTCGTTTTCAATTTTGGATAGATATGATTGATAATAATAATAAATATCTTTCATGTAAAAAAAATTAAGTCTTTTTTTTAACTCGTTTTTTTGTTCATTTACATTTTACTATTTTAGAAAAATATTTAATTTACATAAAATCTACTAGTTACACCAGTAAAATCTACTAGCTATATAGTTTTATGTAAATTAAATATCTTTTTTTACAAAAAAAACGAGTTAAAAAAAGGCTTAGATTTTTTTAGTTTCATCTAAAATACCTAGCTATATAGTTTTATCTAAAATACCTAACTATATAGTTTTATGTAAACTAAATATCTTTCTAAAATAGTAAAATGTAAATGAACAAAAAAAAACGAGTTAAAAAAAAGGCTTAATTTTTTTTACATGAAAGATATTTATTATTATCAATCATATCTATCCAAAATTGAAAACGAGTAAGGTTTACATTATTTAAAACGAGTAAGAAATTTAATTTACATAAAACTATAAAGCTAGCAGATTTTATTTAAAAAATCTATTTAAAAAATACTGGTGTAACAAGTAGATTTTATGTTAAATAAGAAATTTAATAAAAATATAAAAATAAAAAATAAATAGATTTTATGTTAATTAAGAGATATAATAAAAAGATGAAAATAAAAATAAATAAATAAATAGATTTTGTAAAATTGATTTAAACTTAAATAAAATTAGGTGTTAGTACCCAAATGTGTTACATTGATAAACTTAAAAAAATGCAAGGGTATTTTAGTCATTAATTAACTAATTTTGGTGTTAGTACCCAAAGGTGTTACAAAATTGAAACCATAAAATCTAAACATGTTAAAAAAAAAGTTAGTACCCAAAGGCGAAATTAGGTATAAACCACAGGACCCATTTGTGTAATTAACTCTTAAAAAAAGCTGCACATTGTTGGTCAATATGAAGTTTAGTTTGAAGGTGACCATCAAACAATAGAGCAAATATGAAGTTTATATCCATCGTATACCTATCCATTCATCACAATTTAGTTTAAACTAAATTTCCATGAAGTTTAACATATCTTTATTCTCATCCATTTATCACTTTATATCCATCAAGAACTAAATTATCATGTGCATGGTGGTCACTAAAAATGGTTAGATGGTTCTACAGCACGATGCCGATAGTGGTTCCATGACACGGTGTCGGTGGTGGTTCCACGGTACGGGGGTGGTACGACATGATGATGCGACGGTGTTGGGTGGTGCAACAATTCGGTGATGCGACGGTTGGATGCTACGTTGGGTGACGATTAGGTGGTGCGATGGTGTGATGGCACGATGGTGGTTCAACGGTTAGGTGGTGGTGCGACAATATTGAATGATCACAATGTGTATCTATTTTTTATTTGATTAACTTTATTTTTCTCTTTTATTAAATAAATTATGTCAACATATTGACCTATATATTAATAAATGGATCTTTTGAACAGTAGAAAAGTAGATAAGATTATATTAATATATATAGTTTTTATTAATACTTTTATTATCTTCTTTAGTTTTTAAGTTAGATATACCTATCCATTCATCACAATTTAGTTTAAACTAAATTTCCATGAAGTTTAACATATCTTTATTCTCATCCATTTATCACTTTATATCCATCAAGAACTAAATTATCATGTGCATGGTGGTCACTAAAAATGGTTAGATGGTTCTACAGCACGATGCCGATAGTGGCTCCATGACACGGTGTCGGTGGTGGTTCCACGGTACGGGGGTGGTACGGCATGATGATGCGACGGTGTTGGGTGGTGCAACAATTTGGTGATGCGACGGTTGGATGCTACGTTGGGTGACGATTAGGTGGTGCGATGGCACGATGGTGGTTCAACGGTTAGGTGGTGGTGCGACAATATTGAATGATCACAATGTGTATCTATTTTTTATTTGATTAACTTTATTTTTCTCTTTTATTAAATAAATTATGTCAACATATTTAATAAAAATAAACAATAACTGTCACCTAAGATAGTTTACCTCCCATTCAGGTTAATTATACAAAATTAGCAAATAAAATAAACTTTAATGAGTTAATTAGAATAATTTTTTTATAAGTGACCTAATTGAAACACTCCTAAAACTTGGTTATCATTTTGTGAAATATTCTCGTTAAGGTTAATTATATAGAATTAGCAAATAAAATAAACTTTAATGAGTTAATTAGAACAATTTTTTAATGAGTGACCTAATTGAAACACTCCTAAAACTTGGTTATCATTTTGTGAAATATTATCGTTAATTTACTTGTAAGCCAATTACCGAAATGGCTTCAAACTAGCTTTAATACGTCAATTACGTATACTTATTTAAAAAATGGTTTACATACATAACTAAAAAGGTTTAATTAAATAATAAGAGAAAAAAGAAAAATTGTGTTTTATATATTACAAGAGTTAATTTTGTGGTTAGTCCCTGTGGTTTCTCCAAAGTTCAAGGTTGGGTACTAAGTTCTTAGTTAGTTTTTAATGGCCATTAGCTTTAAGGTCCTAGGATGTTACAAAATCAAAAGTTAAAACCTTAGATGCAGGGCCGTTTTCGAAAATTAAAAAAAAAAATTGGCCCTGTTCGAGATAAAAAATTTGGACCCTATTCATAAATCTTTGTATAATATAAACTCATCAATCATTCAATCAAATATATAAATACAACGATAATTGTTATGAAATTGATAAAACAGATTAACAAAAATAGTGTAACAAAAATGATCAAAATATTATCGAACCTACCTGCTAAGCGATTGGCCATTAGGCCTTTTAAGCAGACCCTTATTTATAAAAACATCAAGATATATATATATATATAGGATTAGGTTCAAGATTGAACAACTTCTTGAGAGTGAACTGTGTGAACTAATCTTGACCCTTGATCATTTTTTTGATTAAAAGGGTAAGATTGACATTAACCAAGTATGTTTAATTAAAATCCCTTAATTTTCTCCTCTTTTAACTCTCTCTCTCTCTCTCTCTCTCTTTATCTATCTATCATTTCTAATTATTTCTCTATCATTTATTTATCCATAGATTTTGTTTTAATTTTAGCTTTAATATTGTTTTTCTTTTATTATCTATATATGTATATATATAGATATCATAATATATTGTTTTTAACTTTTTATAATTTTCAATAAATATTGAAAATTTTCTCTGAGATTGAAATTGTAATTATTTTTGGGCGTTAACTCTTTTTTTTTAATATGCGATGAAGTTATTTATTATTGCATACATGTGATATGTTTCGTTTTCAATAATTTCATAGTTTTTATATGAATCTACTCGTGTGCATGCATAATATAATATATGTTTTTAATATACACATATATAACCATTTTTTAATATAATACATAGATGTATAAAAGACTGTACACATGTGTATAAACTAACAGATGTGTATCTTATATAACCTGATAGTTAGCGAGACTGTACACATGTGTATAAACTAACAGTTGTGTATCTTGTATAAACTGATAGTTAGCGAGACTGTACACATGTGTATAAACTAAAAACTGTATATCTTGTATAAACTAATACTAGCGAGACTGTACACATGTGTATACACGAACAGCTGTGTATCTTGTATATACGGAAACTAACGAGATTTTAGGGATTTTGATTATATTGTTTAATAAATGCAATTTACTAAAGACGCAAATACCCTTATGTCAATTAATTTAAAGGGAGGTTACAACATTATAATTACAATCTTGCCATTGTTTAAAAATCTTTAGATGATGTAATCCAATGGCCAAGATTAGTTCACACAGTTCACTCTCAACCTAGTGTTCACTCTAGAACCCTATATATATATATTAAAAACTTTTCGAGCCCTATATTGATTTGGGCCCTGATCGCAGGCCCACCCTGCACTTGCTTGTAGCGGGCCATGAGTACCTGAGGTTCTTACTTTTCATAAACCACAGGGACTAACGATGTAATTAACTCTAAACACAAATGAGCATAATTCACAAAACATAAACGAACATAAACTAATTTTTATATAAATTTGCGATTAATTACGATAATTTACATTTGAAACCCCATGTTATACTAAAAAGCCCAATTACCAATTAATTTATTTATGAGTAATTAGAAAGTTCCTTTTATGTTTAATATTTATATAAATATAACTACTTATTTATTTAAATTGAAACGAACAAATATAAACGAACGAACATAAACACATGTAAATAAACGAACATAAGCGGATGTTCACAAACATAAACGAACGTTTACGAAGATAACTGAACGAACACAACGTGTTTTAATTAAATGAGCAAAAACTGTGTTGATATTCGTCCATTTATTAAATTAAGGAATATTGGATTTTAATAATCTCAACTATTCGCCGTTGGCCGCCAACAGTCCCAACTTAAAAAATAACCCCTAACAGTGACATATTGGCCACCATTGGACCCTAACTAACAAAACCCTAACGCCGTTAGTCTTCGGTCACTGGAAAACCGTTTTTGGCCAGAAAAATGTTTCTAAAGGTCCGATCTAAGGATACAAAGAGGTTTGTGACGAAAATGTTGAGTTTTCCGGCTAAAAAGTTGAGTTTTCCGGCCACAAAGAAGTTTTCCGGTGAAAAAGAAGTTTTCCGATGACTTAAATAATTGTAGCTTTTACTAGAAAAAGGTTCCTAAAGGTCCGTAATAAGGTTACAAAGAGGTTTCGGACGAAATAGTTGAGTTTTCCAGCCAAATATGAGTTTTCTGGCGAAAAACGGTTTCCGGGCGACCAAAGACTAACGGCGTTAGGGTTCTGTTAGTCAGGGTCCATTGATGGCCAATATGTTAATAGTTGGGACTGCCAGTGGTTATTTTTTAAGTTGGGACTGTTGGCGGCTAACAACGAATAGTTGAGATTATTAAAATCCAATATTCCTTAAATTAACGAATATAAATGAACTTTCCATCGAACAAGTTCACAAACATTTTATGAACATTCGATTCGATTCGATTCGATTCGATTCGATTACAGGCTTAAGATAAATGAAGTAAGCCAATGACCCTTTGGTGGAGTGGTGGAAAGGACTTGGGCCATATGTGTGGTCTCAGGTTCGATCCCCACCTCCATCAAAGGTGAGGCATTGAGGTTATTCCCAACCCAAGGATGGCTAGGACTCCGGTTCAAGCCTGAGGGAAACCGAGTTTTCTATTACGGCGCATTTACTCCAGCGGGTCGCTCTGTCACAACAGACGGTCGATTCGTGTGGAGGGTGCAACTCCTGTCAAGTGGCAGGGGGTCGGAAATTTTCTCGGGGAAAGCTATGTCCCATTTCTACCGAGGCGTGGGCCCCGTTAAGACAACATAGTCCTTGGGACAGAAATGGGGCGGGGCTGCGTCTTGCGGGTGTGTATTAACCGTCTGTGAAGTACACCTTAAAAAAAAAAGATAAATGAAGTAAATGTGAAATGTACTAATGAGCATGGGCAAGTTAGGAAATTCCTATAGACGGCTGCATATGGCCAACGTAGACACATCAAAATTGAAGTGGATATTATTTAAACATAAAATTAAAACTAACAACTATTTAAAATAAGAATGAAAGGGAAAATCTATAGAAGTCGGTTTTGTAGATCAACATCAAGCTAGACCATCACTCTCATCTTAGTATTCTAATGCTCACCTTACCAAATCAGATTTGATCTGCTATAATCATCACAAAGAATAATATAATACGAGGTTTGTTTATTCCTTAAAATATTAATACTATGGTTATGATAAGTTTTTACCATTTTTTTATTAGGGACACCCAATCAACTAAGTAGACTATTGGGTGCCTTCCTTTGATTTTCGTAATTTATACGGTTGTTTAAACTTAGAGAAATGATATACTTTATATATTTCATGTTTAGCTAGTTATTCTTTTAAAATTTATACGGTTGTTTAAACTTCGAGAAATGATGTACTTTATATATTTCACTAGTATTAAGCCCCTGCGTTACAGCGTTTGTCATAAAACTGTGTTAAGTAGTAGCAATACTATACCATTGTCAGCGACCATCAACACCGGAAAAGCTCGTAAAAACAAAATAACTAAAAACGGGAAAAAATAACGCCGAGCGAAAAACAGACGTAAAATCTTTGAATCACGCACGCTCGTTGCTGAGAAATTAAACCGAAACATAAAACATAGAAAAAATAACTAAGTCCATCCAGGACCCGCGTGTTGGACGAACTTGTCAAACGCAGAAAAATAGATGTGACACGACGGGCCAGTCAAACGGGAAAAAATATACGAAAAAATGTTGAACCCCACACGCACGTTGCGATGCGTTAACTCAAAAAATTTAGAACGAAACGAAAAACTTGGGAAAAATGAAAAGTATGGTGGACCAAAATTGAAAATAAAAAAGAGTTGGGATTAAATTGCAAAAGATGAAAAACTTTGGATTAAAAGTAAAAAAAACAAAGGGTCTAAATTGCAAAATTGAAGTTATTTATTAATTTTAAATAAAGATAAGGATAAAAATAAGTGATATCTATATATTGGTTATTAATTAAAATTAATATTAAAAGAAATTTATTAAACAATATAAATAAAATTTATGAGGTTGAAGGAGAGAATATCATGTGACATTATTTGAAGTCTTTTATTATAAGTTAGATTCGGGCTGCAAACGAACCGAACGAACACGAACATGGCCTTGTTCGTGTTCGTTTGTTAAGGATTTCATGTGTTCACGAACAGTTCACGAACACTTACCGAACGAGATTTTTTGTTCGTGTTCGTTTGTTAAGGAAATGAACTTGTTCCTGTTCGTTTGTGTTCGTTTGTTAATTTAGGTACCGAACACAAACGAACGTTCATGAACGCACATGGACGCAAACAAACACAAACAAACGTTAATGAACATAAACAAACACAAACGAACATATATTTACTTTCGAAGATGATCATAACAAAAAAACACTAAGTAGATCCACCCAAAATATACCAAGCTAATTATCCAAACTTGAGTAGCTTAACATATAATTTTTATAAACATAACTAACACAAAGTAGTGTCTCAAAAACTTCATCTTAAACTTCAAGTCTCCATTTAATCCACCAAAATAACCTTGAAATCGTCTATAACCAAAATAAACTTGAATTCGTCCAACCATCATCAAGTAAGCTCAACACGTATGACATCTTCATCTTCCTACAACCGTTAAATAAAATAAGTATATTTCTTAAGAAGAAAACATATATAAAAGATGAAAAAATAAGAATATTACCTTCATTTTCCTTTTTTTCAACCCATAGTAATGGCGATACCAATCGGCTCCACAAATCAACATATCTACCGTCTTAGTTCCTAAACAGGAACGATGCGGGTCAATAACTCTCCCACCAGCACTAAAGGCTGATTCCGAAGCAACGGTGGTGACCGGAATGGCTAAGATATCAGCAGCCATTTTTGATAAAATTTTGTGCTTCAACTGGTTCTCTTTCCACCACCCCAAAGCATTAAAATACACACCTTGCTCGCAAATATACACTCCTTCTTCCAAATAAGTAGCTAATTCTGACTTCACACTTTCAACACAATCAACAGTTCTAATATGTTGAGCATACTTAGCACTACCAGTATTGATACCTTTACAAAAATCTAGAAGTCAAAGAACTGGAACCACTTCCGCTCTCAACATTTACATTTCTGGATGACCCAACATCAGAACCAACACCAGGCTCTTTATAAGCATTGACATACTCTTTAAACAAATCATCCAAATTTTTTTGAACCAACTCCTTCTCTTTCTTGGCCTTCTCTTCGGGATAAATTTCTTTAAAAGCAAAGTCAATTAACTTCATCTTGTATCTTGGATCCATAACAGCACCAATTGAAATAAGCAAGTTACAAGAACCCCAATATTTGTCAAACTTTTTTTTCATCTCTTCAGCCATACCTTTCATGCAGTCATTATCATTTAAATTGTATATTTGGTGGACCAATAAAATATAAGTTGGGCCATACAATATAATATAATATAAGTTGGGCCATACAATATAATATAATATAAGTTGGGTAATAAAATAATATATATATATATATATATATATTCCTATACACAAACGAACACGAACATACAAACGAACATAAACAAACGAACACAAACGAACGTAAACGAACACGTTACCGAACGTTCACGAACACAAATGAACGAACACGACCTTTGTTCATGTTCGTTCATTTAACTAAACGAACGAAATTTTTTGTTCGTGTTCGTTCATTTATTAAACGAACGAACACAAACGAACTTCCCGCCGAACGGTTCATGAACTGTTCGCTGAAAGTTCAGTTCGTTTGCAGCCCTAAGTTAGATGTTTAGCTAGTTATTCTTTTAACAATATAAAAAATAAAGAAAGCATGTGAGAGGAGAAAAAAAATTATATAAACAGATTTGATTAAGTACTAGTTATAATAATATAATGAGTTAAATGCCATTTTAGTCCCTGTGGTTTGGGCCATTTTGCCAGTTTAGTCCAAAGGTTTTATTTTTAACCTGTGGGTCCAAAAAGGTTTCACAGTTGCCATTTTAGTTCACTTGGTTAACTTCATCCATTTTTTCTGTTAACGAGAAGGCCAATTCGGTCATTTTATATGGCTGAATTGCCCTTCTAGTTAACAGAATTACATATAAAATGATCGAATTGACCTTCTCGTTAACAGAAAAAATAGATGAAGTTAACCCAGTGGACTAAAATGGCAACTGTGAAACCTTTTTGGACCCACAGGTTAAAAATGAAACCTTTGCACTAAACTGGCAAAATGGCCCAAACCACAGGGACTAAAATGGCATTTAACTCTAATATAATTATATAAACATAAAAAGTACAATTTTGTAAAATTCAGTATTGTGTATATGTTAATAAATAAACTAGTTGTACACCAGTGTGAATACACGGGTTTGTTTAATAACGATCGGAATCAAATACTAAAAAACATATTATAATATATTATTTAAATTCTTTGTGTTTAGTTACATATCTTTATAAAACAATGTTAAAGACAGTTTGTTTTAGTGTACATGTTTGATATAGAAAATAAGGTAAGTAATTGATAATATTTTGTCTAAAATGAAAGCATGGCCTAATTTTATGTTGTCTAATAACTTCTTATATATGACCTTAATTTTTTTTGACACATTGTTAGTGTAAAATTCAGTAAAGGTCCATTGTTATTGTATAATTCAATAAAAGGCCTATTCAATTTAGGATGTAAATAATCCAATTCAATAAAGCTAAAATTGAACAATAACACAATTCAATAATTCAATAAATGTTATTGATCCAATTAACTTTCAGAATTGGCTTGTGGGTTGAAGCCCATTAGAAATCAAATACTTTATAACAGATTATAATATATCAGTTAACTAAATGGATTCAATATAGTTAACTAAAAGGCATGTTATGTATGTACTAGAAAAATAAAGAGTAAATTACAAGTTTTGTCCTTTATGTATGTCCCAAATTGCAGGCGCTGTCCTTTGTCTTTAAAATTGACGAGTTTTGTCCTTAATGTTTGCAAATCTTGCACGTTATGTCCTTTAGGACAAACCCAGTTAGATTTTTTGGTTAAATCTGCTCACCAAAGGGTATTTTTGTCTTTTTACCTATATATTTAGTATTATTATTTAAAAAATTAAAACAAAATATATTTAAAAAAATACTATTATTATTAATATTACTTATATACATATATATATATATATACAAGTATATATCAGATCAGATTTTCACTCTCTCTCCCTCTATCTACAACTCTCTCTCTCTCTCTACACCTCCCTCTCTCTCTACCACCATCCACCACCACCACCACAACCACCATCCCCACCCCTGTAACCATCATCCCCACCCCTGCAACCACCGCCCCCACCCCACCTACCACCGCCCCTATCGTTCAGGACCGGGACCGCCACCGGAATCAAGCGAATCAAACCGGCCAGACATACGGCCGTCACGTTGAGCACCGGTTTCTTCACGGAATCCACGGCCTTTAGTTTTCTTCGGTGCACCGGTAATGGCGGATTTAAGTTTAGGAATGTGAGCAGAAACCCTAGGTGAAGATGCGTCTACGTCAACGGCGGCGTCTTCGTCCATGAGATCATCGTCATCTGGCTCGAAATCGAGTGTGTCCACGTCAGCAGCGTTCGCCATTGGGGATTTTGGGGGTTTTTGATTTTGTGGGTTTTAAGGTTTTTGATTTTGTGGATTTTGGGGGTTTTTGATTTTGGGTGGGTTGAAAGTGAAGAATGTTGTGAGTGGTGAGGTGTCTGATTTGAAGGTGAATGGTTTGTTTTTCGCGATTGGGCATGAACCGGCTACAAAGTTTTTGGATGGGCAGTTGGAGCTTGATTCAGATGGGTATGTTGTGACCAAGCCTGGGACGACTATTACTAGTGTGAAGGGTGTGTTTGCTGCTGGTGATGTGCAGGATAAGAAATACAGCCAGGCGATTAAGGGTGTGTTTTTTATTTTGTGGATTTTGGGGGTTTTTGATTTTGTGGGTTTTAAGGGTTGTGGTGGTGTCGACGGTTGTTCTTTATTTGGTGGTGGAGGTGGAGGGTGGTGGTGGTGAAGACCGGTGCAGGGGAGGGTTCCAGTGGGGGTGGTGGGTTTAATGGTGTTGGTTGCTAATTTGGATTGTTGCAGGTTGGGGTTGGGGTTAGGGTTCCGGTGGGGGTGGGGGTGGGGATGGTGGAGACAGTGGTGGTGGTAGTCTGGTAATCGATGGTGGTGGTGGGTCTGCAGAAGATGGTGGTGGTGGTAGTCTGGTAATCGATGGTGGCCACGTCTGCAGAAGATGGTGGTGGTGGGTATTTATTTTAAGTTAATTACATAAATTTCTCTAAAAAATGAAATTACAAAAATGCCCTCATGTGCCTTGCACATGATCAGTTTTAACCAAAAAATCTAACTGGGTTTGGCCTAAAGGACATAACGTGCAAGATTTGCAAACATTAAGGACAAAACTCATCAATTTTAAAGACAAAGGACAGCGTCTGCAATTTGGGACATACATAAAGGACAAAACTTGTAATTTACTCAAAAATAAATATGCTTTACCTTTAGACCATACGTAATGGAGCTTTATAGAGGCATGGAAGGTTTTGATAATGCCCTTACATTATTCCCTATGGGCATTATACGGGCATGAAGAGGAAGAGACATTTCTAGAATAATGCCTAGTAAGGAGGAAAATAAGTAAACTAATAAATGAAAGGGTATTAAAAGCCTTAACCATTACATGAAACATTATGATGGTGATGTGGTAAAAAATGGCTTTTAAGGGGCATTAACCATTCATTACCCATGGTCTTAGAAGTATTAACTATCAACGAGACTCGCTTTCACTAATGACAATATGATGGATTCGTTTGTCTGTTAAGTCGTCGTATGTTTCGTACTTGTATAATGCCTGATTTGTATAATGCAAGTTTAGATAAACTGATTTATATTTGGTTAACATAGTGTAAGATTAAATATTTTTATTATATTTAATCTAGTAGCCATTATAATCATTTACATTATATGGATCAAAATATATAACAATCCTATTAAATAATTAGTTGGTAATTGTTGATGGGCCTAATTACCCTTATTAACTAATTAGGGTTTCCTCCTGGGTGCATATATAAGGAGACTTATGTAGAGGTTCAAGGGTTAGACACATAACCGAATTACTCTCATAACATCAATCGACCTCCTCTCCATAACCGATTCCCTTGTCGGTTTCTTATCATCACCATCATTAGATTGCACCCTAAGGAGGAACCAGATCAAGCTGACAATCATGTCAAACACTAATGCTGCGACTACATCTGGATTCTCTGCTAGCCTGTACTGCTGCAATCAGGTATGTTTTCATGTTTTCCATTATGTCTAAACAGAACTGATCAACATGTGGTATCAGAGCATATGTTGATTAGTCAGTTCTGTTTTCGTATCCATCATTCTGGAATTAAAATCTGGAAAACATAATTTTTGAAAACCTAATAAAATTCGAAACTCTGTTTCGAGTCATTCCTAAAAATTGTTTTCGGATCTTATGTTACGATGTTTAAATCATTGTTCCGAAATCAAATGTGTTATGTTACTGTTCCGAAATCATTAAAATCCCAGATTTCGGGTTCCAGAATTATATTTATTTTTTTAGGGTTCATCATGTTCTTAGGAAAATTCGAAAATTTTGTTATGTTTTGGAATGTATTTAGGATTGATGAGTGTTTTTTCCATGTTTGATCCAATTTTATCTTTTAAGTTTATTCGAAAACTGTTAAAAGATATACAGTTATAATTTTTCGAAATATTTTGATAAAATTAGATCATCTTAAAACAGGAAATCATATCTCACAATCCCTAAAATTTCGAGTTTTCACTTATTATCACAATAAACAGCAACCGGATCGCACAAGATCAGATCACATAAGAGATGATATGATCGCATAAGATAATCGCACAAGATCAGATCACATAAGAGATGATCTGATCGCATAAGATAATCGCACAAGATCAGATCACATAAGAGATGATCTGATCGCACAAGACAGTCGCACAAGATTTGTACAACTAATTAAGCACATTGTACTAGTTAAGACTACATAATCGCACAAGATTTGTGAATCGCACAAGACTTGTGGATCGCACAAGGCATTACTAATCGCACAAGTTTTGGGCCTTATTGATCGCACAAGTTTTGGGCCTTACTGATCGCACAAGTTTTGGGCCTTATTAATCGCACAAGTTTTGGGCATTACTGATCGCACAAGACTCGAAACCTCATTATTTTAGTTCGATCCGCGCTAACGGGTGGTTTGCTATTAAATGATTGGTTTTTGTAATTAGTTAGTTAATTAATAAGGATCAAATAATGTTTTACAAAACCAAAATGGCTTTACTTGAATGAGCTTTTGATGTATCATTTCTGGCCAAAGCTGACTTGATACATCTACTTATCATCCAAGTATTACGAAAGCTATGTTAAGTGTGCATCATAAACATGAATGTCTTAATATCTGGCCAAAGCTGATTTAATTCCTTCATAGATGGCATATTTAACAAGTGCATAACTAAAGTGACTGTCTCAGTTTCTGGCCAAAGCTGATTTGTCTTCGTTTAAGTAGAACTTTAAATAGTCTATTATTTTGATGTTAGTAATAGACATATCACAACCTCTTCACATAATGATCCTTATATTAATGATCCTTAATTAATTTTTTATGATCATTTCGTCTGCCTTATTCTTAGTACCCATAATTTTTTACTCACTATATTTTTCTTCTATAAATCTATATCTCATCCACTCTAATTCCTAAATCTAATGTGTTTTGCTTAAAGTTTCTATAAGAATTAGCTCTTAAATTAAATCCTTGATTATCTCTTAAGACACGATAATCCTATTGCTCTCTTCTGATAAAGCACTACAGAAGAAAAGTAGAGCATGATGATTTGGATAAATCGAACATGATGTCTCTTCTGATAATCAAGAATAAGTGCTGTCACTAAAGTTATTCCAGATTAAGTCTTTCCTAAGACTAATCAATTATATATGGAATAATCACAAGAATTCCTAATATGCATGCCCTCATTTAAAATTCTAAACTATAAGGTTAAGTGGTATATGTGAATACATTATAATGTGCAATACCATGACCCATAAAGTAAAGGGCTTACACATGGAAATAAGTACATTTTTCCAGTACATTACATACTAAGATTTTCACTTGTACAATTTGATGCCTTATAAATCAACTATAACACTCAAAAGTACCAAAGTATAATGAGTGTGTTGATAAGCAACATATGTACAAAGAAATAAATATTTGAAGCTGGAAAATAAGTTGTTACTCACCTTACAATCACTTAAACTTTAAAAGAGGATTGTTCTAAGGTCCATAAACAAAATACAAGTACAAAATCCCAACTCTAAGGTTCTTCAAGGGAAAATCTCAATGCATAATTATGTCATTAGACTAGGCATAAGCAACGAGACTATCAATTATTCTAAAGAACAGTTGGATAAATTAATTAGATAGTCACTTACTAATGATTTTTAAGTCTGATAATTTTAATATTCCAATTAACACATGATTAGTTGACTCTAGTTCCATACGTTTCCTTACCAGAACTCGAAACAAATAACTAACATGAGAGTTAGTGACAAAACTAATTGTTAAGACTATAAGAACCATAATAAGCAGTCTTCTAATAACGCTTTTCGATACCTTATATATTCTGAAGATTAATCAGAATATAGTATCATAATTAAGCAATGTTATGAAGGTTGTGAGGTTTACATAGTCAACATAAAGTCACACTTACCTTAAACTCTCATTTTATTTGTTCTAAATATCTGGATAGAAACATTACTAAGATGAAACTAGATGATACCTTACATTTTCACAACTTTTGTCATCATGAAAATGAGAATTTGACAAAAGGAAAATGAGACTTATAAATTTCATCCATTATAACCAAAATTCATGAGAAATCATGACATGGTTAATGAGGATGATTTTTTCATTTAATCTCATTCTAAGTGATTTTAAATCATGACGTTACAGCCCTAAATATTACTTGGCTTAAGGAATAAGTATGGGTCCATCATAAGTCATTCATTGACATTCGTGGAACTTATTCCAAATGGAATATTCAGACATAATTCATGTATCATTTAAAAGACTATCAACTTGTATCTAAATTTTGTCGCATATGGCTCACGGTCTTAGAAGAAATCTATTCATATATATATACTTAATAAGATTTCTATTAGATATGTCCCTAAAGTTTCTTATGATATCTGGACATTAAAGAAATCAAATAAAGTCTAACGTATATGTGATAGGTTCCCACGTCACGTAGCTCATTGAAACTTCTCTTGTAGCATTTTAGAGATATTAAAGATCAGTGGGAGCATTAAGTGTCTTAATAATAACTTGCAATAGTTGCAAGAGGTGGGGGAGTGAAAAATTTACATTACCTCAATTTGCACCTCTTGTACAAGACACCGCTCCATCATGACACTGTTCTATCAAAACTTATCTCCTTAAATCTAATAAATCTAATGCTACTATTACAAAAGTTTCATTGTTCTTAATTGTGGGCACACTTAGATTTCTTACCCAAACTAACTTAATCCTCAACAAGAGAAATCATAACGACTAACGTCATTAATTTGTGTTTCTCTATTAGAATTTGTTGGTCGTTAAATATTGACCATAAGCATGCTGAGTTCCTAAAGATTTCTAAGGTTAGTGGGAGTAGTCAAAGTCCTTATCATGACTTGCAAGGAATACAAGAGGCGGGGGGAAGAGTGCCATTAAATTTCACTCCGAATTTAACTCCGATTACACCTCTTGTACACCATACTGAACCAACTCTTTCAAACTTAGAATGAAAATGATAGCAACCTAACCAAGAGCTAATCCATAAAACTGAAACTTCTAATAAACCCAATAATCAACTTAGGAGGTCATCTAGGTTTAAAAGCCTACTAACTTTGATGATTACATAACCTCCCTAACTGAAGTTGAAATGGATTTTGGAAATGTTTACTGATCCTATCTCTTCAAATTAAGCCATTAGTGTCAATCAATCTTCTAAATGGAATAAAACAGTTTTCTAGTAAAACTGATTTTATGTGTTCATATAACGTTTGGGATTTGATTGAATTACCTAAGAGTGTTCATAACTAAACCAAATCCTGATACAAACGTTAAGACACTAAGAAACATGATTGATTGTCAAAGGTTATACTTAGGAAGAGATAAATTATCAAAGTTTTCTTTGAGGATCATCACTGTTCTAGTAGCTTATAATAGTTTAAGGCTACATTAGATGAACATTAAAAACAATTTTCCCTAACAAACTGGCTGACACATTTACATGTTCATAAAACAACCTGAAAGTTCCAAACTGAAGGTTAAAGAACAGTTTGTCTATAAGCCAATAAAATCCATGTATGGGTCAATGCAAACATCATAATGTGGTGAAATCTTAACGTAATTATTTTCATCAACCAAGTGGATTAATGTACCTACCTCAAAATGAGTAGGAGCAACTAAGATAAACTTGTCTATATAGATGACATTCTTTTGACAAGTATATGTTACATAAGTCAAAGCATTGTTAACACAAACTTTGATAAAATAGATCTCAGAGATATCTCTTAAGTGATAGATATCATAACGTACTGAGATAGACCCAATGGGACAATAGTATCGTTCCATAAGTTTAACATTAAATGGATCCTTACATATGTAACAAACAATACTGCTCTCCTTTAGAGGATAATAGGGTAAGTGAGATTATTTATTTACGCTTCATTAATTGGAAGCCTTATGTAAGTTTAAGTCTATACTCGTTTAGATATTACTCACATTGCAACACACTAGATATGTCTAGATTAATGTGGAGCATCTAATGGAGTATTAAAATATCTATAAAAGGAAACGAGAGACTATAATTTAAAGAAGAAGTGAGAATTAAAACCGGTTTATTACTCTAACTTTGTGATATTCAAAGATGCAAGAATGTAATTCTGGGTAAATCTTTATGTCAGCAGACAAAACCTATCTTATGGAGGAGTCATAATAAACTGATAATAACAACCTAAGTTATAACGACATAATATAGTCACTAAATGTTGTTGAAGATCTATCAGTGGACTCATAAGTTTATTAACTCCATATAATTAATGTTTTGAAGACTTAGTGTGATAAAGTCAGCTACCATGACTCCTTGAACAGTAACAGTTCGAGAGGTGCTGCATTAAATTTCGATACGCAATTAATTATTCGTTTATGAACGAATTGAGGAAACTAAGTTTTGTATCGAATACATTCATGATATGCTTAAGGATCCTATAACTGAAGGGCTATTACCCATAAGTCTTATTAAGAGAGCTCATAGACGAGTATTAATTAATGGCCGTGCAAAATTGCATATCGTACTATGAATGACTAAGTATTAGTTAATTTTCCTCATCAGTTTGATTTTGTATGTCTCTAAGAATATGTCAAGTCGACATAATGGCATATAGACAAATAAAGTTACAAATCAAACAAAGGGCTTATGCATATTTTGATCATGACGATTAGGTTTTAAATTAAGGCTATAGTATGACTAATGGGGGTCCTGAGTCGCATAATGATTCAACGGCTGTATTTCTCTGCTATAGTACTTGTTTAAGGCTAAAATGAGTGTTAACTCCTGATCAGGCTTATCTAATACTCATAGTAAATGATTACTCGGCTAAGTGGGAGAATATAAGATTAAATATTTTTATTATATTTAATCTAGTAGCCATTATAATCATTTACATTATATGGATCAAAATATATAACAATCCTATTAAATAATTAGTTGGTAATTGTTGATGGGCCTAATTACCCTTATTAACTAATTAGGGTTTCCTCCTGGGTGCATATATAAGGAGACTTATGTAGAGGTTCTAGGGTTAGACACATAACCGAATTACTCTCATAACATCAATCGACCTCCTCTCCATAACCGATTCCCTTGTCGGTTTCTTATCATCACCATCATTAGATTGCACCCTAAGGAGGAACCAGATCAAGCTGACAATCATGTCAAACACTAATGCTGCGACTACATCTGGATTCTCTGCTAGCCTGTACTGCTGCAATCAGGTATGTTTTCATGTTTTCCATTATGTCTAAACAGAACTGATCAACACATAGTAGGCTTATAGTGTTTTCTTGAGCTTCTCTAGAAGCCAAATTCCACTACCAATAAGAGAATTTTCATCACAAATAGATACATAATTGAAGTCGGTAATTCGTCGGTGAAAATTCATAGAAAACCATTTTTTTTTGTTTTTATGTTATTTCTATTTATTTAATAAATATTATTGTTTTAATTTAAAAAAAAATTAAAAATAAATAATTGGGTAATCGATGTGTGGGAAGCGTGATATAATTTTATTAATATTTTGAGCCCATTTTACGCATTAATCAAGTTTTAAATTTATAAAACACGATATTCTACCAACACTAAACATACAATTGGGCAAGTGCACCAATCGTGAGCGTAGTATAGCGTTGGTAAGATACCGAGATCGTCCAAGGACACAAGAGTTTTTAGTACCGGTTTATCCTCAACGTCTAATCAATCTAAATTTTTTTGAGAAAATGTTTTAAAACATGAAAATATAAACTAAAAATGCAGAAATAAAATAAAATAAAAACAGATAGACAAGATGAATCACTTGGATCCGACTCGCCTTTAATGTATCTTTTGATGATTTTCGGACTTTTTAAGAGATTATCTTAGTTATAGTAGCAGGCCCCTCTTTTGAATGTGACGTTACCCTCAACCCAGTGGTTTGAGTTAGCAAGGATACAATCCCAAAGGTTCGGAATGTTGAAAGATAATTAATTAAGTTATTAATGAGAAAAGTGGTAGGCCCCTCTTTTGAATGTGACGTTACCGTCAGCTAAGTGGTTTGAGTCAGCAGAGATACAATCCCATGTAGCCGGTTTAATTTATTATTGAATTTTAATAATCCTAAGTTTCACCAGTTGGCCAATAATAATCCCAACTTTAAAAATTCCCTTCAATAGTCCCAACTTGTAAAAGTTTGGCCGCCATTGATCCTTTTCAAACATATAAGAATTTGGTCTCCTTAATAGATTCAATTACACCTAGAGACTCCTTAATTGATTTAAGTGCACCTATGTTAGAAAAGGATCAATGGCGGCCAAACTTTTACAAGTTGGGATTATAAGATGGAATTTTTAAAGTTAGGATTATTATCGGCCAACTGGTGAAACTTAGGATTATTAAAATCCAATAACCCAATTTATTAATAGTAGTTTACATACGAGGGGTTCAAGTTATTTGCACCCCCGCCATCCAATACCAGTGGGTATTGAAGGATGTCCTAGTAAACTTGAACCAGGTCCTTGCAGGATCTATACACTGAAAAATGCAAGAACCTTACAAAACCATTCCCCTAACCCCCGACCAGGTAGTCAACATGCTTTTGTATAGACCGTAAAAACATGAATGATGTAATCTTTTACTTTATATAAACAGTAAAGTAAATAAATAATCCTAATATTAAATAAAAAGTGAATAAAAGATTTTAAGGAAATAAAATGGATAAAAGGCCCGAGTCAACGGGACTTAAAATAAACCTAGTCATAAAATTCCCCGAACCCACTAAATTAACTAGGGATGTTTGACCCGGTTAAAAAGAGGGAATGAGGATTGGAAATAAGTAGGTTGTAACCTGTTTAATAATTAACCAAACTTGAGGGACCAAAGTTAGATAATTGGAAAAGTTTATTTATTAAAACAAAATAAAACACACACACACACATGTGTGTGTACGTATGCGACCAGGGGAATGCTCTAAGGAGCTCAAACCCTAAACTCAACAAATCTTCAAATTGGAGGATCAATCGAAGGCCAAAGTTGGATTTGAATACATATAAACGATCACTAAGTCAAGGGGATCGTAAGGTATGTCGGATTTCAAACATTAATGAAGTTGTGAAAATTAGTTAACTTTGCATGATGCGATCTATGTATGAATCGTAGAGGCTATGGCCGAATTAATGAAGTGTGATTGCTTAGGAACAAACCCTAAGTAGAAATTTGAAGTAAAATTGCTAAGATTTGGATTATTGGATGATTTACCACACTTAGACAAGTGGGTTTTGATTATGTAGTGAAGATGATGATATACATGTGTATAAGATCATCATATTTGATAGTAGAAACAAGGCACTCGAACAAACTACATGATTTGGGTATTTGTTCATACATTATTGATATGGATATGGATGTTAATGTTAATCTTGGTAAAAATGACTAGTTAGGAACTAGTTAGTAGATGTGTAAAATTATGCCCATTAGGTGTTTGATAAAATGCCTTAATGAAAGTTAAAATATTGAAATTTCGAGTGAAACGCACATTTGAATACTATGGCAAATTATGCGAAATATGAAACGATAAGAATTCTAAATATCATGTCGATTTAGACTTAATTATGTAAACCATGTGATCGAAAGTAGTTAACTTTTGATAAGTTAAGTTAACTAATGATGAAGTCGAATAGTAGTTTCGACATAGAAAATAAGTAAGGTGGAATAGTCGTGATTGTTAATGACTAATCTAACCGCCTTGTAAATGTTGACAATAGTTTGACGCTTAACGAGCTAGGTGGAGGCTTGGGAAAGAAACGGTCAAACGAATCAAGTACGAAAAGAAAAGCGTAAACCGGATGAGAGGTAAGTGAAACTTACACTTTTTTTGTAGAATACTTATTTATTTTATAAGTTATAACTCGATAAAGATAATATTGGAAATATGGATTCCGACGCGATTGATACGAGTCGGAACATATACAAAATTGATGAAAACCAAGGTTTATGGTAAAAGGGGTGAAACGGTAATTCAGTCATGTAATGACTAAGAAATGATGAAATTTCATTAAGGTTACCTTATAGTGTAACTAATAATGAGAAAAGGGGTAAAAATGGAAATTTAGTCAAGTGTCAACTAAAGTAAACCGAAGCTAAAAGGATACCCATGTCGTAAGCCAAAATGGGCTAAATAAGTAAGGAAAGAGATCTATTGAAAGAAAAATCCGAAATGGGTCAGATGGGCAAATTGGTAACTAAAAACCATGGTTTTGATATAAAAGTAAATGTTTGGTCATATAGGCCAAACGAGTCAAATGGTGGTGATAACGCCATTTCACAAAATCGACTAATGTGGTTGTTAAGTCTTATGTCAACAGGAGCGATTGGCAATTCAGATAATTGTGTCGCCATAGAATATGGGATAATTAAAGCGAGGTATAAATCGGGTCTATATGTTGACCCGAGCCAGGTACGCGTAAATAGGTTTATAGTTATGAGTGAATTTTGGTCAAATAATTAGTGAGTCCCTTGTAGTAAATGAAGGACTGAAAGTTGACCAAAAAGCCCTTAATGGGCGAACCGGGTAAACGACCTTTAGAGGTTGTTTAGGAACTCGTTTATTGATTATGAAATCCTTAAATACATATAAAAGTTATAGGCAAAAACCTTTGTGGGTCGAATGCCTAGAAATGGGTCATTTGCGTAAAATGACTAGTCGAAGGGTAAAATTGGGATTTTGGGTTCCTTACGTTAAATCCACGACAAAAATAGTTGTGGTGGAAGCTAATTAGTTAATTAGTATGGAAATGGGAGGTACGAAAGGAAAATAGCGAGTTTGATGCTTAATGCTTAAAAGCTCACTAAACGGGTTAAAATAAATTAAGAAGTTAAATTTGGATTAAGTGATTAGAAAGATATATATAAATCAGTGAATGTAAATGCATACGCAAACCCCGTAATGGGAGTGAAAATGTTATGGCTTGATAAGCCCGGGATGGGTAGGAAATGTTAGAAACGACATCTTGTTAACATTATTGCAATGTAACTTTAAACGGGTCGAATAATAGGAAAAGAGATTTATAGACTAGTTGCCTAAAAACCAGTTTTTAATACGAACAACGATGGTAAATGGGTCCGTATTTTAATAACGGACACGTAGGAAAAAGAATCAGGTAAAACGGATTTGTAAATCAAAAGTTATGCACATTTTTGTGCATAATAAGTTAGTGAAATTGAGCTGGGAATATGCAGCAACAGGAAACAAGCATTCTGTCGAAATGGGTCTCTGGCTCCCCGCGACGGAGAAAGCATAAGCGGTCGCGCCCTGCCACAGGCGGTGGCGACCCGCGAAAGAGGAGCACAAGTCTGTCGCAGCCCGCGACAGACTGTTGAACTGGCAAAAAATTTTATTTTTCGTTATTTTGTATTCCAGGCTCGTTTAAACTCGTTTATACGGTATCAAAACTAACTTTTTAGTTGGTTTTGATCATAGGTAAATGTCAAGGGCTCCCGGATGAAGATCAAGCTCTTTGAGGAACCGAACACAATCAAGATACAGGCTTCCGCATGGCGTTTCTTTGTCATTTTAAAAGACGAACTCAATTATATTAAGTTGTAAACTTTTAAATTGTAAAATTTTCAAATTACTCGTAGTTTTTACGGATCCTTAATCTTAATTATATGTTTATTTTCGTTATATATACGAAAATCTTTAAAATAATAGCAAGGGTGTTACATTCCAATCTTCTTGTGGGAAGATTGGTTCCATAGGTGGCATTGCAAGAATGTTCAACCTTTGGTGCAAAAGGTTGATCTCTTGAAAGCTACTCTCTAGCCCCACCGTTAGATAGTTGATACGGTCAATGAGAACCTCTTCCACGGATGTCATCTCATCGAGTGCTTCTCTTAGCGCACATACGTAACGCACAAGGGTAGCTTCTATCGATGGCCTTCTCTCCCTGCGACTGTTTCTCAAGTGAGCTGAAGATGTTCCGCTGTTCTGGCTCGACATTCTAAGAAAACAAGTCGAAAAGTTCAAAATAATGAAACTGTAACTTCGACCACGGTCCCGTGTCCGCTGGGCAAGGCCCCGTGGTCACCATTCTGCAGATTTTTGAATCAAGGAATCTTATTGTTTTAAATTTTTTTTCTGAATTTTAAGACATTTCTGAGCATAAATAACTTAAAACAGTGTTGTAAAACTTATTTTTATTAAGATTTCTTGGTTAAAAACCTAGCAATCATCACAATAAAGCTTGAACCCATGGAAGTTTCAAGCTTTAATGGAGGTTGAGGAGTTTTAGAGAAGAAGGTAAGAGACAAAAGTGGCAAACACAAGATGGTTGTTGAGAAACCTTCTTTGGAATATACCTTTTAAGGTATGTGTGAAGATCCCAGCAAATCTTGGTCTTTGGAATGGGTCCAAGTGTGCAGAAATCATGCTGACTTTATAGAAAACGACAGCACGCTGACCACGGCCTCGTGTCGGCTGGACACGGCCCTGTGGTCAGACAAGACTCTGACACATTTTGTTCAAACTCTGAACACGGGGCGTGTTGGCCTGGACACGACCCCGTTGTCAATTTTGAGGTGGGCACGGGTCGTGTTGACCTTGACACGGCCCCGTGGCTAGAGTGTTTTATGAAGTTTCGTCTTATTTTAAGGATTTTATTCGGATTGGGCGGTTCCTTACTAGAGGGAACAACACCGAAGTGCTTAAAGTACCTTAATTGCTCTTGATTTAAACAAGAACGCAAGAGGTTATCGGAAAGGGTAAAACCTAAATTAAATACCGGTGGGCGAAACCAACCTTTATTCCCCTTATCTAGGCTCTCGTTAAAGAAGATATATGTCGAATCGCTCAGGTCTATGAGCACATCGGTGGGGACCGATGGAGAGTCCTTCACGGCATAATCGACACAGGGACGACTATCGCTCAAGTTCTCATAAGAGTTTGAGGTGCTTTCGGTATCGTCGATGTTGGTAGAATCCGAATGCGTCCCCAATAATTCTCCTTGATTGTTGTTTTGTGATGAATAATTTGTTTTCATCTCAAGCTCTTTTAATTTTAGGAGAATTATTTCTTCGAGCCGACATAATTCTTCGGAAGTTATGTCATCTGAAATAGATGGTTGAGGCCATTCTGGGGAGAGATGGTGATCGTTTTTACTTTCGCCCATCTTAAGGTTACAGGAAAACGATAGGTCTAAATAGTGGGGAGTGAAATTTAGAAAGTAACATTCTAAATCTTTATGGAATCCACCACATATTTGACACTACTCACCGTAAGAGGAGCGAAAGTAAAAATAATCAATATCACTCATATTTTTGTCAGAAATTACCAACCGTCGGGATCTTACGGTTCTGTTTTCAGCAACTGAAGATTTGACATAGGGGCGTGTTCAGTGGGCACGGCCCCGTGGTCAGCTACTGTCTGACTTAAAACAGTTATTACTTACGTGTTTGTTGCATATAACGACTCGTATGTGTATGCAACCGTTAAATTTCCTATTAAATTTCTCTTGGAAATCAGGTTTTCCAAGTTCTATCATATGTATATGCAACCGTTATTACTTACGTGTTTGTTGCATATAACGACTCGTACAATTAAACTTAAAAGTGTGCACCTGGTAATGCTTGCCCTAACGGGCTTCTCTTGTCATTAGTCTTGTTCGCGACCGTTACGCGATTTTGGTCCTTGATGAGTATGCTCTTCCTATCATACCTCGGACCGTTCCATCATCATATCCATAATTCGTTCAACTCCCGTCATCTTCAGACGCGAGTGTCCTTCAATTAAAACATTCACAAGAGTTAGTAATGTCAACTTCAATAATCGCCCGTATTATAATACAAGGCTTTTTCTACTATACGCGTCAACGCGCGTATTTTCGTCAACCATATCAATCATTTAAATTGGGGTAACATATACCACACGATAGCCCTATGTGTTGTTTACAACACTTTAGCATACTAACTATTAACGTACTTGTACTTACCGGATTTGTGATCAAGCCTCGAACCGAACACTATTCTTTGTCAAGAGCATAAGGTTTAAGTCCAAGCATGGTTCCTCCCCACCATACTCGAATCTCTTAAACCAAGGCTCTGATACCAACTTGTAACACCCGTTCTTATAATTTAAGGTTTAATGAATCTTTTACGAAAACAATCATGTAATTACGATTACATATACATCGGAAATACGGGATTACTAAAAGTTTTACAAATCATAAGTTATTCTACATAACGTGATCGAATTCGTTGTTTAAAATTTACAACGTGGCAAAGTGCGGAAGCGTGTATCTTTATCGTGTTCGGTTCTTCGCTGAGCTTGATCGTCTTCCGGCATCCAAAAGTACCTATATTCCATAAACATGAAATACTTTAGTCAAACGGGGTTTAAAACGTGTCTAAACGAGTCCGGGAATTTAAACTAAATAAAATATACTTTGTTTCTGGGTCCACCGTAACTCAGTATGTAACCATCGTAATCATATCAGCTCCACCGTAACTTACGGTGGCATGACTAAATCAAGTACACGCAATCATATGTCTTTTTCTGGATTAATAATGACATTATTAATGTGCAGCGATTTTCTATACAGCTGCTGTAATTGACCATTCTGACCCATTCAAAGTCCGAACTAGATTAACATGTTCAAAGATGGATCGTAGAAAACTTCAATACCTTCGCAAGCATATAAGGTACACCTTCTAACGAATTTTCTATGATTTTATATGATTTTTATAAAATCAGCACAGCAACTATATTTTCATTTTTCAAACAGCTTTCAAGGTTTTGAACAGCTGTTTAATTCATTCTTTTGGCCTATTTAACAACCACATTTGTTTCTTATGATTGAAAACAGTAAAAATTTACTTCATAAACTTTCCGAAAAGGTATAGAACACCCAAATCGGATAAACGGTTGATTTTATATGATTTTTTAAAGATTAGTCGAAATCCGTATAAAAAGCTGCGGAAATCATGTTTAGGGTCATTTTAAATTCGAACCAAACCATCAAATGCACCCATTTCCATGGCTAAAACCCTTATTAAACTCTTGGTAATGGTTAGAAACCTATAACAAATATAATGACCATCGTCCGTAACATTTGGTTTACCTATTAAGGTAACCAAAAACTTATTTTAGACTTCGTTTAACTCTCATTAGCCTTACATTTAAATGAGAGTTATCTTATTATGCGTACCTGGCTCGGATCATTACATTGACCCATTTAAGTACCTTGCCTCAATATCTACTAAGTAATAGCGATGTAAATATCCACTCGATATTTATTTCTGAAATCAAACAACTCATCAAACCATTAGTCGATATTGTCAAAAGTGATATTTTCACCTTTTGACCCGTTGGTCTAAATGACCGATAATATTGGCGAGATAAAGCTTATTGCCATCTCGTCTACACGACTCGTTCCGATTTACACTGCACGGTCGTTTTAACTATAATTCACCTCTTAACGCTTTTTGGCCTAATAAGGCTTACGAAATATGTATCTTTCAAAACCAATAATTATTGTCAACAAGTGTCCAAATTTCAATTTTACCCTTATTGGTTATCTTGTTCCGTACGACTACACGCCGGAAACACCATATCTCAACTTTCCATTTGTCTTGTTCGAAATCAAAACAACAAAAGGACATTCTAAACTATATGACTAGTGTAAGCTATACTTACCTCGCATCCGAACTATGCTTTTCCTTTCCTTCTTGATTTGTTTGATCCGCTCCCTCATCAAGCTTCTGCCTAGCTTGTTACGCTTCAAACTATCATCATTCACAAGGTGGTTAGATTAGTCATTTCAATTCACGACTATTCCACCTCACGTATTTTCTATGTCGAAACTACTATTTGACTTTATCATTGGTTAGTTTGACTTTTTAAAAGTCAATTGACTTACCAACATATTCATATGCACATTTGGTTCATTGAACTCACTTAGGCATATTTCATCCGAACTCTTAACAAAAATCAAATTTTTACATACTAACTTAGTAAGCCGCGATTTCATTTAGGCATTTCATATCAACGAAAATTGGCTGTTTTTGGTGACTTGTTTAACCTGTTTACAAGTCTTCAAAAATTATGATTTTTTATGTGGCGTACCTCTCGGAGGGTTAGCCCTTGAGTTAAAATTTCAAGATCTAACTCTTTACCAAAAATTCGTGAAAATTCATTTACTAAGCTGCAATCAGATTCGTCACTTCTGACTGCAGCTTACGGAAAAATTCATTAAAAATTCCTCGTTTATCCGATTGACGAAATTCCAATTGGCGATTCTTTTAATCGCTTAAAACTTTCTACAGTAAGAATTTGAGATCATAACTCAATTCCTAAATTGAGTTATGACATTCGTGATGGGCTGCAATTTCTGTCAGAAAACGCAGCTTGAACCTTTGATACGGAAAAATTCATAAAACGCTCGATTTTCGTCGAAAAAATGCGATTCAAGTGGGGTTTTAAAGATATTTCCTGGAATTACATTCTAGACTCAAGAAACACATTATTTTATCACTTTTTGTCCAGGTTACAGCCAATACAAATCGGCTGTAAATTCTGATCAAGAATCGTTTGAATTCAGCTTTCAATTTAAGCTTGTTCTTGACATCATAACACTATTTTTTTGCAATCAAAACCATAAAAACATCTCATACATGAATTTAGTATCAACAAAAACTTGAGCTAAGCATGATTTCGACATATACTTGTCTAGGGCTTACTCCTAGACACTATATTGTTCCTATTCCATGCAATTAACAAACATGCATCATCAATTTTCAGATTTCCTAATTTCGTGAGATTTTCAAGTTGAGAGTTTTCATCAAATTTTACATACCTTGTAATCCTCTTGTGATGAGGATCAATAATCTATGCTCGAATTTCATTTTGGACCAGATTTGCACCTCCAATTGAGAGTTTTAGTGAACTTTTCTAGGGTTTGAGAGTGGGGTGTCGCCCCTGCTCATTCTTGATCGACCAGAACCCCCAAATGGGGTGTTTTGTTTTTATTTTTAATTAAAATCAATAATATAAGTTTCAATTTTAACAATATTGGCCCCTCTAATTTGGTTAGTTAATTAAGTAGGGCACAACCTACTTATTTCTAACAATATTCCCCACTTATTAACTAGGTTAAACATTCCTAGTTAAATTAGTGGGTTCGGGAAATCTATAACCAAGTTTATTTCAGGTCCCGTTAACTCGGGCCTTCTATCACTTTATTTCTTAAAAGCTTTTTATTCACTTTTTGTTTATTATTAGGATTAATTATTTAAATCCTAATATTTACCGGGTAAATTTTTTTTTTTACCACTAACGGTATTTTACCCGTCAGTAATATTAACGTGGTTTGCTTACCAAACCCGTTTTTGGGGTGTTACAAGTCTACCCCCCTTAAAGAGGTTTCGTCCTCGAATCCTTTTCTTACATAATTCATTGAGTTTAAACTCAATGTATTTGATTCGAGATATCATTTAAACATTACTTATACTTTTAACCAATTATTAGTATTACCAGATAAGCATGGTAACATCTTTTTGGTCACTAATTGTCTACGTATCTCATATGACTTAGTGCAACTTAAAATAACGTAATCTCGTTATTTCCACTAGTTTAGTTAACTTAGCGATATCCATCGCTTTCATATACTATCGAATTTCTTACGAATCCGTTATTTTGACCCGTTTAAAGATCTTTAGTGAAATCTTTTACTTTTAGCAACAAATTCTTTTGTTTTCAAATTTATCTATTCGGTTCAGCTATACCGAATCTACCGCTTACAAGCAAACCAAATTTTCTTGATTTGAATTGGTGACCTTAACCGGTCTCATTAACTAGTCTTGTTAGTTCAGTTACTTTTATCACTCGCTTGGTTATAATGTGATTTTACTTCACATTACATTTCCTAACCGTGATCGTGTCACATCATGTTTAATTTGTATCAACCTTTCATTTTTGAAAATATCACTTTTCGAATATATCATCTTGCGCCTATCAGTGTCAAGACTTGTATCTTTCATGCTTACTATTTAAATTCCTATCAGAATTTATGTTTGTAAAAACATTATTTCTTACTAAAACCGAAGTTTTAGTTTTAGGATCTTTTCTTTAACTTGTGTCAATCATCCATACCCGGATATTGACAGTCCGTAATTTAATCCTTTACAGTCTTAGTTTTATGCGGGGATTCTTAACTGATTTCCTCGCTTTATCCAATCTAACCCGTAGGTTTTATCACTTAGCCTTACGGGCTATTTTTGATTCGACATTCACCTCTTTAGGGCGAAGTCCCTATAACTTCTTTCTAATCATGACCCGTGGGTCGTTTTAGTCCGTAGATCTCTCATTTGTTTATAACCCTAAAGGTTATGTTGATCCCGTAGATCACTCTTTTTACTCGTGTCTTATTAAAATATATATTTGGTGTCAAAGCACTCTTTTTACGTTTGAAAATCATTTGTCTCAAGCTTACCGTTATCCGGCTTGCGCTTACTTATGCCTTCAAGCATTATACTTTATTCAACCCGTTCAATCTCAAAATAGTTGAATATAATTATCAAAATTTCTGTTTACGAAATTTTATGGTCTTTTAGTCATAACTCATAATCCGAGTCTTTTGACTTTAAATTCGTGTTCTCGTTTCTCGGTTTACGCATGTGTTTAAATCCTTACCCATTAACCGGGTACTTTACCGAAGTCATTATTAGTGCAAGCATTCCGGTATACATCAAGTTTTCGTTTTAATTTGTTTGGTTGTCTTAGCGGAAGCCCTCGCTTTTATTCAACCAAACCTTTATTCTTTATTTGACCATCCTTGACAGTCTTTTAAACTATGAATGATGATTATCATCATCATCATTTCTTTACTACGACCAAAGTCAACGATTTTGATCGTTTTTCTCGTGTGGGCAATACCTTTGTTTCTATGACCCCGCGGGTCATTTATACTTTGGTTTTACAATGCCCTTTTTGTCTACCATGGTTTTCGATCGTTTTTTCCCATGTGGGCAATACCTTTGTTTCTATGACCCCGCGGGTCATTTATACTTTGGTTTTACAATGCCCTTTTTGTCTACCATGGTTTTTTTTTCATCAAAAATGACTTATGTCACGAATTTCCTTGGGTCTTTTATTTCTATGTGCGCCATACATCATTTTTATGGTTCCCGTGAAAACCATTTATACGAGTCTGCCCATGAGATTTCTTGACCCTAAGGATCCTTTAAATTTCATTCATCTTGACCTTACTACATCGGACATAACTGCGCTCATTATAAGAAGCTCATGCTATCATGTGTTCACTACTTACTTGGCCAGAGTAAGCGATCAACACGTGGTACGCGTGACCTTATTATAATTACCACATCACGTCCCATGTAAGTAACTCCTCAAATTATCTCCATGTTTATGGTTTCATTTGGTAAAACTTTATTTAATTGTTAGTTAACAATTATTAGTTTTAGTCGTTTATTCCTTGAACATGTACAATGTCCCTTTTTATAAACATTTATTCACATTCATTGATGTGATCATTACTTTTCTCAATAGGATTTATATTGAGAATATTTACTTGGATGATCACTCTCGTCCAAGTTTCTATATAAACAAGTCTTGTTATTCATTTGTTATTCATCATTGTGAATAACACATTTCCTATTAAATTTCTCTTGGAAATCAGGTTTTCCAAGTTCTATCATATGTGTATGCAACCGTTATTACTTACGTGTTTGTTGCATATAACGACTCGTACAATTAAACTTAAAAGTGTGCACCTGGTAATGCTTGCCCTAACGGGCTTCTCTTGTCATTAGTCTTGTTCGCGACCGTTACGCGATTTTGGTCCTTGATGAGTATGCTCTTCCTATCATACCTCGGACCGTTCCATCATCATATCCATAATTCGTTCAACTCCCGTCATCTTCAGACGCGAGTGTCCTTCAATTAAAACATTCACAAGAGTTAGTAATGTCAACTTCAATAATCGCCCGTATTATAATACAAGGCTTTTTCTACTATACGCGTCAACGCGCGTATTTTCGTCAACCATATCAATCATTTAAATTGGGGTAACATATACCACACGATAGCCCTATGTGTTGTTTACAACACTTTAGCATACTAACTATTAACGTACTTGTACTTACCGGATTTGTGATCAAGCCTCGAACCGAACACTATTCTTTGTCAAGAGCATAAGGTTTAAGTCCAAGCATGGTTCCTCCCCACCATACTCGAATCTCTTAAACCAAGGCTCTGATACCAACTTGTAACACCCGTTCTTATAATTTAAGGTTTAATGAATCTTTTACGAAAACAATCATGTAATTACGATTACATATACATCGGAAATACGGGATTACTAAAAGTTTTACAAATCATAAGTTATTCTACATAACGTGATCGAATTCGTTGTTTAAAATTTACAACGTGGCAAAGTGCGGAAGCGTGTATCTTTATCGTGTTCGGTTCTTCGCTGAGCTTGATCGTCTTCCGGCATCCAAAAGTACCTATATTCCATAAACATGAAATACTTTAGTCAAACGGGGTTTAAAACGTGTCTAAACGAGTCCGGGAATTTAAACTAAATAAAATATACTTTGTTTCTGGGTCCACCGTAACTCAGTATGTAACCATCGTAATCATATCAGCTCCACCGTAACTTACGGTGGCATGACTAAATCAAGTTCACGCAATCATATGTCTTTTTCTGGATTAATAATGACATTATTAATGTGCAGCGATTTTCTATACAGCTGCTGTAATTGACCATTATGACCCATTCAAAGTCCGAACTAGATTAACATGTTCAAAGATGGATCGTAGAAAACTTCAATACCTTCGCAAGCATATAAGGTACACCTTCTAACGAATTTTCTATGATTTTATATGATTTTTATAAAATCAGCACAGCAACTATATTTTCATTTTTCAAACAGCTTTCAAGGTTTTGAACAGCTGTTTAATTCATTCTTTTGGCCTATTTAACAACCACATTTGTTTCTTATGATTGAAAACAGTAAAAATTTACTTCATAAGCTTTCCGAAAAGGTATAGAACACCCAAATCGGATAAACGGTTGATTTTATATGATTTTTTAAAGATTAGTCGAAATCCGTATAAAAAGCTGCGGAAATCATGTTTAGGGTCATTTTAAATTCGAACCAAACCATCAAATGCACCCATTTCCATGGCTAAAACCCTTATTAAACTCTTGGTAATGGTTAGAAACCTATAACAAATATAATAACCATCGTCCGTAACATTTGGTTTACCTATTAAGGTAACCAAAAACTTATTTTAGACTTCGTTTAACTCTCATTAGCCTTACATTTAAATGAGAGTTATCTTATTATGCGTACCTGGCTCGGATCATTACATTGACCCATTTAAGTACCTTGCCTCAATATCTACTAAGTAATAGCGATGTAAATATCCACTCGATATTTATTTCTGAAATCAAACAACTCATCAAACCATTAGTCGATATTGTCAAAAGTGATATTTTCACCTTTTGACCCGTTGGTCTAAATGACCGATAATATTGGCGAGATAAAGCTTATTGCCATCTCGTCTACACGACTCGTTCCGATTTACACTGCACGGTCGTTTTAACTATAATTCACCTCTTAACGCTTTTTGGCCTAATAAGGCTTACGAAATATGTATCTTTCAAAACCAATAATTATTGTCAACAAGTGTCCAAATTTCAATTTTACCCTTATTGGTTATCTTGTTCCGTACGACTACACGCCGGAAACACCATATCTCAACTTTCCATTTGTCTTGTTCGAAATCAAAACAACAAAAGGACATTCTAAACTATATGACTAGTGTAAGCTATACTTACCTCGCATCCGAACTATGCTTTTCCTTTCCTTCTTGATTTGTTTGATCCGCTCCCTCATCAAGCTTCCGCCTAGCTTGTTACGCTTCAAACTATCATCATTCACAAGGTGGTTAGATTAGTCATTTCAATTCACGACTATTCCACCTCACGTATTTTCTATGTCGAAACTACTATTTGACTTTATCATTGGTTAGTTTGACTTTTTAAAAGTCAATTGACTTACCAACATATTCATATGCACATTTGGTTCATTGAACTCACTTAGGCATATTTCATCCGAACTCTTAACAAAAATCAAATTTTTACATACTAACTTAGTAAGCCGCGATTTCATTTAGGCATTTCATATCAACGAAAATTGGCAGTTTTTGGTGACTTGTTTAACCTGTTTACAAGTCTTCAAAAATTATGATTTTTTTATGTGGCGTACCTCTCGGAGGGTTAGCCCTTGAGTTAAAATTTCAAGATCTAACTCTTTACCAAAAATTCGTGAAAATTCATTTACTAAGCTGCAATCAGATTCGTCACTTCTGACTGCAGCTTACGGAAAAATTCATTAAAAATTCCTCGTTTATCCGATTGACGAAATTCTAATTGGCGATTCTTTTAATCGCTTAAAAATTTCTACAGTAAGAATTTGAGATCATAACTCAATTCCTAAATTGAGTTATGACATTCGTGATTGGCTGCAATTTCTGTCAGAAAACGCAGCTTGAACCTTTGATACGGAAAAATTCATAAAACGCTCGATTTTCGTCGAAAAAATGCGATTCCAGTGGGGTTTTAAAGATATTTCCTGGAATTACATTCTAGACTCAAGAAACACATTATTTTATCACTTTTTGTCCAGGTTACAGCCAATACAAATCGGCTGTAAATTCTGATCAAGAATCGTTTGAATTCAGCTTTCAATTTAAGCTTGTTCTTGACATCATAACACTATTTTTTTGCAATCAAAACCATAAAAACATCTCATACATGAATTTAGTATCAACAAAAACTTGAGCTAAGCATGATTTCGACATATACTTGTCTAGGGCTTACTCCTAGACACTATATTGTTCCTATTCCATGCAATTAACAAACATGCATCATCAATTTTCAGATTTCCTAATTTCGTGAGATTTTCAAGTTGAGAGTTTTCATCAAATTTTACATACCTTGTAATCCTCTTGTGATGAGGATCAATAATCTATGCTCGAATTTCGTTTTGGACCAGATTTGCACCTCCAATTGAGAGTTTTAGTGAACTTTTCTAGGGTTTGAGAGTGGGGATGTCGCCCCTGCTCATTCTTGATCGACCAGAACCCCCAAATGGGGTGTTTTGTTTTTATTTTTAATTAAAATCAATAATATAAGTTTCAATTTTAACAATATTGGCCCCTCTAATTTGGTTAGTTAATTAAGTAGGGCACAACCTACTTATTTCTAACAATATTCCCCACTTATTAACTAGGTTAAACATTCCTAGTTAAATTAGTGGGTTCGGGAAATCTATAACCAAGTTTATTTCAGGTCCCGTTAACTCGGGCCTTCTATCACTTTATTTCTTAAAAGCTTTTTATTCACTTTTTGTTTATTATTAGGATTAATTATTTAAATCCTAATATTTACCGGGTAAATTTTTTTTTTTTACCACTAACGGTATTTTACCCGTCAGTAATATTAACGTGGTTTGCTTACCAAACCCGTTTTTGGGGTGTTACATGATGTAATCTTTTACTTTATATAGACAGTAAAGTAACGCCAAGACACCACGAAAAAATGATAGAAATAATTCACCTTCAACACAAGAAACTAGTTATTAAAGTTATTAATACAAAACCAAAGAAAAAGTGCCGAAAGACTAAAAATCAAAAGTAATACATAAAAGACTTGTCTTCACCAAGTGATGCAAGAGGCTTAACCAAACATGGCTTTTGATTGGCAAGAACCCTTACGATCAATCTTGGATCCCAAGACTACTACACACTCTAAAGATGGATGATGGTGGTGGGTGTTGGTGTTGGTGTTGTAGTGGTGGTGGAGTGGTGGCAAAGTGGGAGTGGGAGTGATTGGCAAGAACCCTTACGATCAATCTTGGATCCCAGTCTTCTGTTGTCTTGTTTTTGCTTTGGGGATGCTGTCGAGGTGTCGGGCATGTCACATTTATTCATTTTCTTTGTATTTATGTTGGTTTTGGTTGTATATTTGTTCCTTTTGTTCGTTTAAGCTCATTTGGTCCTGTAAATTCAAAAGAAAGACAAAAACACACTTTTTCCAACATTAGTACTAAAGATTTATGCCTTATTCGATGTAATTTATATGTTACATTTTGCACACATCAGTAATCATTACAAGGGACATTATACAACCACACCCCTTTTAGCGTCAAGCCCCATAACGTCCCTTTGCTGACTATGCAGCCACATGTCGGATCATACATAGGGCTGTAAACGAACCGGGCGAACACGAAAAAGACCTTGTTCGTGTTCATTCGCTAAGGAAATAATGAGTTCGTGAACGGTTCATGAACACTTACCGAACGAAACGTCATGTTCGTTCATTAAGAAAATGTATGTGCTCACGAATTGTTCACAAACACAAACTAACTAAATCGACAGAGGCTAGAGCTCGATGCCGGGGGGGGGGGGGGGGTGCTGGAACTTTATTATTTGTAAAGCCCTAATCGTTTAACAAATGTCAATAGCATTTATTGATGTGAATAATAAGAAGAAAAGGGGAACAATACATAAACATGATGGAAATGAGGTTTCATATTCTATTGGTTATGATAAAAAAAAATAAGAGTTAAAGAATACGAAGAGTTTAGATAAAATAAATAAATGTACAAAAATCATTAATGAACAACATAATACATGAACAAACGTTCATGAACATGTTACCGAACGTTCACGAACACAACTGAACAAACGAGACCTCTGTTCGTGTTCGTTCATTTAACTAATCAAACGAAATTTCTTGTTTATATTTGTTCGTTGAACGAACGAAAATAAATTTTGCACCAAACGCTTCACGAACTGTTCGCTGAACGTTCGGTTCGTTTACAGTCCTATGCCCAACGAGGGACTTAAAGTTCACTCAACACTACACGTGGTGTAACAAGTAAGCTAGCCCACATTAGCCTTTTAACTAGTACTTTATCTTGAAGAAAATAACAACCTTTTAACTAGTACTTTCTTTTGAAGAAAATAACAACTTTTTAAATTATTGTTTTTTATAAAATTATGTACGGTAATCATTTAGTTTTTAATGAAATCTTCATTATTTTCTACTTTTATGTTTATATTTAATTAAAAGTAATCTTTTTACCAATGGAAAATTTCTTTTTTATTAATTTTGGTCGTCTTTCGGACTTGAACCTAAGAACAGGGGCGGACCTATGTTATGAGCAAGGGGGAAGGCGCACCCCTTAAAAAAAATTAGTGTAACTTTTAAGCATAAAATCTCGATTGCACCATTTGAAAATTTGTAGTCGCACCCCTTGAAATCTTCATGATGGAGCATATGTGAAGCAAAAACAAAAAAAAGTAAAAATATGTGAGGCAAAAACAAAAAAAAAAAGTAAAAAGAAAGTTCACCGGAAAAATTATTTACAGAGGGAAAGCTCTACAAGTGCCATATCTAAAATGAAGAAGATTTTGAGAAAGAAGGTGATGATGATCTTGGGTTGTGGTGCTTTTAACAGGACCCACACACCTATATTTTATTTAGATTCAAGCATTTAATTATATTTATAATATTTACTTTTTAACTTCTTTGTCGGTAACTGAATTGATAAGATAATATATTTAATTTTTTTAAGTATCTTTATTTTTTATAGGTTCAAAACATTTGATTATATTTATAATTTTATCTAAATCATTGTTTACAATTGGACTAGAAACCTTTACCCATTTGAGAATGAATGTATTTACTATGGTTGGCAATTCTTGACACGACACGAAAAACAAGTTTTGGTCAGCTAACACGATTTGTTTTTAAAAAATGGATGGTGTTCAGGTTGACATGTTTTAAAAACAAGTTGGGTTCGGGTTGATCCATTTAACCCGACCCGATACGACCCGCTACGAACCGAAAAAAGTACTATATAGTTAGGGGCCTACAATCCTTAACAAATTTCTGCACCCTTAGAAAAAAATTCCGGGGTCCGCCACTGACTAAGAAGTAAAAACTCTTCTTCCTAAACCCAGGTATTTAAAAGTTTTGAATTTGCTAATAGATCACCACCCCATTGGTTAATCCTTTTACATAATTTAATAAACTCACAAAAATAATTTAATGAAAATTATGACATGAATATTAAGACTATACGGAGTGGAAGAGCATGAAAATTGGTATTTATGCGAAATGTGACAGTCACGTCGGCACATGTTAGAAAAGTGGCATGGTGTAAAAAAGGGAGGAGTGGGACGGAGCGTGAAAGGGGTGACATGGTGTGACACATGCCACACACTTTTTATTATTATTTATATTTTAAAATTATATAAAATCTAGAAAATTAAAAAAAACATTAATACTAATTAAAGAAATAACATTAATAAAAAACATTGCATAATTTAAAAAATAAAAACATTACATAACTTAAAAAAACGAAACTAAAAAAACACACGAAATGAACTAAAAAGATTAAATAATTAAAAGTAAACGATAAACCTAAGTATAATTACAAAAAATCTAATTATCTGTCACTCTGAAACGTGTTTGAAGTCACGGTTGTACAATTGTACTTGTGCCTCTAGTCGACGAGGGCGATTTGTAAGACGCCGTCTTCCGAAAGGTTACCACCGTCATTTTGCACAACCTTGTGCACCGTCTCAAAGCTTAAACTATCCAAACGAATAGTCCTGAAATGCGAATAAAGTGCATCCACGGTTCGGGTGTTGTCACCTTTATGAATACAAAATTGTTGGAAAATACATCCCCAAAACGGAACCAAGCGATCACGAGGCATATAGTGGGTAAGAGCTTCGACTCAAGATTCACACAGCGCAATGTCCGCTTCTTCGGTCCAAGGAATTGCTGCCATTTTTTTCTAAATTTCTGAACAGAAATGATATGAAAGTTGAGAGATCGTTGTGAGAAATGAGAGTTTTTGTAAGGTAAAAATGGTAGAATTTGTTTGATTATACAAGAGAAGTTATTTTTTAAAGTATCTTTTTTTTTTTTTAAATTAACCATTCGGGGCAACGACTATAAGCCACACCAACCATAATGTGCCACGTCACCCCACATTAGTCCCCTACGCCGATGGAAATCCTACCGTCTCCAGCCCCACGCTGCCCTCAACGCCGTTCGTAGGGACATCACCCCCCAAACCCATGCCCACTCCGTATGGTCTAAGAATAATTATTCAACTACAATTTTGACTTGATTTAAAGTTTTGCAGCTGGTTCCGCACGTAGTGTAAGTATAAAATTTGGCTTACAAAAAAGTGTGATTGTTCTCCTTTTGACAAGTTGCCTTGAGAAGAATTATAAATAACCAGGTTAAAGAAGAAAAAAACAAAAGAAAAACTAACAACGCCACTCATCAAGGTTCAACAATCATGTAAATAACCAGGTTAAGGAAGAAAATCTAACAACGCTACTCATGAAGCTTCAAACAAATCAACAATCATGTATAGTAAACTACTTGGTATTAGACAGGATGAATGTCAACCCGTATTAAATAATGCATGTATAATTTAACTTGGTCTAAAGTTAAATTTATCTTCTAAACCAACTAACTTGATGATATCTTTTTTTAATATTTTTCCGTTTGTTCTATTTTGGCAGGCCATTTCAAACCGTAACGCCGGTTTTTCAACCTGTAAACCAAACATCAAAATGATTGCAAGGTAGAGTTTATAACGGATATACATTTAATCTATTTGTAAAATAAACTTAAACTAGGTTTATCACTTTAGCCGCGTTGCGACGAACTTCTTTTGTTATTTAGTCTATGTTTACATGTGTTTTAAAATTACTAAGAACGCGTTGCACACGGAACCACTAACAAGAATAAAAAGAAAATGTAAAAAACAATAAAAAATAATCGAAAGAAAATTAACCAAAAAAGTTGTATGTTAATGATGTTGTTGGTATCAAACCCGTGGTCAGAGATGAGCAAATAATACTCGGTACCGGTACCAAATTTCCCGAACAGAAGGATCCTAAGTACCGGTTCACTACCGATTTTTACTTTCATATACCGGTACCGTAACCGGTCTTTTCGGTATCGGTTGCCATCGTGCTCTGATCAAGGATGAGCAAATGGTACCGTCTAGCAGTACCGAATTTGCCGAACTAAAAGATTTTCAAACTCAATCCAGTACTGACTTTTGACGTTTTCTGTATCAGGCTGGTGCCGATTTTTACCTTCATGTACCGATAATGAACCGGACCGTACCGGTATTTTCGATACCAGTATTAGTTGACACCAAGCTTATCCAACTTAGAAAAAATAAAGAAAATAATAATTATTATTAATATATTAATATATGATTATAATATATTAATTAACTATTCATTTCATTTGCTTAATTAATATATAGTAATAATAACTATTTTTAGACAAAAATAAACCAAATGATCAAAACTAAGAAATAATTTAAAATAAAAACCTAAAAGATAGGAAATCAATTAAAAAATAATGAAATATAATATTTTAAAGAGTTAATTACATAGTTAGTCCTTGTGGTTTGCACAAAGTAACATACTTAGGTACTAATAGTTTAAAATCACATTCTAGGGTATTAACTTTTCATTTTGTAGCGTTCGGAGGTATTAACGTTATTTGTAGGTTTAAAATCACATTCTATTAGTGCCTAAGTATGTTATTTTGTGCAAACCACACGGACTAACTATGTTAATACCCTAGAAGTTAATACCTCCAAACGTTACAAAATGAAAAGTTAATACCCTAGAAGGTGATTTTAAACTAGAGCTAATTACATAGTTAGTCTCTGTGATTTGCACAAAATAACATATTTAGGTTCTAATAGTTTAAAATCACCTTCTAAAGTATTAACTTTTCATTTTGTAACGTTTGGAGGTATTAACTTCTAGGGTATTAACATAGTTAGTCCATGTGGTTTGCATAAAATAACATACTTAAGTACTAATAGAATGTGATTTTAAACCTACAAATAACGTTAATACCTCCAAACGTTACAAAATGAAAAGTTAATACCGTAGAATGTGATTTTAAACTATTAGTACCTAAGTATTTTATTTTGTGCAAACCATAGGGACTAACCATAACTCTTTTACACTATTAGTATCTAATTATGTTATTTTGTGCAAACCACATGGACTAAATATGTAATTAACTCTATTTTAAAAGTAATCTAATAGCTAGTTTGTAACAATAAAAATATTAATTGTTTATAAAAATATATTTTTGAAATAATAAATTTTTAAGAGAGGAGGAGGTGTTGCCACGTTGACGTTGTATTAACTCAAATCATTTATTAGAATTTAGATAATAATAATAATAATAATAATAATAATAATAACAATAACAATAACAATAATAACAATAATAATAATAACAATAATAATAACAAGAACAACAATAATAATAACAATAAGACCACCCGTAGTGGGGCGATATTTTTAAAAAAAATTGAAAAAAAACGCCCGGAAACACCCCCACCCCCATTACGGTAGGCGTTATTTTAAAAAAAAATTCAAAAATTGAACTTTGGCGTTTTAATAATAACGCTAATATGCAAAGCAAGTGGCCAATGGGAGTGTTTGCTTGTTCTTTTGCATGTGTCCAAGGTTTGACTAGCCAATCACCAACTGTTTGCTTTTTTTTTTTTTTTTAATGATTGGAATGGGCATTATTAGGCATTATTCTCACTACGCCACTTTTGCAATAACGCCCCATGCTGACTGGGATGACACGTGTCGGATAATACCCCATGGTGGGGGTATTATTTTTCTTAACCACTACGGGTGGTCTAATAATAATAACAATAATAACAACAATAATACAAAAGAGGAGGGGATATGACATGAGTGTGATTTGTGAAGTGTAGTCTAGGTGTACGTACAAAAAAAAAACTAATAAATTAATAAAACAAGAGGAAGCTGCCTAGTATTCATTTACGGATTGCATATTTTTGAATCGGCTTTGGATGAGTAGTAGGGTTTGGTGTGATACAACTCCGCTATATATCTTTATGGTTAAAGATTTTATGGAAGTGCGTCTTAAATATGGGGAAGAAAGCGAAAATGATCATACACGGTCTTGTTATAATCACATGTTAATGCATATGGAAAGGAAGAAACGGGATGGTTTTTCAAAACATAAAACATAGTCCGCCAGACGGTTTGGGAGAAGTCAAGTTTTAAAGTTTTGTTTGATTACAAAATCGGTCTTCCTTTAAGTCCATCGGTTGGGAAGAATGGTGTAAATCCCCTTTGTATACATTGTAATTTTTTTTCCTTTTGCCTGATTGCGTCGAGGGTGTGTTTCTATGTATTTGTCACTTGTCCGTTTGGGTAGATGACGTGTTTTAATGAAGTTTAATTTAAGAAAAGGTATTTGTGGACTTCATACTATGAATCCTAATATTTGTGAAGGATAACAAGTCAAGTTGCAAAAGGGTCATGCTTAAATTATGACTTTTTAATTCGCACGAGGCATCTCTTTTCTTTGGATAATTATTACATTTTTATTTTCAAAGTATGTTACGAAAAAGTGTACTAAATCCTGTGTATACAGCTACTAAATGCATCAATGATTACCTAATTCGATCTTTATATCTTCAAGTATCCCTAGTGACCGTGGATACAACTGTGATTGCTGATTCCATGTTTTCTTACGTGTTTGTTGATATGTCTTTTTAGTTAAATGCTAATTACCAATTTGCATAATGCTTAATTACCTAACAGTTTAAAACTCTAATTCTCTCAGAGGATTTAAATTTTAATTTTTTAAAACATTATAAAAACAAAACTAAAGAGCCTATTTTTTCACCAAAAACATGGAAATTGTATTCATATATGCAATATTTGTGATGTTATCACAAGTCTTTGAAGGATCTAGCTCAAGGACGACTTATTATGGAGGTTTTCAGTGACGAAGCTTGAACGAAAAAACAATGAGGCTGGACTCTTAAAATTCAAATAAGTGGGGGCCGAACTCTTAAAATTCATATCTTACGGTACAGAACAAATATTTTTCGATAAAATTAATACTACGAGAGAAAAATTAGTGGGGCCGGGGCACCCCCTAACCCTAACTAAGCTCCTCCCATGGAGGTTCTCATTTTTTAATCTATACATATAATAAAAGAAACCAATGTGATGACACATGTCATTCATTTAAGCTATCTATTTTTTTATAGATAATTAATATCAATTAAAATTTAATTTAATATAAATTTAAACAATTCGTATAGGAGATAATATAATATTTTAAAATATCTATTTTTATAGATAATTAATATCAATTAAAAGATAATTATAAAATTAAATTTAATATAAATTTAAACAATTTGTATAGGAGACAATATAATATTTTAAAATATTATGTAATTGATTTATTTATTTTATTAAACTAAATTAGTTAAGGGTAGAACCTATTTCAAAAATGCTTATAAAAGGTAAACAAAAATATTAATCAATGTTTATTGGTTCTATACTTTTATTTTCGTGTTCAACTCTCAACTCAAATACAGTAATCACTATGTTTACGTGACGTTTATAAGAACCATAACCTCAATCACCTCATTCATCGTATATCGAGTATATCCGTTAGTTTTTTTCAAAGATAAAATTTTTTTTATTAGATTCATTCAACCCGTGTAATAAACGAGGTTTTTTTTATAGATATAACATTTTTATTTTTTACTATACAAAATTACATTTATGCAACTCATGTAATACACTGCGTTTTTAAAAATATAACTTTTTTTTATTATGTAGTATATAAAATTAGATTTATTCAATCCGTATAATATATAGGTTTTATAAAGATATAACTTTTTATTATTTGGTATATAAAATTACATGTGCTCAACCTGTATAACACATGAGTTTCTTAAAACTGTAACTTTTTTCATTATTTAATATATAAAATTAAATTTACTTAACCCGTACAATACACGGGGTTCTTAAAAATACAACTTTTTTATTATTTTTATATATAAAATTACATTTATTCAACCCATGTAATAAACGAGATTTTTAAATATATATTGTTTTATTATTTGGTATATAAAATTACATTTATTTAACACGTCTAATAAACGAGATTTTTAAAGATATATTTTTTATTATTCGGTATATAAAATTAAATTTATTCAACCCGTGTAATACACGGGGCTCTAACCTAGTCTGCTTATAAAAGAAAAATGTTATGCAAAGTTGAATCACCGGACTTAACTCCAAATACTAGTGAGTTGTCAATGTTTATATTACTCTCATGTCCAACGTACGCATGGGCGGACCTACCCTTTGGCCAGGGTGGGCGGCCGCACCTCTTGAAAAAAAAAATTAGTGTATATTTTAGGCAAAAAACTCGACTGCACCCCTTGAAAATATGGTTAAAAACCTCATTCGCACCCCCGACAAATAATTTCTGGGTCCGCCACTGAACGTACGTAAAACTAATCTTGAGGTGACGAACTACGCGAATGATAGGTGCATATCGTATATGCTATATAGTGACTTATAAGGCACACTTAGGCAGTGGCACACTACTCTTACTATACTTTGATTTTATTACATTTTGTAAACTTGAAATATAACAAAATGGTGAAATTGGGGCTTGAAGTGAAGAGGGGAATGCAAGGAAGAACATCTGAAAGATTCTGACCCCCACACAGATACATAATGATAAATGTTACCAAGTAATAAAAGGATACACTGCGAAGAAAAAAGAATATAAACCTTTAAAATGATAACTTGAAGTAGTACAACTCTTGGACATTTAGGTGGTGTTTGTTTTTTCTGAAAAGTTCTACGCAAGCTTTTCTGTCTGCGCAGCGCAGACCGTGTGCAGACTGTTTGTTTTTTTGAATACCTTTCATTAAAAAAAACGTCTGCGCCAGCTCTTCTTGGTGCAGACTTGGCCCAGTCACTTCTAAAATCTTCTAAGGTCTGCAGAGGGTTAAACAACACCACTCACCGTCCACCGTCCATCACCACCACCACCACCCGTCCACCACCACCGTCCATCACAACCACCATCCACCACCCACTACCGTCCATCACCACCACCACCGTCTATCACCATCACCACCCACCACCACTGTCCGTACACCACCACTAGTTTATTTTAGAAGTCTGCATACGTTAAAAACAAACAACTTTCCTTTTGCAGATGTTTGGTCCACCTCTTCTTATACAGATGTGGTCCGCATACTACAGACATTTTACCTCATAAAACACAAGGTGTTTTTTGTCCTTATCTACACACCTTAAAAGGTGTTTTTTGTCCTTATATGCACACCCTGCAGTGTCGAACTGTGGCCAAAACGCGACGTTTTGGTCCGGTTAACCAGAAAAAGACTGACGGGTCTGTTGACCGGACCAAAACGTTGAGCTTTGGCCACGTTTTGGTCCTGTCAACCAGACAAAAGACTGACACCCGGTCAGGTTGCAGGACCAAAACGCGGCCAAAGCTCGGCGTTTTGGTCCGGTCAACAGACCCGTCAGACACCCGTCAGTCTTTATCTGGTTAACCGGACCAAAACGCCACGTTTTGGCCACAGTTCGACACTGCAGGTGTGCATATAAGGACAAAAACCACCACACAAACACCTTATTTATAAACCATTAAAAATGATATCCTGAAGGCCAATTCAATGGACAACCTTAAATTTAGATAAGATCATTACAGAATGAAAAAAAGACCCAATTTTCTTTGTAGGGGTAGTTTGGAAAGTTAAAAAGCTTGGTGTCACAATCATGAATTGTATAAAAATGTGTACGTGTAGATGTGTGAATGGTGGAGTTTTGCAAAATTTCTTCATGACTTTGAAGGTTGTCAAGATGTTTATGACCCACTAAAATGGATGCATGCATGCATCTAGACACCATTTTCCATTTACCCTAAATAAAATATTATAAAATATTTTAACATTATATGAGTTCGTCTCAACATTTTCAGCACACTTTATGCGTGTACGAATATTCTCTTTTTTCCCTTGTTATCCAATCCATCAAATTATACATACATTCCACTAAAAAACAACTCCTATATCAATATATTTTCACTAAAAACAAATACTTTTTCTCTCTCCTTTCAATTAAATAATATTATCATTACATTTTTCTCTTACTTCCACTCACAACCACTTTCAAAATATATTAAAAAATTATAACGGGTGAACAGTGTCCCCCCAAATATACAGATGAACAGTAACATTTTCTCTCTCCTCTACTCACAACCACTTTTTATACCCTTTATAATATAAAAACCCTCCTCACATAATTTGATGGCTAGGATGTGAATGCTCTAAGAAAAGTAAAACGTTTCTTTTACGGTCTTTAAAATTTATTTCAGCTATTATATTTGGTTTCAATGTAATTTATTTATCAATAATGTAATATGTAGCTGTTGAGTTTGAAGCCTTTTCCTCTACTGTTTATAGCAGATAGCACACCACAAACCGAACTAACTAAAATTTATTGGCAATTCAATAACAGACTAAACTAATAAAGCGATGCTTCAATTTTTGGTATTATTATAATTAACAAGACTGCGGGGAGTGGAGCTTGGGTTTGGGCGTGAGAACCTCATCCATGCCGTGTACACTATCCCTACAAGGGCTTGGGTTTGGCATTGCCCTTTTGGTGTGGGGAATTGGCCGGGCGTGGAGCAAGGCTTGGGAGTGAGGTGGAGGATGTTGATTGGTTGGTCGATATATCCGTTGGAATTCCAACGGCTAGTGAAAAAATATTAAAATTAATATTATTTACCATCTATATAAATTAAACAAAACCAATCATTTTTCTACCATTCTCTAGTACTACCACACTCTCGAATTTATAAAAAAAAAACCTTCAATTTTTTTTTATAAAAAAATGCAGCCATATAACCGAGGTTTTAACCCAAGCAACCCGTATGCCTTCATCGAAACCCCAAATCCTTGTCCGCCACCAAACCGTCCACCTCAAATATATTCACCGTGTTTGGAACTAGCAGGGATCGCATCGTATATAGGCGGGCGTGTCTATACAATTTTTTCAATTGACGACTCCTCCATTCCCGTTACCATATCCCCAACGCCTTTACCCGACACCGTGCCGGAAACACAAATGGAAAATATTGTTGGATCGTCGGCACAAACGATTAAAAAGAGAAGCCACAAGAAGAAAACTGATGATGAAAAAGCTAAAATCGCCGCCTAACAAACACAAACAAAATGGATGCCCAATGAAGAAGTTGTTTTAACCAAATGTTGGATAAGCGAATCGGAGAACTCATTTCTAAGTATTTTTATTAATTTTTTTAAAGATAATATATATATTTTTTTATTTTGTTTTATTGTTATATAAACTTGTCTAATATTTTTTATATTTTGTAAATAGGAAATAATTGACACAAAAACGAATAAACAAACTATTTCATATAACGATGCAACGAGAGTACAACCGGGCCAATGATAGTCTCTTGTCGAAGTGGAGTGAAATAAATAAACTCGTCACCGCGTTCAACGGTTTATATCATAACGCCAAGAACGCTCCAAGAAATGGTGAAACAAAGGGTGACTTTATATCGAACGCGTTTAAAGCGTATCGAGACGAAAAGAAACGCGAGTTCAAGTTTATGCATTGTTGGGATGTGGCGAGGTACGCTACAAAATGGGCGAGAGTCCCGCTTGAGAGTGAATCGTCAAAAAGGACGAAAACAAGCTCGTCTCAAACTCGTTCGGATGCTCATGATAAGGAGGTTGGTCTAAACTTAGATGACAATGATCTAAACTTCAAGGAGGAATTGAGTCGCCCACCAGGTAGAGATAAGTCAAAAAAGAGGACGCAAAGATCATATGTTTCGGGCTCAGGCTCAGGTAAAGGTGCGACGTACACCGAGTAGTTAAACGAATTAAATACTCATATTGTTGAATTCAAAATACCATTCAACAAAAAAAGCTCGAGGAGAAGAAAAGCATCCGGATGGTTTCGAAAAAAATGAGTATGACAGAAAAACTAGAGGATAGAAAATTCCTCACTATGCCCGTCGATCACCTTTCCAGTACCGAGTTAGAAATGACATTGCAAATGAAACGGAAAATAATGGAAAAATATAGCATGTAGTTTTAAACTTTTTATTTGATGTCTTTTTTTAGTATAATTTATTGTAGTTTTTTAATTTAATGCCTTTTTTAGTTAATATAACTGACCTTTTTATTTTATTTATTAAAAGATAATAATTAAAAAGAATGCCACGTGTCAACTCATGTCCCAAACCCAAGCCCTTCCACTCCCCTACCTTTTGTAGCTTGAGTCGGGGAGCCCACACTTCCTACATGGCAGATACGCGTCAACTCATGCCCCCAACCTGTCGCAAGCCCCGGCCCCTGCCTCGGGAGCAAGCGGATGCGAGACATAGAGCGGGTGATCTCGGTGTTTATTAATTTTGCAGCGGAAATGAGACATCAGGACCGTAGTTAGAAAATATTTATCAAATTTTAAAACACCAAACTTTTATAATAAATAAATGGGATTAAACCCAAGTTTTCATTACAATACATTTATATGTTTAACCCTAATTTATTGAAAATAAAATCTCCTTTTTATTTAGGTAACTTTTATACCCACAACTTTAAACCTTGAGTGCTCTCCGGCTGCCTTCTATTAGCTTCACATTAAGTTACCAGAAACACGTTTTAAAAATGTTTTATCAGCAAGAAATTGCGAGTGCATCCCAGTTTGATCAAAACAGTTTTATAACTTTATAGTATTGAGAGTGATTACAATGTTTATATCTACCCAATTACTCATTCAGTACTGTCAATCTTGACTTGTGGTCATATTACTTATTGGCTAACTCTTTGTCCAATAGTAACGAATTACAAGTAATGTATACAAAACCTCAACATACCGGCAGTAATTGTAGAATACATAGACTCAATCACTGTTAAATATAATTTAAAACATTTGAGGTTTTGGTAAAAACATTTTGAATGATTCACAATTAATTAGGGAGACACGCCGGTGGCAGTTCCAGCATCCGTTGATGGTGAAGCCGATGTGAAAGGATTCAAAGGAGAACTCGTGATGATCTAAAAAAGAGTGAAACTAAGATTTTTCTTTCTGAATACGGATCGCGCCAATGAAGAAACACAAGTCTCAAAGGGGGGGATTAAACCAATGATCAACCAGGTGTACACTAATTTGATCTTCACAAGCTCTAATCCTTTAACAAATCTACAAACTAACATCACTGTGAGACTTGTTACAAGAAGGAGAGGTGGGGGTTCTTCTCGTAACCACCCTCCAACGTGAGAATTAGTATTGCTCTTTAGAGAGAGAAAGCGTAAGTATGAGTGAGAGCAAGGAATGTAGAATAGAATGATTTCATCTTGAAGGGGTGTGGTATTTTTAGTCGGGAGGTTAGAGAAGGATTGGATGAGACGTCGCTAGGAATATCCACTTAGTCCTCTCTGCTCTAACGGTTAGTGTTTGCAGAGGTGAGAGTATTTCCGCAGGCTCTAATTGGTCACACGTCGCTTTCTGGATGTACTTGTCACATTTGTGTCAACCGTTAGTATAGGTTTAGGGTGATATGAATTCGCGACGTGTGATTGGCTAATTGTCGTTATCACATGTATCTCATGTCTCCTCTGTGATAGTCGCTAATGGAGATCACCTGATAGAGCGAATCACGGACTATGTTTGGTTGCACCTCGCTTTCCTCTGTTACCATTTATCTCCTTCGTGTTGGCATACTATCACATACCTGGTAGAGCGAATCACAGATTGTTTTTTTTAGATATGGGTTTCTCCTACCAATGGGGTGGTGATCCATTGACAAAGGCAAAACCTCTAAAACACTTATGTTGGGAAGGGGAAGGTCTTGAGTAAGTTCCACAAACGACATGGGATTAAAGAAATTAGTCGTTAAAAAAGGATATGGGTTTCTCCTGGTCCGCTGAATTGTTATTTCAAACTTTAAAAGGCTATTGCAATTGGCAATATATTTAGAGACAATTTGCAAAAACAAAAGAAAGATAACTCACAAGGAGGCAACCTAAACGGTCCCCTCAGCCTAGCTGGCTAATCTTGTCACAACTCACCTAATTCTATCTTGTGCCTAAAAAGTCCACCTTGATTACGATTAATAAAAAATAATAATAATTGGAGAAAAAAAGTATGGAACAACAAAATAGATTTAAAGACGTTTGTGATTTAAATAAAAAAGTAACATGAAAAGGCACAATAACAAAAAAGTAGATTTAAAAAAGTCGTTTGTATTTAAAAAGAAAAGTAACATGAAAGCACAATGAGATTCAAATGGCTACTTGTAATCGTTGTAAGTTGGTTACCTCTAAGCTACTTTTTTTTAATGATTATTAAAGTCCGATCACCTAAGTAAACTCAATAGTAAAAGGTCACTCACGTTTGTGAACACTGACGACGTTGATGACCCGGCCGGTCACCATTCTAGAGGAAACGCACCACTAAAGGCCCACTATGGTAATATCATTCGCTAAACCTAGAACATTTGCTCTAGGTAGGGATGACAATGGATCGAGTTTGGGACGAATTTAGCTAATCCCAACCCCAAACCCAATTAGATAAGCCTATCCTAACCCGTCCCTAATCTCATCGGGTTTCTATCAGGTAATTACCCGTCATGTATTAGGTACACACGTTAATTTAAAAAAAATTACCAGTTGGGTATGGGTATGCCCGACCAAAACCCCGTCAGCTATCTATATGATAACTACTAATCAATTAAATTTAACATCATCAATATAAAGATATATTAAATAACTATAATGTGTGAGTATATATATAATACCAAAGAGTACATAAAAAGTATACTAAAAACCATTGATGACAAAATAGTCTATGATATGCCATATATACACATACTTCAAAAAATAAAAGAAATTATATTGGGTAAGGAGACATAAACCCGTCCCAAATGCATAAACGGGTATATCACCAAATCTCAAACGTGCGGAAAAAAAAATTTAATGCCAAACCTGGTCACATACCCGATTACCAAACCAGTTCCAAAATATGTCAGGTTTTAGGTTTACCCATCAAGTTCAAGTTCGATTGTCATCACTAACGTCATGCGGGACTCGAACCATAAAGCGAAGCTTTAACTTTTTGTAATACATCAGGTTTAACTTGATGTAAACATGGAGTTAGCTTTCATAAGCTATTTTTGTTTAACTAAAGGGAAGCAATGTATTTCAATTTAAATACAAATGATTAACCGAAGAAACACCAAGTCTAAATCCATGGAATTTATTCTTATGCGAATAGTCTCATTAACTAATATGGTTAATCCTTAATCTTTCTCTGGCAATGAAGTGATAGCAATCTGTAAAATAGAACGTGAGACTCGTTACAAGGAGACGTTGGGGGTTCTCCTTGTAACCACCCTTCGGCGTGAGAATAATATCGTTTAAGAAGATAAACTAGTGTGAGAATGAGAGAGACGATCCTTAAACCTGCGGTTGAAGATCGATATTTATAGCCGAATAGTGTGAAGAAGGAGATGCGCTGATGGGCCTTGGGCTGGACGCCTCCAGTAAGGAATATCCTCTTTGTCTCCTCTGACATGACCGTTAGTGTTTGTAGAGTATGAAGATGTTGGCACATGGTGATTGGAGCCACATGGCCTGACAGTTGTCCTTATTGTCAAGTCTGTTATCAGTTGTGAGTGGATATCATGGAGCAGTGAACGACGTAACCGATTTGGTTCCACGTTGTCACTGTCCTGATGAATCTCTTGTCTCCTGCACGATTGGCCACCGTGAGAGTTGTCTGGCTAGAGTCTGGCGCAAGGTGATTGGCTACAGCTCCTGCTACCGATTTGGTCCGCCGCTGCTTGTGAAATGTATTAAAACCTAATTAATTACTAACACTTCAAGATATAAATGCAGTAGAATTTAATGAAATAGTAATAACTTGAATTATTTATTTATTTATTGAATTGTAAAAAAAAACCTTTAATATTTTGAAACGTAGGGCGAGGATCAAAGAGAAAATATGATTTAAGTAGGAAAGGTAGGAAACAATGGGGTTATGACATGCGGCAAAGAGGAATCGTTCTCTCCACTCTCACTTGCAACATTGTTGGTTCGAAGAAGTCACCGCCAACCGACTACGAGTAACCATCTCAATAATTCTCAAGCAGCCACGAAATCCATCACGTAACGATTGATTTTGAGACGAAATTTTGATTTTTTGGTGATGTTTCGGTTGTGAACGGAAATGTTGCAAGTTGTATTTCTTGTGAAAACAAAGAAAATAAAGTGTTGTAGGTTGTATTTCTTGGCTTGCGTAGAAGACAAGCATGTATGTGAATGTGCAAGGTAATTGAAAGTCAAAAGGCAATTTAATGCAGAAGTAATTTTCTTTGTTGTTGTGTTTGGTAAAGTTTGATTTGTCCTACTTGAAGTAAATTTTATATTATTTGTTGAGTTTTGTATTTGAGTATGAGTTTCATTAAACGCAATGAATTATGTAAATTTTAGAGTTAAATGCTTGGCTGGTCCCTGTGGTTTGCAAAAATTTCATACTTGGTCCTAGTGGTTTACTAATTACACGCGTGGTCCCAAAAGTTGTCAAAAATGAACTCGGTTGGTCCCTTGACCTAACCTCTGTTAAATTTCTCAGTTAACTATGTGTGAAATGACTATATTACCCTTAGAACAATTAAAAAAAACACATGCCCATCATCTTCTTCTCCACCTTTCTTCTCAAACACCGACCTCTGCTTAACCGACATTGAAGGTTTGAGATTTGTTCCCCCAAAGTTCTTGATTCGAAACCTTGATTTTGTTTCAGACCCCAGATCGAAAACCCCATTGCCGGAATAGCGTAATGTTGTTGCAACCACTTCCCAGCCCCACTGTTTCTGTTCAATTTGCAGCACCCCCACCTCAGGCTCTATTGAATATTATGAAAGTCGTCTAAAAAATGATCTTGGCGGCAACGGTTTTAAAATGGTGATGGTGATAGCGGTTTCAGAGAGATGATACATAGTGGTGGTGGAGTTTGAACAAGATCTGTTAGGCCATGGTGGTGGTGGCTTCTCTGCACAAAAGAATTTTGAAGTTCAAGAAACGTTCTAGGGTTTTAAAATGCCACGGCCGGCTCAAAACTGGTTGGATTCGAGAAGAAATAGAAATGGGGGATTGGGTGGGGGGTGTTGCAGGTTTATTTGAGAAGAAGATATGGGTATGTCTTTTTTTTAATTGTTCTAAGGTTAATATAGTCATTTCATACATAGTTAACTGAGAAATTTAACAGAGGTTAGGTCAGGGGACCAACCGAGTTCATTTTTGACAACTTTTAGGACCACGCGTGTAATTAATAAATCACTAGGACCAAGGATGAAATTTTTGCAAACCACAGGGACCAACCAAACATTTAACTCTAAATTTTAAAACACTATTCACATGTTTTAAAAACATAAGTTGACTATGTAAAACACAATGAGTGGATATGCCTTTTAAAAAACACAGCGGAAAACATAATGAATTGTGTTTTATCTTAGAATTGCGTTATAGAATCAAGTAATTACGTTTTATAACACAATGATAAAACACTTTTTTATTGTGTTTTAGTTTATTGCGTTTTATAACACAATGCAAAAACACATTTTTTGTGTTTTTAGTCTATTGCATTTTAGAAAAAAAACACATTTTTGTGTTTTTTGTCTATTGCGTTTTAGAAAAAAACACATTTTTTGTGTTTTTTGTCTATTGTGTTTTAGAAAAAAAACACACACACACACACACACATTTTTTGTGTTTTTGGTCTATTGCGTTTTAGAAAAAAAAAAACACATTTTTTATGTTTTTGATCTATTGCGTTTTAGAAAAAAACACATTTTTGTGTTCTTTTGGTCCATTGCGTTTTAGAAAAAACACATTTTTTTTTTGTTTTTAGTCCATTGTGTTTTACAAAAAAACATATTTTTTGTTTTGTTTTTTGTCCATTGTGTTTTACGCATCTGAGTTATCGAAAACTTTTTTTCAAAGGTATAACAATAGTGTGTTTGTTTTAAAGATAAAAAAACGCTCGTTTTTATGGTGCAATGTTTATAAAAAATAATGTTGTTTAAAAAAGTTATTAACGTTTTAAAAACGGGGGAAATTGAAGAAGAAATAAACTATTGATTTTGATAGACTAAAATACCCTTAAACAATCTCAGGCGCCTCTAACTTTTGTTCAATTTAACTCATTTGATCCAAACCCTTAATTATTCGATGGATGATTAAAATTTCTTCCTATTCTTTCTACACTAAATACATCTTCCTATTATATCCCGAACCTAACCTAATATACTTTTATCCTCAAGTCTAGGGGAGAAGAACTTGCCACAACATGGAGTGATAAATAAATGCCGTCAAAATCCTTGGTCTGACCGCCACCTTGCGTCATTTGACTCACGTGTTCTTTCCAATCTCTATTTCTAAACAATAACGACTAACGACTACTAAATCTTGTACATCATGCATCTCTATATACATTCATCTGGATTTTATTAGTTATGTCTCTGGAAAAATACCAACTTCTTTAACCTTCCACATCTATGAATATTAAATTTATGTTATCTTCATATAAAACCATTCTAATTTCATGAATCTAGAATCTAGTACACTATTTACCCAATTGATTTTTTTCGTACACTTTAAATAAAATTGTATTTGGAAAAAAAATACGTGAGAAAAAAGGGGAAGTGGTGCTGTAATGTTATGACCCGCCCTCAGATCTATTAATGTAGTTTTTAAAAAAATTAGTTATGCTATTCAAAAACGGTAGCGGTGCTGCTTCTTGCCCGTTTGTTTCTATCTCAATATAATTCCCATTTGGATTAAGTGCAGACTTTATTAGATTATTGACAAAAAGAACATCCGTTTTTCATTTACCAACTAATTCTTATATATATTAGTTTGTAACTTCGAAATGGATAGTGTTGTTTATTTGTCTTTTTGTGGGTTTTTTCGTGTTTTTTTCTTTAAAGTTTCAACTGATTTTGTAAACATAACGAATCGGACCGACGTCGACCAAACGTTCGTACTGCCGCCGCGTAACGCGGATGTAACGTGTTTTTTTAAGTTTCAACCGTTATTGTGTAGGTAACAAAACGGTATCGTCGCCGCGTAATGCAGTATGCAACTATTTTGTGTTTTTTGTTTTTTATGGTGTTTTTTTTTAAGTTTTAACTGGTATTATACATGAAACAAACTGAATCCACACCGACCAAACGTCAGTACCGCAGCCGCGTAGCGTGTGTAATATGCTTTTATTTAAGTTTTAACTGGGATTGTACAGGTCACGAAACGGTACCGCCGATGTGTAACGTTGATGTAACGTGTTTTTTATAAGTTTCAACCGTTATTATGCAGGTGACGAAAGGAATAAGACTGGTACCGACCGAACGTCGGTGGTACCGCCATGTAGCACTGATGTAACCCAATAATTTAGAATAATTGATGTGATATAGTGGTAGTAACATTACAAATTTGATAACTATCCTAAACATATACACTCATTATTTGAGTCAACTCCAAATATCTTAAAGTCAACTTGAACCCGATTTATAAAAATGAATTTGGGGTTCAAATATTTGAATCGGGTTCTTATTTGAATTGAATTCGAATTTAGTTTCGACTCAAACTTGAATTTGTAACTGTCGTACCGAACCGAACTTATTTATTTGTATTCGACTGATATACTTTTGTATAAAATTATACATAATATTCATTCAAGGTATATATAATATATAATTTTAGTGTATTTTTCACAGGTTATTCAAATCTTCGAATTTAAATCGGCTTTTAAAATTCTAGTTCAAGTTTGAATACAATTTAAAAAATTTACATTCAAAAGTTCTAAAACACGATCTGATTAACACCTCTATATACGTGTCATTCGCGAGCACCCATTATGATGTTTCCAGAGGGTGTAGTTAAACTCAAAGCTATAAATTTACTTGTTAATCATCAAATGATTTATGATTAAACAATATACACTAAAAAATTGTAATTACTGAATAAATGATTATAGTATGATGAAAACGATAACCAACTAAAAATGATGATGATGATGACGACGACGACGACGACTTACCTTTAAGGGGAAGGGATATTTAAGGGTACTATCTTAGCCATGATCAATTCAGCATAGTCATATTGACAGGGCCGTCTCCGAAAATCTTCGAAAATATATCGGCCATGTGCGAAGATGAAATACGGGCCCCTGAAATATACACTTCTTAAAAAGAATATACAAAAAAGTTTTAAATATATGAAATGAATTAAAAATTTGTGGAATCATCCGCATGTTGCAGCGGACTGTTTTTTTACATGGAAACGTAGATAAAATGCACATCACATGCGCATTTGGACAATGAATGTAGAAAGATAACACATTATAAGGGTAAATTAAGAAAATGTGGAATAGTTACGTCGTAACTTTCGTTATTTATGATCATGTAAAACCATCGTAACCTATCCAAATTTATTTAGAAAATACACAGAGTTGAAAGAGGAAAAAAAAAAAACAAAATAAAACTTTTTTCATAAAAAAATGGAATACACAAAACTAATTGTAGATTGAATAATATTTTAAGAAGATAACATAAATAAACATTTTTAAACTAGATTTGAGAAATAATTACGATTACCATTTTGATTTAATATAACACAAAATAGGAGTTTGCACGGTTCGGTTCGTTTTTGAGCAAAACAAAAACCGAAACTTTGGTTAAGTTAGCGCGAATAAATGTTGTTAGAATTATTGCACTGTTGTTAGAAACTTTGGTTAAGTTAGCGCGAATAAATGTAAGTGTGGCTCTTGTGCGAGTGTAACTGCCCGGTCTCGCGCTATGTTCGCGGAGGACCTTGGAGGCATAACTCACGAGCTCGTAATTTACTGAAGTGTTTTCGTGCTAATCAAAAGTTTAACATGCATTTGTAACGTAGAAGTCACCATGGTAAAAGAAAACATAAGTTGCATGCTTTCATTGATTAAGAAACAGGCGCTTAGGCCAACGTACATCGCGTGTAGGTAACATAAGGGGCGTTTAGCCGTCATAAGAAATTAAAAAGGCGCGTGGCCAACATGAGTGAGTAAAGGCGCAAGTCCGAGAGTAGTTACATATAGCACTTGCGCAGTTGTTGCGCGTTCCACGTGCGAGGGATGATGTATCCATCCAAGGTGCGCAACTTGTATGCCCCTTTCCCTAGCACCTCGTGTATTAAGTATGGGCCTTTCCATTTGGGTGCTAGCTTTCCTGGGCGTTCAGCATTTGAAGCTTCATTGTCTCTGAAGACATACTCTGCTGGAGTGAAGGTACAAATGCGCACTCTTGCATTGTAATACCTTTCCAGTTGTGTCTTGTACTTGGCTTCTTTAATTCACGCGATTTCGCGCCTCTCTTCTAGTAAATCCAAGTCAAGACGACGCTCTGCCTCGTTATCGATTGTGTTGACCACTGTCAGGCGCGATGAGGGCAAGCAAATTTCGGCTGGAATAACCGCCTCTGAGCCATAGACTAAGTTGAAAGGGGTTTTGCCAGTACTCGTTTTCGGCATGGTTCGATGAGCCCATAGGATACTTGGGAGCTCATCTACCCAGCCTCTTCGCTTCGTGCCCATTCGGGCCTTTATTCCATCGACGATACTCTTGTTTACACTTTCAACTTGGCCGTTGCTCTAGGGGTGAGCAACAGAAGAGAAAGTGTGCTCGATCTTCATATCTTTCATCCATTTTTGGAGGTCGTCAGATGCGAAGTTGGTGCCATTGTCAGTTACAATCTTGAGTGGCAGGCCGAACCTGCAAATGATGTGTTCCCAAATAAATTTGCGCACCATCATTGCAGTAGTTGAGGCGAGGGCTTTGGCCTCCACCCATTTCGTGAAGTAGTCGACGGCTACGATTATGAACTTGACGGCGCCAGGAGCCTTTGGGAATGGTCCCGCCATATCAATCCCCCACTGCTGAAAAGGCCAGGCAGTGGACACGGGGATAAGATCATTCTTTGGGCGCAGGGTTTTCGGGGAGTGCCTTTGACAAGAGTCGCACTTGCGCAACTCCTTTAGGGCATCTACGTGCATCCCTGGCCAGTAATATCCGGCGTTCATAATTTTCGCGACGACCATGCGCAGCCCTGCATGGATTCCGTAAATTCCTTCGTGAATTTCTCTGATCAAGTAATTTGCATCTTGGGGGTCCACGCAACGCAGGAGTGGCCCCAAGAAGGATTTCCGGTACAGGATACCGCCATTCATCTCGTAATGCAAGGCCTTGTTCTGTATCTTCCTTGCCTCTGCCTTGTTGTCAGGGAGCGTTCCTTCTTGCAAATACTTGATTATAGGGCTCATCCAGGATGGTTGTCCTATTTCTATCACATTCACTTGACGCAACAAAACCGACGGGTTCTTTAATACTTCGATTCTTACATCTTTGGCGAGATGTTGAAAAGAAGTTGAAGCGAGCATGCTCAAGGCGTCCGCTGGTTTGTTTTCCGAGCGATTGATATGCACCACTTTGTAAGACTTAAATTGTTGGAGCAACTCTTTTGCCTGACCTAGGTACAAAGCCATGACTTCGCCCTTTGCGTCGTATAGTCCATTGATTTGACTTGCAATCAAAAGTGAATTAACATGCGCTCGCATATTTTGAGCTCCCATTTTTATGGCGAGGCGCAAACTTGCCAGAAATGCCTCATACTCCGCCTCGTTGTTGGTATTCTTGAAATCCAACTTCATGGCGTAAGTAAATTCATGCTTTTCAGGGCTCACAAGGCGCAATCCGGCTCCTGCGCCATCTTCGTTTGAGGCCCCATCTGTGTACAACAACCATAACTCATTGGATGTATCTTTTCCAGGAGTCTCAACAATCTCACATTCTTTAATTTTGTCAACCGGGACTTCCGTGATAAAGTCCGCTAGAACTTGACCTTTGATGGCCGGGCCCAGCTTGTACAAAATGTTATGGCCTCCTAGCTCGATCGCCCACTTTGCCAGCCGCCCGGATGTTTCTGGCTTTTGCAATATCGTGCCAATGTGGAAATTGGTAAGTACGGTGATGACGTGGCCTGTGAAGTATCTGCGCAGCCTTCTGGAGGCATGTAGCAACGCCAGTACAAATTTCTCCATCGTTGAATATCTCGTTTCTGGATTCGTAAGCACTCTACTGACGTAGTAAATTGGAGTTTGAACTCCATTTCTCTCTACAAGCAATACCGACCCTACTGCCTTATCTGAAGAAGATAAGTACAGGATGAGTGGTTCCTTCTCTAGCGGCGCGGTCAGGGTAGGAAGCTCAATTAAACACTCTTTCATTTGCTGAAAAGCAACTTCTGCTTCGGGCGTCCATTTGAATTCTTGCTTCTTCACGCAATTGCGTAGAGTGCTGATAAACGGATATGACTTCGTGGCATGATTTGACAGAAAATGGTTAAGCGCGGCTAGGCGGCCGGCCAACCTTTGCATCTCCTTGATCGTTCGTGGTGACGGCATCCGCTCTATGGCCTGTACCTTTTCAGGATTGACTCTAAAACCGCCATTTGTGACCATGAAACCTAAAAATTTGCCCTCCTCCATACTAAAGGAACATTTGGCTGGATTCAATTTCATATTCACGCTTCGCAACGAGTTGAATGTTTTTTCGATGTCTTTCAACATTTGGTCCTCTTCGGGACTTTTGATCACCAGATCATCGATGTAAACCTCGATATACTTCCCAATATCTCCAGCGAAGGTCTTATCCATCAGGCGTTGATATGTCGCCCCAGCGTTTTTGAGGCCGAAAGGCATCTTCTTGTAGCAGAAGATCCCGAGATCAGTTCGAAAAGCTGTCTTGTCTTCGTCCTCAAGCTTCATTTGAACCTGATGGTACCCCTTGTAACAATCTAAGAAGCATTTCCATTTGTATGGTGCGAGAGAGTCTATCTTTTTGTCGATCTCAGGCAAGGAGTAACAATCTTTAGGGCATGCCTTGTTGAGATCGGTATAATCAACGCACATTCTCCATCCTCCATTAGATTTCTCCACCATCACCGGGTTCGCAACCCAACTTTGATAGCGCACCTCACTCAAAATTCCTGCCTTTAACAGCTCACAGACTTGCTCGTTCATTGCTTTGGTTTTATCCGCCCTAAGCTGGGCCTTCTTTGAACTTTTGGTTCAACGGAGGGATAAGTGTTCAGACAATGTTCAGTAATGTCGCGCGGGACACCGTTCATGTCAGCCGGAGTCCAGGCGAAGATATCCATATTCCTGAACAAAAGTTGTTTGAGGTGCGTTCTGATGTTTGGTGAGATCGCGTGACCAATCGTCACCGTTTGCTCTGGGTATTTACGGTTTAAAACCCACTTTTCTGGCTCGGTTGTTGATACTTTCGCCGCTTTTGTTGGGCGCGCCTCCTCTGCTATCATGACTACCTTCTTCGCATATATAATTGCCACCCCCGTCTCAGTTGGAAACCCAATGGCTGAGTGGGGTGTGGACGTTACCATGTTTAGTTCTCCTTGGGTTTCCCTCCCAATCAAAACGTCATGCCTTGATTTTACAGGCATCACCATGAAGTTGACAGTTGTGGTTCTTGAATGCTTCCCGTCAGACAGCGTGACGGGGAAGCTGATTTTGCCTAGAGGGAAGACCATTTCGTTGCAGAATCCTGACAGAGGGTAGTCGACCGGCTCAAGTCTCGCTTTATCTTCCTCGTCAAATTGATTAAAGCATTGCTCATAGATGATATCCGCTGTACTTCCCGGATCAATAAATACGTATTCTGTTTCGTAATGCCCAATAATACCAATAATGACGACGGGGCGCGTGGCGCATGGACTCCCGCGAACTACTGGGAAGATGACCTGTTGCTCTTGCCATGCTGGTTCGAAAGGTCGCTTGCCTTTTTCTCTTGTGCCACATCTTGGTCCGTTAACCATGTGTGTTTCCAAACGTCTAACCTTTTTCTCTCTTCCATCATCGTTGCGTTGAATTTTCCGTGTCTCTTTGCGCATGTTCTTTACCAGATGGCTCAGCTTTCTGCTTTTCAATGCTTTTTCGATTTCTTGCCTTAAGCTGATACAGTCATCTGTCAGATAACCTGTATCCTTGTGGAAGTCGCAGTACAGGTTGGGGTCCTGCCCCTTCTTGTTCGTCATAGGCCTGGGAGCCTTAAAATCATGGTTCTCCGTCATGAGCACCTCTTTTGGTGTCGTTGTGAGCGGAGTCCAGTGCTTTTCTCGGTTATCATCCCTGACTGCTTTTCGATACCCAATCCTGTCAGTCGTTTCCCGCGCATCCTCTCTGTAGCGCGGTCTTTCTTCATAACCACTTGATTTTCCAGATTTCCAATCGTGACTTTTGCCCTTGTTGCGCTTGCCGTAGTCGCGCGGGGTTTTCTTCGAAAAACGATCTTCTGTGTATGAGGATTTGGCTCCAGCTAGTGATTCCTAAGTTTGCGCTACTATTTTTGCTGCTTCCATTAGCTTACTCCACTCCTTGGGCATACCATCTTTTCGAGTGATGGTTCTGATGAGACTATCACATCGGATAGCTGTCTTAAAGTGAGCGCGCATGAGTTGTTCGCTTACACCACCGATCTCTAAACACTCCTTGTTAAAGCGAGTGATGAAGTCTTCTAGGCCTTCATTTTCTCTGTGCCAGATATCTGTTACTTCGGACGTATCTCGTTGATAGCGCCTTTGCTGGCTGAAGTGGTCTAAGAACTTAGTTCTGAAATCAACCCACGAACTGATTTTCCCAGGTGGTAGGCTGTCGAACCAAGCGCGAGCAGCCCCGGTAAACGTCTGGATGAACAAATGACACCACATTGGCATATTCCATCCCCCCATGCAACCAACACTTGTGGACACTCTGACATGATCGTCGGGGTCAGTTAAACCGTTGAATTTTCCCACTGTTGGGGATAACTTTTCTCTTGTAAGTGTTGCCAAAGCGATTTTTGGGATAAACTTCGAGTGTTCTGCAGCTTCCGCTGGTCTATAGGCGAGACTGAAGTCCCTCTCTGCTTCTTCGCTTTATGCAATGCGTTTCCTTGGTCTGTAATTTTCGTGGTTCCGCTATAAGCGGTTGAAAACTGAAGATCCTTCGTCGTCTTGCCCATTTGGGTCGTTTGGGTCTGTATCATCCCATTCATTGTTCAAATTGCGCGGCTCGAGCCGGCTCTGAACTGGACCTCTTTGAACGTTTGACGGATGGTCGTAATAACTTTCTGTCTCTCCCCGTGTGTCGCGCGTGTCATGCACGCTTGGTCGTCTCTGGGGAGGAGGCCTGTTGATTCTTACTTGGAGGTTTTACTGTTGGGGTATCTGGCACGCCCCCTGGCTTGGACCCAAAGGTGTGACTAAAGATGGTTCTGCTTGCAAAACCATTTGTTGTGAGCTCAAAGACTGGTATGCAGCATTGATGGTAGCGATTTGTTTGGCGTACCAAGAGGCTGGAGTTTCGCCTTCAGGTAGCCCTAATAGCGCCGAGATGTGCTGAGGTGGAGGTGGATTTGAGGGTCCAGCACCATTGTTTCCTGGGGTTACCGTCTGAGTGATACGAGTGATGCTCGCGCGGGGTCCCCCCGTGTTGGTTACTTCGATTTCACCAATTTCTTCTAAATGTTGAGCTTGGACGTTTTGATTGTCCTCCCCCAACACTGCATTCGTGTTTTCTCCGAAACCGAAATCTGGAACGATTCCTTGACCAGCCATGATCGAAGGAAAAATAGCTTTAAAAACTCAGAAAAAGAAGATGAAAGTGATTTGTGAAAAACCGGTGGGCGCCAATGAAGAAACACGTAACTAATTTTAGGGGTAGATTAGTTTGGTTTATGTTCCTATCATAATGGTTAATCTTCTTGTAGCTTTTGGAGCTTCGTAATGATCCACTGAACCTGCAAAACAGAACACCGTTGCTCGTTAAGAGGGGAATATGGGGGTTTCCCCCTTAACCGGGCTCCGGCGTGAGAATAAGTGACTGTTTTGAGGAGATAAGTACGTATTCAGAGTGAGAGTGGAAGGAATGGAATGTTTAACCTGTGAACTGAGGTCTCTATTTATAGCTGGAGAGGTGTAAGAGGATGTGGGCTGATGGGCCTTGGGCCGGAAGGCGACAACATAGAGGGTATGCTTCTTGTCTCACTGGCGTCGACCGTTAGTGGCTTCCAGGAGTTCTCCGGTGCTGGCGCACCGTGATTGGAGCCACGTGTCACGGTTGTCGGCCTGGCCGCCCTTCTGCCATTAGCAGGTAAGTGGAGATCAGGGGGCAGGTGTCTCTGCCGTGTGATTGGTGCCACGTAGGCGTCCTTAAGTACTTTTTGTCTCCTGTATATCAGACGATCGTGGAGCACGATTGAGCAGAACCTGAAGGATGCGGATTGGCCCTTTTCTTCTGCCACTTGTACCTTATGTGCCTTCTGAAGTAGGCTTGCGCCATAGCCCTGTGCGGCTCTTCCTGAACACATGACTACCCCGCGCAGGGTAACGGGTGGTTGAAGGCTCCTATCCAGAATGCTAAGTGTTGAACGTTGTTTTCTCTTGTTGGGACCTCGCGCTGGATCAGTATATGATGGTGTAGCCGCGCGCGAGGTTAGCAGTAAACAAGTTGATGAATAAGGAGTATGGCCCTGCGCGCGACGTGAATGAGGTATGCGCGGCTATTTTGGGACCATACCCCTTCACATGCGCATTTGGACAATGAATGTAGAAAGAAAACACATTATAAGGGTAAATTAAGAAAATGTGGAATAGTTACGTCGTAACTTTCGTTATTTACGATCATGTAAACCCATCGTAACCTATCCAAATTTATTTAGAAAATACACAGAGTTGAAAGAGGAAAAAAAACAAAATAAAACTTTTTTCATAAAAAAATGGAATACACAAAATTAATTGTAGATTGAATAATATTTTAAGAAAATAACATAAATAAACATTTTTAAACAAGATTTGAGAAATAATTACGATTACCATTTTGATTTAATATAACACAAAATAGGAGTTTGCACGGTTCGGTTCGGTTTTTGAGCAAAACAAAAACCGAAACCGAAATGTCGGTTTTTGGTTTTTTAAAACCGTTTGGTTTCGGTTTTTTCGGTTTAGGTTCTTATGTCGGTTCGATTCGATTTTTCGGTTATTTCGGTTTTTTGGAACACAATTATATAAGATTCAAAAAATAAAAAAGTATAATTTAAAATATAAGAATCGTTCTTATATGTTTACATTTAAGATATAATAGTTAACATTTTTAATTAATATTGCTTACATAAATCTAACCTTGTAATTTATTTTTATGTTTCTCCAAAGTTTTTAGTAAGACATTTTTTATAATAATTTGAAGATCATTTAATTTTTATATTAATATTTTTTATTTCTTGTAGGTAATAAATAAATCATTTCAATTTTAAATAAACATATAATGTTTTTATTATAAAGACTTTACATTCAAGAATAAAATTAATAATATCTGCTAGCATTGGGTTAAACACTTAAACAACTTAAACTTAAACATAAAAATATATGTATTGTAACTTATCGGTTCGGTTCGTTTTTTTTCGGTTATTGAAAATGGTTATCCGTAAACCGAACCGAAATTTTCGGTTATTAAAAATCCGAAAACCGAACCGTCGGTTTTTGTTTCGATTCGGTTTTTTCAGTTCGGTTTTGTCGGTTATTTCGGTTATTTCGGTTACGGTTCGGTTATTTCAGTTTTTTGCTTACCCCTAACACAAAATTAGTCAATTAATGTCATTTACATTTAATGCATAGGTAATAAATATAAAGAAAAAAAATCAACTAAAAATGAAGCTATCAAGATTAGAACTCAACACCTATTTGCTAATAAAGTGACATAGTAACCACTAGACCATGGGCCTCATCTTGGCATTTTCCAGTGCAGTAGTTATATATTCTAAGTTCTATAGTCTAACTTTTTTAAAAAGAACAAATTTTTGGCTCCCGGAGGGTTTGGGCCCTGAGCCGTCGCCCACCTGGCACCCCCTCCAGGACGCCCCTGCATATATTGATTATACACCAAAGTATCCTAGATCCACAAAACACTAGCAAGAACTACACACAAGTACCGTAGAACCATAGACTCAACCCTTTTACTCCGCCCACCAATCACCCACACACCCACCCCATCTTTAAGTCCAACTGTCACATTTCCAAACCTTTACCATGTGGCCAAGGTGACTCGGACAAATTACTCTCAACGCCTACCCTAGGGGGTGGCGACGGTGTTACCGCAAGGGTTGGAACCCGCAAACCCAACCCGTGCCAATGTCCTGTCCACCCTATACCGGGCTTTTAAAACCGCTGTCATTAAAAGTATTATATAAATATAATAATCCCTTTGTATATGTTATATATTTGATTAAGATTTGGTTTAGATCACATCTATGTGTTATCTATCATACTAGGTTATATATTAATCTTACCCTAGACTCTACATTTTGACAATTCGTTAAAAGAACAACTTGAAAGTTTAATATTAGTCAAACAAGCACATTGTATCCTAAATTCCTAACTACAACCATAAATTTGATTAGATGTTTCTTTTTCTTTCAAAATAGTATACTTAAAAAAATATCAATTAAGAAACAAACAACAAAATACTCATTTAGCTAATAATCTTGTACATGCACATTTGTTCTAAACTTTTGAACAAATTTTCAACCTAAGTTGATTATTTTAATCTAAGAGTGAAAACAATTAAAGTAGTGCGGGGATTCCCTGAAGACTATACGTACTGCGGGGATTCCCAGACGTCTTACAACCAGTCTGGGGACCAAGACTACTACACCCCAGTGTAACCCCGCACAACATCCGATCGTGCTGATAAGCACGATCACCGGTCGGTCTACAAACCGAAGTCAGCAACTGGCAACTCCAAATTTATTAAGGAGATCGCCTTGGCCTCACTCGCGACGGCAAAACTTCCGCCCAGTGTGGGCACGTACGCTGGGTCGTCGGATCCCGACGACCATATGGCTATATTCACCAGCGCCGGTCTCGTCGGCGGCTGGTCACACCCCTTGTGGTGCCATTTGTTTGTCCAGACCCTTACAGGAACTACAAGGGCCTGATTTGATTCTTTTCCAGTGAGCTCACTGGCGTCATTCGAAGACTTGCAAGAAAATTTTCTTGCACACTTTAGCCAGCAGCGACGTCACGCTCGCGATACCTCCGACGTCATGAATATCTAGCGTGGGAATAATGAAGGCTTGGAAGCCTTCGTTACCCGCTTCAATAAAGAGTGCCTCGAAATCAGTGAGGTACCAGATGCGCTTGCACGCGCTCATTTCGTCAAGGCCGTAAAAAACGACAAAATGATTAAAATCATATCCGGTAAGGACGGCTTGCCAACTAATTCTTATTTTATATATATATATATATATATATATATATATATATTTGTAACATCGAAATGGATAGTGCTGTTTATTTATTTTTTTGTGGGTTGTTTGTGTTTTTTTTCTTTGTTTCAACTGGTTTTGTAAACGTAACAAAACGGACCGACGTCGACCAAACGTTAGTACTGTCGCCGCGTAATGCAGTATGTAACTATTTTGGGTGGTACCGCCAATGTGTAAGACTGATGTAACGTGTTTTTTTTATAAGTTTCAACCGTTATTATGCAGGTGACGAAAACACTAATGTAACCCAGTAGTTCAGAATAATTGATGTGATATAGTAGTAGAAACATTTGCCGTTAAGAAAAAAACACTAAACAAAATTGATAACTATCCTAAACATCTACACTCACTATTTGAGTCAACTCCAAGTATCTTAAAGTCAACTTGAACCCCATTTATAAAAATGAATTTGGGGATCAAATATTTGAATCGGGTTCTTATTTGAATTGAATTCGAATTTAGTTTCGACTCAAACTTTGTCGTAGGGCAAGCGTGCTCAAGGCAGAGACGAGCAAAGTGGCAAAACATGAGAAAGCCTGCCGGGAGAATCAACATGTGTTTGTCCCGTTTGCGTTTGATACCTTTGGTGGTCTCGCTCCTGACGCTGTGCGACTCTTGAATCGGGTTCAAAAAGTCGTTAATAGTAATTCTTCGTCGCTAAAGGTTTCAAACTTTATATTTAGTAGAATTGGTTTTTCTATTCAAAAGGGGGTGGCGGCGCAACTTGTTGCCCGACTACCTGCCATTGCTTTGTAATAGAAAGTTTCTCAGAAGGTAAAAAAAAAAAAAAAAAAACTCAAACTTGAATTTGTAATTGTTGTACCAAACCGAACTATTTTATTTGTATTCGATTGATATACTTTTTTTATAAAATAATACATAATATTCATTCATAGTATATATAATTTTAGTTTATTTTCACAGGTTATTCAAATCTTCGAATTTAAATCGGCTTTTAAAATTCTAGTTCTAGTTTGAATGCAATTTAAAAATATTTACATTCAAAAAATCTAAAACACAATCTAATTAACACCTCTATATACGTGTCTTTCGCAAGCACCCGTTATGATGTTTCCAAAGGGTGTAGTTATACTCAAAGACATAAATTTAAATGTTAATCATCAAATGATTTATGATTAAATAATTTACACTAAAAATATTGTAATTACTGAATGAATGATTATAGTAGGATGAAAACGATAACCAACTAAAAATGATGACGATGATGATGATGACGACGACTTACCTTTAAGGGGAAGGGACATTCAAGGATACTACACCAAAGTACTCTAGATCCACAGAACACTAGCAGGAACAATCCACAAGTAATAGACTCCACCATTTTACTCCATCCACCAATCACACACACCCCACCCCATTTTTAAGTCCAACAGTCACATTTCCAAACCTTTACCATGTGACAAAGGTGACCCGGACAAAGTACTCTCAACGCCTACCCTAGAGGGTGGCGACGGTGTTACCGCAAGGGTTGAAACCCGCAAGCCCAACCCGTGCCAATGTCATGTCCACCCTAAACCAGGCTTTTAAAACCGTTGTTGTTAAAAGTATTATAAATATAATAATCCCTTTTTATATGATATATATTTCATTAAGATTTGATTTAGATCACATCTATGTCTTGTCTATCATACTAGGTTATATATTAATCTTACCCTAGTCTCCACATTTTGATAATTCGTTAAAAGAACAACTTGAAGTTTAATATTAGTCAAACAAGCACATTGTATCCTAAATTCCTAACTACAACCATAAATTTGATTAGATGTTTCTTTTTCTTTCAAAATAGTATACTTCAAAAAAATATCAATTAAGAAACAAACAACACAATACTCATTTAGTTAATAATCTTGTACATGCACATTTGTTCGGAAATTTTGAACAGATTTTCAACTTAAGTTGTTTATTTTAATCTAAGAGTGAAAACAATTAAACTAGTTTAATTGGACACTAAAAAATAATTATCTCTATCAGAGTTTAAATCAAAATAAATTCTCACAATATACCTATACAGCCGCTAAAAAACATATTAAGGGGATTCTATTCGTACCGTGGCCAATCTATGGCCACACTTTACGATATTGCAATACGAATTGTATAGTCCTATACGATCCGTATAGCCGTATAGGTTAGGGTTTTGGAACATGACAGACTGATAGAGTCAGCCTTTGTCTACCTTTTGTCTGGGCATAATACGGATCGTATAGGCCTATACAATCCGTATTATACCCCAGTTTTTTTAGGTGAAAGTTGGTCTTTTGGGTGTGTTTATTGGTGTGTGTTGTTTATTTTTTGGTTATTATACGTTTTGTAATTTGTTATCTATTTATATCGTTATGTGACGTATCTTATTTGTATGATAATTTATCGCTCTGTATCGTATCGTATTTGTATTTTCTATTATAATTTTATTCGTGACATGTCTTATTATTCGTGTTTGTATTTTGTATGATAATCTATCGCTTTGTATCGTATCGTATATGTATTTTGTATTATATTTTTATCGTGTCGTGTCGTATCATGTTGTGTCGTATCGTACCGTGATGCGTCATAACTGTTTTATACATTATACATAACCAAACCATCTGATCTAAACATTGTAAATAAACATCACAAATATAAATAAACTGAAAGCTGCAAATTTAACTATATAATTCGTTTGTTTAAACATGACATAATACAAAATACATAAAAAGTCAAAATACAAAAAACATAACACACTACACTAAAGCGCCGAATCAGGACCCCGAGGATCCTAAGTGGTGCCCGACGGCCCCGGGTCCTGAGTGGTGCGCTCTTTACCCGGTTGTGACGACAACGTCGGCATCGGTAGGGGGCTCCGACCATGATCCCAAGCTGCCTGAATATCGCCATGTATGGCCCGCAACAAAAGGGCTTCAGTATGGGCGTGGTGGGCGCCAATCCGCTCCTGTAACTGATGCTTCATCTGTTGTAACGCAAGCACGACAGCTGGAGGCAACTAGTCAAACAGGACGTGTTGAGGGTACTAAGGCACGCCCTGCGGCGGCACCAGTGGCGCCGGAGAGAGCTATGGGTCGACCAGAGCGATTACAGGCTTGGCATGATCGTCAGCATCAGCATCGTCATCATCATCACCATAACCATCATCATCACCATCACCTGCTTTCGTGGCAGCTCAGGCTCCTCCTCTTATAACTCGAGTGGCAGGGGGTGAGGACAAAAATGACGCCCTCGCGGTCGTGAAATTGAAGGCAGATACCAACGCCATAATCGTGTGTGATATGCATGCCTTTAATTGTAGCACGCGTCAACCGGGTTGGCTCACAATAAATTAAAAACAAAGAAAAAACAGAGTTTAGTGGGATTCGAACCCGGGTACCCGCGTTCAACTAACCACTACCAAACCAGCTAATCTGCACCTTCCCTTGAGTAATGTTGAATCTCAGTCTGTGTTTCTTATAAACAAAAGCTGAAACCTGAAATAAGTTTACAAAAAAGAACAGGAACTGCAGGAGACAGGGATCGAAGCCGGCACGCCATGCTTTCACAAGCGACATGCTAGCCACTACACCATCTCTTCATTTGTGAAGAATCACGATTCAAATGATATTTAATCTAAAACTGAACTCGTTAGTCTTCTTCTCTACCCAAACCCAACCTCAAACAACCCTCAAAAACGTCTTAAAACACCCCGTAATAAAAAACCAAGCCTACATATCATTATTTTAATCAAAAAAATAAATAAAATGAGTTTTTATGCCGGTCGCGGCCCGCGACAGACTGAAGGGGAATCCTTCGCGGGGCGCGACGGCCCCAAACCTTGCCGGACACTTATTGAGACATGTGTCACCCATGTGTCACCCGCGTGTCAAGCCTACAGTGGTGACTAGTCAACCCTAGTCGTAGCTAGGGGTGTGACGGCCCGCACCGGGCACAACCCTAGGCTGTCGCGGGGCGCGAGGCAGTCAGATTTCACCTATAAATTGAACGTTTCAGCCAAAGTTCGAATTCGCTCACAAATTCCTTTCTTTCTCTTTATATTAATGAAAATAATACCCAGAATACCCCCTAAAATCATGAAGCTCTGCCCCGTTGTAAGGGTTTTAACCCGTGATCACTGATTCGATACTCTGTTCGATCGATCTGGAACCCAGCAACTGATGCCAAAGCGCTACCCGATAAAGTCTATGCTTTGTAAACTAAGTTGGGGTTCTGTCTCGTGACGTATTGATAAAGTTGAATTGAGTTATTATACTAACACGCGTGCATTGTGTATTTTTAATAGGAACTGAAAAAAATTATCAGAAAATATCACAAGGAAGCCTATAGTAAAACCTAAGTTTATAATGTGAGTCATTCTCTCTTTTTACCAAATTGCTTTACAAAACCTCAAATGTTTTTCAGTTATACTTACAGGGATTAATTCTTTGTATTCTATAATTACTGCCAGTATTATGGGGTTGGTATACAGTACTTGATAATCTTCACAATTGGACACTAGGTTAGCCAATGTGTGATATGACCATAGTCACAGATCCATCGAGTGACAAATACTTGGAGTTTTGTTAGATAAAAACATTGTAATTACCCTTAATACTGTAAAGTATAACAATGTGTCTTTTTATAAAATGGAATGAACTCGCCAGTATTTCTTACTGATAAAATATTTTTAAAACGTGTTTTAGGTAACTTGCTGTAAAGATAATAGAAGCCTACTATGGAGTACTGAAGGCTTAAATAAAGTGGCTATAAATACCTGAACAAAAGAAGAAATTTATGTTTTATTTATTTGGGTTTATCCCTATAAAAACATTTAAATGAAATACGAGTTTTAGCCCATTTATTTAATATTAAAAAGTTTGGTGTTTTTACAGACTCTGAAATTATTTCCTAACTACGATCATGATGAAAAAATTTTCGCTGCGTATTTAATAAACACCGGTACCACTTGACTGGCTCGCAGCACCCGCTCCCAGGGTGGGGTCGGGGCTGTGACACAACCTGCGCGACCCGACTCCATACCTTCAAAACGCGATGTAATAACTTCTTAATGGTCTTATTCAACTCGTAATTGCGGAGATTTAAGGGTCACGATAGCCGATCGTTCCATAAGTGTATGTAACTAATCGAATTAACTTTGGAGTTAATCATCATTAAAGCTCTTAAGAGCAACATTTGGGTTTCTTATCAATACGTAAAATTAAACTGCAAACCTTATACCATCTTAGTCCTCTGCAAAAACTTAACAAAACCCCACTGAAATTTCCTCGTTTCATCAATCGTACATCGCAAATTGGATCAAAGAACATTATAGGGCTCCAAACTTCATGTGACGATATCTCATTCAATTCTTAAGCTTTTCAGGTAATTCCAAAGCCTGTTGTGCTATATTTTTCATTCTATACAAAATATCTCTATCAATTTCAGCGATAGAGGGCTAATTTATTTAAATTTAATTTTAGTTGAAATTAGGGTTCTTCGTTCATACAATTTGGGGCTTTTAGGTCTAGATATGTGTTTTTGACGAAACTGAAAGTAGAGTAGTGTTAAATATCATATTGGAATGTTATGTGTAAATTTTGGGAATTTTTAGATATCATTTGGAAATTTGATGAATTATTTATATTTTAATCACTAGTTAATTATATAAAAATATATGATAGTCTTAAATAAATTCAAGAAAATACTTTTGCTGACTATTAAACACTAGGGGATTCTTATAGAAACTTCCTTAATTTTTGGAGAATTCATGAATATAAAATGGATATATATATACATTTTAATTATTTAAAATACAAGATTGTCAAAAATAATATTTATAAGTAATTCTACTGATTTTTAGCGGGTGTATAATTGTTATAGAATTTTTATAGATTATTTCTATAATTTTTGGTAACTATAATGCAATTAAAGAAATGGTGAAATTGTTATACAAATAATTCTCATTGGTATATGAAGCTCACTTGGCAATCCCCATGTGGTTTGGGTTGGGCCGGCTTCCTCCTTGGAGGTCGCCGGTTCGACTCCCGGGTGTTGCATACGGGGGGTGGGACGTCCCAATGATGGATCGTATCCTACCGAGGCATGGTGCGGTCTTGAGGGCAACCCGGTTTTACCCAGCTGTTACCCCAGCGAGTCTCTCGTGTTGAGGCAGTATGGTTTCCGGGCGGAAGTCAGCTTGCGCGACGGCCGGGGCCCGATCGAACATCGCGTCCGTAAGTGTGGGGCTGACGGGGGATTGTCTTCGACATGAACCCGGTGACCACTGGTCCAGTACATAGAAAGTCACATTACAAAAAAAAAATTTATGAAGTGGTGGAGGCATTGAGAGCAACAATGTGTCATTTATATTGAAGTTCCTAAAATACCCTATCAATTCGGCACCAACTTTTGGCGTTTTCTGTATTAGTGTCGGTTTTTACTTTCATGTACAGATACCGAACAAGACTGTCCCGGTATTTTTGATACCAGTACTGGTTCGATACCGGTTGACACCAAGCTTAAAGTTAAAAAGTAAACAAAATAACTATCATTATAATATTAAAATAATAAAAGTATTAAAAAACTATATATTATTATAATATTAAAATCACTATTCATTTCAACTCATTTAGTAATATTTAGTAATTAGTAATATTTAGTAATTTAGTAATTTAGTAATATATAGTAATAATAAGTAACAATCATTAAAGCACTAAATCTATTTTAAATGATAATTAGATGAGTTGATGAACTTATTTAATTATTTGCTTTATCAAATATTTGAAAACCCTTAAAATGGTAATTTTATGATTTTGTCATTTTAATAAATTCTAAAATCATATAATTCTAAGTCCCCAAATAGGAGAACCCAATTTTCTAAAATCAATAGGTTATCCTTTCGCATAGTATTTCATCTATTTGCATTGCGATTATTATTTAGATATAAACCGTTCCTTTTCTTGCGGTGCATTCTGGTAGATTAACTCTTCGTAACCTGTGAGTAATCTTTTCTATTTCCCGCTTTTTAATTTTACAAATTTTGGGGTGCATCATGTTATACTTTTTGATTTATTTAACACGCTATAATCAAGTGTTATTATCTGAACGTCTTATGTGTATTCTATTATTCTATATGCTAGATGTCAAGTCTATTGCATGCTATTGTGTCTAGTGGATCCACGGCTGACTAGGTTCCCCACGGCCATGGGTTATAGCCTAATATCGCTAACAGTATTAGACTCGCTCCTCGGGGTTGAGCCTAATGCACGCTATTCTCAGGAGTCTATTTATTTTGGTTCTTTGTGTTTTATTTGATTGTGTATTCTTGTTTGGTAAATTTGGATAAATGGATATGTTGACTATGTTGATGATATGAGACCATTTTCATACTAACCTTGAGGTGCATGTTAAAAATAATTTTTAAAGATAAATATAAAACTGTTTTCTATAAAAGGAGGAATTTACTCACCAACATATTTGTTGACCCAAAAATATTTTTTTTTCCTAACGTGGTGCAGGTTTTCAAAGTCGATGAACAAGTGATGAGGACACGTAGCATGGGGCTTAGAAAATTAAATTAAAATTATATGATATGTTTGTTTTTGAACAATGTATGAATAATTTTGATTATTAAATGTTATGTGACAAATTAAATGGACATACTTTAAATACCGTAACAATGATTAGTTGTCAAGAGCTATGGGCAATCATCATGCCACGTACCATTCCGTTGCGGGTCGGGGTGTGACAATGTGGGGGTGGAACACTTCTGGAACTTGATTTTTGAATTTGAGAACATATTCAAGCGATCCATCAGTGATTAACGTAAACCCTATGGTCCTCGTGTAGGTCTTTTTTCCGTGAAGCCGTTGAACGAATGCGTCGCATTAACGACTTTTGAGACTTTTGAGACATTGAAGAAGTAGATGGTATTAGAGAATCTTGCGACTGTACATAAGAGATGTGTCTAGGAGGGTCAAACATGCTTTGTTCGGATGGCCTAACTGAGCTATGTCTAGCAGCTTGTTTTCTTCTTTGTTGTTGGACCATGGATGTTGGACTCCCGTGTCACAGCCCCCGACCCGTTTTTCCCGGTTCAGAAGCCGCGGACAGAAACCCATGGTATTGGTATTTAATTGGCAGCGGAAATTTTAACAGGATCGTTTAAACTGAAAACACCGAATTATTTTATTATAAGTTTCGGGACAAACCCCGTATTTTACAATAAAGGAATTTCACTGGGAAATCCCCTGATTACAGAAAACATGTTTATTTATTTACTGAGCCACTTCATTCAATCTGGAGTGCTACACGGCACTTTTCCTTGTTCACAGTAAATCACCAGAAACATGTTTTTAAAAGATTTGATCAGTGAAAAATACTGGCGAGTGCATTCAATTTATACAAAAGACACATTGTTATAATTTACAGTATTAAGAGCGATTACAATTGCTTCTATCTTATAATTAGCTGACTCAGTTGTCACTCGACCGAATCTGTGACTGTGGTCATGTCACTATTGGGTCCGTTCACCCAAAAGTGACGTGTATCACTATTTAGGTCCGTTCACCTAAAAGTGATGCTAAATAAGTAATGTATACAAAACCCCACTTACTTTTAGTAATTTAAGATAACAAAGACTTAATCCCTGTAAATATAACTGGAAAACATTTAGGGTTTTGGAAAGCACTTTGATAAAAATAGAATAACTCACATTGCAGATTTAAACGGTCACAGGTAGCCTACTAGTTATGCTGGTAAACCTAGTAAAATATACAATGCAAACGAAACTCGGTTAGTAACTTAATTCAACATTTACGATAATTCACGAGATTGAAACCCTCACGATGAATGACAAAGTATAGCCCAATGTAGGCAGCACTTAAACATCCATCAGTCGGTTTTAATCGATCGGACATTGTATCGTGGCAGTGATCGAGTTATTACGCTGTTATTGTAGCAGAGGTTCAGGACTGTGATTGTTTTTGATAGAAACGGAGATATATTAACATACGAAGCTTGATTTTTCGTTGTAACAAACAATCCATGCAAGTGTCAATCCCCTGGGTTTTATACTGGAAATTGGTTCCTCCCGCGTGTCGCGCTAGCTGCCAGGGTTCCTGGCGCGTGTCGCGGCGGCTGCCCATTTAGGCTAGGGTAGCCTCGTGTCCTGTATAGCCTGAGTGAGTTGTTATTTTTCGAAATTACGTGTTCTAAATCCGTTTTGTGCGGATAATTCAATTAGGGGTTCCCCCCTTGAGTTTTAGGGGGCCCTATTGCTTGTTTCGTCCGTTTTTTCAAATTTTCGGGTCGCACCGTACCACTTGGGGTTTCAATTAGGGTTTCTTAATGTGCCTTTTTGGAATAGGAAATAGAAAATTTTGCGAGGGTTGCTACATCCCGCGAGTGTTTTCTTGTACGACAAGCAGTTTTTTGTTGTTCACAAATGGGTTTATCACCGCCTTGATCTTCGACATGATGCATTTCGTCACTTGTGGGAGTTGGGAACGCATTTTCTGTTTCACATCTTCGAATTCTTTTTCTACATCAACGTTGTCACACCCCCAAAATACCACATGCGGATTTCAACACGAGGCGTGTGACGTACCAGAATCTAGCCACTAATCATGTCGAACTAACAGTAGAAATATTAACACAAGCATCATGTCCAACACGAATAGTTCATTTGATGAATAAATATTTCAACAAAGTATACGTTCAGCGGAAGCAATTGTAATTATTTAAACATTCGAAACCAAATTATTGAAAAAGTATAAGCATAACATTAATTGTTCATTAAGCAACACTAGGGATGGCAAAAATACCCGAGACCAACGGGTATGCCCGAACCCTAACACAAATGGGACGGGTATTTGGCCGGGTATGGGATTAGTTTTAAAAAATTTCACCTGTATGGGTCGGGTAAGGGATTAGGTGATACCCGACCCGATTACCCGAAACCACATACCCGTTTACCCAAACTATATACCTGATCTTCTACCCGAATGTTTTAATTTGTATTTTTATATTTCATTAACCCTTGTCTATTAGTGATTTATTTTAGTATGTTGATAGTGTGAAAAAATAAATTTTCTTTTAGTATATATATTTGATAATAAGATTTATATTTTGTATGTTGTGAAGTATATACATATAAGTTAGAGTTAAATGCTTAGTTGGTCCCTGTGGTTTGCAAAAATTTCACACTTGGTCCCAGTGGTTTACTAATTACACTCGTGGTCCTAAAACTTGTCAAAAATGCACTCGCTTGGTCCCCTGCCCTAACTTCAGTTAAATTTTTCTGCTAAAACATTCCATGTGCTTAGCACGTGAGGGTAATTTGGTCCTTTCACCTCGAGCCTATTATAAAAACCACCATATCTTTCTCTTTTCCCTCAAAAATAACGACCGTCTTCCTCCTCTCTCCCATCTTTCTCGTGGAACCCTAGATTTTTCCCTCAAAATTAACACTGTCTTCCTCCTCTCTCCCATGTTTCTCCTAGAACCCTAGATGATGGCAAGAGACTTTTCCCTAAATGCTTTCATCCTTGAAACCCTTAGTTCATACTTCCTTGCCAGCTCTTCTTGGATGGTCCTCACAAAGATGTCTTGGTTACATTCAACCAATCTCTTCACAGCAGGCTCCTTAGCCATGAACTTTGCTGTGAGGTGAAGGCTTTCTCTAGTTTGCAGACAGGTGTGCTCCAGCGTGTGAGTTTTCACTGTCCAAGTTTCCACTTCATCTTTCTCTTTAGCAACATACAACAGAAATGGACAAACTGCTTTGTCTAATCTTTCTTTTATTTTTCTACAGAATATGGCATTGGCAGTGAGTACCTTTTTTGACTTTTGAGACCCACTGAAAGATTCCCTGGACCTTGACCCAACAGTAGGTTCACTGGGCTTGGGCCCAACAGATTTTCCCTTATTGCCCTTCTTGGGTACTTGTTTTACAAACCTGTCACCTTTCTTGTAAACACGGACGTTCCCTTCACATATTACTCTAATCCTAGCCTTGTCATTTCTCAAAAATGACAACTCCCTTTTGGTAAGAACGGCATGCCTCCTAACTTGTTCTTTAACCTCCTTTGCAGATCCAAATTGTTGACCCAAGTAAAACCTTGCTTCATTCATCCTACTATTTCCCTGTTCAAACAGTTAAGAGTCTCAACAGTTAATAAATAATTTAACAAATGCTTACGTAGATAATAAACAGTTAAGTAAACAAATGCTAACCTTTTGTTTATTCCTGATTTCCCTTAGCTTGTTGCTCCTTCTTGTTTCAAAATCTTCCATTGATTCATCAGTTAAGCTATCAAATGATTCATAGCTAAGGTTGTCATCAATTTCATTTTCATAATCCACTTCATTTCTAACACCATCAATGCCAGAATTATGGCTGCCCACATATTCTTCATCCTCATCTACAAAAACATTGAAGTCCCTCATATCAACTTCCGTTTCTTCCACCTCATAATCATTATCAACTATGTAGTCCTTGTCTTCTGAATCATCACCCTCATTCTCACTTTGATGAGAACAGGCAGCCTCACTACCACCCTCATCCTCACTACCACCCTCTTCCTCCCTATCACCCTCAGCCTCCATATCATCCTCAGCCTCCCTATTACCCCCATTCTCATTCCTACAATTTACCCCAACATCACCCTCATCATCCTTATGACCCTCATTGTTTGGGAATACTCCAAAAAAACAATGTCATCAAAGTTAAAACCATCTACACATGTACCCTCTTTTGCATTATCAGTCTCAATCTCTATATTATCATTGTTACCTACTGGATTATTATTGGTACCTACTGATTTATCAACTAACGTATTACTTGTATTCTTATTAGCACTAGATGACCCTTCAACATACTCAAGCATCAGTCTCCTTCTAGGTACCAACTTTTTTTTTTGTCTAACACCAACAATCTCCTGGACATTTTGGTTTTCCTCTCCTAATTCCTCAATAACAACCCTAGATGATCCCTCATGTGATTTTAAATAAGTATCAACCATAGATTTTCCATGTTCAATGTAAAAGTTGATTAACTTATTTTCACCCACATATTGTGCCAAGTTACGAACATCAGCATCACACCCTAAAGCTACCAAACCAGTATCTAAATCTCTACCTGGTATTTAAAAATAATAATAAATTGGCACCTTTTCTTTGAATAGCTTAAGGTCTCGCATCATCCAATCAACTTCATGGACAAAAAACTCATCAATGTCGATGTAATCCACATACGCTGACCTTCCTTGTAGATACCTTCTTCATGGAAACCTCCTAAAAGATCCACCATAGAAGATTTTTGCAGAAAACAAAGTAGGGTTTCCATCTGTTCAAAAATCATAACAAAAAACAGGCAAAACACTGTGAATCAGTAATTTTCTAACAAAACACTTCAAAATCGCTAAATGTTTGAACTTTAGCACAATCACACAAAAAAAACTTACTATAATTACGATCTGGAATGAAATCATCATACTCGACCCTAATGTACCAACCCATTTTGTTCGATCGATCCTAAACGCACCGATTATCTCTTCAATCGCCTGGATTTTGCAGAGAAAGTGAAGAGACGGGGAGGGTTTCTAGGTGTTAGTGTGAGAGAGATGAGAAGAAATGAGAGGGAAAACCATAAATATCAACTGACATCCTGGGACTATACTGTGCAATTGCAAAAGTTGACATCAAATCGAGGTGAAAGGACCAAATTACCCTCACATGCTAAGCACATGGGATATTTTAATAGAGAAATTTAACTGAAGTTAGGGCATGGGACCAATCGAGTGCATTTTTGACAAGTTTTGGGACCACGAGTGTAATTAGTAAACCACTGGGACCAAGTGTGAAATTTCTGCAAACCACAGGGACCAACCAAGCATTTAACTCTGTAAGTTATAAGTATTATAATGTTATTATTAATTTATGATAAAACTTATATGGTATGTAATGTACATTAAATTTATAATAGTTGTTTTATATATAAAATTATATAATAATTATAATAGTAAAAAATGGATTTGGAAATCCTAACGTATATCTTTTAACAAACTAATGGGTATACCCGATACCCAACGGTTAATTACCCGACGGGTATTGGGTCGGGTATGGGACATGATTTTATAACCGGATATGGGTATGGGGTTACCAATACCTGACCCGAACCCGACCCATTGCCATCCCTAAGCAACACGTCACATGACACTCCTCGCTCCTCAGACTGCAAGTTCCAAAGCATGATGTATCTAACTACCTGCAAGCATGCAGAAAAGTGTGTCAATATAAAGTTGGCAAGTTCACAGTTTTGTTTAACATAAATCATGTAAGTGTTTAGCGCTATTAACTAATACCCCGTTGCCTCCCAGACAACTAGCTCGATAGTAAGCAGGGACTTTCGTGATAGAGTTTGAGTTTATTAACCATCATCGAATTTAAACTACAACATTTTTAAAAGTATTCCTCCTAGGTATAATAATAGTTTGTCCCCCCAGGACGCATGCTTATGAAAGAGTAGTGAACTCACCTTTGTTTGCTCGGTATGTATTAACGTGCTTCTACGTGTTAAATAAGTGTTAGGTCCGTTACACGCAACCTACTGTGCAACGAGTATAAGTATATGTCGAGTAGGGTTTGCAATACCCTAATTATCCAAACAACCAGTGTTTACTGTGCTTAGGTTTTCAGGTTTATTATAAGTAACGGTGGATTCTCTAGTTGGCAACACTATTGATATCATGTAGTGTGTTATTGAGAGATACGGACAACATATAACCCGAAACCTTTATATATTTCACTCGAAATCCATATATAAATTCATAATATTCAATAAACTCTGAGATCAAGTGCACAAATTAAAAACTCGAACACTTTATACAAAATTCAGAATATGTATATATATAATATCTAAACTCGGCCAAATCATCAAGTGCGAAACTCGGACATGTGCAAAGCAATACTCACAAGTTCTGACTCCGTTGGAATCCCTCATACATTCAAAACATGTAAAGCAAATCCGGACCCCTGTATTGATAAAACAAACCCGGCCCAACATAGATGTAAACTCGGAAGTTAGTGACAAACCACAAATCCGGAGGCTTCTTTATATTACTAAATTCGGAAGAGAAAATAAATGTATATATATAACCTGACACTTCAATTATCTCAGACACAAAGAAAAAGAAATCCGAACCCCTCTATTCACATTAAAACTCGGAGCATCTCATACTAGTCATACAAGTTCGGAACATTCATCATTCTAAGCAAACTAGGAAATTTTAATACAAGTTTGGACACATCTAGAATATTATATATCCGGGCCCATATGCTTAAAACAAATCCGGACCCTCTCAATTAACAAGTTCGGTCAATACACTTGCCTATATTCGGACCCCATCATCAATAGATATTAAACTCTGATAATCTAATATATCCAAAATCGGATTAACTTTTATACTCACATAAATTCAGAAGCATATAACCATGTTATATAAATACACTCTGATTACCCTTTCTTTTAAACAAATTCGGATATAAGGTTATGTATATAAATTCGGACTCAATAAACAAAACCCCGGACTTTGTGACTTCACAAAGTCGGACTAGTGAACAATCACACAACACAGAATAAACAATTTCTCAATGTAACAGTTACTTGCAGTTCTATGATCAAAATCCTAATCCACGATGTTACAAATCAAAACAATGGTTTAACAATTCTAGCATGTCAATCGCATCCTAATGCCAGGCAACGATTAGCATTCATTCACAAACAACCACATATAAGCATAATCAAATAAAAACAGGGCCATTGTTTGGATTGCTAGGGTTTGCATGAAATCAAATGAACAAGAATATCAATCAATGTATAATCACAATCATTACCTTAGATTCAATGTAGGGATTGTTCTGGAAGAATTTAGAGATCAAAGATTGATGATTTGAGGTTTGTGTTGTGAAGCCAAAATGATTAGAGAATAATTGGAACTGCCGTATGATTGATTTGAAGGGTTTAAGGTTATGCAGTAGATTATTAAGGTTTCTAACTTAACCATAATGCACCCCTAATCATGTAACTTTCGCACAAGGCACATAACAACTTGTAATTATAACAACCCTCCTAAAATATATCCGACACTCCTAAATATACCCTAAAATATTATTAAACATCCCTATACACCCTAAAATACACCCCGTATATGAAAATAGACCCTAAATACCTTTAATTTTATAAAAATTAAATAAAAACAAATTTTATCACTTGCTCGCGGGGCGCGACAGAGGCAAGAAAGGCCGTCGCAGGGCGCGACAGCCTGGTTACGAGGCCTCACCCCCTGCCGCCACGTGTCATGTACGTGGTGAACCTATGTTGGTGACCGGTCCAAGCTAAACCCTAGAACCCCTAGCTCGCGGGCCGCGTAAGCCTAGCCCTTGGCTTTCGCGGGGCGCGACGGACTTGACGGTCAGCACTATATTAGGAGGCCATCGGCCTTCAGTTGCAACTCGCTCAGAATTTCAATTTCTCTATAGTCTAAGTAATTCCCGGGCATTATACCCACTAAAATAGCGAAGTTCTGCCTCGTTGTAAGTATTTTAACCCCTGGTTACGTATTAGATACGCTGCCCGATTGATCTAGCACTCTGTAACGGCTGTTGAAGCTCTGCTCGACGTAGTCGTTGGAGTTCTGTCTCGGGGAAGGTATAAATAATGTAAAATTGGGTTATTATACTAACGCGTGTGCATTATATAAAATTTATAGACTATAACCAGGAAGCCACATGAAAAATACCTAAAGTAGCAATGTGAGTAATCTCCTTTTTGTAATATGTTTTTACAAAACCTTTATTTATTTTAAATTATAATTAGCAGTGATTGAGTCTTTGTAATTCTTCAATTATTGCCGGTATGTTGGGGTTTTGTATACAAAATGTGGAACACTGTTGGTGCATACATCTGTCGTCTTCGTCTTATATCGAGTCTCGGGTTCGTTGCAGATCTGAACAAGAGTGATGTCATCATTCTTGATGATGACATCATATATGTGACATCATCTATTGCATCATGGAAGTTTATTACACAAGAAGACAAAACAGAATGTAGATTTTGTTGACTTTCGTTTGAACAGTTCGTTTGAAGGGGTTTCGTTTGAAGGGTGGCATGACACCTTCAAACGAAATGGTACACACCCTATATATACCCACATGTTGTCAGGTTGTAAAACGTTATCAAATCAATCATACAACAGTTTATAGTGTGAATCTTGCTGAACTGACCTCGATACGTTTGTTTCCGCCACTCGTATTGAGATAAACTCTTCTGATCGACTCGTTCGGGTCTGAATACGATCCTACAAGTGGTATCAGAGCTCAGGATGAAGAGTTCATACCAATTCAGTTGTTTTTTCTAACTTCTACACCTTCTTTTCAAAATTGAAAAATTTTTCACGGTTAAAATCGGCTAAAACTTTCACAATGTGTGCGTAATTGTGTTTTAACAAACCCTTGAGAATATCAGTTCAAAATTCGAAGTAAAAGTGGTAAAAATGGCCTGAAAACATAATTCCGTTTGAACGAAGCCTGGTATTTCCGTTTGAAAATTGACATATCATTTGAAAATCATGGGTCATCCCGTTTGAATTCGGCATTCCGTTTGAAATACAGGGTCCATTCCGTTTGGGGAATGTATTCCGTTTGAGAATTTTGTTTGAAAACAGCCATCTCGTTTGAAAAGTGTGCTATATCGTTTGAAGGAGTATTTCTGTTTGAGAATACCGTTTGAAACACGATTTCCGTTTGAAAGTGGTTCAGTTGTTCACGTGATACTTGTCTTGATCTGATCAATTGTCATCAGCCTATGTGTATTGATCCAGACTTGCGGCCCAATAGATTTCGAGGATGTCAGTAATTTGAAAAAGAAACCACATGTTTGTGTCAGCTTGCATGTGATTTTCGTAAATTGTCATAGCTCATTCAAGTCTTGTCGGCCTGTTACATTCATCGATCCAATAGTTTTAAAAGGTGTCAGCCCACTAAAGTTGTCGACTTGTGCATGTTTGCAGCCCACTATCCTATATAATCGGCCCAATCATATTCATTTGTTCATTGAAAATTGTCGGCTACCATTCAGTTATGCATGTGAATTGTGTCAGCAAGAATTAATCTGGTACATGTATACTTCTCGGTCCAATCAGCAAATGATATGTATCAAAGTTGTCGGATCTTTCAAGTGTGTCTTTTGGTCTGATCAATATTAGAAATCGGTCCAATCAAAGTGTCTTGTGATTCTAAATTGTCAGACATAGTGTTAGCCCACTACATTGTATCAGCCCAATCGGATTTTGAATATATCAGGTTATCAAGTGAACTTCATTGTTTGCAGTCTATTGGAAGCCCATATTTCGTGGCCCATTTGATCTAATTCAGTCATTTAGTGGTTATATCCGGAACACATTGAACAATTCCGCGGATCTTCAACACGAGTCCTAGATCGAGTCAATCGTCACACAAGTTCACATATTCGTTTCATTTAAACTGATTATTTTTTTTATTTGTCAGGTGATTCAGGTGTTTCACTAGGTAAACCAGTTCGTTTGAAAGCTTGTGTGTGAGAAATCCATCGATACCGAATCATGGAAGAGGAATTCTACAACGCATTCGCTACTTCGGTTACCCCGATCACTCTGGCACAGAATACGATGTTAGAAAACGAAACAGGTACGATGGAAAACCCGCCTAAACTCATGAACATCGAGGAATATAAAGGTTGGGAGGGACGGTTTGAGAATTGGGTTCAAGCAAACTACTTAGATGCTTGGGAATGTGTCGAGACGAAATACATCAGACCGACGAATGATGATGAAGAGGTTGTTCCAATTAAAGATCTAAGTGCCGATGCCTGAAAGAAATACAAAGATGAGAAAATGATGCTAAGTCTTTTACAACAAGTTGTGAAGGAAGATATTTTGGTTCTATTGCAACATAATGGAACTTCTTACTCAATTTGCAAAGCATTAAGATCAAAATTTCATGGAAGCCAAGAGATGGTTAAGAACAAGAAATCGCTTTTAAAGAAAGAGTTCGATCTGTTTCGAGGGTTGAAAAATGAAAGCACAAGACAAATTATTGAAAGATACTGTAATCTGCTAGCAAACATGAAGAGATTAAGCATTGATAAAGACAATGAGGAGTTGATCGAGAAGCTTGCTGATGCTTTGCCACACGAGACTTGGGGCACATATCTCATGATGCTCAGAAACAAGAAAGGTTTTAGCAGTCTGACACTGAGCAAATTCATTGAAAAGATTGAGGCTCAGGAGATGGAGCAGATAAAGGTTTTAAGGATGAAATATTTCGATGGAGAACAAGACATCGGACTTTACTACAAAGGTGGTGTAAGTGATAAATCCACCAACTTGTCACCGAAAGTTCAAACAGCATTCAATGCAAAGAGTCCATCTGAAAGTTCATCCAAAGGATCAAGCAGCAACACAAGTTTTTCATCATATCCATCTTTTGATCCGAACATTTCAACAACAAAGAATGGCAAGAAGCTACAATGCAACATTGTACTAAATCTGGAGAATGATGAAGATTATTCAGCAGAAATTGCTAAGAGTCACATGTCTTTGTTGGGAACTGTTTTTGAATCATATGGTAGTTTTGTTGCAGGTCGGATCGGGAATCCAATGTTGACAAAAGAGGATTACGTTCAAATCGACGCTGAGGAAATGGAATTGATGGACATAAAATGGTGTTTGGCAAGTGTGTTAAGACGAGCTGAGAAATTTAAGCAGATCACAGGAAGAGATGATTTACGTGAAGCTAATGTTACTACTTTAGGTTTTGATAAATCTAAAGTCACTTGTTTTCGTTGCAGGGAAAAAGGACACTTCAAGAGGGAGTGCAAAAATCGCGAAGCAAGTGGAGCTCAAAATCCGTTTAACAACAACAATGATTACTATTGAAAGGCTATCTATCATCAAGTTGCTCAACAACAACAAGAACCACAAGTGGCACATGGTAGAAAAGTGATCGAGGAATCTTCAAAGAGAGCTTGTATGGTGAATCAGGATGATAAAAAACCAACAGAAGGTTTCAACTGGGATAATTATATCTCAGCAGATAACAAAGCATGCCTGATTAACCAAGATGATGAAAAATTACCTAAAGGTTTCAGCTGGGCAAATTTCAATTGGGTTGATTATGTTCCAGATAAAGATTCAAATCACAAAGCGTATGTTGCTCGAGTTGAAGATGATAGTGATGATGATCGTGAGTATTGGTCAAGGAAAATGGCAGATCATTTGAAAATGATGGCTGGAAGTGATAGTGAAGATGAAAAAGCCAAGAAGAAAAAGAAAAAGATCAAGACACCAGTGAGCAGTGATGATGAATATGTTCCAGTGATCAGAAAGCAAAAGAAGAAAGATGTTCCAAAGTTCAAAGTTAATGAAGAAGTTGATGCTAAAAAGATTCCGGTAAAATGTGACAACTGTGAAGCTATAAAGAAGCAGAACAGCACATTGATTTACAACTTGAACAGTTTGAAGGAATCTTATGATGTTTTGAACAAAGCTATGAATCAATATAATCAAACAAGTGAAGAACAAGCAACAGCAATGAAGACACTTCAAGGATCTTTCATGATAAAACAGAAAGTTGTGAACAACTACATTGAGAAGTGTGCTGTGCTTGAACAAAAGCTGGAGACACAAAGGATTGAGACAGAAAGGGTTAATCGTTTGTTGAAAAGTTACTCATGTACTTCTTATGTTATTGACAGGATCTATCCAATAGTAGAAGGCATGAAGGCGTTTGAGGAAGAGGAGACTTCTGAGGAAAAGTATTCTGAAGAACAGAAAGGTTCTGAAGAAAAGACTCCTGAAAAGAAGAAAGTAAAGAAGAAGGATACTAAAGAGAATGATTCTGGTAAGAAACAAAGTTTCAGCTACAACAAGTGTCCACCCCCGCTTGAAAATGGATATTCTCCGAGAAATCCAAATTCAGAAAGAGTCGAAAAGGCAACAAACTTACAGTGGGAGTCGGAGTCGTCAGTTAACTTGCCAGAAAATATTGATGTTACGTTTACATCGTCTGACACTAATCATGAGTTCGAATTAATAAAGAAAGTCGTCGATCAGGTGTTGGATAAAGATGAAACCGAGGAGTCAAAGTTGGAGTCAAACTCAGAGTCAAAGTCAGAGTCAGAGTTAAAATCTGGTTCTGAAAGTTCGAGTCCGACAGTCAACAGTTCAAAATCTTCAGTTAAAAGGGTTTACAACAAAGAATTCCTGTTATCAAAATCTAATTTGAGTGACGAAACATTCAAAGTTGCATATACATTGAATGATTCCGACAAATTATATTCTGATGAGGAATTTCCAATAAGAGGTGTCAAAACAAACATGATTAAAAAGGTTTTCAAACTAACAGAAATTAATATTTCTGAAATAAAAGATGTAAATCTTACTGAAAAACCTAAAAAATACACCTCAAGAGTACAACAAAGATTGAACAAGAAAAAAGGTTACGGTTTTGGTTCTGGTTTTCAAAAGAAACCAAACCATAACGGTAATTCCAAAAAGAAAGGATTAGGTTTTATACCATCAGAAAAACAGAAAAATGAAAACTATGTTCGAGATTTTAAATCAAAAATGACATTTGTTTCAGGAACATCAGCAGAAGAAGAAGAAGAAGAAAAGAAAGAATTCTGGAGACAATCGAACAAAGAATTCCTTGCAAAGAAGCAAGAAGAGATGAAGATGTTTGATCAGATGAAAGAAACGAGAACCTGTTTCCAATGCAACACTGTTGGTCATATTGCCAAGAATTGTTCCAAAGCAATACAATCAAAACAGGGAGTTTCTCGTAAACTAAAAGAACAAAGGGTTGAGTTTGAACCACCAATTGATAGAACTAAACTTTTCAAAAACTCAATTTTTGAGATTGGTGAAAGTTCAAACAGATTTTACAAGAAGAAAGCAAATCTTGACACTCAGAAATGGGTTGTTAAAAAATCGGTTGATAGTTCTAGCAATGATTCTGATTCATCAAAATCAGAGGAGTTATCTTCTGGCGATGAATCTGATTCCACAAAGTCAGAGGAACCACAGATTGAGGTAAAAGATGAAAAATCAGTACAGATTGTGGATGATGAGAATTTTCCATCACTTCGGGCTGAAAATTTTAAAAAGAAAGTTGGAAAAGTTGAGATTTCAAATCAATTCTTCTCTAAAAAGAAAGAATTTGATATTGAAAAAGCTTTTAACTCCAAAATCCATAACATGTTTGGTAAAATGGTTGACAGGAAGGTCAAAGGAGTGAAGGAGTTTTATGAGAAGAAGATGAAGAAAGATAAGGTTGAACCATCCCTGGTTTGTGACTGGGATGGTACATATTACGAACAATAAGTCTCTGGACTTGCCGGAGCTCCCAGGTTTGTAAGCGTGGAGCATGTGACAACCCTCACCAAACCAGGTATCCGTACGACTTAATTAATGATTAATTACTGCTTAATTACTGTGCTTGTTTGAACTAGCTGATGAACTGCTACTTGATATCTGATACATGTACTTACTTGCATCATACTTTACTTACCGTCACTACATTATTTACATACAGAACCCTAGTGACAACCATGATGCACAAAAAGCACAGTAGCACAATAACGGATAACCTATTGAACATGCTGATATAACCAGCATCAGGCAAACACTGCCTCCAAGGCCTATAAGAGCCTGAGATATTTGGCTACACTAGTAGTGAGTGTAGGAATACAAGGGTTGTGGAACTGCATCTCTAGGGATAAGTCACAATGACTGGATGTGCCTAAAACGTACTTAAAGTACAAAACTCAGCACTTTACATAATATTTCAGCTTCTAGCTAACTAATAAAGTGCCAAAACATGAGAAAAATACTTATATTTTGGAATTGGAAAGGTATATATATTAAGTGAGACTTAATGGTTTAATTTGAACGCACATGTATTGAATCCCCCATCCTTGGGAAGGAGATTAACTACCAAGTATATACAGAACGTAAACACGAAATAGTTGTCTAACTATTTCCCAAAGATTAAACTATAAAGCTAAGGCACGGCCGTCCGTCTAATAAAATTAGCACTTGTAGGTCGTCGCACAGCTTTCTGATTTGGAGTACTTGGTAGAGACGCACCGACTGTGAGTTCATGTCCCCCTTTTCTCTAACTGTTTTCAGTTTTCTTAACTGCGGGGGTGAAATACATGTTACTTTGTTTACAAGTACTATTATACACGGTATGTTAACGTAAGGAGGTTTACTACTTAGATCATGTGAATGGGTAGGCAGAACACCGAGGGACGTAAGCGGTAGATCTATCTGGGTGTAGCGAGCCCAACTCTAGGCCCAACAGAACGGACCTCTAAGAGGACCAACAGAACGGACCTTGAGTGACTTTGTACCCGACGCAAAAATCTGCTAGGTTGAGTCTTCCTACTTGCATTTCACACATGCTAATGGCCTTGCAAACCATTGGTGATCTCTTTTCCTTACACTGCTACATACCAGGGAACTTTTATACTTACAAGTGTTTTACATACTCACTTGCACATGAACTCGCTCAACATTATTGTTGATTTTTCAACTCACATGTATTTCAGGAAATTAACAGGATCTGGCACGGTATGATGTGTTTTCCCGCTGCATATTGGGTTCCAAGGTCATCCCAGTTTAGGAAATGTGACTCTTTCCTGGACAAGTCACAAATCTTAAACTGCGTTTATCTCATGTTACTGTTTATGTTGTTCAAGACAATGTTTTAAGTTGTGATGTTGTAAGTCTTTAAGACAATGGTATGTCACTCTGGTTTTTAAAACTTAATTCAAACGGATGATCTTGCATGATTTTATTTCATATAGCTTTGTTATGGTTAAGCTATGGTATTAAGAAGTCACACCAAAAATTAACCACGCTTCCGCAAAGCCAGGGTGTGAAAGAGCAGGAATCGGCATCTATCTTTCTTGGTTGATAATCTTACAAGTGGTAAAGATGGTAAAGTACAGGTGATATCATTTAAATTGTTAGTTTTCTACAAATGGTATGATTGGTAGGATAACCTACAAGTGGTTGAAGAAGATTTACACTTACATGTGGTAAAATCAAGGACATTAAGTTGTACTTGCATTTTCCTACAAGTGGTTAATCAAGGTCATTAGTTTGAACTTGATTCGGCCATACATTCAAGTGATTGATTGAGAAGCAAGATGATGAACCCCTAACCTATAAATGGTAAAATAAACAAAACTTATTTTCCGGAAAAACCATTTGATTAAAACAAACTTAAGTGTTTTGAAATCACAATGGGAAAATAGTTTGTTGTGAGGGGGAGTTCTGATTGTTTATGCCAAGTGAATGGTGATTAGAAGTGATTCGATATCAGTTGTCACTTTATTGTACAGTTTGTTGTCAAATTTCCTAAAATGTGTTTGCATTTTAGGGGGAGTAAGAAATTTTAGAAAATCCAAAAACATTTGAAAATTTGAAAAAGTCAAAACATGATAAAATTCAAAAAATGAGTTTTGTTGTAAAGAAGAGGAAATGATAGTACATCAGTGGACTATCACAACATGCTAAAGAAATGGAAAGTTAAAATGTGATAAACGGTCTCACTGATGATGTGCCAGTAGGTTTTTGCACATTTAGTAGATTGTGACGAGATATAAACCTAAATTTCAAACTTGCTTATATCGTGGGGAAACATCTCTCGGATATATGGGTAACCCCCGAAATCTTGTTTGAAAGATCCCTCTTTCTGAGATATTAGGTCTTTATGCTCAGTGATATCTGGGGTATTATCCCGAGACTTCTGATTTTGGGGAAGCAATGGCCTAGTCCCCGGAGAATACTTTTTGCTTGCTTGAAATATAGCGCCGCCCTCAGCAAAAATGATGAAACAATAAAATTGATAATCATTGCTGTTGTAAAAAAGATCCTCTAAAGGGGACTCACCTAAGTCGAACCGTCATCTCTCTGCTGAACGGAAGTTCTGACCTGAGCTCTCACGGTTTCGTACTATAATTTATTCCCTTACAGATATCATCTGTGGTATACTCACCTGTAAGACTGAATATTGGGATCTGGATACGGGAGTATATTCTGAGGTGGGACACTCGATTGAGTTTAAGTGTTTAAAACATTAATCTCGTATCTCGAAACAGTTGAACTTTGTGTGAAAATTTAAGTGGATCAGTATACTGACAATCTAAGTGAATCGTTTAGAACTTAAAATGTTTAAAGCTTAACGGTGTTGGTGATTTGTCTCAAAAACTGATATGATCCTCTTACACAAACTCACAAAAATATTGTATGTAAATATTTCTTTATAGCATTCCTCTGTTTTTTTAATCCAAAAAGATTTTAGTGTGTTTTAGCATAAATTTTGAAAAATTCAAAAAGATTTTCGACAACTGGTGTTGAAGAGCTAATTTTCAAAATTCCAAGTGCTAGATATGATGAACAGATGGTTTGGGAGAGTGTGTTGTTTTGATAAGAAAAAGATATTTCTTTAAGTGTTTTCATCAGAGATCTACATTGTAAAATCATTTTTTTATTATATAATTCCTGCAAGTGGTTCAGTAGATGGTGAGATTGTTTTTACAAGTTATCATCAGAAAATTTATTTTTGGGTAGAGAATGTGCAGGATAAGAGCTAGGTGATCTTGGATAGATGATAGAGAGCCAGGATCCGATACCTGAGGAGTCTGTGATTTTAACAAGCCAGGCTGCGATCCCAGCATATCGAAAGGGGGAGTCTGAAGACACCTAAAGGAAGGAATGTATTGGTGCGGATGAAAAAGAGAAGAGAGGAGATTTGAGGATACTTACAGTGTCAGATACTTCAAAGAGTTCAAGAGGGCTGATAAAGACTGAAGATTGTGAAGACTCGACACTTAAGACTCGTCAACATCTGAGGGGGAGTCTGTTGGTGCATACATCTGTCGTCTTCGTTTTATATCGAGTCTCGGGTTCGTTGCAGATCTGAACAAGAGTGATGTCATCATTCTTGATGATGACATCATATATGTGACATCATCTATTGCATCATGGAAGTTTATTACACAAGAAGACAAAACAGAATGTAGATTTTGTTGACTTTCGTTTGAACAGTTCGTTTAAAGGGGTTTCGTTTGAAAGGTGTCATGACACCTTCAAACGAAATGGTACACACCCTATATATACCCACATGTTTAGTTCATTTGTAACTTTCTGGTTTGTGCAACGAAGTGCTGCCGAAGTGTTGTCAGGTTGTAAAACGTTATCAAATCAATCATACAACAGTTTATAGTGTGAATCTTGCTGAATTGACCTCGATACGTTTGTTTCCGCCACTCGTATTGAGATAAACTCTTTTGATCGACTCGTTCGGGTCTGAATACGATCCTACAAACACGTTACCTGTCACGGCCCCCGACCCAACCTGGACGGAATCGGAAGCCGCGAACAGCCCAGTGGTACCGGTGATTAATTTTATAAAATATTGCAGATTTAATTTGAGCAGAGCCTAGCCTACTGATTAGCCTTGTAACCTAGTGCATACAAACTAGGTAAGTAACTAATACAACATTTACGATAACTCACGAGATTAAATCCCTCACAACGAATAACAAAGTACAATCACTTAAACATCCATTGGAATCACAACGAATGACAAAGTATAATTACTTAAACATCCATCGGATTCACAACGAATGACAAAGGATAGTACTAAAACATCCATCGGATAGTTTCAATCGATCGGACATTGAATCGTAGCAGCGATCGAGTTAATACCCTGTTTGCGGCAGCACCCCGCTATACTAATTAGTGTTTCGTGTGTGTTTTGAGAGTATTTGGACGATATCTCCGTGCCTGAGTCGAATTTTATCGTCGAACGAACGCCCAGAATTAAGTCCCAAAGCCTTCTATTTATACCCGAAATTTTGCATTGCTTGCGCACCGTAAGCCTCAACCTTACGGTGCGTAAGGGTCACAAAATGGCCATATGCTTGCCACGTGTGTTTGGAGTGCAGGTGAGTCGACGAAATGATTAAATTCGATTTTTATAATAATTTATAAGGATAATCGTTGAGTAGGGAATACCCCCCTGAGTTTTAGGGGCCCTGATCCTGATTCTGATTGTTCTGAAATTTTTAGGGTTTGTGCAGAATCACTTGGGTGTCTTAATTAGGGTTTCATATTGAATAAAATAATAAAATAAATAGGACTTTTAATGAGGGTTGTTACATTCTCCCCACCTTAATAAAAATCTCGTCCTCGAGATTTGGGTTACGATATTTCTTTTAGATTTATGTCATATTTTAGTCAACAAAATGATACAGAATTAAATATCAAATTTTGTGAATACGAGTTATACAATAAATAGGATTCAATGGTTTAACTGAATTATTTCAAGAAAATCGATGTCAAACGGATGAGATGAAATGATATAATTTCCAATGTGACTAAGTTCAGCCAAAAGATATATGATCAAATAGATATCTAAATTGAATGTTTACAAGTTGTAAATGAGTTTTAGAATCAAAAGAAAACTTACTTTGATTGTCAACTGAGGAAGACTCAGAATCAATAAGCTCAAATGAAATAGAAGCACGAAAATGATTTGTTAACTATCGAATCATAACAAAAGAAAAATCAATGTGTTGACATGTATTGCAAGGATACACCGAAATACAATAGAGTTTAGTGTATCATTGTCTTAATACATAATTGTATCAAGACTACTTTTCAATGATGAGTCAAACGAAAGACATACGTGGCTTTGAATGGTTCGTTTGATTATGATTACCCCAAGCTACAAGTTTATAACGACGCCGCAAGGTGTCGTAATGATTGAAATAATTCAATAATTACGGTGACCGAACAATTTCACCGTGTAATCAACTGAAAGCTTTAATGAAATAAATTTGGATATTCATTTCGAATAGGATTTTCAATTAATAATGAAAAGATCAAATGAATATTATAGAATTTTCGATAAATGATGAAAGAAACGTTAAGAGGTACACCGGAATATGATATGAATTTGTGTACTCTTATCTTAACACATAATTGTATTAAGACTGTTTAAGATAATGAATCAATCGAAAATTAAATAAATCCGTATATCAGGTGTGAAAATGAGATTAGCGCAAGCTACAAATTTATTGTGACACCTCGTAGTAATTGGAAATAGTAGCGGTGAATGAAATGAATTTCACCATGCTTTAAATCAAATGAAGTAAGTTCGAATGTTTCAAATAAATCTAGTAGGATTTTTGATTGAAATTGAAATAATTGAATAATGTTTTTCGATCAAAGATGATAAAGCAATAAAGATTACGAAACGCTCGATTGCTGATATAAAAATCATTAAGAGATACACTGAAGTATGAAATGAATTTGTGTATTATTATCTTAGCACATGATTGTGTTAAGATTGATTTTATAGAATAAACCAACAAAGCGGATTCAATAGAAATAAGTAATTAAACCCGTATATAAGGGGTGCAACGAGATTAGCACAAGCTTCAAATTTGTGAAAATGTCACCACAAGGTGATCGTGACCAAATAAATGATTCAGTGAAAGTGAAGACCAAACAAGTCTGTTATGGTTTTGAATAGATGAAGTACTTGACAGAATGTATTTATTTATAAACTTTTTATTTATATTAGGGTCAAATAATAACTTAACTTAGATATTACATATTAGCGATTACGTCTGGAATCATTTCTGCTTCTTGCGTAGTAAGTACGAATGCTCACGCATTTTTCTTAGCTCCGTCTGCAGTTCTGGCCTTGTTGTCAAGTGTTTTGGTTAGTTTCGGGCAATATGGTTTGATGTGTCCTGTCTCTCCGCAATTGAAACAAACATTAGTTTTCCTTCTACACTCTTCCTCTATATGCCCGGTCATCTTGCAGAAGTCACAGTAGGGTGTTCTCCTAAAACGGCATCTTCCTGAATGCTTTTTGTTACAGTTTCTGCAGATAGGTTGCTCCAATGACGGTTCAGTTCCTGTCTTTTTGAATTCTTGGAAAATTTTCTGGGCTAAGTCTTTCTTCTTGTTTTCTTCTCTTGTGCGGATTAGTCCATCTGTCAACATGTTAGCTAGTTCGACTGCTTCTTCAATAGTCTATGGTCTAGTGGCCTTAACTATGTCTCGGATTTCGCTAACTAATCCCCAAATATAACGAGAAATTAGTACGGGTTCTGGCGAAGCCAGAGTTGGTACCATTCTTGCATATTCGAAGAACGTTGTCGTATATTCACGACAATTCACATCTATCATTTTATGATTTAGGAACTTGTTAGCCATTCGTTCCTTTTCATAAGGGGGACATAATTTCCTTTCTGCCATTTCCTTGAATTTTTCCCAGTTCATGGCATAAGCCATATCACTTCCTTTTGCCTTAAGAATTGTATTCCACCATTCTAAGGCTTCTTCCTTGAAGAGGTTAGATGCATACATCACCTTATCTTCTTCGGCACATTTGCTGATTGTAAGAACAGCTTCCGTCTTTTCCAACCATCGCAGAGCAGCCATGGCTCCTTCACTGCCTGCGAACTCTGTTGGTTTACAAGCTAGAAATTTTTTGTAGGTACACCCGAGAGTCATCGCCTTCTTTTTCTTGGGAAATGGGGTTTTCATAATATCATCATTACCTCCATTGACACTATGGCTAAAACTGTCGTCACGAGTATGCTTGCTACTCACAACTTTGGTGGGTTCTACGGGGTTTTTAACAGCTTTAATTATTAAAGGTAAAGCATTAGCTATTCCTTGGGCTATTAGATTTTCTATAGCATTTTTATCCAAAGGATTTTCATTATTAGCATGATCTTCTGGATTATGTGGTACTTCATTCGACATCTGAATTGCAAACATTTTCACTTATTAATATCATAGAATAGTTAAAACAAAACAATACTTCCAGGATATTATATGTGCATATCGACATATATATATTCATGTATAACACATATGTTAATTTTTATCAGTTTCCTAACTTTATTGTTTAGGTATTAAAAGAACACCTAAATAGCTTAAACAAGTGGCTCTGATACCACCTTCTGTCACGGCCCCCGACCCACCCTGGACGGAATCGGAAGCCGCGAACAGCCCAGTGGTACCGGTGATTAATTTTATAAAATATTGCAGATTTAATTTGAGCAGAGCCTAGCCTACTGATTAGCCTTGTAACCTAGTGCATACAAACTAGGTAAGTAACTAATACAGCATTTACGATAACTCACGAGATTAAATCCCTCACAACGAATGACAAAGTACAATCACTTAAACATCCATTGGAATCACAACGAATGACAAAGTATAATTACTTAAACATCCATCGGATTCACAACGAATGATAAAGGATAGTACTAAAACATCCATCGGATAGTTTCAATCGATCGGACATTGAATCGTAGCAGCGATCGAGTTAATACCCTGTTTGCGGCAGCACCCCGCTATACTAATTAGTGTTTCGTGTGTGTTTTGAGAGTATTTGGACGATATCTCCGTGCCTGAGTCGAATTTTATCGTCGAACGAACGCCCAGAATTAAGTCCCAAAGCCTGCTATTTATACCCGAAATTTTGCATTGCTTGCGCACCGTAAGCCTCAACCCTTACGGTGCGCAAGGGTCACAAAATGGCCATATGCTTGCCACGTGTGTTTGGAGTGCAGGTGAGTCGACGAAATGATTAAATTCGATTTTTATAATAATTTATAAGGATAATCGTTGAGTAAGGAATACCCCCCCTGAGTTTTAGGGGCCCTGATCCTGATTCTGATTGTTCTGAAATTTGTAGGGTTTGTGCAGAATCACTTGGGTGTCTTAATTAGGGTTTCCTATTGAATAAAATAATAAAATAAATAGGACTTTCAATGAGGGTTGTTACATTACCATTGGACAACGAGATAGCCAATGAGTAATATGACCCACTAGTCAGGATTGACAGTACTGAATGAGTAATTGTGTAGATGTAAACATTGTAATCGCTCTCAATACTGTTAAATGATAAAACTCTTATTGATTAAATTGGGATTCACTCACCAGTATTTCCCACTGACAAAATGTTTTTAAACGCGTTTCAGGTAACAAAATGTGAAAGCCAATTAGAAGCCAGCTGGACAGCACTGAAGGCTTGGAAAAGTGGCTATAAAAGTTACCTAAATAAAGAAGATGTTTTATTTCAATAAAGTAGGGTTTATCCGTATGAACCTGTTTGTAACGAAAACTTGGGTTTTATCCCAATATGATTATTACTATAAAATGTGGTGTTTTACTCTGATAACATATTTCCTAACTATGGTCCTGATGAAATTTCCACTGCCAAATAATGATAAACACCGATACCACCATCTCTGAGTAGGTCGCGGCTGCCCGCCTCCCGAGGCAAGGGTCGGGGGTTGCGACAGAAGGTGGTATCAGAGCTACAGCCACTGATTTCAGCCAGAGAAGTGTTCTGCTGACACCAAAATCTTATCTGTTATGTTAGGAAATTATCTACGGGATTATGTGCATATATTATTGTTTTTTGTTGTTTGACAATTTGTTAGTTTACAGTATGAGTGACCAAGGACCTTCGGACGCTTACCGTCAACTATCTAGCTCTCCTAGGAACGAAGGAACATCTTCCCAGCCTACCCCCTCGGGATATTCGGCTAACACCAAAGAAGGGATTTTCGTATTCAAAGCACAATCTGAAGAGCCATTCCCTCCCAAGAAAAGAGGATGGTTCAGCAGAGGAGCTCATGAGCGTAGAAAAAGAATGAGAAGGTTACAGCAACAGCGGGCCTTAGCAGCAGCCAATAGAGAAATGAATGCTCAAACTCAGGATATGCTCAATAGGATATTAGCAAGTTTTCATATCTTAGCTACCACAACTGCAGACCCGAATCTAGAACAACTCATTGCACCCCAGCCGTTACCCCTATTTCCTACACAACCTATGGAAATTGAACCAAACCCAGTAGACCAAATTCCAATGCCTGCTTTTGACCCAGCTGAGATCCCTAGAGTCCCAGCATCCCATCCCCCAGATTATGACCCATGGTTTGATGACCACAGGGATTACCAGGAACTATACCCAATAGAGGAACCCATACCGAACCCAGTAGCACCCTATCCCAACCCAGATTCCCCAGTTTCCTGACCCGATACCAGCACCAGCCCCACCTATGAGTACTGAGAATGTGCAAGAACTCCGAACTTTCGGTGAGGAGTTGTTAGACGAAAGTGAAAGGATAAGACAGATAGGTGCAAGGCTCGTTTAGAAATATGACGAGCGTAACATGCAATTTTGGATAAACCCTTATCAGTAATAGTAATAATATATATATATATAATGTATATGTATATCCCCTACAATAGATAATAGCTACGGATGCATACTAGTATTGTACTTTAGATTTTAGTTCCAGTTTGTAATAGACGCATATATAAAATAGAGTAAAGGTCGCAATGTTCGATGATTTTGATCAATATGCTTGTTGTATGATTATTTGCATTGGATATTGTCCTGTGATATAAATATGTGGTATATGTTTATATTCCAGATGGACAACGAAGTGAATCAAGAAAATCCGAATAACGATAATAACGGAAACCAAGTAGATAATAGTGCCATCCAACACATAGTGGCACAAGGGATTATAGACGCAATACCATATATTATCAAAACGGTTAAGGAAGCGGAAAATAATAAAAGTAATAGTAGAAGTAAACGACCACCTACCGAACCCGATCACAGCGTAATCAATGGACCCTTACTTCAATCATGAAGGAATTCATATGGATCCAACAAAGATCGAGGCAATTACTAAATGGAAAACCCCTGAATCACCAACCGAGGTTAGAAGTTTTTTAGGATTGGCCGGTTATTATAGAAGATTTATTCGAGATTTCTCTAGAATAGCCATTCCCTTAACTAAGCTGACCTGTAAATCTGTTAAGTTTGAATGGGGATTAAAACAAGAAGAAGCCTTTAGAATTCTTAAGCAAAGATTAACCCATACACCCATACTAGCATTACCAGAAGGAACTGAAGATTTTGTAGTCTATTGTGATGCTTCTAGATTAGGTTATGGATGTGTATTAATGCAACGTCAAAAGGTTATAGCTTACGCATCTAGACAACTTAAGAATCATGAAGAAAATTATTCAACCCATGATCTAGAATTAGGAGCTATAATTTTTGCTCTTAAGATTTGGAGACATTACCTTTATGGTAGTAAGTTTACTGTATTCACTGATCATAAGAGTCTAAGGTATGTTTTCAAGCAAAAAGAGTTGAATATGAGGCAAAGACGCTGGATGGAATTTCTTAGTGACTATGACTGTGATATCTAGTATCATGAAGGAAAAACAAATGTAGTAGCAGATGCTTTAAGTCGAAAGTATCATGAAAAACCAAAAAGGGTATGTTCTCTTAAATTAAATCTGCAAGTAGATTTAAATGATCAAATAAGAGAAGCACAAGAATCAGTAATCAAGGATGATTCTGAAAAATTAAAAGGTATGCTAAAAGAATTAGAACAAGGAACAGATGGAATATGGAGATTCCATGAAAAGAGAATGTGGATACCTAAATTAGGAAATCTACGTCATCGTATATTAGAAGAAGCCCATAAGTCTAAGCATACGATGCATCCAGGAAGTGATAAAATGTACCAGGATTTAAGGAAAAATTTCTGGTGGATAGGAATGAAAAAGGACATAGCAGTCTATGTTTCTAAATGTTTGACATGTTCACAAGTTAAAGCTGAACATCAGAAACCCTCAGGTTTCTTACAACAATTGGAAATGCCCGTTTGGAAATGGGAATTGATAACAATGGATTTTGTCACTAAATTACCCAAAACTAGAAAAGGAAATGATACAATCTGGGTGATTGTAGATAGACTAACTAAGTCAGCTCATTTTCTACCAATGAAGGAAACAATTAGTATGGAACAATTATCTAAATTGTATGTAAATGAAATTGTTTCTTTACATGGTATTCCTTTATCAATTGTTTCTGATAGGGATAGCCGCTTTACATCTCATTTTTGGTCAAGTTTCCAAAAGGCTATGGGAACTAAGTTAAAATTAAGTACGGCTTATCATCCACAAACAGATGGACAAAGCGAAAGGACAATTAAAACATTGGAAGACATGCTTAGAGCTTGTGTAATTGACTTTGGAGGTAATTGGGATGATCACTTACCTTTAATAGAATTTTCTTATAATAATAGTTATCACACAAGTATCAATGCTGCACCATTCGAAGCACTTTATGGACCAAAGTGTCGAACCCCAGTCTGTTGGGCAGAAATTGGGGAAAAGCAACTATCTGGACCTGAGATAGTACAAGAAACAACTGACAAGATTATTCAAGTCAAGGAACGACTGAAAGCAGCACGTTATCGACAAAAGAGTTATGCTAATAACCGACGCAAGCCATTGGAATTTCAAGTAGGAGATAAAGTATTGTTGAAAGTCTCTCCTTGGAAAGGAGTAGTAAGATTCATCAAACGGGGAAAGCTAAGTCCCAGGTATGTTGGACCTTTTGAGATTATTAGAAGAATAGGACCTGTAGCCTATCAGCTACAACTGCCAGAGGAAATGGCAGGAATACATGATGTGTTTCATGTATCAAATCTCAAGAAATGTTTAGCTGATGAATCATTGATAGTACCTCTTAAGGATATAAAGGTAAATGAACAACTCAAGTTTGTAGAAAGACCTCTACAGATTGAAGACAGGAAAGTCAAGAATTTTAAACACAAGAGACTAGTTCTAGTCAAAGTAAAGTGGGACTTCAAAAGAGGACCTGAGTACACATGGGAGCTTGAATCTGAAATGCAAAAGAAATATCCACACTTATTCCAATAGATCTCGAGGACGAGCTCTAAAGTAAGGTGGGGAGAATGTAACAACCCTTGGTAAACCATCGCCCTCATAAATATTTTCGACGCCTTAGTATGTTATAAAATGTCCCAATATGTCTTATATTACAACCCGTATGTGAAAACCGAGCCCGAAATATGTTATAGTTTATAAAATAAATCAAAAATAAGAAATAGTAAGCTGAGGCGGGCCGCGTAGGACCTCACCTCAAGCTTACGCGGGCCGTATCAGTGTTTAAAACCTAATACCGTTTATTCCTTTAGTTCATACGGGCCGCGTAAGACCCTTCATTAGTTCACGCGGGCCGTGCGTGTTCCAAATGGTGGCGCATCCCTGAGCCGACACGTGTCGACATCGTGTCGAGTCTACAAGCTGACCCAGCCAACCTATTGTGTTGACCAAGGTTGACGCGGGCCGTGTAACCTTGGCCTGTGTCTTACGCGGGCCGCCTAAAAGTCCTATATCACAACTATAAATAGCAGGCATCAGTTTTCGTTTTCCGTCGCTCACATTTCAATCTCAAATCACAATTTCTGAAGAAGAGGCATAATATTTGGGTATTATACCCCTAATTAGTGAGGTTCTGCTCCGGTGTAAGTATTATAACCCCAGTTTCATAATAGTTACGCTGCCCGATTGATTTAGGGTTCCGTAACAACTGTCGTGGTTCTGCCCGACGTAGTTGTTGGAATGCCATCTCGGGGAGGGTATTATTAATAATTTCAAAGGGTTATGATACTAACCAATGTACATTTGTATAAATTATAGATTATATCCTGGAAACCCTTACGCGAAGTCTAAGATAGCAAAGTGAGTTTATCCTCTTTTTGGTAATGTTTTACCAAACATTAAATGTTTTACTATGAAATTTAGCAGTGATTGAGTCTTTGTAGTTCTTCAATTACTGCGGGTATGTTGGGGTTTTATATACAAAATTTGTACTACTTGTGAGTAGTAAGTCTGGATGACAATACGTTACCATTGGACAATGAGTTAGCCAATGGGTAATATGACCCACAAGTCAGGATTGATAGTACCAAATGGAGTAATTGTGTAGACATAAACAATGTGATCGCTCTCAATACTGTTCACTGTGACTTTTTAATTAAACTTGATTAAATTGGGATTCACTCACCAGTATTTCCCACTGACAAATGTTTTTAAAACGCGTTTCAGGTAACCCAATGTGAAAGCCAATTAGTAAAAAGTCAGCTGGAGAGCACTGAAGGCTTGAGGATAATGTGGCTATAAAATTTACCTAATAAACGATGTTTTAAATTCAATAAAATAGTGTTTGTCCCTATAAATGTATTGTAATAAGAAACTTGGGTTTCCCATGTGTTTATTAATATCAAATGAGGTGGTTTTACTCTGATAAATATTTCCTAACTACAGTCCTGATGTAAATTCCGCTGCAAGATTAAATAACAAGCTGATACCACCAAAACTCTGTGATCGCGTCTGCCCGTTCCCGGGGATTAGGGATCGGGGGTTGCGACAATAAAATCATGTTTGCTTCTAATTTATTTAAGAATGCAGCTCTACAATGGTGGAACACTATTCTCCAGTCTAGGGGAAGTGACAGAACCTTTAATATGGAATGGAATGAATTTAAGAATATGGTGGAAAGAAAATTTTGTCCTCCCAATGAAAAGGAACAGATAGCTAATAATTTCTTAAACCTTAGAATGATTGGAGTAGACAGCAAGGGTTACACTACTACATTCTTTGAATATGTTAGAATAGTGCCAACCCTAGCATCACCAGAACCAGTATTAATCTCCTGTTACATCTGGGGATTAATCAGTGAAATCAGACATGTAGTCAAGGCAGCTAGACCCCAACTATAGAAGAAGCTGTAGAACTAGCAAATACCTTGACTGATGAACTGGTACGTACACAAGAAGAAAACCAAAGGAAGAACCTAGCTCAAAGACTTACCCAAGAATTTCTCTATGGAAATTCCAATCGTGGGAAAAACGTAGGTTTTACTTCTGCACCTTACTACAAGTATTGCAAAAGGAAGCATTTCGGAAAATGCTCTATATACTGTAATTTCTGCAAAATATTTGGACACAAGGAAGAAGACTGTAAGAAAAAACCTAATAATAGGATATGCTACAATTGTGGGGAACAAGGTCATATCAAGCCGAATTGTCCAAAACTAGCTCCAGCCATGAACAACAAGACTACTAAGAATGCTGGAGCATTTGTTCTGACTGCAGAAGAAGCCAAAATGATTCCGGACGTGATTGCAGGTACGTTTTTAGTTAATGATGTTTTTGCCAAAGTATTATTTGACACTTTTGCAAACCAAAGTTTTATTAATACTTCATTTTGCAAACTTCTCAATCAACCATTAACTAAGCTTCCACAAGAATGTCTAGTAGAAACAGCAAATGGAGAATCTATTAAGATCACTGAAATCTTGCAGGGAGCAAGAATAGAATTTTTAAATCAAAAGTTTATTGCAAATCTTTTCCCGATGAATCTGGCAGGATTTGATATTGTATTAGGAATGGATTGGTTAATAGCCAATAAAGCCAGTATTCTATGTGATCAAAAGTCAATACAAGTAAACTCACCAAAAGGTGAAAAGATCACAATTAAAGGAGATAAGCCATCTAGATCCACAAAATTCATCTCCGTGATGAAAACAACAAGTTGTGCAAGAAAAGGATCACTAGTGTATATGATTTCAATAATCATTAACACTAAAGGAAAAGAATTAAAAGATATCCCCGTAGTATCTCAATTTTCAGACGTATTTCCAGAAGAACTACCAGGACTACCGCCGGATAGAGAAGTCGAATTCAGAATTCATCTGCTACCAGGAACAGCACCAATTGCCAAAGCACCTTACCGTTTTGCAACCACAGAAATGCAAGAGCTAAAGAAACAATTAGACGAACTATTAGAGAAATGATTCATACAGCCAAGCTCATCGCCATGGGGAGCACCGGTCTTATTCGACAAAAAGAAAGACGGGTCGATGCGTATGGGCATTGATTACCGTGAATTAAATAAAGTCACGATTAAAAATCGATACCCATTACCGAGAATCGATGATTTGTTTGATCAATTACAAGGAGCTCAATTCTTTTCTAAAATCGATTTACGCTCAGGATATCATCAATTAAAGGTATAGGAAGAGGACATTCCTAAGACCGCTTTCAGAACAAGGTATGACCATTATGAATTTACCGTCATACCATTTGGTTTAACCAATGCCCCAGCCGCATTTATGGACATGATAAACCGAATATGTAAGCCATATTTGGATAAATTCATAATTGTCTTTATAGATGATATTCTCATTTACTCTAAGAGTAAAGAGGAACATGCAGAGCACCTGCATGCACTCCTAAGTCTATGGAGAAAAGAAAAGCTTTATGCCAAGTTTTCAAAGTGTGAGTTTTGGTTAGAAGAAGTACAGTTTCTTGGAGATTTAGTTAATCATGAAGGAATTCATGTGGATCCCACAAAGATCGAGGCAATTACTAAATGGAAAACCCCTGAATCACCAACAGAGGTTAGAAGTTTTCTAGGACTGGCTGGCTATTATCGACGGTTTATTAGAGATTTTTCTAGAATAGCCATTCCCTTAACTAAGCTAACCTGTAAATCCGTTAAGTTTGAATGGGGGCTAAAGCAAGAAGAAGCCTTTAAAATTCTTAAGCAAAGATTAACCAACGCACCCATATTAGCGTTACCGGAAGGAACAGAAGACTTTGCAGTCTATTGTGACGCTTCTAAGTTAGGTTATGGATGTGTGTTGATGCAACGTCAAAAGGTTATAGCTTATGCCTCTAGACAACTTAAGAATCATGAAGAGAATTATACAACCCATGATCTAGAATTAGGAGCCATAATTTTTTCCCTTAAGATTTGGAGACATTACCTTTACGGTAGTAAGTTTACCATTTTCACTGATCATAAGAGTTTAAGGTATGTTTTTGGGCAAAAGGGATTAAACATGAGACAAAGACGATGGATGGAAATTCTTAGTGATTATGATTGTAATATCCAGTATCATGCAGGAAAGGCTAATGTAGTTGCGGATGCTTTAAGTCGAAAGTATCACGACAAGCCAAAAAGGGTATGTTCTTTTAAAATTAAATCTACAGATAGATTTAAATGAATAAATTAGAGAAGCACAGGAATCAGTAATCAGGGATGATACTGAAAAATTGAAAGGAATGATTAAGGAATTAGAACAAGGAATAGATGGAATTTGGAGATTCCATAAGGAAAGAATTTGGATACCTAAGCGAGGAAACCTACGCCACCGAATATTAGAAGAAGCTCATCAGTCTAAGTATACGATACATCCTGGAAGTGATAAGATTTATCAAGACTTAAGAAAAAATTTCTGGTGCATAGGAATGAAAAAGGATATAGCAGCCTATATTGCCAAGTTTCTAACTTGTTCACAAGTTAAAGCTGAACATCAGAAACCCTCAGGTTTATTGCAACAGTTAGAAATACCGGTGTGGAAATGGGAATTGATAACAATGGATTTTGTTACCAAGTTACCCAAGACAAGAAAAGGTAATGATACAATCTGGGTGATTGTAGACAGGCTAACCAAGTCAGCGCATTTCTTACCAATGAAGGAAAATTTCAGTATGGAACAGTTAGCCAAGCTATATGTAAATGAAATAGTTTCATTACATGAAATTCCTTTATTTATTGTTTCTGATAGAGATAGCCGTTTTACCTCTAATTTTTGGACTAGTTTCCAAAAAGCAATGGGAACCAAGCTAAATCTAAGCACTGCTTGTCATCCTCAAACGGACGGACAAAGCGAAAGGACAATTCAGACAATGGAAGATATGCATAGAGCTTGTGTAATTGATTTCGGAGGAAGTTGGGATGATCATCTACCATTAATGAATTTTCTTACAATAATAGTTATCATACTAGTATCAATGCTGCACCATTCGAAGCACTTTATGGACGAAAGTGCCGAACTCCAATCTGTTGGCCAGAAATTGGAGAAAAACATTATCTGAACCCGAGATAGTACAAGAAACAACAGACAAAATTATTCAAGTTAAGGAAAGACTGAAAGCAGCACGTGATCGACAAAAGAGTGATGCTGATAACAGGCGAAAGCCGTTGGAATTTCAGGTAGGAGATAAGGTCTTATTAAAAGTTTCTCCTTGGAAAGGAGTAGTGAGATTCATCAAAAGAGGAAAGCTAAGCCCCAGGTATGTTATCAGAAGGATAGGACCAGTAGCTTATCAGCTACAACTACCAGAAGAAATGGCAGGAATACATGACGTATTTCATGTATGCAATCTCAAAAAGTGTTTAGCCGATGAATCATTAGTAATACCTCTTAAGGATATAGAGGTGAATCAGAAACTTAAGTTTGTGGAGAAGCCTCTACAAACTGAAGACAGAAAAGTCAAAAATCTCAAACACAAGAGATTAGTTCTAGTCAAAGTAAAATGGGATTCCAAGAAAGGACCAGAATAAACATGGGAGCTTGAATCAGAGATGAAGAGGAAATACCCACACCTATTCCAGTAGACCTCGAGGACGAGTTCTAAAACAAGGTGGGGAGGGTATAACAACCCTCCTAAAATATTTCCGACACTCCTAAATATAACCTAAAATATTTATAAACATCCCTATACGACCTAAAATACACCCCGTATACGAAAATTGACCCTAAATACCTTTAATTTTATAAAAATTAAATAAAAACAAATTTTATCACTTGCTCGCGGGGCGCGACAGAGGCAAGAAAGGCCGTCGCGGGGCGCGACAGCCTGGCTACGAGGCCTCACCCCCTGCCGCCACGTGTCATGTACGTGGTGAACCTATGTTGGTGACCGGTCCAAGCTAAACCCTAGAACCCCTAGCTCGCGGGCCGCGTAAGCCCAACCCTTGGCTTTCGCGGGGCGCGACGGACTTGGCGATCAGTTGCGAAACAAAGGAATCTCAAGGTGGTGGTTGATTAGCTTGGTGCTACTTTCTTCTAAACATTTCTTTATTTGTGTATATTGTTTTAATACCAAGGTGTCCACCTTTTTCACTAGGGTTTCCAGATTGCATTTAGGTGTAGTAAGTTGTTTTTTAATGCAGCATGTGCGCCTTCAGCTCTATTTGTTGTATTTTGGAAAAAGGTTAGCATTTGATTGGTTCATGCAGATACAGATTTATATCGGGATGTGTTTAACCAGTTATCCCACAAATAATCAAAAACATCTTAAAAATATAAACATACTCAAATTATGTATCTATTTAAATGAATGTATATAGTTAAAAGAAAACGTACGTTTACATTGCTGATTGAGAAGGTGTCTATGAAGGTTGGTGAGGTTATAATGGTATAACTCCTCGTTAGGAGAATCACACACTATTTCCCATTGACGAGTAAAGTCCTCCCAATCTGGTTGAGTAAAGAAATTCTTGCAGTGTTTGACGATATTCTGTAAGATGTGGAACCTACAAAGATATCTATGTGCGGCTGGAAATATTTTTTACACGCGTTTATTAATGCTTGGTCTATGTCCGTAAGAATTACACGCGGTTCCATACACTCGTGCAACATAGACTTGATCCTCTCCAGGTTCCACACGTACGTAGCCTCCTGCTCGTTTGAAAGAAAAGCCTGCGTAACACAAAAGGTTTGGTTTGACGATGTCATACCCACAACTTGCAAAAATGGAAGATTGTACATGTAAGATTTATAGGTCGCGTCGATCATAAGCACATGCGGGAATGCCTGCCTTATTTCAAAGGACTTGTTGTGAAAGAAAAATATATTCTCAACAACATTGGTGGAAGGTTCCGCCTGTATGTAATAGGTCATCTTTTTCTCCTGGAGGATTTGTTCCAGTCTCTACATAGGAATCGTTTTTTAATCGAACCTGGAGGCCCTAATATTTTTGCGAGCGTTGTGTATGTCCTTCGGAACACATTTGTATTCAGGATTCTGTTTGGTTGCGGCTTTCCAGATTGTATATAACTGTATGTCTTGATTTGTTAGCTCCTATACCAGTCTAAACTCATTAGGAGGAAGTCTTTTGGCATACGCGTAACCCTCAAGATGTTCAACACGTCTGTGGTTATGTTTCTGGGTATAATGCTTGTACAGATAATCTATCCGCTAACCTCGACGACTTTGGTCGAGACAACCTATCACCATTTAAGGGAATTCACATTTCTTGCTGCTGGTTTTTTGACGTGATGTCGAAGACTCACTCAAAAATAATCTAAATACACTAAATAGCTAGTGGTAAATGGGTATCGAACACATGGAGTTTGTGGAAAATGTATTATCTAAGCAGTTTGCAAATTACTAGAATTAAAGTTAAAATGTAGAAAAAGTAATCTCAAGTTTTGATTGATTGGTTTGTTTAACTAAAATTAACTAAAATCACTTAACAAGTTTCGAATTTAGAAATCAGAGAATATGTTCTCCCCTAGTTTCAGGTTTCTACAAATGTTAATGTGAAAGTTTAATCTAGGGAGGACTACATAGACATAGTTCGTGAATATGTGTTTGATTGTGATAAAAGGGGACTAAGTACTTGGATTACAAAAACGCAAGGTAGCCACCCGATTACCAATTTAGTAGAGCCAACCTCGAATCCCTCCCAATAAATCTCGATTGACTATGGCACCAAGAACTGATGGTTCAGAAAACAGAATTCAACAACACAAACAATTACAAATCAAACTCATAAACACCATAGTAACATAATAAAAAAGATTAAACTACTATCCTAGAAATAACATAAACAGTCACAAACATTTAGTTCGAAACCTTACAACCCAAGGGAAAACACACAAGAACTTAGCCACACATAGTTCGGTTGATCACCACTTCAATTCCGATGTTCAGATGCATCCAAGAATCACAACCCACCAACCATAAAAAGGAGTTTCACATTTTGCGTTTAGCTCCACCGTAAGCTACGGTGGCTACCGTAGCTTACGGTGGTCATAAAAAAAGCCTACGGTAGCAAGAAACTGTCTTACGACGTCAAATTTTGTCAGGGTCTACTGTAGCTTATGGTTGCTACCGTAAGCTACTTTAGGCTTCAGTTAAGCAATTTGGTTTTCTTCATAACCTTCTCATTTCAACTCCGTTTTCTTCGTCGTTTTCGCCCTCGTTCTCGTAACTTCTTCCTCTATCATGTTATCTTCTTAATTCTTCAATTCCAATAAATTAGTTTCTTCATTTATGCCCCGTATTCCTTCCATTTTAAGCTCCCGTTTGTTCCATGCTTCTTCTTTACACCTCCTTAGCTCCTTTAACTTGCAATCATCAAGTTCGCCGTAGTCATCTAGATTCACCAATTTAAACATCAAATATATCAATTTCTTTCTTTCTTATTTAATCAACTTAAAGATCCTCCTACGGTTCACCCATCACATCCCCACACTTAACCGTTACTTGTCATCTTTTACAAACTTTTCATTATTAACCACGCAACAACTCCTCACAAAACACACCTCTCGGTGATACATGGTAGCTAGCAACAATGTGCTAGAATGCACTCAAAGCATATGTGTGATCTTACAATAATAAGCTTGTGTAAAAATAGAACCTCCACCAAGATAAATGCTTAAGCATGCATATTAATCAAAAAACTTATAAGGTTGTAACGAGGATAAGTATTAAGGTAGGAAATAAAGGGATATAAGTAAAGTAGCGCAATGATCCGACCCGGCCTTTTTATTACATCTAAACAACACAACTAACTAATTACAACATCTTACAACTTTTTTTTTCTTTTCTTTCTTTTTCTTTTCACATACATTTATTCTCATTCTTTTTGTATTTTCTCATTTTTTTTACTAACATACAATCAAAGAAACACTAAACAACACGAACTATTAGGCCAGATCTTCTCAAACGGATAAAACTTTTGGGCAGTAGGTATGGGTCATCAAATGATAGGCAAAGGCTCAAATATGGCTACTATTAGACCAAACCCCCGCCCTTCTCGCTACCATGCTCATATGCATGAGACCCAACCCCCAAGTTCCCACACTTGCACACATCGAGACGAGGCTACCTAAATGCCTTTATCACTTTCTCAAACATGCTAAGCTATGGCCTCGGAACGTATCTAATGCACAAGTTCTAATGCACTACCACACATTGCCACTCTCAATCAAAAGAAGAATTATCATTAAAGCAAATGTGTGGCCCAAACGTTCACCATGTAAGGATAAAGGGTTTCCGGTATGTAGTGTGGATACAAAAACAAGCGTTCAATTCAAACGACACTTTTTTTTTAATTTATTTTTATTTTTTTTAGAAAAATTCCCCCATCCCCACACTTGGGATACATTGTCCCCAATGTATGGTTTTGGAAGGAAAGCACACCGACAAACATGAAAAAAAAAATATTTTTATTTTTATAAAGCAAAAGCACACAAACTAACTACCAACATTTCAAGGCTAAAGAACATAACAAGACTAAGGAAAGAGTACATGGACCTGGTGAAGTTTGACACAACAGATGTTCTAGATGATCCGACTCCCTATAACCACCTTCACACAAATATCTGCACATCTTCCCCATACTTGAGTGTTGCCATGGCCCTGAAACATAGAAAGATAAAGGAACAGCAAGATCAGTGTAAAACCCCGGGTTGCCTCCCGAGCAATGCTAAGTTTTCTAGTCTTCAGCCAGACCATGCCACCCCCGTTTACGGTGGCTCAAAGAAATGGTTCCTACCATCTCCATTATTGCATTGTGCCTTTGGGTAAAATGCATCCATCCTATGTCTATTCGATGGGCAATCAAATACACTCCTGCTTGATCCCTCATGCTTTTCTTCATAACTTGGTGGGTTATTTATTTTCATTCTTTGACACACCTTTTTCATACAATCACTAGACACGCTACTCTTCTCCTCGACAGACTCAAAACTAATCACCCTAGTCTGAACATCAAAGGATAACTTACAGTTCTTTTCGGTCATAGTAATGATCCCATCTCTACAATTGAGTTAAGCATTTGTTGTGTATAGAAATGGTCGACCTAAGATTACCCTTTGTTGTGCTACCATTTTGGTAGAAGCATAGTCTAGGACCAGAAAATCCAGCGGATATTCAAATTCTCCCAACTGAATCATAAAATTCCTAACCACTCCCCGTGGACGCCTCCAACTTTCATCCGCCAAGCTCACCATGGTGTCTATATCTTGCAGCGGACCAAAGTCATACATGTCATACAAATTGCTTGGTAGCACACTCATGGTTGCCCCATAGTCCAACAATGCCTAAGGAATTTTCAGTTTTCCAACTCGGATGGGCACGATTGGTGCTCCATGCTCTTTATCATTTTCAACCTCGGCATCTTTTCCTATACCTGCACTCACTTAATACGAAGAGGTTAGAAATGTTTAATTAAATTTACTATTAAGAACGATGCTTACCACATTGATGTTAAGGCTTTTGATGTTCTTGGGATTTGTCACCGTGTCACTCGGTAGTTGACCTCTGTTCTTCTTCAAAAGTGCCACCTCACTTGCAAGTTGACCCATTTGAGTGGTCAAAGATTGAATTACCTTGTCACGGATTTCATCTTTTTTGAAGACGAGCATCATCCATTTGATTTCTTCTGTGCATCTCTAGTTGCATCATCTTGAGTAAATCCATGACTTCATTCCCACTTGAGTTGGATGGTCCCGACCACCCGGTTTGTTCATTGGTTGGTGGTTGATATTGCCTTTGATAACCTTGATTGTTGAATTGTTGACGCGGAACATAATTACCTTGATTTCCTTGAAAATTAAGATTGGCATGATTTGTCGGATTTCCATAACGGAAATTCGGATGATTCCTTAAACCGGGGTGGTAGGTGTTTGAATTCATATTCAAGTTTCTACCACTTCCCCCTTGATCTTGAACTACATTCACCCATTCGAATTGTTCTTCGGCTCCCAAACAATTTTCAGCTGCATGACCCAACTCATTATAAATTGCACAAACATCATATACCTGGTTCGTAGTCTGAACTCCACCATCATCCACGACATGCACTTGTGGTCTTGTAGTAACCGGCCTCGCTCTTCTAGATGATTAGGCTTTCCTCTTTGAAGTAACCAACATTTGTTCTAAAAATGACCAATCATCTTGCACATAGTTAGTACCAAAAGTACCGTTCGTGATAGATATCAAATCGCGAGCATCCTCCTAATTTAACCCTTCACGAAAAGCATTTAACAATTCCCAAAGTTCAATACCATGATGATGGTAATTTTTAGTCATCATGTTGAACCTCTCAAAAGCCTCATGAAACATCTCTCCCGATTGTTGTTGGAAGCTTCTTAAACTACGCCTCGCATCATTAGTCTTTTGAGCCGTAAAGAATTCTTCAAAGAACCTTTTTTGCATTTCAGCCCACGTATAAATCGAAGAGGATGGCAAAGTATAAAACCATCTTTTCGCTTTGTCTTCCAAAGATAATTGAAAAAGGACTAACTTGACATCATCTAAAGAAAAGCCTTGACCTCCAATGGTATTGCAAATGGAGTCATATGCTTCCAAATGAAAGTATGGTTCTTCCGTGGCCAATCCTTTATACTTAGGCAAACTTTGAAGTGAATTTTCCCTTATCTCAAATGTCCTCCCTTCATGATTTTGAGGGATCACAATCGGAGAAGGGTTATTAGTGATAACTGGTCTAAAATGAGCTTCAATACCCCGTACTGCTTGCCGGTTATGTCTTCTCGGAACACCCAATGGCACTCTTGGTTGTTGACCCGCTTGCCTTGGCATTTGCCTTTGAGGTGCATATGGTTGAGGTGGTTGTTGAGGAATTGGTTATTGCGTCTGCCTTTGAAATGGTTGTCTTTGTTGTGGCATTTGTTGATGCACAACTTGTGGTTGTGCTCTACCAAATCCTTGCACCGGTTCTGTTCGTTGCCTTTGTACATAGGTAAATTCACCTTGAGTTCCTATTTGCTTTCCATCACCCCCAATACATATACCTCCTCATCATAACCTGCAAAATCTTCATCATATCCATCCCTTCGTGCTCCCATAGTCTGTAAAAACTAAGGTTGTTGGTATTGTAACCCCGGTTGTAATGGTGGTTGAAAAGCAGGGGTAGTATGGACTATAGCTGGGTTTTGTTAGAATGGAGGTGGAGGAATTTATGGAGATGATGATTGACCAGAAGTTGGGAAAAGTGAGAAAAAGGTGTCACAGTTGATGAAGGTTGATAACTAAAAGAATGCTCTGTTTGTGTGCTCATTGGAAAGGTGGTATTGGTTGGTTTCATTTCACTAGATGGTGTAGGAATTGTAGTAGGAATTGGTGGAGGTGTGGTTGGTGTTGTTTGACCCGTAGTGGGAGGTGGTGGTTGCATTGTGTTTTTCAGTGTAGTAGGAGATCCAATGATCTTATTTTCCCGTAGTAAAACTAGGTTCCGTCTAAGTGTTCGTTCAATTTCAGGATCGAATGCTAGTGGTGATAGCTTGTGAGAGCCTCTAGTATGCATACACTTGTAACTACCTGCACACTAACACGACCAGCGTAAACTCGAAAATAACAAACAAAAACTACTCAAGATAACACACGTTGCGCACTAGTCCTCGGAAACGGCGCCAAAATTTGACGTGATGTCGAAGACTCACTCAAAAATAATCCAAATACACTAAATAGCTAGTGGTAAATGGGTATCGAACACAGGGAGTTTGTGGAAAATGTATTATCTATGCAGTTTGCAAATTACTAGAATTAAAGCTAAAATGCAGAAAAAGTAATCTCAAGTTTTGATTGATTGGTTTGTTTAACTAAAATTAACCAAAATTACTTAACAAGTTTCGAATTCAGAAATGAGAGAATATGTTCTCCCCCGGTTTCAGGTTTCTACAAATGTTAATGTGAAAGTTTAATCTAGGAAGAACTACATAGACATAGTTCATAAATATGTGTTTGATTGTGACAAAAGGGGACTAAGTACTTGGATTACAAAAACGCAAGGTAGTCACTCGATAACCAATTTAGTATAACCAACCCCGAATCCCTCCCAATAAATCTCGATTGCCTATGGCACCAAGAACTGATGGTTCAGAAAATGAAATTCAACAACACAAACAATTACAAATCAAACTCATAAACACCATAGTAACATAATAAAAAAGATTAAACTACTATCCCAGAAATAACATAAACAATCACAAACATTTAGTTCGAAACCTTACAACCCGAGGGAAAACACAAAAGAACTTAGCCACACATAGTTCGGTTGATCACCACTTCAATTCCGATGTTCATATGGATCAAATATGGACAAGTAATGATTGAAACACCCAAAAATATGGTCTTGTCACCCTAAATTCGCCTCTACCAAGTTCTGAAACGGAGATAATGATAAGGATCTCCAAGAGTCACAACCCACCAACCATAAAAAGGAGTTACATATTTTGCGTTTGGCTCTACCGTAAGCTACGGTGGCTACTGTAGCTTACGGTGGTCATCAAAAAGCCTACGGTGGCAAGAAACTGTCGTACGGCATCAATTTTTGTCAGAGTCTACCGTAGATTATGGTAGCTACCGTAAGCTACGGTAGGCTTCAGCTAAGCAATTTTGTTTTCTTCATAACTTTCTCATTTCAACTCCGTTTTCTTCGCCGTTTTCACCCACGTTCTCATAATTTCTTTCTTTATCATGTTATATTCTTAATTCTTCAATTCCAAAAATTATTTTCTTCAGTTATGCTCCGTATTTCTTCCGTTTTAAGCTCCGTTTGTCCCATGCTTCTTCTTTACACCTCCTTAGCTCCTTTAACCTCCAATCATCAAGTTCGCCGTAGTCATCTAGATTCACCAATTTAAACATCAAATATATCAATCTCTTTCTTATTTAATCAACTTAAAGATCCTCCTACGGTTCACCCGTCACATCCCCACACTTAACCGTTGCTTGCCCTCAAGCAACTCATTCAAAACAATCCACCACAAAATCAACTTCAATAACAAAACGACACAAACCACATAAGTGCCCGTCAGTTTTCCAAACCGTGGCATTATTCTCATGCTCGTCGCTACGACAACATTGGAGCCATGTCCAATAATCCTTGGACCGTATAGTAACAATAACGTATCCGTTGGCTAAACCCCTTGTTTTTACCCAACGTTCCAACTCATTGCGGGATAAAACCCTAAGCGAAAAATATATAGAACATTTATAATAAATTTTTAACGAAAAAATATATCATTTATAATACATTTTAAAAAACATATAACATTTATAGTAACAAAACATATATCATTCATATCTGATCAGTTTTGAACGAAACTTACGAAACTTCAGGGTAAGTGAGTTGCTCGTCACCCAATGACTCTTGGGCATAAAAAGGCTCACCAACGTCTTGTTGCACACACGAGGCATCACTATCGAAAAAGTTTTTGTCATAGTCTTCTTGTCCGTACGAGGCACCATAACCTGCTTCATAATCCGGACACACATAACCATAATCACCACTAGGCACAATAACCTGAAAAAAAAACAACGGTTAAAAGATAACAGAGGGTCTAAAGCCTTCTTAATAATAAATAAAGGGATTTTTACATATTTCCCCCTCCTAAGCTGGCTTATTACGTATTTCCCCAAAGAAAGAAAAAAAACAATTACATATTTCCCCTTCCTAACCCATATATATTACATATATCCCCTTTTCATTAAAATTACTCTTACAATGACTATTTTACCCTTAATGAACTATTAAATGAATATTTACATATTTCTCCTTTCTAATATCATTGATCAATTTCATATTTACTCAATTCATGTAGTATTTCCCAAATTCTTCTACTTGCTACTCTTAAAGCATTTATTTTTATTCTTTTCTATAAAATACATTCTAACCTTTATAGGTGTATTTAAGAATCAGTCCTAATATCAAAGAAAAAGTGTATATGAACTGATCTATAACTAATTCAACAAAATAAAATCTCAAATTTTAACATTTTTGTAACAGATCTAACATACAGAATGATTTAACATATCAATTATACAATTCTTTCTTTGAATCTCACAAACAACCTAAATAAACAATTTGATACAAGGCCCAAGTTAGAAATATCAAGGGTAGTTTAAAAAACGATAAATATAAAAACAATTGTCTTCAACGGTAGTTTAAAAAATGATAAATGTAAAAACAATTGTCAAAATAGATGTTTGACGTTGTCAAGATTATCAAAAAAAAAACTAATCAAACTTCTTGTAATTCCCAACTTTTTGCAAATTGTTCCATATAATATTCATTTTTTTTTTCGCATATGGCAGGTAGATCTTGAGATGAAATTATGTGGAATTTACCAATAAAAAGTTATATATATTTGCTTAACACAGGTCCTTAAAGTTCATGTCAAGTTGAAGAATTATCATTTAAGAGAACTTATATATTTATTAGAATGAGAAATATGTAAATATTTATTTAATAGTTCATTAAGGATAAAATAGTCATTCTAAGAGTAATTTTAATGAAAAGAGGATATATGTAATATACATGGGTTAGGGAGGAGAAATATGTAATTGTTTTTTTTTCTTTGGGGAAATACGTAATAAGTCAGCTTAGGAGCGAGGAATATGTAAAAAACCCATAAATAAATAAATGTTTACCTCGTTTGGAAACATCGGTTCCCGGGGCACAACAAACTAAAAAAAAAAACCAACGGGTAAAAGGTAAAGATAAATTTACCGCCGAATACAAATAAGTAAATAAATACTTACCTCGTTGAGATCTAACAACAACGATTCCTTATCATGGGAACGAAAGCCGGACACGACCTCCTCCGCGTGATCATCATTTACTCTCCCATCGTAAGAAACAGGGAAAACAACTACGTGTTAAGTATTTCATAAACAAAACACACAAACAAGTTAACAAATACTATACCACACTGCTTTCCACAATAAACGTGCTCGTGTTGTTGCCGGACGACTCACCAAAATCGTTATTGAGATCAAGCCAAGACATGGTGGAATCGTTTTTCGAAACAAAGAAAGAAGCAAAGAAGAAACAATGAATATTTCACTGTCTCCTTCGTTGTTTATAAAGGTAGAAGATTGAAATTGTTTTTCATATACCAATACGGGTCGTATTGCCCTATACAATCCGTATAGGGCTAACGTAATATTCACATCCATCATTTTCTGTCACTATTGAGTGACAGATATCTAACCTCGTACCAAATACGCATCGTATAGCCTTATACGCATCGTATAGGGCTAACGTAATATTCACATCCATCACTTTCTGTCACTATTGAGTGACATATATCTAACCTCGTACCAAATACACATCGTATAGCCCTATACAATGCGTATAGGGTTAACACGAGACAAGAATATCAGCCTTTGACTAGCCTAAGGAATTGTAATAAGTGTTATACGGTTCGTATAGGGCTTTACGACCCGTATTAAAAGTATTATATAAATATAATAATCCCTTTGTATATGTTATATATTTTATTAAGATTTGGTTTAGATCACATCTATGTCTTGTCTATCATACTAGGTTATATATTAATCTTACCCTAGTCTCTACATTTTGACAATTCGTTAAAAAAAACAACTTGAAGTTTAATATCAGTCAAACAAGCACATTGTATCCTAAATTCCTAACTACAACCATAAATTTGATTAGAAGTTTCTTTTTCTTTCAAAATAGTTATTATTATTATATTTAAAAAAATATTAATTCAGAAAGGGTGGCGGCACAGCTTGTTGCACGTCTACCTTCTGTTTTGATGAAACTTAGCAAGTTTTTTGGTGAAATATATTGTGACCAAAATTAACCTAAAAAAATTAAGAAACAAACAACAGAAAACTCAGTTAATAATTTTGTGCATGCACATTTGTTCTAAAAGATTTTCAACCTAAGTTGATTATTTTAATCTAAGAGTGAAAACAATTTAATTAGTTTAATTGTACACTAAAAAAGAATTATCTCTATCAGAGTTTAAATCACAATAAAATTCTCACAATATACCTACAAAGCCGCTAAAAAACATGCTAATAGTGACAAAACTTGCAAAACAAAGTTTATGTCAGCATATTACTGCATTTAATACACTGAAATTGAACGTAGACGCAATAGCTGACACATAGCAATCCCCGACACAATCCGAATACGAAAAAAAAATTACACAAGTTTTAACACCAAACGGTATGTAGGGAGATAACTTCAAAATAAAACGAATTAATACTAATTAAACAAATAACGAGACATAACTTAAAAAAAAAAAAAAAAACATTACATAACATAAAATAAAACGTTAACATAAACATTAACCAAAAAAACGTATTATTTGCGATGTCGCGTAGTGTTTGAAGTCACCAGCGTAACTATAATGCAAGCGACTTGGTTGATGTCGCCTTCGTTTAGCTCACCATCGTCGTTGTCTACACCGTTGACAAGTGCCTCAAATCTAGCTTCAATTTTGTCACGCCGCCTTGTGTTTGAAGTCACCATCGTTATACAAACCGCTGACGAGCCTTGTGGTTGGTCACCGCCACGACCCACAATACGCAAAACGCAATGTCCTCTTATACGCTCCATGGAATAACCGGTATTTCGAAGTGTTTTCGAGAGGGTGTTTTGACATGTAATGGAAGAATTGATATGTGGGTTGAGAGATTATGGTTTTAAAATAATAGAAGTGGCCTATTATATATATGAGGAGTAAATTTTTAATTTTTTTACTAAGTTGTTGGGGGCAACGGCTAGTTACCACATCCAATAAAAGCACGCCACGTTGTACCCACTTGCCCTTCCATGCCGGTGGAAATCCTCCCACCTACTTAACAACGTCGTGTGCCATGTGGTGTGTGCAATATGGAGTGGCCTAAACGCTACAAGTCTACACCCACACCGTGTAGTCTAAGACGGTTAACTCAACCCTCTATAAATCAGGTTAACCTTAACAACCATACATGAATATATGTGTATAGCGATGAGAACAATGAAAAAAACCTATTAAAGTTTATTTTTTAATACAAACTCCATCTTAAATAAAAAAGAATTTACTTAAAAAATATATTTCTTCTTTCAAAATCACTTATAATATTTTTTTACATATAACAAATTTACACATGTGTAAATGGCAAACTTACACATGTGTAAATCTTTTTTTATTTACGAATGCATGTAAATTTAAACGTTTAATGTAATTTCTAATATTTTATTCGAATAAAAATGATAAGCGTAAGAAAATTGAATTTGAATTTTTTTGACCAAGTTTACGCGGGTTTTTTCATTTATTCTCACAGTTCTCGCAATACTTATTATTCTTAAGATAATCCTTTCATATATATATATATATATATAGGGAGAAGATCATGCGAGAACCACCTCTTATTGCGAGAACCGCGAGAACCAATGTGAACACAAACAAAAATGCCTAAAAATAGCTAAAAATCACACAATTTTTTTTTTAATATTTTTTATATAAAAATCGCTACTTTTCGAAGCAAAAAAAAAAAATTAAAATTTTTTTTTGGCTACTAAAAGTAGCGATTTGAGCATAAAAAATATTAAAACAAAAGGTTTAGATTTTTTTTTTATTTTTTTAGATTTTTTTAGGTTTTTTGGGGGTTTAGTTTTTAGCATTTTAGCTTGGGGGGGGGGGAGGGGTTTACGTTTTTTTAGGTTTTTTGGGGGTTTTAGTTTTTAGCATTTAGCTTGGGGGGGGGGGGGTTAGGTTTTTTTTTTTGGGGGGGGGGGGGGTGGGGGTTAGGTTTTTTAGGTTTTTTTTAGCTATTTTAGGTTGTGTTAACATTGGTTATCGCGGTTCTCGCAATAAGGGTGGTTCTCGCATGATCTCCTCCCTATATATATATATACAGTGTGTGTGTGAGGTTCATTGGGGAACACTAAAAAAATGGGGAATAGTGGGGAACCGACTCAAACGAACTCCGATTGGACTCATTCCAGAGGCGTTGGAACCGGCTCGTCGAACCCTAACTAGGATCTTTTAACCCTAAATCATAACCCCTAAACCCTAAATATATTAGCGTTTGGCTTTTAGGGTTTAGCTTTAGGGTTTAGCCTTAGGGTTTAGCTTTAGGGTTTAGGGTTTAGCTATAGGGTTTAGCTTTAGGGTTTAGCTTTAGGTTTAGCCTTTAGCGCTTAACTTTTAGGGTTTATAGTTTAGATTTTACGGTTTAGCTTAGGTTTTAGCCTTATTTTTTAGCTTTATGGTTTAGAGTTTAGGAGTTAGGAGTTAGGAGTTAGGAGTTAGGATTTAGGGTTTAGGGTTAAGAGATCTTAGTTAGGGTTCGACGAGCCGGTTCCAACGCCGCGGGAATGAATCCAATCGGAGTTTGTTTGAGTCGGTTCCCCGCTGTTCCCCACTTTTTTAGTGTTCCCTAATGAACATTCCCCTATATATATATATATAGGGGACCGCTAAAATGAGAACCACCTCCAGTTGTAAGAACCGTGAGAACTTTTTGATCCGGGGCGAGTTGTACCAAATTTTTTTTTTCTTAAACGTAGATGCTTGTATTATAAACACATTTGTAAAAAAAATGTCTTGTGTGTAGTTTTGAGCACCACAAGTGTAGGATCGTATACGGACCCGAACGAGTCGATCAGAAGAGTTTATGCTCAGTACGAAAGGCGGAAACAGACGTACTGAGGTCAATTCAGCAAAATATACACTTTAACTGTTGATATTATTGATTTGATAACAAATTACAGCGAGACGACACTTCGGCAGCACTTCGTGGCTCAACCGGAATCACACCTCAATGACTCAAACGAAATCAGGCACACATATATATAGGCGGAGTAATTCCGCTTGAAACTGCTTCAAGCGAGATTACCTTCAAACGGAATTAGCTTCAAGCGAGATTAGCAGGATAAATTCGTTTGAAATGACATGAGTCATTTCAAACGAAATTACATATTCTAATTTCGTTTGAAACTGCCATTCATCCTATATTTGACATTTTTCTCGTTTATCGTGCCCTGATCTATCTACAAACATACAAGACTCGATACAAGACGAAGTCGACAGACGCATGCACCAACAGACTCCCCCTCGAATGTTGACGAGTCTTAAGTGTCGAGTCTTCGCATCTTCAGTCTTTATCAGTCCTCTTGAACTCTTTGAAGTATCTGACACTGTAAGTATCCTCAATCTTCTCTCTTATCTTGATCAGCACCAACAGACTCTCAGGTGCTGTTTGTTTTTTTGTTAAAAGAGCTTCAGAACCTCTTTTGTCTTCACCAAGCAGACCATGCGCAGACATAGGGCTCTGAAGCTTGTTTGTTTTTCAGAAGACAATTCATTAAAAAAGCACTTCATAACCTCTTCCTCGGGCAGATGTTGATTTACCTCTTCACAATATCTCTTCTCCTCTTCCAAAGACACAACTCAAGAAACCCTATCCCTTCTCCTTCTCCACTCACGCGACCTCCTCCCCTGCTCCTCCACCTCACGCCGCCGACCTCCCCTCCTCCTTCACCTCACGCCGAGCACCACCTAGCCGAGCACCACAGAGCCGAGCCTGCTCCTCCACCTCACGCCGCCGTCCTCCCCTGCTCCTCCACCTCACGCCGTCCTCCCCTCCTCCTCCACCTCACGCCGACCTCCCCTCCTCCTCCTCCACCTCACGCCGAGCCTAGCACCACCGCAGTCGTTCCCCTTGTATCTCAACTCATCCTCCAATCTAAAGGTATGAAGATCTGAATTTATTATAAGTAATGTGTGATTTGTTCTTGCTAACAAGATCTGAATTAGACTAATATGTTCTTGCTAAATTAGACTCATGTCATTATAACAAGATCTGTTCTTTGAATTTATTATAACAAATGTGTGATTTTGCCAAATTTATTCGCCAAGTTATTATAAGATCTGAATCATGAAAGTTTTGCCAAATTTCTTTGAAGTAATCCTAAGATCTGAATCATAACAAATGTGTGATTTTGCCAAATTTCTTTGAAGTTATTATAAGTAATGTGTGATTTGTTCTTGCTAACAAGATCTGAATCATGAAAGTTTTCGTAACAAATGTATAAATTCAGCCAAGATCTGAATTTATTATAACAAATGTGTGATTTGTTCTTGCTAATATATTTGTTGAAGTTATTATAACAAATGTATAATTTTCTTATGAAAGTTTTCGTAACAAATGTATAAATTCAGCCAAGATCTGAATTTATTATAACAAATGTGTGATTTGTTCTTGCTAATATATTGGCTGAAGTTATTATAACAAATATATTCGCTTTCGCTTCGCTTAGCTTATGTTTTGATTGACATGATTAGTAGAAATAGGAGAGAAACAACAATGGTCAAACGACCATCTAAAATGCTTATTAGAGACTTGCATTGAAGAGATACACACAGTGGGTAGAAAAGGCTTGAGTTTGCATAAAGACTCGTGGAATAAATTAGGAAAAGTTCTTAAGGAAAAGTTTGGCTTGGATTTAACACAAAAACAAATGAAGAATGCAGAAGGCTCTACAGGTTTTGATTAAAGGCAAAGAAGGGCCAACAGTTCGTGGGTGTTCTGAGAAGTTAAAGTTGGTTGAGAAGTTAAAGTTGGTTGGGTTAGACCCGGTAGATCCTATATTCTTAGCTGCTTTTCACATTTTTGGGGTGTCCTCTGACATGAGAGAGGCGTGGATGGCATTGCCAGAAATTCCCGAGGTCTTAAGAGGGTGGATCGGAATGACTGCAAAAAGTTTAGGCCTGATAAAGTAGTGAAGACCTTATATGCTTAACACGACTGCTAGGTTTATGCAGTGTTGTAAAAGTCAGATTACTCGGCCGAGTACTCGGTCCTCGGACCCCCTCTGAGGCGACTTCCTCCTAGGCGGTCTCAATTAGTCGGCCTCGGGATTACTCGGGAGTACTCGGTGCCTAGTCGGCCTAGTCGGCGCCTAGTCGGACGTAGTCGGGCGTAGTCGGCCTAGTCGGTCTAGGCGGTCAACGTGGTTTGTTGACTTTTAATCGGTCAAAATCGGCCTACTCGGCCTTGTACTCGGACTACTCGGCCTTGTACTCAGACTAGTCGGACTTGTATTCAGAATATTTGAACTTTAAACATGTTTCATTTTAAATTATACTCAGTTGACATGAATTATGCTTATTTTAACACATAAATAATATATAACAATTAATTTTCTTTATATTTACCATGTCCGCGTACTCCCCGAGTACTCTCCGAGTACTCCGATTACTCCCAACTCCCCAGTCGGCCGACTAGGGACCGCCTAGCGACTTTTACAACACTGGGTTTATGTTTGAGACATTTTATGCTTTTGATTTATGTTTGACATTGTATGCTTTTCGTTTATGTTTTAGACATTGTATGTTTTTATGTTTGACATTGTATGCTTTTGGTTGATGATTGTATCCTTTGGTTTATGCTTATGCTTTTGGTTGTTTATAATTGTTAAAACAGGTTCATAATGGATTATAATAAGAAATTACTTCTCGTTATTCTTATGTACTTGTATGCTTTTGGTTGATGATTGTATCCTTTGATTCTACGTATGTCTCGTGAATCATTTGTCCGACTATGTGCACATTTTAGAGTAAATTATTCGTTAGAGGATAGTAAACATGTATCGGTTGAGGAGAAGATGGCTATGTTTTTTATGATAATCAGTCATAATCAATGATATGTAGTTATCAAGCGTAGATTTCAACACTCAAAGCAAACAATTCATAAATATTTTTATGAAGTGTTGGATAAAATTATGCTTTTTGCCAAAGAAATGATAGTACCAACTTCTTTCAATCCTAATCCAAACATACCGGGACATAACAAGCGACTACGACGGGTTTTTAAAGGAGCGGTTGGTGCACTAGATGGAACTTTAATACATGTTGTTGTCCCTATTAGTAAACAAGATTTATATAGAGGAAGAGGAAAAGGAGATTGTTATCAAAACGTATTAGCAATTTGTGACTTCAACATGATTTTTACGTTCGTCGTGGCCGGCTGGGAAGGTGTAGCACATGATGCAAGAATATTATCAGAGGCATTATCAGATCCAGATGCACCATTCCCGTTTCCACCACAAGGTATGTTTATGTTCTTTTAGATATTTATCACTTGGTTTACTTTTCTAAAATAATTGTATATCTTTACAGACAAGTATTATCTTTGTGATGCCGCGTATGCACACATACGGGGATTTATGGCTCCATATCGTAATGTGAGGTATTGGCTAGGAGATTTTCGCCGAAGACGTGCATTGACTAATAAAGAGAAATTTAACCATGCTCATGCAAAACTTCGGAACGTAATTGAGCGTGCTTTTGGTGTCTTGAAAGCAAGATTCCCTATTTTGAAGAGGATGGCACCATTTCCATTGGTTACACAAAGGAACATTACCATTGCATGTTTCGCGCTACATAATTTTATAAGGAAAGAGGGTTTGAGCGATGAATTGTTTACAGAATACGATCAACCCAATGTTTCGGTGCATAATAGGCAAGTGCACGTTAATGCTGGTGAAGACGAGGTTGAAGCACATGGTATTGCATCGGATCGAGAATATATGAATCAGTTATGAGATGAGATTGCTGAGCAGTTAATGCAAAGCACGGATACAATGCTTTAAAAAAATGTTATTGTCTTTTTTATGAATATTATTTAAGTATTGTATAACTGTTATTTAAGTTTGAATGTTGAAAAACTCTTTTAAGTTTAATAAATTGGTTTATTTCAGCAGTTTGCAGAAGTAAAAAAACAAACAGTCTTCTTCTTGCAGACTGCAGAAATTTGGTCCAGCACTTCTGCTACAGATGTCTGCAGATGTGGTCCGCAAACTGCAGACGTTTTACCTCAGAAAAAACAAACAGCACCTCAAGATCAGAACCTGGCTCTTTGACATTCAGACTCCCCCTCTCAGTAAGCTGGGATCGCAGTCTGGAATTCTTGTTCTATAATCGAGAGCTGGCTCACACTCTTTCCACAGGTTCAGGACCAATTCCTGGCTCTACCATTACCTGCACAAATCTCTACCCAAAAATAAATTTCACAAATTTTAAAATTTTACAAATTTATTCTCTGTGTACCACTTGTAAACACAAATCAATAAATGATTTGTCAATGTTAATCACTGATGAACCACTTGAAGAAATATCATTTTTCTTTTCAAAAACACACTCTCCCAAACCATTTGTCATCATGTTTAGCACTTGGAATTTTGAAAATCAGTTTTCCAACATCAGTTGTCGAAAATCTTTTTGCATTTTTCAAAATTTATGCTAAAACACACTGAAAATATTTTTAGATTTTTAACAAAAAATGCAGTTTTATGCTAAAACACACTGAAAATCTTTTTAGATTTTTAACAAAAAATGCAGTAAAGAAATATTTACAAACAATATTTTTGTGAGTTTGTGTAAGAGGATCATATCAGTTTATGAAACAAATCACCAACACCGTTAAGCTTTAAACATTTTAAGTTCTAAACGATTCACGTAGATTGTCAGTATACTGATCCACTTAAATTTTCACACAAATTTCAAGTGTTTCGAGATACGAGATTAATGTTTTAAGCACTTAAACTTAATCGCGTGTCCCACCTCAGAATATACTCCCGTATCCAGATCCCAATATTCAGTCTTACAGGTGAGTATACCACAAATGATATCTGTAAGGGGTTAAATGCGAAGGCCGTGAGAGCTCAGGTCAGAACTTCCGTTCAGCAGAGAGATGACGGCTTCGACTTTTGGTGTGTCCCCTTTAGAGGATCTTTTCTTCAACAGCACATGATTAGCATTTTTCAATGTTTCATCATTTTATATGCTGAGGGGAGGCTATATTTCAAGCAAGCGTAAAGTACTCTCCGGTGACTAGGCCATTGCTTCCGCAAAATCAGAAGTCCCGGGATAATACCCCAGATATCACTGAGTATAAAGACCTAGTATCTCAGAAAAATGGACCTTTCAAACAAGATTTCGGAGGTTACCCATATATCCGAGAGATGTTCCCCACGATATAAGTAAGTTTGAAATTTAGGTTTATATCTCGTCACAATCTACTAAATGTGTAAAAACCTACTGGCATATCATCAGTGAGACCGTTTATCATATTTTTACTTTCCAAATCTTTAGAATGTTGTGATAGTCTACTGATGTACTATCATTTCCTCTTTTATACAACAAAACTCATTTTTGATTTTATCATGTTTTTGACATTTTCAAATTTTCTAATGTTTTTGGATTTTCTGAAAATTCTTACTCCCCCTAAAATGCAAACACATTTTAAAAAATTTGGAAACAAACTGTACAACGTAAAGTGACAACTAATATCGAATCACTTCAAATCTCCATCCTCTTGGCATAAACAATCAGAACTTCCCCTCACAACAAACTATTTTCCCATTTGATTTCAAAACACTTAAGTTTGTTTTAATCATAATGGTTTTTCCGGAAAATAAGTTTTGTTAAAACCAATTGTAGGTTTGGGGTTCAATTCATCACCTTGTTTTTTTCAAACACTTGTAAGAATGATCAAATCAAGTTCAACCTAATGACCTTGATTAATCATTTGAAAGTGAAAACCTTCTTCAACCACCTTGTAGGTTCAATTATCAACCAAAAACACTTGCAAATCAAAATATAACAATATAAAGATACCACCTGTAGATTTACCAACCAATCATTTTCAAGAAAGATGCCGATTCCTGCTCCACTCTTACCAACCTGGGAGCTCCGGCAAGTCATACTTTTTACTGATCATAATATGTTCCATCCCAGTCACAAACCTGAGATGAAACACTCTTACCTGGTTTCTTCAATTTTTTCTCATAAAATTCTTTAACCCCTTTGACTTTACCATCAACCATTTTTCCGAAAATATGTTTCACTGTGGGGTTAAAGGCTTTGTCAACATCAAATTCTTTCTTTTCTGAGAAAAATTGATTTGAAATTTCAACTTTACCAACTTTTTGTTTAAAATTTTCAGCCCTCAATGGTGGAAAATTAACATCATCCATTGGAGGTACTGATGTTTCAATTTTTATCATCAGATTTCTTAACAACCCATTTTTTGTTGTCAAGATTTGCTTTTCTTTTGTAAAATCTCTTTGAACATTCACCAATTTCAAATTTTGAATTTTTGAAAAGTTTAGTTCTCTCAATTGGTGGTTTAAACTCAGCCATTTTTTCTTTCAGTTTAGAAACTCCCTGTTTAGTTTGAATTGTTTGTGAGCATTTCACAGCTAGATGTCCAATTCTACCACATTTAAAACAGGTTCGAGTCTCCTTCTTTTTTTGATCAATCATCTTCTCTATTTCTTCTTGCTGCTTCACAAGGAATTCTTTGTTCGACTGCTTTCTGAACAAATTTTTTTTTCTTCTTCAGAAGATGTACCTAAAACAAATATCATTTTTGATTTAAAATCTCGAACATATTTTTCATTTTTATAATTTTCTGGTGGAATAAATCCAAGACCTTTCTTTTTGTAATTACCGTTATGGTTTGGTTTCTTTTGAAAACCTGAACCAGAACTGTAACATTTTTTCTTGTTTAAACGTTGTTGAACTCTTGAGGTGTAAGTTTTAGGTTTATCATTAAGATTTACATCTTTTATTTCAGAAATATTAATTTCTGTTAGCTTGAAAACCTTTTTGATCATTTCTGGCTTAACACCTCTTATTGGAAATTCCTCATCAGAATATAATTTGTCAGAATCATTCAATGTATATGCAACTTTGAATGTTTCGTCATTCAAATTAGATTTTGATAGAAGAAATTCTTTATTGTAAACTTTTTTGCCCTATTTGTCGGTTTGACTCGGAGTGCTGGACTCAGACTTTGACTCTGACATAGACTCCGACTTTGACTCCTCAGTTTCATCGTTATCTAACACATGATCCACCACTTTCTTCATCAATTGAGATTGTTGATCAGTGTCAAACGATGTAAAAATGACATCAATATCTTCTGGCAAGTTAACTGAAGACTCCGACTCCCACTATAAATTTGTTGCCTTTTCGACTCTTTCTGAATTTGGATTTCTCGGAGAATATCCATTTTCAAGCGGGGGTGGACACTTGTTGTAACTGAAACCTTGTTTCTTACCAGAATCATTCACTTTAGTATCCTTCTTCTTTTCTTTCTTCTTTTCTTCAGATACCTTTTGTTCTTTAGTTACTTCATCATCCTCAAATGCCTTCATGCCTTCAACAGTTGGATAAATCCTGTCAATGACATAAGAAGTACATGAGTAACTTTTTAACAAACGGTTTACTCTTTCTGTCTCAATCCTTTGTGTCTCTAGTTTTTGTTCAAGCACAACACACTTCTCAGTATAATTGTTGACGACTCTCTGCTTTGTCATGAAAGCTCCTTGAAGTGTTTTCATTGCTGTTGCTTGTTCTTCGCTTGATTGATTGTACTGATTCATTGCTTTGTTCAGAACATCGTATGATTCCTTCAACCTGTTCATGTTGTTAATTAATTCGCTGTTTTTCTTTTTCATGATCTCACAGGTTTCACAATTCACAGGAATCTTTCTTGCATCAACTTCTTCATCAACTTTGAACTTTGGAATGTCTTTGAGCTTTTTCCTTATCACTGGAACTTCCTCATCATCACTGCTGACGGGTGTTTTAACTTTCTTCTTTTTCTTTTTAGCTTTATCATCTTCACTATCACTTTCTGCCATCATTTTCAAATGAGCTTCCATTCTCCTTGCATAATACTCACTATCATCATCACTATCTTCTTCAACTCGAGCAACAAACGCTTTGTGAGTTGAAGTTTTGTTTGGATCATAATCATCCCAATTGAAATTTGCCCAGCTAAAACCTTCTGGCAATTTTTCATCATCTTGATTGATCAGGCATGCTTTGTTGTTGGCTGAAATATATTTGTCCCAACTGAAATTTTCTTGATTCCCCAAACATGCTCTCTTAGATGATTCTTCAATCTCCTTCCTGCCATGAGCAGTTTGCGGTTGTTGTTGTTGTTGTGGCTGTTGAGCAACTTGATGATAAATCGATTTCCGATAGTAATCATTGTTGTTGAACGGATTTTGAGCTCCACTTGCTTCGCGATTAGTGCACTCCCTCTTGAAGTGTCCTTTTTCCCTGCAACGAAAACAAGTGACTTTAGATTTATCAAAACCTAAATTAGAAACATATGCATTACGGAAATCATCTCTTCCCGTAATTTGTTTAAACTTTTCGGCTCTCCTCAATACACTTGCCAAACACCATTTTATATCCATCAATTCAATCTCTTCAGCATCAATCTGATCGTAATCCTCTTTTGTCAACATTGGATTCCCGATCCGACCTGCTACTAAATTTCCATAAGACTCCAACACAGTTCCTAACAAAGACATATGGCTTTTAGCAACTTCTTCAGAATAATTCTGATCATTTTCAAGATTCAATACAATGTTGCATTGTAGCTTCTTGCCATTCTTAGTTGCTGAAAAGTTTGGATCAAATCACGGATATGATGAAAAACTTGTATTGCTGTTTGATCCTTTAGAAGAACTTCCAGATGAACTCTTTGCATTGAAAGCAGTCTCAACCTTTGGTGACATGTTGGTAGTTTTGTCATTCAACCCTGCTTTGTAATAAAGCCCAATGTCTTGTTCACCATCAAAATCTTTCATTCTTGAAATCTTTCTCTGTTCCATCTCCTGAGCCTCAATCTTTTCAATGAATTTGCTCAATGTCAGACTGCTAAAACCTTTATTGTTCCTCAACATCATGAGATATGTACCCCAAGTCTCATATGGCAATGCATCAGCCAATTTTTCGATCAACTCTTCATTATCTTTGTTGATGCTCAATCTCTTCATGTTGGCTAACAAATTACAGTATCTTTCAATAATTTGCTTTGTGCTTTCATTTTTCAATCCACGAAACAGATCAAACTCTTTCTTCAAAAGTGATTTTTTTGTTTTTAACCATTTCTTGACTTCCAACAAACTTCGATCTTAAAGCTTTCCAAATCGAATAAGCACTTCCATTATGTTGCAATAACACCAAGATATCTTCTTTCACAGCTTGTTGTAGTAGACTTAACATCATTTTTTCATTTTTGTATTTCCTTTTATCATCAGCACTCATATCTTTAATTGCAACCTCCTCTTCGTCATCATTTGTCGGTCTAACATATTTCGTTTCAACACGTTCCCAAGCATCCAAATAATTTGCTTGTACCCAGTTTTCAAAACGTCCTTCCCAACCTTTATACTCCTCAAAGTTCATGAGCTTAGGTGGTTTTTGCATAGTCCCCGTTTCATTTTCTAACATCGTGTTCTGTGCAAGAGTAATCGGGGTAACTGGAGTAGCAAATGCGTTGAAAAATTCCTCTTCCATGATTCGGTTTTTCAAAGTTCACAAAACAGTCCTGTTCAAACGAAATTACTTCTCTCAAACTAAATCCCTTTCAAACGAAATCACCCTGTTCAAACGGAATCAGCACGTTCAAACGAAATCTCCTTTGAAGCGGAATATCTTTTCAAGCGGAATACCTAATTTCGTTTGAATCAACACTTCTTTCAAACGGAATTACTAATCTCGTTTGAAATACTCAAATGGAAAATCAAATTGAAGCGGAATCACATGGTTCAAACGGAATCACTGAAACGGAATTATGACTTTGAAGCGGAATAGCAAGTTTCAAGCGGAATCAGGATGATATTTCAAGCGGAATACCAGTTTCAAGCGGAATTAAGGTCTAATTCCGTTTGAAATGCTGCTGACGTCATCATTCTCAAACTGTTTTTGAAACGAAATTACCAATTTTATCAGTTTTAGATCGAATTAAGGTCCAATTTTCTCAAGGATTTGTTAAAATACAATTCCGAGTATGATGTGTGAAAATCAAGACATTTTGACCATGAAAAGTTGATTAATTTGAAAAAGAAGGTGTAGAAATGTCACGACCCCCGACCCACCCTGGACGGAATCGGAAGTCGCGAACAGCCCAGTGGTACCGGTGATTATTTTGAAAAATATTGCAGCGGAAATTTCATCAGGACCGTGAGTTAGGAAAAATATCAGAGTTTAGAAAACACCGGATTTTATTAAATAGATGGGATAAACCCATATTTTACAAGGGTAGCTTTAATAAAGATAAATTTGATTACATAAAACAATATTTCTTAATTTGATTTAATTAATAAAATAAGCCACTTCTTGAAGCCTTTCAGTGCCGTATCCATCTTTTAATCCAATCTACTGTAATTACCTGAAACGCATTTTAAAAAGGTTTTATCAACAGGAAATACTGGTGAGTTCATTCATTTTTGATAAAACATATTTGTTATAATTCACAGCATTAAGAGTTTTTACATTTGCTTCTTTAAGATTGGCAAAGACTTAATCACTGCAAAGTATAACTAGAAAACAGTGTTATAATTTACAGTATTAAGAGCGATTACAATGTTTCTGATATCAAACCAACTACCCACGGTATTTGTCACTCGACCGGATCTGTGACTATGGTCATATCCCCCATTGGCTGCCCCAATGGTGACGATTATCAAGTAATGTATACAAAACCCCACATACCGGCTGTTATTTGGTGATTACAAAGACTTAATCCCTGTAATTATAACCTTGAAAATAAACATGCTTTTGAAATTAAATTTGATAAAAAGAGAATGACTCACATTATAAACATGCAGATTTCTACGGGCAAAGTTTAATCTATAGATAAGCCTTGATAGATTGCAGATTTATACCGGCAGAGCTTAGCCTATTGATTAGTCTTATAACCTAGTGCACACAAACTAGGTAAGTAACTAATACATCATTTACGATAACTCATGAGATTAAAACCCTCACAACGAATGACAAAAGTGCAACACTTAAACATACATCGGATTCACAACGAATGACAGAGTATTCCCCGAGTTCGGGTGGTACTCAAACATCCTGTCGGAATCACGACTAATGACAAAGCATAACCCAAGTTTGAGCTGCACTTAAACATCCATTGGATATTTTTAATCAATCGGACATTGAATCGTAGCAGCGATCGAGTTATTACCCTGTATTGCGGCAGCATTTCGTGAATCGTGTGTTTTCAGACTGTTTATACTATAACTCAACGAACAAATTGAAATTGAACGTCGAACAAACGCACAGAATCAAGTCCCAATGCCTGCTATTTATACACAAATTTGACACAGCTTACGAACCGTAAGCCTTATCCCTTACGGTCCGTAAGGGACACCTGTTTTCCATAGGGTAGCCACGTTCTGGACTAGCCTTGCTGACTTGACGGTTTCGTAAAATTCAATTTTGACAACGTTTTATGTAGATAACCGTAACTAGGGTTTACCCCCCTGAGTTTTAGGGGCCCTGATCCTGCTTCTGATTGTTCTGAAATTTGTAGGGTTTGTGCAGGATTACTTGGGTGTCTCAATTAGGGTTTAAGTTTTATTAAAAATAGAGTAGGTTCAAAATACAATGTATTTTTATAATTTAATTATTTAAACGGTTCCTGGACCCGTCCAGGTACTTCATATTTTTAGTAATCAACTTACCCGTAATCTAACCGTCTAATAATATAAATTTTTATATACTTTTATTTTATTAGAAAGGTCACCCATATACAAGCCAATTAATTAATATAATATTTCAACCAACTATATAAAATATTGTTTAAAACTATTTTAGGTTGAATATTTATATTAAAAATAAATTAGTTACTAATTACTAGTTACTAGTGGTTAATAATTTAACCAAACCTATGGTAAAAATAGGAATGTTACATCCTCCCCACCTTGTTTTAAATCTCGTCCTCGAGATTTGAGTTACGATATTTCTTTTAGACTTATGTCACATCTTAGTCAATAAAAACAATATTTAAGGTAGATGACACAGAATTAAAATATTAAATTTTGTGAATACGAATTGTACCATAAGTAGGATTCAATGGTTCAACTGAATTAGTTTAAGAAATCAATAACAAATGAATGAAATGATATAATTTCCAAGGTGACTAGGTTCAAGCCAAAAGATATATGATCAATAGATATCTTAAAATGAATGTGAAGGATTTTTAGAATCAATAAAATTCTTTGTCAAAAGAAAGCTTACTTTGATTGGCAACTGAGGAAGATTTAGAATCAACAGGTTCAAAATGAAATAAAAGTATGAAAATGATTTGTCAAATATTAAATTATGATATGAGAAAATCAAAGTGTTTGAGATGAGTGAATTGCAAAGATATACCAAAAGATAATAGAGTTAGTGTATCATTGTTTAGAGTTTCAAGTTATTTTAATTGCGAAACAATGTGATAGTACACTATTAGTAACCATATTTTTCATACTATATCCTAGAGATCGAAATATAATAAGAACAAGTTGTTTTGGCATGACCAACCATTATATTATATTTGTAAAACAAATGTAATATATATTATTTGTGTTCCTGTCTGAACCGTATTTTACATATCAAATATAAATACTATGTAATATATATTATTTGTTACGCATTTTTACTATATGTAAATGGTCACCACTTTTAAATAAATATTATTTTATTATTTTACTATACTATGTAAAATAACTTATATTTACTATGTAATATATATTACAAAACACCGCAATGAAGTTATTACATTACAAAATATTTTAGTATTATTATTTTGTAAAATAAATCATTATTATTTATAACGTTAAATGAAAATTGTAAATAAAGGTGTAAAAATATTTTTTGTACAAAAGTATTTGTAAAATATTTTGTAAATATATAACACTTTAATGGGTCGATTCTATGTGATTACTTATTTTCATTTTGAAACCATATAACGTTGTGAATGTATTTACAAATGTTGTAAATAAGTGAAAATGGGAACTATTCTTATATTTTACAATGTTCCCCTAACCCAACGTAGTTGATGACTACCATATTATTCTTATATGGTCATTTTCTTGCTAGAGTGTTACGGTACATAGTTACCACAAAATATGTGATAGACAATTATTTATATAATTTTATTCGTCCCTCTAATTCTTGTATTGTTTTATGAAAATATGACTTCTCTTTACAGTATAAAGTATATATAAAATATTTCTATATATAATTAAAATTTACTAATTAAGTATGATAACTTAATTTATATATATTAACTGGTCATTATCATGGTTGGATATTGGTTAGTGCTGCCTTGTTCAAGCATAGGTGGCCAGTCCATGCCTAACTAAGGCTAGGCTACCCAATACCTGCCCTTGACAATAACCCTAGTACCTGAAAAGAATACTAACACTACTAATAATATTAATTACCAATAATAAATAACTAAACATAAACTTAAATGAGAGTATACCTTAAATAAAAATATAAATTCTTCACCTCAATGGTTTAACAAAATTTATTGACTCGATATCAAAGAGTCATCGTTTTGCAATAATGCGGTTTATAGTGCAAAAAGCGGAATGATATTTGAGTTTTGATAAAATAACAAATCGGAATGAAGCCCTCCAGTGGTCTTCATAAAGCAAGCGAATCACATGTACAACAAACAGTGCATGTGTAACGTGTGATTTTACTAAGAAATGAAATAGATCAATATTTGCTATGATGAAAGAAATTCTCATGGTATGATGACCATTAGGGGAAGTAGCCATATAAAAGTCTATTTACAGAGGTTAGAACTTTAATAAAAGAAATTATAAGAATTTTATCTGGAATTTTGGGTGATAACTCTTGTTTAAGTGACATTACCAGGGAATGTTGAATAAAATGAAATAGGGGAGTTGCAAAAGTATATGACTCCTTTTTCAGTGATAATAATTATGACTCTGATTAGACTGTGCACCGATAGTTGTAAAATCTTGTTACAACGTACCTCAACGAGATTCAGGTTGTTTGTAGGATCGCGTGGTAAAGTGCTTCCTTTTAATTAGTAGTTCTTCTATTTGACGAAATTAGCATTGGTGTCATCGTGCCTAATTTATATTTTCCAAAGGTCTTGCCTTGGAAGTCGTGTGTGATATACTTTAATGTCTATGGTCGTATAATTTTTAAGTTTCATGTGTTTTCTTGTGCACTAGCACAACTTTACATGTTTCTTACTTGCGTTAATAGTCTATGATAATGCATTCAGAAATTCTTATACTTTTAATAGTGTCCCAATTTAAAGGGTTTCTATTGTTTATATTGTCGCACGAGTTATGAGGTAAATGATCAAACGAAATAATATTTGATATCGGAAAAGAGATTCCTAATAAAGAAATCTAGACACATATGCTTGTGCTTTATTCCTATTTGGCTTTTGGAATTCCTTATAGATATATATATCTATATGATCACATATTTCACATGCTGTAATATACATACCCGTAGTAAGGTCAATGTATTTAACAGATTCATAATTCCAATAACAAGTCAGATATCAGATCATGATACTATTTAGGGAAAACTTGTCACTTTGTTTGACATTTTTATATACCCCATCTTATCCGATTCGCGCCGGAGAGGTAATCTCAGTATATAAGGACAAGCTGGAGAGTCTGCTACACCATACCCAGTCTTGCTGGAGAAAATTTTCTATTTCCCATAAATAGTATCTTTTCAAGATATTAAAAAGTGCCTCTTTTATTAGGGCTTTTATCCAAAATCAAGGAAATTTGTATTCCCGTAACATATCTTATTCTAGCCCAAGTAATATCAATAAGCAAGAATTAATAGCAATTAAGTGCTATTGCCTGCAATGTTCTAATCGTCATTCTTATGGCAAACCAAATCCATCATACTTTATTTACACAAGTACTTAGCTTATCTCGAAGCTGATACTAAGGCATATTTTCTTAAGTTCAAGTCTAAATGCTATCATGTGTGCTACCAGTTAATAGCAATCTCCTAACTCTTTTAGGTATTATTACAACACCTATAGGCTTAAAGCAGTGGCTCTGATACCACCTTCTGTCACGACCCCCGACCCACCCTGGACGGAATCGGAAGTCGCGAACAGCCCAGTGGTACCGGTGATTATTTTGAAAAATATTGCAGCGGAAATTTCATCAGGACCGTGAGTTAGGAAAAATATCAGAGTTTAGAAAACACCGGATTTTATTAAATAGTTGGGATAAACCCATATTTTACAAAGGTAGCTTTAATAAAGATAAATTTGATTACATAAAACAATATTTCTTAATTTGATTTAATTAATAAAATAAGCCACTTCTTGAAGCCTTTCAGTGCCGTATCCATCTTTTAATCCAATCTACTGTAATTACCTGAAACGCGTTTTAAAAAGGTTTTGTCAGCAGGAAATACTGGTGAGTTCATTCATTTTTGATAAAACATATTTGTTATAATTCACAGCATTAAGAGTTTTTACATTTGCTTCTTTAAGATTGGCAAAGACTTAATCACTGCAAAGTATAACTAGAAAACAGTGTTATAATTTACAGTATTAAGAGCGATTACAATGTTTCTGATATCAAACCAACTACCCACGGTATTTGTCACTCGACCGGATCTGTGACTATGGTCATATCCCCCATTGGCTGCCCCAATGGTGACGATTATCAAGTAATGTATACAAAACCCCACATACCGGCTGTAATTTGGTGATTACAAAGACTTAATCCCTGTAATTATAACCTTGAAAATAAACATGCTTTTGAAATTAAATTTGATAAAAAGAGAATGACTCACATTATAAACATGCAGATTTCTACGGGCAAAGTTTAATCTATAGATAAGCCTTGATAGATTGCAGATTTATACCGGCAGAGCTTAGCCTATTGATTAGTCTTATAACCTAGTGCACACGAACTAGGTAAGTAACTAATACAGCATTTACGATAACTCACGAGATTAAAACCCTCACAACGAATGACAAAGTGCAACACTTAAACATCCATCGGATTCACAACGAATGACAAAGTATTCCCCGAGTTCGGGTGGTACTCAAACATCCTGTCGGAATCACGACTAATGACAAAGCATAACCCAAGTTTGAGCAGCACTTAAACATCCATTGGATATTTTTAATCAATCGGACATTGAATCGTAGCAGCGATCGAGTTATTACCCTGTATTGCGGCAACGTTTCGTGAATCGTGTGTTTTCAGACTGTTTATACTATAACTAACGTACAAATTGAAATTGAACGTCGAACAAACGCACAGAATCAAGTCCCAATGCCTGCTATTTATACACAAATTTGACACAGCTTACGGACCGTAAGCCTTATCCCTTACGGTCCGTAAGGGACACCTGTTTTCCATAGGGTAGCCACGTTCTGGACTAGCCTTGCTGACTTGACGGTTTCGTCAAATTCAATTTTGACAACGTTTTATGTAGATAACCGTAACTAGGGTTTACCCCCCCTGAGTTTTAGGGGCCCTGATCCTGCTTCTGATTGTTCTGAAATTTGTAGGGTTTGTGCAGGATTACTTGGGTGTCTCAATTAGGGTTTAAGTTTTATTAAAAATAGAGTAGGTTCAAAATACAATGTATTTTTATAATTTAATTATTTAAACGGTTCCTGGACCCGTCCAGGTACTTCATATTTTTAGTAATTAACTTACCCGTAATCTAACCGTCTAATAATATAAATTTTGGTCCACCATACTTTTCATCTTTCCCAAGTTTTTCGTTTCGTTCTAAATTTTGTGAGTTAACGCACCGCAACGTGCGTGTGGGGTTCAACATTTTTTCGTATATTTTTTTCCCGTTTGACTAGCTCGTCGTGTCACATCTATTTTTCTGTGTTTGACAAGTTCGTCCAACACGCGAGTCCTGGATGAACTTAGTTATTTTTTTCTATATTTTACGTTTCGGTTTAATTTGTCAGCAACGAGCGTGCGTGATTCAAAGATTTTACGTCTGCTTTTCGTTCGACGTTATTTTTTTCCCATTTTTATTTATTTTGTTTTTACGAGCTTTTCCGGTGTTGATGGTCGCTGACAATGGTATATCATTGCTACTACTTAACACAGTTTTATGACAACCGCTGCAACGCATGGACTTAATACTAGTATGTATATATATATAGGGAGAAGATCATGCGAGAACCACCTCTTATTGCGAGAACCGCGAGAACCAATGTGAACACAACCAAAAATGCCTAAAAATAGCTAAAAATCACACAAATTTTTTTTTCTAATATTTTTTATATAAAAATCGCTACTTTTCGAAGCCAAAAAAAGGTCACTAAAAGTAGCGATTTGAGCATAAAAAATATTAAAAAAATTTAGATTTTTTTTAGATTTTTTTTAGATTTTTTTAGGTTTTTTGGGGGTTTAGTTTTTAGCATTTTAGCTTGGGGGGGTGGGGGAGGGGGGGTTTAGGTTTTTTTTTTGGGGGGGCGGGGGGGGGGGGGGGGAGGGGGGTTTAGGTTTTGGGGGGGGGGGGGTTAGGTTTTTTTTAGGTTTTTTGTGGGTTTTAGTTTTTAGCATTTAGCTTGGGGGGGTGGGGGTTAGGTTTTTTTAGGTTTTTTTTTAGCTATTGTAGGTTGTGTTCACATTGGTTCTCGCGGTTCTCGTAATAAGGGTGGTTCTCGCATGAGCTCCTCCCTATATATATACAGGGGAATGTTCATTTGAGAAGAAAATTTTATTGAGAAGAAAAAGAATAAAAGGGTATAATTGTAAAACATTAAATAGTTTTTTTTTCTCATCTCATTTATTATTATGTTTGACTAATTAATTAGTCATTAAGACTATAATCCTCCACACTAAATATTTTTGCCTACACACATCAAAAGTTATCCTACACATTTCGAAATTTATCATACACATATTGAAATTTATCCTACACGCCTCGTATTTATCCTACACTTTAAATGAATTTTTATTTTTATTTTTTGTGAAAAATATATATCTTAAAAATAAGTTACAAATTTAATATAGTTAGTTATTAAAGATGAAACTACCAATTAATGATGTATGTAAGTTTACTAATATACCCTTATAGTTACATTAAGTACAAATATTAAATGAAGTCTAATGAAGCATTCCTATTGGTTGAAATTTCTTCTTTTTTCTTCTTATAAAGAATTTCTTCTCATTTGAACCCTCCAGTGGAGGGTTCAAATGAGAAGAAAATTTTTGTAAGAATAAAAAAGAACAATCTTCAACCAATAAGAATGATTCTTTTTACTTCATTTAATTTTTGTCTTTAATATAGGTGTAAGGGTATATTGGTAAAACTATATAGATCATTAATTGTTAGTCTTCCTTTTTAATAGCTAACTAAATTAAAATTGTAACTTATTTTCAAAAAAAAAAAATATTTTTTCAAAGAAGAAAAAAATTATTTTAAAGTGTAGGATAAAGTATGAGGTGTGTAGGATGAATTACGAGTTGTGTAGGATAAATTTTAGTATGTGTAGGATAAATTTCAAAAACGTGTAGGATAAATTTTGATGTGTCTAGGCAAAAATTTTAGTGTGTAGGATGATAGTCTTTATTACTAATTAATTAGTCAAAAATAATAATAAATGAGATGAGAGAAAAACTATTTAATATTTTACAATTGTACCCTTTGTTCTTTTTCTTCTCAATTTAATTTTCTTCTCAAATGAACCTCCCCCTATATATATATATATATATATATATATATATAGGGAAAGGTTAAAATGAAAAACACCTCTAGTTGCGAGAACCGTAGGAACCACTTATCAACCACTGTTCTTTTGTGATGGATGGTTGAGATTAAAAGAGAAAAAACATTTTAAAATCTTTTTATCTTATTATGTTTTTAATATTCTAATATCATAAGGGTAGAATAGTAAATTTACTTTTTTTGTCTTATTTATTAATTGTTTTTTTTTATTAATTTTTGTCTTAATTAAGTTTTTTAAAAGGGTATACAAATCAGATTTTTTTACAAAAAAAACTATTTTTTTTAGATTTTTTTACATAAAACAAATTCTTTTACGAGTTTAAACATTTTTACAAAAACAAATTTTATTACGGGTATACAAATCAGATTTTTTTACAAAAAAAAAACAATTTTTTTACTGGTTTAAACTTTTTTTACAACTCGGTTTTAAAACAATTTTTTACGGTTTTAAAACATTTTTTACGACCCGATTTTAAAACATTTTTTTTATCGGTTTAAACGTTTTTTACGACCCGATTTTAAAACAATTTATTTACGGGTTTATATTTTTTTACGCCAAATTTTTTTACGGTTTTAAACTTTAAAAAAACAGATTGTTTTACAAAAAAAACAATTTTTTTTAGATTTTTTTTACAAAAAACAATTTTTTTATGGGTTTAAACTTTTTTACAAAAAAAAAAACAAAAAAACTTTTACGCCAAACAAAAAAAATTACAATTTTTTTTTTACAAAAACATTTAAAAAAAACAAAAAAAAATTACGCCAAACATCTTTTTACGCCCTGACCCCGATTTCGGGTTTACGAAATTTGAGAATCCTAACAAACGATCTCACCCAAAAATCACGACTCAGTAGATGTCTCAGATAAGTTGAACTTATCATCATCGACTGAAAAAAACATAAAAACCAACAACAAAAATCAAAACCATGTGTGGATCTTGAAAAAAAAAACCGAGTTTGGCTCAAAGTTTCCAATAATCATGGCTGCAAAGTGGGGTTGCGGGTTCAAAAACCTACCCTACACCATCCTTGCCATGCCATCATCATCAATTGTCGGAAAACATGTTTCGAACTATCATTGCCAATAATTTTTTTTTTCAACTATCAACAAGGACTCCAGAAGGAAACAAATATTTAGACCCACTTTGAAGAGTAGAATAAATCAACTCAAGAACTATCGATTCAGAGAATCACGACCAAGAAATCTGTTGCATATGTATATACAAGTTATAAGGAAATAAAATAGATCAGATCAATCATATCTATCCATTAAAAAAATGTCCAAAGGGAGGAAGACTCACAGAAAGAATCACACACAAATTACAGCTGTGATTCATACCAAAAATCAATCGGCAAAACCAACCCCACGTCTCCGCACCACCGGAACTACTGGCGCCACCGGAACCACCATCACCCCCACCTCTACCCCACCAAACCCCAACGTCGCCGCCAAACCCCAACGCCACCACCACCAACATTGTCGCTACCACCTCCGCCCCACACCATCACAACCAGTCATAAAAACCACCACCACCGGTAAGTGAGCAAGAGAGAGAGAGAGAGATGGTTTTCCAGAGATGAGAGAGAGAGAGAGAGAGAGAGAGAGAAAAGAGATGTGTTTGGCAATCTCTGACTTTAATGCAAAGGGAGGCGGCGAGTTCATCAACTCCGGCGGCGAGTTCATCAACTCGAGAGGACGGCGAGTTCATCCGGGTCGGCAACCTGTTTGGCAACATGTTTCAGATCTGATTATTTTGAAGATGATGGTGGTGAACGAGTTTGAGAGAGAGAGAGAGAGAGAGATGAGATGAGGGATTTCAATTTTGGGGGTATGATGTGAGAAAAAGTCTGAAGACTTTAAAGACATACAGAGACAGATTTGACATTTTGAGTAAATTACTAAATTAACCTTTGGGTTTTAAAATATTAGTGTATACGTGGCATTGTCTGATTAGTGGAGAGTGCTTCTTACGATTCTCGCAACTGGGGTGGTTTTCATTTGCACTGGTCCCTATATATATATATATATATATATGCTAGAAGAGTCCCCGCGTGATGCAGTGGATAACACATGCACAGTCAGGGTGTGTATGGTTCGGCTGGTTTAACTATTACCCTCAACCGAAACCAAAATTGAAGATATCCATTAGGTCTATTTTATCAACCAATTGGTTTTCGGTTAACAAGTTCGGTTTATTTGGTTAGATTAACGATTTTTTTTAAATTTTTTTAATTTGGATTAATAGGCAAAACCAAACTTGGGCTAAAACTTTTGCTTAGAAATACATAAATTGAGGTTTAAATACATGAAATGAAAGTATAAATACTCAAAACAGGAGTATAAAATACATGAAATGAAGGTATAAAATATGAAATACATGACACGGGTATAAAAGCTGGAAATATATGAAAATATGAATGGTTCGGTTCAGTTAATTTTGATTAAACGAGGGTACAAAAAACTGAATTTTTTGGTTAAGTCGGTTTTTGGTTAATCATCTATCAGTTAATGCAGTTTTTGGATGATTTCAATTTGATTTCGTCTGTTTTAGTTCTGTTTCGGTTAAGTATTAAGTTATTGCTCACCCTAGACACTGTTGATCTTGTAACATATCATTTTTTTCTATATCAATGCTATACTAAAATTAAAGAGAAGAAAATATTCGCTTTTAGGGCGTAAGTTAGAAAAAATATATCAATGTACGAAAAAAGTTAATACCGTTTAAATTAAATGCATATGTGTAGTAGTTATTATTATTTTTTTATAAATTGAAAATAGCGAGTTTTAGGGAAAATTGAAAAAAAGTGTATGTTTTTAGGCTTTTTAGGTAATTTGTTGGTTTTCTCATTTAAACTAGTTTTTCATAATTCGTCCCCTATATATATAGGGTGGGAGTTGGGTACAAAGTCTTTTTTTTCCTACAAAGTGTAAAAAATCATAAAACACCATTATGTCAACCATAAAACATACTCAAAACCCACAAATAATAGAGTGAAGATTACAAAAACACCATATTTGTGGGTTTTGTTTTGTGTTTTGGATGATAAGACTTTAATTATCGAATGACTAACATTAGTTTGTTTTATGTTGATTATCATGTTGTGTTTTATATTCATAGTTCTACGATAATGTGTTTGAAGTTTGTATGGACTATTAGGGTTTGAATATGGTATTTTAGTAAGCTTCACTCTGTTATTTATAGGGTTTGAGTGTGTTTATAGCTGAAATTGTGATGTTTTCTGACTTTGTACACTTTTTAGGAAAAATGGACTTTGTAGCCGAACCTCACCATATATATATATATATAGTGTTGGGTTATATGGAAAACCCTATCTTTTTGAGAAAACCTTGGAAACCCAACCTCATCCATTGATTTTGTTTCATCCAAGTAGATCAATGGTTGAGCTTCTTTTGGTGTCTTTTACATTTAAATAAAACCATAAATTATACACAAGTAAAGGAGAAGGGCATTTAAGGTATTGAAAATCTGACTTTTCTCTCACATACATCAACTTTATTTCTCTTACACACATGTTATCTCTCTCTCCTCTCTCCTCTGTTTCAATCAAGATCATAATGAACACCAAACACAAGTTTAGATCTTCAAGTTCAGATCTACATCATGTGAAAAGAGAAAATGTTTGAAGATTGTTGTTTTAGAGAGAGAACGATGACAGGATGAAGGTTTTTAGGGAGAGGAATTTGTTGTTTTAGAGAGAGAAACAACAATCTTCATCATGTTCATCTATAACACCAAGAACACACATACAAGTGTGTGAGAGAGAAAAAGTTTGAAGTTGTTGTTTTAGAGAGAGAACGATGGCACAATGAATGTTTTTAGAGAGAGAAAGTTGATGTTTTAGATAGAGAAACAACAATCTTTATCACAAAGACACACGCACAAGTGTGTGTGAGAGAAGAAGGTTTGAAGATCTTCTTCGTGTTCATCGGACAGTTCTAGATCCTGTAAGTGTTCTTGAAATATCATTTCACACTTGATTTTTTGTTGAAATGGTTGTTAATATGTTTTTATGGGCTGAAAGTCTTCTAGTAATGGTTAATGTTCATGTATTTTAAATAAATCGAAAACTTTAGGATGAGATTTTGAACGAGTTTTTTGTTGGTTTGGTTGCTTGTTTGGGGATTTTGATCTTAACAATAATTGTTTTTTTGTTGGTTTGGTTGCTAGTTTGGGCTTTTGATCTGAACAGTAAGTGTTTTTTTGTTGGGTTGTTTGATTTACAGAAACAGACCCATAACATGTGTTAAGCACCTGTTAGAATGATATATAACGTGTGTTGATTTACAGAAACAGATCCATAAAGATATTCAATTGACAAGCTGGATGGATGTAGGCGACGTTAATGCGGGGACATTGAATAAGTCACATCTTTTGGGAAAGAACTCTTCGTTCATTTATAACATGTGTTAGTGGTTCATGCTGTAACAGAACACCATAATGTAACCTGACATGTAGTATAACATGTGTTAAGCCCCTGATAGAATGATATATATCGTGTGTTAACCTTTGTTAATTAAAAAAAACAAGAAATATCTATTTTATTTTTACTGATGTTTAAAATATCCGATAATGTGGATACCGAGCGTAACACTTGTACAAGTATTACATGTACAAGTTAGTATGTAACGTGTAATATTAAACGAGCCATTTATGGTAACACATGTACCGGTAATTTTGGAATATATAATATGAAACAGGTCATTTGTTGTGCACATTTTGGAATATATAACATGTGTTAAGCCTCTGTTATAATCTTTTTGTAAGTTTAACTTTAGGGCCTTAACACTGATGTACTTGTTTTGTTCATAGGTGAATGGATGTCTATGTTCAAAATAAAGATGGTTATCAAGACGCAAAGCGTAGCTAGATTTTTTAACCTTTATGATAGTTTTTGGATCATCTTTATATATTTAAGTTTGTATAAACATTTTTGTTACCTTTAAGTATGATTGTAATGCGTGCAATTACTAACAACCCATGATGACAAGTGACTTTTGTTTTGATTAACATTTGTAAATGTTGGTCACTTCATTCCTTTGGTACACATGTGTTACATACGTTGAAAAGGCAACGTTACATATGTAACAATGGTCGTTACATATGTAACAATGGTTGTTATATATGTAATATATTTAATGAAAAATAATAAACTACTATTAAACGTATGAGCTATTGAATATCACCCTGTATGCAAGATATATTACCCCGAAGTGTAACACATGTTACAACATATAAGACAAAGTAGATCATGCCCTACATTCAACAATGTAACACTTCTTACCCCGAAGTGTAACACATGTTACAATAGTATATGCACATCATAGTGTTACAATCAGTATATGCACATCATAGTGTTTTGCAAACCACTTTCATATACATTAATACAAGTCGGGTTACAACAAAGATTACAATGGATGCTTAACACATGTTATCATATGTATACAAGTCGGGTTACAACAAGATTACAATATTAACTAAGCCCACCATTAAACCCATCGCCTCCGTCGACTGTTTTCACCCTTATCACATGTTAAGCAACTACATGTTCCAAGTAATATCTATGTTAACACACGTTATATATCATTCTAACAGGGGCTTAACACATGTTATACATGAACACATGTCAGGTTACATCATGGTGTTCTGTTACAGCATTACCACTAACACATGTTATAAATGAACGAAGAGTTCTTTCCCAAAAAATGTGACTTATTCAATATCTTTTTTTAACACATGTCCCCGCATTAACGTCGCCTACATCCATCCAGCTTGTCAATTGAATATCTTTATGGGTCTGTTTCTGTAAATCAACACACGTTATATATCATTCTAACAGGGGCTTAACACATGTTATGGGTCTGTTTCTCTATTATAACACACAAAAACAGTTACTATTCAGATCAAAAGCCCAAAACAAAGCAACCTAACCAACAAAAAACAGTTACTATTCAGATCAAAATCCCCAAACAAGCAACCAAACCAACAAAAAAACAGTTACTATTCAGATCAAAATCCCCGAACAAGCAACCAAACCAAACACAATTTTTTAACATAAAAATGATTTTAACACAAAAATAATTAATCCATGGATCAAAATCAACAAGTTTGAAACCAAAACAAGTAATCCATGGATCAAAATTAAAATTTATAAACACCATTATTGATTGCTGGAGACATAAATCAACACAGAAGAATGAAAACCAAACTAAAATCAATAGCATTGAAATATTATTTGTAACACCTCGAAAATTTGTGTCCAATGAAATAACGACACGTGTCGTGCAAGACAAAAGTGTTATAAACTCGGATCTAGTCAAAGATGTATGGTAAGATTTAAAAGCGTTGACATGTTAATTAAATACCTCTGAACGACCTAATTATAAATCCCAAAACCCTAATCTATATTATAAACATCTGATATACATTCAAATCCGGTAATTACTAGTAATAATTGATTCATATTTGCAAGAGTGGGATCCTATGAGGATATGCACGACAAACCTTCGTTTATGGCTTTTCGTTAAAGTCCAAGACAATATTACAACATGGTAGGGTGGACATAGCTGTTCAACCATGATCTAAAGGTCCCATACTGATAATTCATGGCCCAAAATCGTAATACACTAGTTGCCTGTTCGAAGCTTGAAAGGTTAAATTTTTTGCCTTCTGGTAAAGGCTTACGGACCGTAAAGGTCCTGCCTTACGGTCCGTAAGGCATCCCCAGTAACAGAAAGTTGAACAGGGCCTGTTATGAACGAGTAACCGACTTACATTACCCTTTTTCACCACTAAGGGCTGCCTAAACTGGTTTATAGGCTTAGGAGGACACTTGTTTACATCTGGGACAAATTCTAGGCTTGCTTGGCATGATCTAGTGAGATCAAACTCACTATATAAGGCCCCTCATGTTACAACATTTTGATCATGCTTTCCATCTGCATTTGTGGAACTTCCTGAGCATAAGATCAGTCCCCAAACATCTCTGGTCGTGCATTAGACCTTGGTAAGTACCCTTGACCTTCCTTAATTGAGTTTTGCTTAGTTATTAGCTTAAAAGTCAAACCCTCGTAATTAAGGTTTGACTTATCGATTAATCATTAATGGTCTGATGTTTAGTCAAATTGATAGTAGTTATAAGTTGGTATTTATGTGGGCAATAAACCCTTAAAGGGACACCCTCTGATTCCCGCTCTAACTAGATCATTTGTCGGGTCAAAGTTATTTATAAAAAGTCAACAAGAACTTAATTTTTGAATTAACGCATAATTAACAATGTAGAAGGCGTGCAACCTATTTTATCACTCATATAACTTGTTAATTAGTATAAGAACTGGTCTAAGCTTGTTGATCCGACAATTTTCTGTTTAGGCTCGGTTCGGAACCGAAAGTCGCAAAACTTTGACTTTTGCTTTGACTTCAGTTCTGACCTAATTTAGATGGATTTAGAAATGCCTTAGAGCTCCGTTAGGACCAACTAGTATGATAGTATAACCCTCTGCGTTTATACTACTTGACTCATTGTTTGTCCGATTCATTTACACGTTTCCATTAATTGCTTAATGTTGACCATAATGCCCTTTTGACCATAAAACGAGAATTTTGGAAATGTGAGAGGACAATAATATTTGTTACTCATTTATAAACATGTCCCTAAAGTTTCATATCAGTTCGAGGTCCAGAATAGGAGTAATGCTAAATAGCGCATTTAAAAAGCTTTTTGTTAATTAAACGGCGCAATTAGCATAAAGCCTATCTAAACCCAATTTTTTACACCAAACCTTTTACCCACGGATGTAATATAATATTTTGGGATTTTTGAAGATTTTTAATTATTTTTAAACTGATCATAACCTAAGGTTATGGCCTTGATTCGGTAAATACCAATTATACCCTTTTTGTGTATAACATGACTTTTACATAATATTTTGACACCAATTCAGTTTCTATTGATTTTATATACTAAATGAAGTATTTTGAACTTTATAACCTGATCAGAAAACTCAGATTTCCTGTATAACCCGGAAATCGCTTAAAATCGCTTTTTACGCGTATTAAACACCTAGTATGGGTTTAAAACCATTTTGTCATATAAGACTTATCACCGACTGATATAACCTGATAAATTAAGTTATTTTACTGATTTATTCAGACCTGAATCTCAGAATTTCATTTAATCTCTTTTATAATCTTTAAAATGACCAAAATACCCCTACGGGGCTTAAATTAAGATTAAACTCGTTTTGGGCATAATGGAAGATATCCTACTGATATCACAACCTATTTAAAGCATATTAACTTAGGAAACCTGTAAATGACTCTCATGGTTACCCGTTACGCCTCTTGCGCGTTCGGTTCGGTTTATGTAACTAGTTTGCATAAATTAGCCGAAACGGGTCGAACCTTATCGTTTTTATCTCAAAATCCAGAATGTGTTTAGTTTACCCATATTATACAAGTCTTAAAACTTGTTGGGTCTAAACCACATTCTATTCCGGTCTTCGCTTAATCACACGTTCGAACCATATCTTCCTTTAAAACTAACCGGTCTAAGCTTAAGCTTAACTAAAGACCGTTAGGATTCTAATAGGTTATTATAAACCTTCGTTCCAGAATAGGAGACCCGGTAAAAGCTACTTGCACTTGCTTATTGTGAACATTACTTGCAAAGGTAAATACTTTTAACTTATTTTCCCTATACGGGCTTGGGGTATGGTATATAAAATACCGCTTGGTCGGGCATTGAATCTTTAATCGAATAGAGGTTAATTCATTGAGATGTCCCGTTTGGAAATGTTTTGTTTGCTTAAAGCCTTTGGGGGGTTAATGACCATGTCCCGGATATCCTTGGCATCATCTTACGAGATGGCCACGACCTGAGCACGGGGTGTAGGCGTACACCCGTCAGTGCATAAATAAATAATGTGGTGTGTCTATTGATCTTTAACCCGGTCTACGGATCGGGTTACTGAACGCATAAGGAACATGTAATTCTTTTACAAGATTATATTCAAATAATTATCCCAAGTTATAAAAAGTTTGTGCCACGTGCATTCAAATCAATTTTATTAAACCTTTTCAAAATAAGTCAGTTAATTGTATTTACCAGTGTAAACTGACGTATTTTCTCAAAAAGGTTAAGTGCAGGTACTACTCGAAATAGGCTGGCTTTCTCCTAACATCCACAATAAGTCTCGCAAGCTTGGATGACATAAAACTGTTGAACAATGTTTCCTTTTTATTTTTGATCCACCTGTGGATTACTTTCAACTATTTGTGATACTTAATATTACAATACTATTTGGTTGAAATGAATCTATCTTTTGCTTCCGCTGTGCATTTAAATATTGTGTTGTTTGACTATAATGGTATCAACTACGTCACGATACTCCCCTACCGGGCCCACCGGTAAAATGTGGAAATATCAGGGTGTGACAGGTTGGTATCAGAGCCAACATTGAGTGAATTAAACACTAGCCTTTTGTGTTTAATCTCAATGACACAATTGCACATACTCGAGTCTAGACAAGAACTTAGGACGATTCCAAATTTTGCTTTATTTTGTCCTTTATTGTTTTTGTTGTTTATTTCAATTGTATTGACAGGAAATATGCCACCAAGATTCCGAAGAGGAGGACGAGGTAAGGGGCCAATCATCGCCCCCAACGATCATGAAGCCGGGCCTTCACACCGGCGAACTCCTTCTACCACTATGAGTGCCGATCCTCAGGGAAACTGGAGGAACCATTTGGAGCCTGCTAGACGGTCTGTCTCGCACAGCTCAACGCCTCCCTATCGTCACTCCTTTGGGCCGCATTCATAAAACGAGCCCGAAGACTCCCGCCATTCCTTCTTACCATTACAGCGATCCGTTTCGCACCGTTCTTTTGGCGACCCCACTCCTGTCTTTCAGGGCCGGTTCAACCCGGCGAACTATATCAAAGAACCAGTGGGATTTAACCCACTAGGACCTGAAGACCACTTCTCAGGAGACAATGCAATGGACATGGACGAGGACACGGATCCCGTCGAGCCTGCAAGCGGGACCCCCAACCATCCTATCGAGATCTCTAACGGATCATCCTTCCATGGATCACCCTACGGTGGTCCAGACAGTTACCAAGCGAGGTTTAACCAGTATGAGTGGTATTTTACACCCTCTCATAACCCACAGCAGCAACAGCAGCAGGATCTCTCAGAGGATTCGTGTTTCGTGGCAGTCACGCCACCGCCACCACTGCCACCAGTTCATCAAGCACCTCCAGAACCACCAAGACGTAGGAGGACAGGCGCACGAATATCCACGCGAGGAGGGGATTTTCACTTTAGCACTCCCCATCCCTCAAGTGGCAGTCACTATCCGCCACTGCATGAAGACCCACAAATGGGTGGGCCCTCAAACCCAATTCCAGAGGTGAATTCTGCACCAGTTGCACCACTACCGCCACCATTGGGTTTTGACAACCCGATTCCTACATACGCCGGTTCAACAGCGTACAATCCGTTTGAGCAGCCGGCTCACACTCATTATAACTATGCTGAAGCCGACCCGTACCTTGTAGCGGCAAACTACAACGCCCTTCATCCCAAAGGACCATATGGAGCCCCTTGGGGAGTGGGATATCCAACTCATGGGTATCAAGTACCTGCTCGACCACCGATTCGGCAACAGTCGCAGCCACCACGATTTTCCCCACCGGAACAGGAGGAAATCCTCCAAAGACTAAGTTGGGTGGAGCATGAATTTCAAGAAGAACGTAGGAACAACAGAGGATTCCTCAAGGGCCTAGCAAGCTTGTTAAAGGGGAAGAAGAAGAGGGATCATTAAATCCCTGTATGTATTGTTGTATTTCCTTATTTCAATCAAGTCCCTGCGTGGACATTCACCTTTGTACTTAGTCCCTGGGTGGACTTGTCTTTTTAGTCCTTGCGAGGACATCTGTTTTAGTACTTGGTCCCTGCGTGGACTTGTATTTCGGTTTAGCCCCTGCGTGGGTAAGTTATTCTGTTAAAAGTCCCGTTTAGGGCAATGTGTACTCCTTTAATGTTTAATGGAATGTTAAGTTTATAAATTTCATTTTTGTCATTATATGCATAAATATATTATACATGAAATAAATAAATCAAAGATCATTCCTTTTAAAAAATAATATGCCTATTAAATATTAAATAAGAATCTTAAAGGTATAACCTAGCCTGCATGTCATTATAAGACGTGGCCAAGATAGTAAGACCTGTTTAAAAAGATTCAAATCCCTGTTAACATCTGAAAACATGTTAACGCTCCTGGCAGACGTGATTCGTTAAAATCACACACGTCATTCTTATAGTAGGATTCTTCAAAAGATTCTTATCCTAACCTGATGATCTATAAATCATGGGTCTAAATCATCAATTAAGATGATCATATATTAAACATCCATTGGTGATATAGTGCCTACGGGCCATACTCATTGTCATATAGGACAAAAGACAGTAGTAGTCTACGACTCCCTGTCAGAAAAAGGTACAGAACTATGTTCAAACCTTCATGCTTTGATTCTCTGAAATCATGGCTTATGATTTAAAAATGTCCCTGTGACTAGGCATTTTGTGCTACTAATAATACTGTTATTGTTTTATAAATAGGATAAATTAAAATAAAAATCCTAAATAAATATGATTAACAAATTAACCCAATATGGTCTGTGTTTACCATGGTTAATGAATTGCCATAAAAGACAATCCCGTAATAAACCATTGTCAATATCTTATGTAACAGTTCTAACTACATGGCTGACTCGGATGAGATCAACAGTCACCCCAGAGAGGATCATGACAATACCCGAATTAACATAGCGGGTGCAGAACTGCAAGCATTGATAGACAATGCTGTTACGAAAGCCATAGAGCGGCAGTATCAGGAATATAGCGGGACTCGGAGTAGAACCCTATCCGCACCGCATTCCAAGCCTAAGACTCATTCTGAGGCTCACAGCAAGCCACCACCCTCTAAGAAGGAAGAGCCAAAGAAAAACAATGACGATCGTCACTTTTCTAATCAGCAAAGTGTTCCATCTCAAAAGATCGTACTGAACCAAGGACCCCGTAACAAGGGTTGCTCCTACAAGTATTTTGTTTCATGCAAACCCAAGGATTTCACTGGGGAGAAAGGAGCTATAGACTGCATGACATGGTTGGATGAGATGGACACCGTGGTTGATATCAGCGGGTGCGCTGATAAGGATGTGGTAAAGTTCGGGTCTCAGTCATTCAAGGGGGAGGCATTAGCTTGGTAGAGATCTTTGATCCAGGCTACGGGGAAAATCCCATTGTACAATCTGAAATGGGATCAGTTTATGACATTGATTAGAGAAAACTACTGCCCTCAGCATGAGGTAGAAAAGATTGAATCTGATTTCTTATCCTTGGTTATGAAGAACCTTGACTGTCAGGCCTACCTTACCAGTTTCAATACAATGTCAAGGTTGGTTCCTTATCTGGTGACGCCGGAACCCAAGAGGATAGCTCGTTTCATCAGAGGTTTAGCCCCCGAGATTAAGGCCAGCGTGAAGGCCTCTAGACCAGCTACTTTTCGGTCTGCAGCTGATATATCATTGTCCCTTACTCTGGACGCGGTCAGGCAGAGATCGCTAAGAAACACTGACGTTGAGAAAAGGAAGCGTGAGGATGACAACTCACGACTATCGGATAAGAGACATAGGGGAAACGATGACGACAGAAAGAGTTCTGGATCCAAGAAAGATGGTCATCAGTCAGGAGATAAGCCCAAATGTAAAATCTGTAAGAAGCACCATTTCGGGAAGTGCAGACTTGAGTCGAAATCCCAGTCACAGCCAAGAGCATGTGGGATCTGCAAGTCTTCTGAGCACAAGACCTTAGACTGTAAGAAAATCAAGGATGCTACGTGCTACAGCTGCAACGAAAAAGGGCACATCAAATCCAATTGCCCAAAGATCGCTAAGAAAGCTGAGGATGGGAAAAAGACCAATGCTAGGGTCTTTAGAATGGATGCAAAGGAAGCTGTCCAGGACGACAATGTTATCACAGGTACCTTCCTCATAAATGATGTCTATGCAAGAGTACTTTTTGATTCAGGCGCTGATAAGTCATTCTTAGATAATAAGTTTTGTGAATTGTTGAAATTGCCTGTTAAAACCTTAAGTGTGAAATATGAGGTGGAATTAGCTGATGGAACCATAGAAACCGCCTCAACCGTGTTAGACGGATGTGTTATATCCATTAGGAACCACTCTTTTCCATTGTCTTTACTTCCTTTGAAATTAGCTGGTTTCGATGTAGTAATAGGCATGGATTGGTTGTCTCGCAACCAAGCCCAGATCGTTTGTGCTAAGAAGCAAGTGATTGTCAGAACTCCTCATGGCGAGCCTTTGACAATCCAAGGAGATACTAAGTACGGAATGCCTGAGCAAGTGTCCATGCTCAAGGAATCAAGGTGTTCGACGAAGGGTTGTGTTATCTACATGGCACAAGTAACCATTTATAAACCTAAGCCTAAGATCGAAGACATACCCATTATCTCTGAATATCCAGAAGTATTCCCTGAAGAACTACCTGGTTTACCCCCAGATAGGCAAGTGGAGTTCAGGATTGACATTATTCCTGGAGCAGCACCTGTTGCAAGAGCACCTTACAGATTGGCACCAACGGAGATGAAAGAGTTGAGAACTCAACTGGATGATTTGTTGGCAAAGGGATTTATTAGACCTAGCTCATCTCCTTGGGGAGCACCAATCCTGTTTGTGAAGAAAAAGGATGGATCAATGCGTCTGTGCATCGATTATTAAGAACTTAACAAAGTTACGGTTAAGAATCGGTATCCATTGCCCAGGATCGACGACTTGTTCGATCAACTTCAAGGAGCGAGTTACTTTTCCAAGATCGACTTAAGGTCTGGATATCATCAACTGAAGGTCAAGAATGAAGATGTACATAAGACTGCATTTAGGACTCGTTACGGTCATTACGAGTTCTTAGTGATGCCTTTTGGACTCACTAATGCACCAGCCGCATTCATGGGTCTCATGAACCGCGTCTGCAAGCCCTACAAGGATAAATTTGTCATCGTCTTCATCGATGATATTCTTATTTACTCGAAGAATCAAGCTAACCATGAGAAGCACCTCCATTGCATTCTGAAACTGCTTCATCGAGAAAAGCTCTACGCCAAATTCTCTAAGTGTGAATTTTGGCTTTGTGAAGTCCAATTTCTTGGACATGTGGTTAGTGAACGCGGAATCCAGGTAGATCCCGCTAAGGTTGAGGCTGTCATGAATTGGCAAGATCCGAAGACGCCTACAGAAATTCGCAGTTTCTTGGGATTGGCAGGATACTACAGGCGCTTTATTGAAAATTTTTCAAGGATTGCTGCACCCCTAACTTCTTTGACTAGGAAGGATATTAAGTTCAACTGGAGATCCAAGCAACAAGAATCCTTTGATATCCTTAAGCAGAAGCTAAGCAATGCTCCTGTTTTGACATTGCCTGAAGGTACCGAAGAATTCGTGGTCTACTGCGACGCATCACACACTGGCATGGGATGTGTGCTTATGCAGAAAGGCAAGGTTATTGCCTATGCTTCACGTCAGTTAAAGGTGCATGAAAAGAATTACACCACCCATGACTTGGAGTTGGGTGCCGTTGTATTTGCGCTAAAACTTTGGAGGCACTGTTTATACGGTATCAAGTGTGTAATCTATTCTGATCACAAGAGCCTCCAGCACCTGTTTAACCAAAAGGATTTAAACATGAGGCAACGACGTTGGATGGAAACTTTGAATGATTATGATGGTGAGATAAGATACCATCCTGGCAAGGCGAATGTAGTCACCGATGCCTTGAGTCGAAAGGAAAGAGTGAAGCCTATAAGAATCAATGCCAAGAGCATTGAGATAAAGAATGGTTTGAATGAAAGGTTGTTAGCTGCGCAGAAGGAAGCTGTACTGGAAGCTAACTATCCAAATGAAAAGCTAGGAGTAACTGAAGAACAATTATCCTATGGCAAGGACGGAATTCTGAGGTTAAACGGACGAATATGGGTTCCAGTTTATGGAGGACTTCGAAACGTCATCCTCCAGGAAGCCCACAGTTCTAAATACTCCGTTCATCCTGGAGCTGACAAGATGTACCAGGATCTGAAAGCAAATTTTTGGTGGATAGGCTTGAAGAAGTCTATAGCTACCTATGTAGCTAAATGTTTGACGTGTGCGCAAGTCAAAGCTGAACATCAGAAGCCGTCAGGTTTGCTACAACAGCCTGAACTTCCCACGTGGAAGTGGGAAATGGTGACAATGGATTTCATCACCAAGTTGCCAAAGACAAGGAAAGGAAATGATACTATATGGGTGATAGTAGACAGACTAACTAAGTCAGTACATTTCCTACCCATTAAGGAGACCTATAGCTCCGACATGTTAGCCCAATTGTATGTAGATAAGATTGTATCTCTGCATGGCGTACCAGTGTCTATTATCTCTGATAGAGATACTAGATACACGTCACATTTTTGGAAGAGTTTCCAACAATCTTTCGGCACGCGCTTAAATTTTAGTACGGCTTACCATCCTCAGACGGACGGCCAGAGTGAGCGTACAATCCAAACGTTGGAAGACATGCTTCGTGCATGTGTGATTGACTTAAGTGGTAGTTGGGATAACCACCTGCCATTAATCGAGTTCTCATATAACAATAGCTATCATTCGAACATTAAAGCCGCGCCTTTCGAGGCCTTGTACGGTAGAAAGTGCAGAACGCCCGTTTGTTGGGCGGAAGTTGGAGATGTCCAATTGACAGGACCTGAAATAGTCTTTGAAACAATGGACAAGATTGTCCAGATTCGTGACCGCCTGAAAGCTGCCAGGGATAGGCAGAAAAGCTACGCAGATCTAAACCGTAAACCTCTGAAATTCGAGGTAGGTGATAAAGTATTGCTTAAAGTATCACCCTGGAAGGGAGTAATGCGATTTGGTAAGAAAGGTAAGTTAAGCCCGAGATACATAGGACCATTCGAGGTCATCGAATGTGTCGGATCAGTTGCTTATAAGTTAAAATTACCTGAAGAGCTCAGTGGTATTCACAATGTATTCCACATCTGCAATCTGAAGAAGTGTTTCGCTGATGAATCACTATTCATACCACATACAGATGTGCACATAGAAGAGAGCTTGAAGTTTGTTGAAAAAACTGTGTCGATCGAGGATCGACAGGTTAAGAAGCTTCGAAGGAAGCATGTGCCAATAGTAAAGGTTAAATGGGATGCCCGTAGAGGTCCCGAGTACACATTGGAGGTTGAGTCCACAATGAAAGAAAAGTACCCTCATTTATTTCAGTAAATCTCGAGGTCGAGATTTCTTTTAAGGGGGTGAGGATGTAACACCTCGAAAATTTGTGTCTAATGAAATAACGACACGTGTCGTGCAAGAAAAAAGTGTTATAAACCCGGATCTAGTCAAAGATGTATGGTAAGATTTAAAAGCGTCGACATGTTAATTAAATACCTCTGAACGACCTAATTATAAATCCCAAGACCCTAATCTATATTATAAACATCTGATATACATTCAAATCCGGTAATTACTAGTAATAATTGATTCATATTTGCAAGAGTGGGATCCTATGAGGATATGCACGACAAACCTTCGTTTATGGCTTTTCATTAAAGTCCAAGACAATATTACAACATGGAAGGGTGGACATAACTGTTTAAGCATGATCTAAAGGTCCTATACTGATAATTCATGGCCCAAAATCGTAATACACTAGTTGCCTGTTCGAAGCTTGAAAGGTTAAATTTTTTTGCCTTCTGGTAAAGGCTTACAGACCGTAAAGGTCCTGCCTTACAGTCCGTAAGGCATCCCCAGTAACAGAAAGTTGAACAGGGCCTGTTATGAACGAGTAACCGACTTACATTGCCCTTTTTCACCACCAAGGGCTGCCTAAACTGGTTTATAGGCTTAGGAGGACACTTGTTTACATCTGGGACAAATTCTCGGCTTGCTTGGCATGATCTAGTGAGATCAAACTCACTATATAAGGCCCCTCATGTTACAACATTTTGATCATGCTTTCCATCTGCATTTGTGGAACTTCCTGAGCATAAGATCAGTCCCCAAACATCTCTGGTCATGCATTAGACCTTGGTAAGTACCCTTGACCTTCCTTAATTGAGTTTTGCTTAGTTATTAGCTTAAAAGTCAAACCGTCGTAATTAAGGTTTGACTTATCGATTAATCATTAATGGTCTGATGTTTAGTCAAATTGATAGTAGTTATAAGTTGGTATTTATGTGGGCAATAAACCCTTAAAGGGACACCCTCTGATTCCCGCTCTAACTAGATCATTTGTCGGGTCAAAGTTATTTATAAAAAGTCAACAGGAACTTAATTTTTGAATTAACGCATAATTAACAATGTAGAAGGTGTGCAACCTATTTTATCACTCATATAACTTGTTAATTAGTATAAGAACTGGTCTAAGCTTGTTGATCCGACAATTTTCTGTTTAGGCTCGGTTCGGAACCGAAAGTCGCAAAACTTTGACTTTTGCTTTGACTTCAGTTCTGACCCGATTTAGATGGATTTAGAAATGCCTTAGAGCTCCGTTAGGACCAACTAGTATGATAGTATAACCCTCTACGTTTATACTACTTGACTCATTGTTTGTCCGATTCATTTACACGTTTCCATTAATTGCTTAATGTTGACCATAATGCCCTTTTGACCATAAAACGAGAATTTTGGAAATGTGAGAGGACAATAATCTTTGTTACTGATTTATAAACATGTCCCTAAAGTTTCATATCAGTTTGAGGTCCAGAATAGGAGTTATGCTAAATAGCGCATTTAAAAAGTTTTTTGTTAATTAAACAGCGTAATTAGCATAAAGCCTATCTAAACCCAATTTTTGACACCAAACCTTTTACCCACTAATGTAATATAATATTTTGGGATTTTTGAAGATTTTTAATTATTTTTAAACTGATCATAACCTAAGGTTATGGCCTTGATTCGGTAAATACCAATTATACCCTTTTTGTGTATTAAATGAGTTTTACATAATATTTTGACACCAATTCAGTTGCTATTGATTTTATATACTAAATGAAGTATTTTGAACTTTATAAACTGATCAGAAAACTCAGATTTCCTGTATAACCCGGAAATCGCTTAAAATGGCTTTTTACGCGTATTAAACACCTAGTATGGGTTTAAAACCATTTTGTCATATGAGACTTATCACCAACTGATATAACCTGATAAATTAAGTTATTTTACTGATTTATTTAGACCCGAATCTCAGAATTTCATTTAATCTCTTTTATAATCTTTAAAATGACCAAAATACCCCTACGGGGCTTAAATTAAGATTAAACTCGTTTTGGGCATAATGGAAGATATCCTACTGATATCACAACCTATTTAAATGATATTAACTTAGGAAACCTGTAAATGACTCTCATGGTTACCCGTTACGCCTCTTGCGCGTTCGGTTCAGTTTATGTAACTAGTTTGCATAAATTAGCCGAAACGGGTCGAACCTTATCGTTTTTATCTCAAAATCCAGAATGTGTTTAGTTTACCCATATTATACAAGTCTTCAAACTTGTCGGGTCTAAACCACATTCTATTCCGGTCTTCGCTTAATCACGCGTTCGAACCATATCTTCCTTTAAAACTAACCGGTCTAAGCTTAAGCTTAACTAAAGACCGTTAGGATTCTAATAGGTTATTATAAACCTTCGTTCCAAAATAGGAGACCCGGTAAAAGCTACGTGCACTTGCTTATTGTGAACATTACTTGCAAAGGTAAATACTTTTAACTTATTTTCCCTATACGGGCTTGGGGTATGGTATATAAAATACCGCTTGGTCGGGCATTGAATCTTTAATCGAATAGAGGTTAATTCATTGAGATGTCCCGTTTGGAAATGTTTTGTTTGCTTAAAGCCTTTGGGGGGTTAATGACCATGTCCCGGATATCCTTGGCATCATCTTACGAGATGGCCACGACCTGAGCACGGGGTGTAGGCGTACACCCGTCAGTGCATAAATAAATAATGTGGTGTGTCTATTGATCTTTAACCCGGTCTACGGATCGGGCTACTGAACGCATAAGGAACATGTAATTCTTTTACAAGATTATATTCAAATAATTATCCCAAGTTATAAAAAGTTTGTGCCACGTGCATTCAAATCAATTTTATTAAACCTTTTCAAAATAAGTCAGTTAATTGTATTTACCAGTGTAAACTGACGTATTTTCTCAAAAAGGTTAAGTGCAGGTACTACTCGAAATAGGCTGGCTTTCTCCTAACATCCACAATAAGTCTCGCAAGCTTGGATGACATAAAACTGTTGAACAATGTTTCCTTTTTATTTTTGATCCACCTGTGGATTACTTTCAACTATTTGTGATACTTAATATTACAATATTATTTGGTTGAAATGAATCTATCTTTTGCTTCCGCTGTGCATTTAAATATTGTGTTGTTTGACTATAATGGTATCAACTACGTCACGATACTCCCCTACCAGGCCCACCGGTAAAATGTGGAAATATCGGGGTGTGACATTATTTCCTATAAACGTCCTTCTTTCTTTTGAAACAAAAATCAATGGTATTGAAAATTAAAAATCTTTTGGCAGCATTCTTAATTCTGGAAAAAATAAAACCAATTGTTAAGAACAAAAATAAAAGTAAATGGCAATTAATTATCAAAACCAACTTATTATTGAAAGGAAACTAAAACCAAAATGAAAATATTTTGACAGCATCTTGATTCTTTGATTTCTTTTATGAAAATAACAACATCAACGGCATAATCGTTGTACAAACCTGAAACATTTTCTTCATTGTCGTTGTCAAACTCGATGCTAAACTCTGGTAACATTAATTCAAGCATTGTTGGTGGAGGCTCCATGGTACATTAATGGTGGATCTCGTACTAAAGATCTTGTTTAAGAAGATGAAGAGGATTTGAAAATTTTCCCTTTTAAAATAAATAAGCTAAAAGAAATGGTGGTTGTACAATGATGTGAGATGCATTAATTAGAGTTGTCAAATCAAATGGGGATAAGATCTTTTGGGTTGGGAGGTTAAATGTAAAGTTACAATTATACCCTCAAAAGCAAAAAGTATAGTCAAGTTGTCTGTGTATACGTGGCTGATTGTAGGCCTTATGATGGGTTTCCAAGGTTTTCTCAAAATAGATGGTTTTCTCCCTAGCATTATCCTATCTATATATAGGGTGGGGTTCAAGAGTGAACAATAGTCCTTGTGTGAACCAAGTGAATAAATCTTGGCCATTGATTTAGATGATCTATAGTTTTATATCAATGGCAAGATTGTAATTATAATGTATGTAACTTTCCTATAAATAAAAACTAGAAGGGTATATTAGTCATTCAATTTCTTCTATCTCCTAAAAAAAGGGTGAATACATCAAACCCTATATACATTCGACGAACAAACAGAGGAAGAAGAAATAGATTATGTGCATTATTAATAGATCTATAGACTATTTATAGAACTGAACAAACTCTTGTACACAGATGTACAGTTTCTTGTAAAACAGGTGTTAACTTCATTGTACATAAGTGTACAGACTGTTTATAGAACTGCACTAACACTTATACACATATGTACAGTTCCTTGTAAAACAGGTGCAAAGTTCACTGTGCATTGGTGTACAGTTTCCTGTATATATGAGTACAATTTCAAGTGAAAAAGAAAGAATGAATAAGAAATTGTGTTGCGATCAGGGAAAGGGAAAACTGTCGATTAATTTATGGATGGATTACAATTGGAATCTTGTTATAATTTAAAAGATATATCAGATTCGCTAAAAAATAGGAATTGTAACTGATTTGGATTAATGAAAAATAATGAATTAATACTAATTTAAATGTAAAATTACAATCCTTTCCTTTTTAACTAAAAAATAAATGAATGAATGGTTAGGATTAGTTCACTAAGTTCACAAGCAAAGGGGTTGTTCATTAATGAACCTAACCCTATATATATATATAGAGTAGGGATCCTGCGGAAAGTGTGTTTTTCCTATAAAGTGTAGGAAGCGATCTGGGCCATTAGATGAGTGTGTTTAATGGCTTAGATCAAATGGATGGCATTTTCGTAATATCTGAGTTATATAATTAGAGACTTTTAACATAGTGAGGGTATTTTGGTAATTGGAAGTGTTTTAAATCAGTTAAGAAACTGCCATATCAATAACCAATCCCTAAATTCATGCGATTTCCCCTCTTTCTCTCTCTCTCTCTCCCTCTCTAAACCCACCTCCAAAAACCTCAAAACGGTGATGGCCGCAACACACAGTGGAGGAGGGATTTTGTGGGGTTAGGTGGCGGCGCAGGATGGCGCTGTGGTGGTGGTGCTCAGCGACCAGAATGGGGTAGGCAGAGAGGAGCGGCTGGGGTGACACCGCCACCGACGATCAGTCAAGGTTTCCGGCGAGCCCTTTTCGAATCCAGGTCAGTCTCATTTAACTCTAGGTTACCCGATTCACTTTCGCATCTTCGTTGTATGATGTAAGGTTGATGTGTTTTACCACTTTAAGGTTGATGTGTTTTACCATTTTAAGGTTGATGATGACGGTGTGTTGAAGAAATCTGCTTGCTGTTAAAATACAATGTCAAGAAATCTGCTTGCTGTTAAAACACAGCGTCAAGAAATCTGCTTGCTGTTAAAACACAATGTCAAGAAATCTGCTTGCTGTTAAAACACAGCGTCAAGAAATCTGCTTGCTGTTAAAACACAATGTCCAGCAATCTGCTTGTTGTTAAAACACAACGTCAAGGAAATCTGCTTGCTATTAAAACACAATGTCAAGAAATCTGCTTGCTGTTAAAACACAATGTCAAGAATCCTCCAGCAAATCTGCTTGCTGTTAAAACACAGCGTCAAGGAATCTGCTTGCTGTTAAAACACAATGGCCAGCAATCTGCTTGCTGTTAAAACACAGCGTCAAGAAATCTGCTTGCTGTTAAAACACAATGTCAAGAATCCTCCAGCAATGTTTTAAAATCCTTTTTTACGAATTCCTGTGAATATGTTGTATGGATTGTATGATTTAAATTGAAACTGTCAATTTGAATTAAATGAGATATTTAGTTTCCATAATTTTCTGGTTAGTTAGTTATCTTAATAAAATAATCCATAATTAAAATAATATTCAAATTACACAATTGCCATTTTAGTTAAAATCCTTCAATGCCACATGTCGCGTTCTTATTGCTTCCTAGACTTTCTAGGAAAAACACACTTTCTACCCAACTCCTACTCTCTCTCTCTCTCTCTCTATATATATATATATATATAAAGTGTAAAATACATTATGGCTTAACGTACATCACATACGACAACATGCATGATTTGGGTTTTTTAGTTTATAACATGCGTGATTTTGAAATGAACGTGGATAATTACCTGTCGTACTGGTCGTACGTTAAGCCGTAATATACGTTAATTGGCATCTATATATATAGGGTGGGGTTCTAGAGTGAACACTAATGTATTTGCTAACTAAATGAACAAATCTTGGCCATTGATTTACACACGTGGATGGCTAGGATTTCATCATCAAATCGTAAAATACACTAGTGTATTTCATCATCAAATCCTGGCCATTGATCTACACACATGTATGGCCAGGATTAGTTCGCTCAGTTCGCAAACTACACTAGTGTTCACTCTTGAACCTAATCCTATATATATATATATATATACTATATATAGGGGAAGGTTCATTTGAGAAGAAATTTAATGTGAGAAGAAAAAGAAGAAAGAGCATATTAGTAAAATGCTATTTCATTTATAACTCATATCATTAATTTTTCTCTCTTCAATTAATTAGACAACTAATCATTAATTATTCTACATATAATCTACAAAACCTACACATATCAAAATTTTCCTACATATACCCTACACATTATAGAATTTTATCCTACACAGTCGAAATTTATCCTACACAACTCGAAATATATCCTACACAACTCGTAATTTATCCTACACAACTAGTAATTTATTCTACACTTTAAATTAAATTGTTTTTTTTTAATTTGGAAAAAGTATATATTTTGAAAATGAGTTACAAATTTAATTTAGTTTGTTATTAAAGGGGAAGAATACAAATTAATGATTTATGTAAGTTTACCAATATACCCTTATATTAAAATTAGATACAAATATTAAATGAAGTAAAATGAAGCATTCTTATTGCTTGAAACTTCTTCTTTTTTCTTCTTACAAAAAAATTCTTCTCATTTGAACCCTCCACTATATATGTATAGAGTCAGGATTTAGAGAAAACGACTAAAAGTGTGAGAACGATTAGGAACCGTCAGATCAAAACAATCTATGGACTAACATGACGCGGTGGCATTTTCGTAAATAACATCACTTTTATTAGTGTGGCGCGCTTCCATAAGGGCAAAAAGGTAAATGTCCATATACAAAACACATCAAAGCCTAACCGAAACATATATACTTCCTAGAAAAAGCTCCCCAAAACCAACGTAAAACACGAAAACCCTAGAAAACGCGAAGCAACAAAAACTATGGCGTCGAAAGATCAAACCAGATCCAGAGGAAAAAACATAGTGAGTTAACTTTGATTTACATTGTGCTAGTTTATGCTGCTTTTGGCGTTCTAATTTTAACAAAAATTTGCAGTTTCTACAAGGGGGGACGGGGAAGAGTCATCTGCTTCGAAACAACAAAAAACGAACGAGCAACGAAAGGACAACAAGAGGACATGGTACACAAATGTTACTTTTCGTGATGTAAAAACACACTTTCATACTTTGTTGCCAAAACGCCAAAATATGTATCGTTTGTTACTAAAGGCCACAACACATGAATCCTGTCATAGCTTTGTTACTAAACGCCAAAAAATGTATGGATTATGTTATAAGCGCCATTTAACTGTCATTGAGTTGTTCAACATCTATAATCTCTTATTGATTTATAAAACGCCATAAATGTATCACAGTTATGTTAAATTATACTATTAAAATGCCATAAAATAAAACGCCATGAAATCATTTTTTATAGGCGAAGAGAGGTTAAGATTGAGAATAAATGTGCATACTGTAAAGGCCCAAAACGCCAAAAAGAGAAAGGCATTAAGTCAGAATGTGGAGGTTGAGGAAGAACCATACCATGAGTTCAGTGGGGCTAGGATCTTGTCAAGAGTAAAACCTACAAAATTGACTGGTTGGTTTATGAATCTAAACGAAAACCAAAGAAAGACAGTACACCAAATGGGTTTTGGTGCTACACTAAAGTTGAAAATAGACATCGTACCCACAATGCTTGTTTACTGGTTGGTTGAAAATTATAATGAAAAGACAAACACCCTAAACGTTGGCAACCATACCATACATATAAATGAAGAATTGGTAAACTCTTTAACGGGTATACCAAATGGAAGGGTGCCCGTGAACATGAAAAAAAGACCAACAGCTAAAGACCACGTGGTGGCTGAGTGGAAAGCATAGTTCCGAGGGGCTGAGTGGAAAGCACAGTTAGGAGGGTTGGGCTACAGACCAAGTGTGAGGATATACTTTGATAATGTTTTGCCTATGATGAATGGCTTTGGGAGAAACGTCTGCCTAAATTTCCTTGTAGCATTCTTCACTATAATAGGGCATGCAACTGACAATGCAGTCGTCAACAAACAATTCTTGCACAATGTTACACCAGACGTTCAAATAAACCAAATGAACTGGTGTAGCTATATCATCCAATGCTTGCAACACGCCAAAACCGCATAGGCTCCCAAAAAGCATTACACAGGGCCACTGATCATACTTGCGGTAAGAATAAAATTTCACTATTCATTTGTGTGTCATTAAAACGCCAAAAAATATATGTCATTTGAAAATCTATTTTGTTACAGCTTGCCTTGGTGAACGATGCTTGCAATTTGAAAAAATGGGACCGAAAAGAAGGATACCTAATTGAGTGGGTTACAACAGAAACTCTTGACTTATTTGAGAGTGCAATAGCAAAACACCTTGTGGGCAATGAAGTAAAAAGGAAAATAGTCAACAAAGGTAAAGGAAGCAAACCCCAAAAAACAAGAAAAATGCAGATTGTTGTTCATGATGAAGATGATGGTGATGATGTTGAGAATGAAGATGAAGATGATGTTCACAAGGTCGATGAGCATGATGATGAATTTGATGATGAAGATGGTTTTGATCATGATGATCATTATAACTATGAGGTGCAAAACGCCATACCCTTCAATGATGATGAAGAGGCTTCACTACAAAGGATGGTGGATGAGGATATAGAAAGCCGGGAAATGATGTTTGAAGTTTCTGCATCAGGAAACCATGCTCTTATCAGAGAAGTAACACAGTATGACAACATTTTTGCTGATGAAGAAGAAGAACAAAACAAAGAACCTGAAGAGGTATGTTATTCAAATAATAATTTAAAAAAAACACCATGATAAACAAAAATCCTTTTATTTAATATAACAGGAAATGGCTGATAAATTGGATGGAGCATACAAAGAATTAGAAGACTGTTACAATAAAATGAGCACATTGTTAAAACAGTCAAAGACTGAATACCCAAACAGCCTCCTGGTACACATTAAATACTCACAATGTATGACATTGTTGGAGAACATCTCAAAATTTGTTGATGAAAACGCCAAAGAAATGCCAGCTGAAACAGAAGAAGATACACAAGAAACTGAGGATGAAAACGAGGTGCTACTAGGAGATGAAAATGAATAAGAAGGGGAAAAGGAGATGGCTGGAAAAAAAACGCCATTAAAGAGCAAACAGTTCATGAAAACGCCAAAGAATTTGAAAATGAAGAACAAGGAGAGGAAGGATGTGAAAATGAAGAAGAAAGGGAGAAGGAGATGGCTGGAATTGAAAACACCATTGAAGTGGAAACAGTTGATGAAAACGCCATGCAAGTGGAAATAGTTCATAAAAACGCCATTGAAGATGAAAATGAAGGAAAAGGAAAAGAAGAAGGAGAAGGCGAAGGAAAAAGGAAAAGGGGAAAGAGAAGAAGAAGAGGAAGGGGAGTGGGAAGGGAATGGTGAAGGGGATGGAGAAAGAGAAGGAAAAGGAGAAAGAGAAGGGGAAGGAGAAAGGCAAGGAGAAGGGGATACAAGGGATGTGGCAATAGAACAAAACGCCGAACCTTCGACTGCTACAACAGTCCCCATATATGATGATGATGAGGATACTATATCATCAGATGAAGATGTAAACGAAAACGATATTGAGAGGTGGAGTTGTGATTTCAAGACACTTGAATATCACATTTCAAGATACAATGGGGAAAAAATAATTAAGAGGAATATTGCTGAGATTTTGGAGCTGTCAGGACAAGATCTAAAACAAATAATTGATATTAAAGAAGGTCTTGATAATTCAAAGATGGTGGATGAAGCAATTAAAGCAATAAAAAACATCTGCAACCTGCTGAAGAGACCCCAAAAATGACTGTATTTGATAAGACACCAAACATCGCCACGACAGAAACAAAAGACAATCAGGCATTCAACCTTGAAAAAGAAAAAACTGAAGGGGAGATGGTGAACAAAAGTGTTGACCAAGAAGGGGCAGTGTTTGATAAAACGCCATATGAACAGCCACCAACTACATCTAGGAAAAACCTCTTGAAAAGTTTTGAAGAGGAAGAGACACCCAATAAACCCCTGGATGAAAACGCCATCAACACATCACCACCAAAAACGCCAAACATGTCAGATGTGCAGGAGAAAGGTGATGAGGACAACACTCCAGACATCACAAAGCTGATGCAAGAAAATAAAATTTTAAACCCTGAAGAGCTGTCTGGTGATGAAAAAGTTGACAAAGATGATGAAGAAGATAAAAATATATAAAAAAAAGAATGTGGCTGAAGAGGAGAAGAGAGATAAAAAAATTGAGCAAGGCATGTTTGTCACCTTATCTAAGGAGGCAAGTGGTAATACATGAAAAAAGGACAAACCCTGAAAATAACATTTCCACATACATCTTCACTGGAATCGGCGATTATGAGTATGTACACTTCTCTCAAAATAAAACACCAAAATTTCGATTCATAACGTTTACTTGAGAATATGCATGCAAAAACAATCAAAACGCCATGTATTATAATAGAATGAGTTTGTATAACTAAAACGCCAAATGATGTTTTTTTAGAACTGAGCTGTTCAAGATGGGAGAACAGCTCAAAATAAAACGCCACATAACGTTTACTTGAGAATATGCATGCAAAAACAATTAAAAACGCCATATATTATAATAGAATGAGTTTGTATAACTAAAACGCCAAATGATGTTTTTTTTAGAACTGAGCTGTTCAAGATGGGAGAAAAGTTTCTCATGAGGGTGATATGTGAGAGCATGAAACCAGGATTTCAAGCACACGTCACAATTATTCTAAGTTGGGCACATATCCTGAACTATGAAGAAAGATACAAGGCTCATGAATCACCCTCAAGGTTATTCTGCACAGAAATACTGCTGGTAACTCTTTTGCTATATATATTTGATAAAATTATAATAGGACATTGTTTTGTTGTTTAATTATGTGGTACTCAATATTACAGAATACTCCGGCATACTACGAAACGACAACAGAAGATGCACGAAACAATGAATTCAACAGAAACATGGAAACAGTTCTGAAAAACACACGTTTCAAAGGAGACAAGAAACAGAAAACCATCAAGGATTATGAACTGGTCTTCGTGCCAATAATCTGGGAAAGACATTTCTATGTTGTCTGTTTCAACATGAAACACAAAAGAGTTGATGTATTGGTAAGTATCTTAAAAACTTTGAATATAGGAACTATGTTGACAAAACGCCAAACTAATATATGCAAAAAAAATGTGAAAACTGCAGCACGGAGCTTTTGCAAACTACTTGCGCATTAAAAATCACCCAAAGCATAAGATCATGAGCAAGGTGAAGGTTGTCAGACAAAAGATGGATTGGAGGACAAAGTCGAACGTCATCGACTGTGGGATTTTCGCAATGAGGCATATGGAAACATACATAGGGGATATAGCTAGTTGGAAAAGTGGTTTGGCAACAGAAGATGCCCCAAATCAACTCCAACAAAAACAACTAAATGAACTAAGGGTAAAATACATTGGAAAAATCCTGTTTCATAGCGAAAATGAAAACATAAAACTACTGACAAGTTGTCTAAATACATTCATGGCATATGGGGGAGAAAGAATACGTAAGTTGTTTGACAAAGCAGAGGAGAGAATAGCAAAACGAATGTCAGAATATGTAGATTAGCTAAACGCCATGTATTTTAATGTTGACTATCGTGTTTTACTCTTTACATTATTTCATCTACATGTTTGGTTGTGTGATCTACTACCGTATTTGGGCAAAGCAAAGAAAACGCCATGATTAGAAAAATTAACAAAAAGTAACCATTTAAAACATAAACAACATTAAAAAAGGGTTAAAAAACTAAATTAAGACAAGTAGAAAACACAAAAACGCCAAATCTATAGGAAATCAATAAAACGCCATTAAAACATAAACGCCATTCGTAAAAAAATACTTTTTAAAAAACGCCATGAAAAAACAAGCATAAGGATGAAAACGCCATTAAAACACAAACACCATTCGTAAAAAATACACTTTAAAAAAAACGCCATGTAAACTAGCATAAAGATGAAAACGCCATATATATTTAATTATTTTTGGGCAAAGGAATCATAACGCCATTGTTTAGCGGGAAGTGGACAATGACAATCGTACCCCGGCATAACAATTAGCGCTCCCAGCCACGTGTTGGGCCAGGATCCGTTCTCACCGTTCTCACACTTTTCACCTTTCTCTCCTGATCCTGATTCTATATATATATATATATATATGAGTAAATTACGTTTTTGACCCATGTGGTTATATCACTTTTACTATATTAGCCCAAAATAAGAATTTTTAACATATCTGCCCCCATGTTTTCTATAACTAACCATTTTGGCCCCTAAGTCTAGAGATCATGAGGGCCAAAATAGTTAGTTATAGAGACCATGGGGGCTAAAATGGATAGACTTAGGGGCCAAAATGGTTAGTTATAAAGACCATGGGGGCAGATATATTAAAAATTCTTATTTTGGGCTAATATAGTAAAAGTGATATAACCACAGGGGCCAAAAACGTAATTTACTCTATATATATATATAGGACAAAGATCCGTTAGGAACCACCCTTTATTGCGAGAACCGCGAGAACCAATGTGAACACAACCAAAAATGCCTAAAAATAGCTAAAAAACACACAAAAAAAATTTTTTTAATATTTTTTATAAAAAAATCGCTACTTTAGTAGCAAAAAAAAATTTAAAAAAAAAATTTTTTGGCTACTAAAAGTAGCGATTTTAACATTAAAAATATTAAAAAAAAATAATTTAGATTTTTTTTTTTATCTTTGTAGATTTTTTTAGATTTTTTTGGGGTTTAGTTTTTAGCATTTTAGCTTGGGGGGTTAGGTTTTTTTTAGCTATTTTAGGTTGTGTTCACATTGGTTCTCGCGGTTCTCGCAATAAAGGTGGTTCTCGCATGAACCTTACCCTATATATATATATATATATATATAGGGGTTCATGCGAGAACCACCTTTATTGCGAGAACCGCGAGAACCAATGTGAACGGATGGCAATTTTGTAAATAAAAAAAAATTATAAACTCGCGCTCCCCCCCGCTACGGACGTCAGCGTTTAATTAAAATATGATCTATAGTACAATTTCAAGTCCAACAACTATCACAACCAACACAAACTCTCCCAAATCAGTCGATTTTCCCAAAAAAATCTCATAAAAACAGTCCGATATCAATCGCCGATACTCAATATTCAATCGCCGATACTCAATGCCGCTCCCAATTCCAGCAGTTCATCAGCAAAATTCGCCATACGATCATCCTATTCAATCGTCGTCCGCACATTAATCGCCGGCTCGAAATTAGGGCAAAAAACGGCCATACTGAATCGATTTAGGGCAAAAAACGGTAATACTCGGCATATTCGGCGAGGTTTATATATCACGAAGAGCATACGTCGTTGCGTCGATTTACGAACTTAAAAGTTCATACAGCCGATGTAAGTTCATACTATGTAAGATCATACAAAGTTATTTGTGCTTGTTCATGTATGTGCTTGTTCATATAGATTACAGCCGATGTAGGTCAATACAATTATGTGTTTGTGATTGATTTGGAATGCACATGTGCATAGATTATGTGTTTGTGATTGATTTGGAATGCACATACAATTATGTGTTTGTGATTGATTTGGAATGCACATGTGCATAGATTATGTGTTTGTGATTGATTTGGAATGCACATGTGCATAATATTGTTCATGTAAATACGATTACGTGTTTGTGTTTGTTTTGGAATGCACATGTGCATAATATTGGTATGTAAATACGACTGTGTTTGTGTTTTGTTTTGGAATGCACATGTGCATAATATTGTTGTATGTATGCACATGTGCATAGTTATATTACATCCGCATGTAAATACGATTATGTGTTTGTGTTTGTTTTAGAATGCACATGTGCATAATATTGTTGCGATTATATGTTTGTGTTTGTTTTGGAATGCACATGTGCATAATATTGTTGTATGTATGCACATATGCATAGTTATTTTACATCCGCTCTTTATTGTCTGTCCGAGGTACTGGCTACTGGGTTTACTGTCTGTGCTTTTGGGATCCGTATTTACTTCCCGAGTTGTTGATCTCCGGGTTAGTCAGCTGCATACATGTAGGGTCTATCGTTAATGCTGGTTGTACTTATGGTTTTGGTTCATATTTATGCTTGATTGGTATGCACATGTGCATAACGTGTTGGAATGCACATGTGCATAATGTGATAACTTATGGTTTTACTGATAACTTATGGTTTTGGTTCATATTTATGTTTGATTGGTATGCACATGTGCATAACATGATAAAATATGTTTATAATTAGTAACCGAATTTGTTTTTGTCGGGTCAATGTGTTAACATGTGTATATATTGATAAATTGTTTAATAGATGTATGTATGCACATGTGCATAGTTATAGTTGCTTAGTTATAGTTATGCGCGTGTGTTAATATACATTCTCATTGTATGCAGTAAAATGGAAAAAAAACAAAGAAAGTTACGTTTCTACTGAAGCCGAGAGATGAAGGGTCGAAAAGAATGCCAGATGCGACAGAAGACGAGCATGCGGTTGTTAAGCAAAAAGGTTAGAAAGTGTTGAGAACTTACTGTTAATATTAGAATTGTTAATGACGCAATATGCATTTATGCACATGTGCATTATCAGTTTTTTTTTCAAATGTTATAACTCGCGCAAACGCATTAATTTTTTGAATTCATGTATTTTAAAGGTGGAAAAGAACGCACAAAAGGAAAAAAGCATACAGAAACGAAAAGATGCAACTAAATGTGTTGATGTAGAAAGAAGAACTAGCAAACGGAAACAAGAAGAAACAACCAAATGTTTGGATGTAACATGTAAGACAAAGAACAAAAGGATTGTAAGATCGCGAAGACAAGTGAAAGACACCAAAGTTGATAACAATGATAGTGATGGTACGTGTTATTGAAAATAATTAATAAAAATTTGAAATGCACTTGTACATTTTTTTTGTACATACATAATATAACATGTGCATGTTATTATGTTGATAAACAGGTTCAAATAAAGAAGTTGTGTCACCGAAAGTTAAGAAGACGGTGAGTAAAAAGGTTATGAGGGTATCTAACTGGCAATCAATACGAACACGCATATCTCCACATCAACTTTTGGTGGGGTTAAACACATTCTCTAAACAACAGTTGGTAGCAATAAAAAATATGGGGTTTGGAAGTATTATGAAGCTTAAAACTGACAGCTTGCCAGCAAAGATGTCACATTTTGTGGTAGACAATTTTAGCGGGAAAGATATGGCAATCAAGTTGACTGTTGGAAACATTGAAGTTAACGAAACTGTTATTAGCGAGTTGTTGGGATTGAGAAACAGCGGGGCTGTTATAGAGTATAAAAAGAATGAGAAAAAGAAGGATAAAGAGAATGAGGAGCAGAAAGAACATAAGGATGAACAAAAGGGGGAAAATAATGATAAAAACAGTGGGTCTGATATAGAATCTGATGTGAAAGAAGACGAAGACGAAGAAGAAAAAGATGAGGAAGATGGGATATTGGCTGAGTGGAAGAGTTTATACAAAGGGCGTACAATAACACCGAGTAGAATTGTCGATAGATTAAGAGATAAGCCAACGGATGATGGCATAATGTTTAAATACGATTTTTTGACATTGTTCATGAATACAATGGTGGAAATAAAGAAAGATGGTAGATGCAAAACTGATTTTCTGGAATGCTTAGGCGAAGATGTAGCGGTTGAAGATGTGAACTGGTGCAAGTATATTTGTGATAGCATGAAGATGAGCAAAGATGGATGGCAACGGGATAGCACGTCAAAATATTTTAATGGTGCTCTTACAATATTGGTGGTAAGTTAAGTGTGATGTTTGAAATAAGATATATAATTAATTTGTATTTTTGTATAAATTATTTTGTTTTTAGTTTGTATATATATATATAGTTTTCACATATGGTAATAATGCACATGTGCAGATGTTATATGTGGATAGAACATTGTGTGGGTACATCAATACGGTCCGAACATCGAGTCCATTATCATTCTGGACTAAGGAAATGTTGAGCAGAAGGCAGACATGGGAAATAAAGAATGGCGATTTTGGAAAAGGGGCGTTACGTGAAGGATATGTCGACATTCAAGTTGACGTGGAGCATGAAACGAAAGAGGATAGAATGAAGAAAGTGGAGCAAATGGTAGATAAGAATGAAGGCGAAAAGAAAAATGTGACGTTTGATGTACGTATAATGTTTTAACGTGATTTTTTTTATTTGTTTTTATGGAATTAGAACTGTGATACAGATTTCATTAATTATATTGTTTAAAATAATAATTTGTATTTTGTAGTTTGTATGTGGTTGATATAGATCTGTGTTAGGTTGAGAGACATGTGGTGGGGTTAGTGGTTAGGATATGATGTATATGATACATGTTGTGCAAGCTGATGCACATGTGCATAATGTTATGTTGATATGAACATATAACTTATGCACATGTGCATACATATAACTTATGCAGATATGATGTATATTATACATGTTGTGCAAGATGATGCATATGTGCATAATGTTGTGTCGATATGAACATATAATTTATGCACATGTGCATAATAATAATTTTAAGATGATTTGTGCAAACTGATGCACATGTGCATAATGTTGTGATTATATGAACATATAATTCATGTTATACGAGCTTATGCACATGTGCATAATGTTGTTTTGATATGAACATATAATTCAGGCACATGTGCATAATGATGTTTTATAATGTGATAACGCTGATGCATATATGCACAATGTTGGGTTTATAGTATTAACTTTGTTTTGTTAATGTGTTATTAATTAGGAGCATGTACGTATAGTTGAATGTTTAATGGCTGAGACATTAAGCAAAAAAAAGTTGTTAAATAAAGAGTTGGATGATATTTGGTACAAATATCCAAAGAATGAGAAGGTTAAAGAGTTGGTGAGGGAGTATGATAGAACATTTAGAGGTGAAAACAAAATGTCGGTTTTGCTAAGTACAAAGGAGAAGGTTGATAGCAAAGAAAATGAAGTGATGGAGTGTGAAAAGGATAAAAAGGTTAATGTTAAAATCAAAGGTGGGATGAAGGTGTTTACAAGGTCAAGAAAAAGAAGTTTAAAAGATGAAGGTGATGTGTTGGGCGGTGTATCAAAAAAAGACGAATGTGATGCAACGAAGGTGGATGGAGTGACAAAAAACGACGGGGATATAAAGTTAGACAAAGTTGTCGGTGAGATCATTAAGTGGGCAGAAACGGAAAAGAGTGTTGTGAAAAGGCAAACACGTAGGAGGAAAGAAGTAGATAACACCGTACCGAGTTTTGAGTTGTTGTCACAAAGCTCGCAAAGCTCACAAAGTTCACCAGAAGCAGACATTGGAACAAAAGTGCATGCGAGTGTTAAAGATACAAACGTAAACGTGCATGTGAGTGGTAGATATACAAATGTGGTTGACTTGAATGAGCCATTAAATGATGATGAAAAAACGTTATGGCAATATTTGCTGACAACCATCGACGACAAACGAAGGTATGGACGTGTATTATAATGTTATGTTATTATTTGTTGTGACATAATAATTTAGAATTACAATCTGAGGTACAAACTAATATTGTAGGGCGGAGAGCAAAAAATGTAATGTGGACGATCAAGAAATAGATGTTGAAAAGGAGAAGAAAGAGGTCATCTTGTCATTCAAGTAAGATTAAATATGCATTAATATTTATTTATAAATCTGTTACAGCATAAATTTCATCATAAATTTGAAAAAGTTAAAAAAAATGTCTATTTTCAGTAGCATCAGGATCATCATCTTATAACTTTCATCATAAATTTGAAACCGAATTAAGATCTATGAATAACTTAAATGCATTTAACAGTAGTTGAACATCACTGTGTTTTGATTATGTGAATTCATATCTGAATTATAGCTATTCGAATATAACTTTCAGTTCAGATCTGAATCTGAGATGCAAGTGAATCAGTTAATATCTGAATTGTGTATTAAGAAGAAAGAAATAGACAGATTTTTGTTGTGTGATTGGAGGTTGAATTTTGGCATAAAAATATGGTGTATAGTATATGTAATGTATTCTATGCACATGTGCATACAGAACATAACTGATGTAATTTATGGTGACGATTACAGCTCAACTATTTTTGAAACCTCACATGGAATGACAACACGCGCATTTTTGATAAACACATTGGAGGATGGGCAATGGATCTCACAAAACGTGATAGATTGTTGGGCGGCCATTTTGAATTATGAAGAGAAAAAAAACAATACATCAGGGAAAAGGCGATTATGGTGTTATACGACAACTATCGTAAGTGTGTTATAATTCATGTTTAACAATCATATTTAGGATATTTATACTTGTGTGTGACATGTATTTATGTAATGTGCAGCCGGATTATGTGTTGAAAACGAAACAGATGGAACAACAGGCGTTTACAATATTAACTTCACACTTGAAGGAGGTTGTTGAGTGTAACAATAAAATGTTGGAGTTAAAGGAATTTAACATCATAATAATACCAATGATCGAAAGAAAGCATTTCTATATAATATGCTTTGATTTAGAGAACGCAAAGGTTGAAGTTATTGATAATATGGCAAGTAGCCGTGGTTTTTATAGAATGTCAGCAGGAAGAAGTTTTAAAGAAAATGGAACGCCATCTAAAGTGGTAAGTATAGATTTGTTATATTAAATGTTATATTTGAAAATAAGGATATATGAATAGGACATGTAGTAACATTCAATATTATTATTTTTTGCAGAAAAATTACATGGTTGGGTATTTGAAGAATGTTAAACATCCAAGCGCGGCACGCATGGCAGCCGCACCGTTGACGAAGAAAAAACTGGAATGGGCGACGAGCGATAATTTCAACGATTGTGGCGTGTTTGCTATGAGGCACATGGAGATGTACAAAGGGAGTGATGTCGAGTTTGAATGCGGTTTTAGTACGCAAAAAAATATTCAAAACATGCAATTGCAAAACCTGAGGATGAAGATTGCAACAAAACTGTTACTATCAGAGGCGAACGTGTACAAGGCAACAGTTATGTACCTCGCAAGAAAAGCAATACAAAATTTGGGAGATGAAAGAATGAGGAAATTGTTGGAAAAAAGAGGGAGCAAAACAAGAAAAATGCTGGAACACTCTTAGCAAATGGAAGAATGGGGATAAAGTTTGAGGGTAGTAGTTCATGACACGTAGGTAGTATTTCTAGTTAATTAGTGATATTTGAACATTAAACTGGTATGTTGGATTGTTTTGTTTGGTTAGGCATGTTAGATGGTTGTGTTAGGAAGGTAACAAGTTGGTACAGTTATGATGCATGTTACAGTTTTGGTTAGTTGTGGTTGGAACTAGATAATCATGTTACTAATATTTGTTGGTTGATATATTGAGAAGTTGGAATTTTAGCAAATTGGTAATGTGTATTGTAGAAATTGTTATGTTGGATGGGTGATATGGTGATCAATGTTTGGATTTATAGTTCATATAGTTTGTTGTTTATGCACAAGTGAATTAATATGGTGAATTAACATGGTTACAGTAACAAGTTCGTATTGTTTGTTGTTTATGCACATGTGCAATAATATGGTTAAATGACCATATTGTTACAGTAACAAGTTCGTATTGTTTGTTGTTTATGCACAAGTGAATTAATATGGTGAATTAACATGGTTACAGTAACAAGTTCGTATTGTTTGTTGTTTATGCACATGTGCAATAATATGGTTAAATGACCATATGCACATGTGCATATGGTGATATAAATGCACGTTATTAGTTATAAATTTACATGTTTGTTAAAATATGGCATGTTACGTTGATTAGTAAGTTAAATGATCAGTATGCACATGTGCATACAGTGTTATTAGTTTTAAATGTATATGTTTGTTAAAATATGGAATGTTAAGTTGATTAATAAGTTAAATGACCCGTATGCACATGTGCATATAGTGTTATTAGTTATAAATTTATATGTTTGTTAAAATATGGAATGTTACGTTGATTAGTAAGTTAAATGACCCATATGCACATGTGCATACAGTATGTGCATGAAGTGATAAAACACAGATTAAAGGTTAAGTTTGTATATGTATTACAATTGGGTATAGCTAACATATGGTTTTAAATTCATATTAGTAACATGTATAATGTTAAAAAATATTATATTGATAAACAGGTGGTTTTAAAAAAATGTAAAATACAACTTATAAATACATATGCACATGTGCATATGACAAGTTAATCATCAATATCAATAATGTAAGTTAAATGGGTACTAATAAAAAATAAACAAAACAAACATTGGTAGTCATAATTAGATAAATTCGGTAATCATAAGTTGTAATACATAATACATCAATCAAGGATCACGAGCTATGTTGGATGGTTTGCGACGTCTGGTTGAACGCCTAAGGCTTTGATCAGGCTCAGAAGACTGTTCAGGTTCACGCCTAACATTTGTTCGCTCGGGTACGGGAGGTTTTTGCATGGAGGCGGGGTATTCAGATGCATCGTAATCAGAAGAATTATACTCATCGATGTCATCATTGGTGTCATCGTCGGTGTCATCGAGATCAACATCAGTATCTTCAGAATCGGAATTAGACGAGGCGGGTAGTCCAGCGGCGATAGCAGCAGCACGTTTAGCTGCTCGTGCAGCAAGTTTGGCAGCTTTGATTTTCTCGCAATTGCGAGAATCGTGGTCAAATACATACTTGTTGCATTTGTTGCATAAGCGGGCGACTTTTTTTCGTTTACCGGCTTTCTTTCGTTTATCTTTAATGTTTTGACCACCGGGGCCGATCCGTTGTTTTTTGGTCCCACAACCTTTGTTTCTAATACCTTGCGGAGGATGGACACTTGTGCTTAGATTTGAAGGTATGTTTAAGATGTCACTGATGTTTGCAGTTTTTTGAACGGAACGAGGCTGAGGCTCACACGGGAACGATTCGAATACGCGGTTTCTGATGTGTTTGATCTCAGAAGATAAGGAACGTAGCTGATCAGGATTGCGTCTGAGTCGGTTTGTGCATTGATTGACTAAATCCATTATTTCGTTGTGGATGATAGCAAACTCGCTGTTGTTAGATGAGTATATGTTAGATATGCTATGAACAGCTGACGGGAGCGCATCTCGTTTCCAACGTGGAGTGATGTAGTGGGACGGTATCCGTTCAATTTGGTGGTAACGGAATATACAGAATACATGTCGGCACAGGTATCCAATACGAGTGAACCCAAGACATGTACAGCTAACTGTCTGTTCAGGTACATTGAGCGACACCTGCACATGTGCATAACATATATTATAAATAGAATGAATATATGAAGGGTAACAGTATAACATATATTATAAATAGAATGAATAAATGAAGGGTAATATGAACAAGTGAATAAGTTATAATGTATGATAAAATAAACATTTGAATAAGTTTTCATGTATATTAAAATAATTGAATCAAATACACTGTTTGATATATGAACAAGTGAATAACATAAGACAAAATTTGATACATGCACATGTGCATAATAAGAAAGTAATCAAACAGACCGTTATAATAAATATAACATAAGATAATTTTTGATCATGCACATGTGCATAACAAAAAAAACTACAAAAATTTGATACATGCACATGTGCATAACAAGAAAGTAATCAAACAGACGGTTATAATAAATATAACATAAGACAATTTTTGATCATGCACATGTGCATAAAAATAAAAATAAAAACTAATCAAACAGACAGTAGAGAGTTATAGTAGATATGTAGTAATGTTATATTGGGGGTATAATACACAATTAAGTTTGTTGATACATGCACATGTGCATAATTAGGTATTTAAGACTATTAAAACATATTGGGTATTAATGTTGTGTGTATTGAACATTAAAACATATTGGATAGTAAGAACATACCTCGAATTCATTGACATAAGACATGTTTGATTTGCAGTGACGAATAGTGTAGTTTTTTATGTCAGTCGTTCCGGGACGTTCAATTGGCATGCAATGGAACATGCCCATGTATATTTCTTTTCGAACTTCAAGAAACATGGACCATGTGTATGTTTCAGACGCGTGTGCCTCTATGCGAAGACCGGTAGATAAGCGAGGGGTCGACATATCGCTTTTAAATTCGAGATCTCGTTGTGTGTGACGTTGAGCATCAATACTGGTTTCAAAACACATTAGAAATTGAACTAATGTGTTAGTTTCTGACGAGATGACTTTAAAATGCGCATTTGAGCTCTCGCATCTTGATGTAGTCTTCATCAAACAACACATCGGTATCTCTCTGAAATAACACGGGACCCATTCATGACGTATAGCAAACATCTCACAAAGCCACAGATGATTGTCTAGGTGATATTCATCCATTAACACATGCCATCTTTCTTCAAATGTTTGTGGTGTAATGAATAAATTCCACACCAGCTTATGTATTGACGAACGAAGAGTGGTATTATCAAGGATGTCATTTGAAATCTGCAAATTAAGAAACATGAATAATAAAAAGTTGAATTATTTAATCATAATATATGATGTAATTGGAACCGTGTTAATATTAAAAATAGAGTGTTTACCTTGGATGGAAGTTTTCTCATTATGTGCCACATGCACAAACGATGGATAGAGTTTGTAAAAACGGTTGATACAGCTTGTTTCATTGATGCGTCTTGGTCAGTGAGAACAAAGATTGGTTGTTTCTTATGTGCAGCCAGAAAGGTGTTTAGTAACCATGTATACGACTCTATAGTCCCATCGTATAACATGCCAGCGCCAAAGATAACACATTTCTTGTGATGATCAACTCCGGTGAATGGCACAAAAATCATTTTGTATCTGTAAATAAAACACATGATATTAAAAAAAATATTAATAATTCCACATGGTGAAAAAGTATAGTATCTTACTTGTTGGTGTCATATGTAGCGTCAAATGCACACACATCACCAAAAGCCTCGTAATTTCGCAATGATACGAAATCAGCCCAAAAGAAAGATCGCAACTCATTGTCAACTATGACACAATCAAAATAGAAATCATTAAGATTGGTAACTCGAGATCTCATGGTATGTAAGAGGATGTCTGCATCGCGTTCACCGATGAATGCACGTATGTCTCTAGAGCAATTTTTGAAATCTACTGTTGTGCCACGAACATTTTGAGGTCCGCCTTTAAATGATGCTTGAATGTTATGTGCAACAGTTGGGCCGATTTTGTTAAGACTAGCTTTGTGGATGAATTGTTGCTCCTCAAATCCAAGTTTCCTGTTTTGTTTTAACATGTTGGCGTGATCGCTACCAATCATGCAATGGTTGTGCGCGGCGATGAAATCATATATTTTGTATTGTTCGGTAACACGATCAAAACTCACTTTGATACGCGCACGACACCCGGAAACTGTGAATCGGCTTCGTCTATGTTGTTTCTTGGATTTATCATATATGGTTGGAGCATTTTTTGATGGAGCATTGGGATCAGATTCTGTGACCCGTGGTTGTCCTTCTCTTGAACATAATATATATCTATGAGTGGAGATTTTCATATTAGGATTGTCATGATATTTTTTGTTTTTCGAAGTGCCGATACGAGTAGAAAACCCGGATTGTGTAGCATACGTATTTTACATCATGACAATATCTTCCCAATGGGTAAATGTACTATTTACAACAGGAAGGTATCTAACATCAACTTGAGGTATCCAATACGGGGTGCCATTAGGTGTAGCATGTATGGCAGCAGTAATCGTTCCTGTAAGAAATAAGTAAAAAATTAAATAATAGTGAGAAATAATTAATAAATTAAAAATTTGTCAACATGATATACGGACGAATAGTATAATTGTAATTAATATGCACATGTGCATAAATTTGTATTGTAACATAATTTGAGATATGATGCATAATTTGTAATATGAGGAACTTAACAAAATGCACATGTGCATATAACATAGATAGAAAGGAGTAATCATAATGTACAACATAAAACAGTTGTGAACATGATAGAAAAGAGTATATCATTGAAAAGTCACATTTTACATAAAATGGATATAAAATACCTTTAGTTTCAAACCGAATGAATTGTAAGTCTTGATGTTCTGTGCTTGTAGGTGCTGTACCAGTAGATGTGGTGTTACCAGTAGATGTGGTGTCAACTGATAACGATTGATCAGGTAAATTAGCAGTATCAGAGCCTACGTTGCCTGATGTAAACATGGAATCAAGCGTCTGTATTTCAAACCCATGAAGGGTGTGTCGATTTACAACTGGGTTTGCAACTGTTGTAAACACAGGATTGTAACTTTCATCTGGATTAACAGCAGGTAAGGTATTGACATCAACATCAGACGGACCAACAACATAAATATCAAACGGACCCACAGCAGAAATAGGATTTACATTGACATTAGATGGGCCGCAAAAACTAGCATCGTGATGTGGATGATACGAAGAAGATGTTGTATGATGATCATCAGATGCCGAAGGTTCAACACCAACACGAGATGAGTCAGACGAAGCCATTAGTATCCGAAATCAGTATACCAACGACGAAATCAGTATCACAATTGAACCCCCCGTAAAATGTGTAAGTCCACGCCGCCGTGAAAATGTAGAAAAGCAGTCGTCGCCGTGAATATGTAGAAATCAGTCGCCGCCGTCGTCGATTATGCAAAATCTCAAACGAAACGACGAAATCAGTATCACAATTGAACCCCCCGTAAAATGTGTAAGTCCACGCCGCCGTGAAAATGTAGAAAAGCAGTCGCCGCCGTGAATATGTAGAAATCAGTCACGCCGTCGTGGATTATGCAAAATATCAAACGAAACCCTAGTTTGAAAAAGACAACAGTGAACCTTGAAAACGACGGCAGTGAACGAGATATAAGGAGCGCGTGTTTTTAATTAAATATCATTAATTACAAGTTTGCCACATGTTCACATTGGTTCTCGCGGTTCTCGCAATAAGGGGTGGTTCCTAACGGATCTTTATCCTATATATATATATATATATATATAGGTTAAAGAATTCACCCTGAAACAAACCAACTCATCAACCCAATACAATTGATACTCTTAGGTGAATCAGTCTTAACTCTTTGAAGTGCCGGATAATTACATTACAGATTAAAGAAAACAAGTATTATGTAACACGAAACTTTTCTACTAGTGTCACGTGAAACCGATACGATTAATCAGGCTTTTTTCTAAAAGTTAAAATTGAAATATATTACAACTTGAAATAAAAAAACCATAATCAGGCTTTTTTCTAAAAGTTAAAAGTGAAATATATTACAACTTGAAATAAAAAAACCATCACATTTATTAAAACACACAACATTAAATAATCCACCAATCACACCATTTTTAGTTACAAATGTGTCTAGAACATCAAGATCATCCTAGTATATAAAGGCAAAACTCTCTTTTCTTTGATCCTTCAATCCATCACAATTCACATCAATGGATGACAATTTTTTCATCCAACAATACCACCCCACCTCCGATTACTCGCCCGAATCATGGGATGAACTCCTGTTCCACGACAATTCGCTCCCGTTTAATCTCAATGATTCCGAAGACATGCTTCTTTTCGACATGTTGGCAGCCAACCACGGCCCAACAATAGTTGATCAATCATCAGAATCCGATTCCTCAACCGTCAAAGAAGAAGAAGTACCCTCGGGTTCCAAATTGGAGAAACCCGAGAAGGAGAAGGCCTATAGGGGAGTTAGAAGGCGTCCGTGGGGGAAATTCGCAGCCGAGATAAGAGATTCTACTCGACGTGGAATTCGGGTGTGGCTTGGAACGTTTGATAGCGCCGAGGCGGCTGCCATGGCTTATGATCAAGCCGCGTTTTCAATGAGAGGGACCGCGGCTGTTTTGAACTATCCTGCGGATAGAGTGAAGGAGTCGTTGCAAGAGATGAAATATGGGTTCGAAGAAGGGTGTTCGCCCGTTGTGGCGATGAAGAAACGCTACTCCATGAGGAAGAGACCGGTGAGCCGAAAAAATAAAAAAGTTGTTTGTTCGGCAGAAGAAAAGAATTTAGTGGTTTTTGAGGACTTGGGGGATGGTTATCTTGAACAATTGTTGATTTCTTCGGGAAGTAGTACAATGACTTCTTGATAACCTGTGCAAATTCAAGATTTTGTTTAAAAAAAAGAAAGAAATTTCGAGTTTATGATGTTAAAATCTTGTTTATAGATTATGGGTAATGAATGAGCAAATCATTGTGCCCATTTCATGGCCATATGTATATAGATGATAAATTTTTGGTTGGTAACTCTTAGGTCATAAGACTCATAACAATATTTTAGATAGATTTTAAGTTGGGAATATGACTAGATATATTGGAAGAGAAACAAGAAAAGATTTGTTTATCGAGTAACATAAACCTAAGTGTTATGAAACCACGCCCATGGGCGTGACCACCACCACACTTGAGACACATTGACAAAACCCACCATGTACCCTTCACGCCTTCCCCTCTGTCTCTTCAGACGTTACTAAGGTCACACCCAGCCCTTCACACCCCCTCATGTGCGGTGTTTCACGCCTCCTACGCGCCCCAAATTCTGCAAAAGTGGTGCCACAACGTGCCAACTTGGATTAGTTATACGCTTGGGCGTGAATCGGTAACACATAGTCTAACCATAGTCTAATCGTATTTTGTATTAAAACCAACTATATAAATTATTTGATATAAAGTATTCTTAACTACATATATATTAAAAGTTTAAAACCAACTATGTATATTATTTAGAGTTAAATGTCATTTTAGTTCCTTGGTTTGGGCAATTTTGTCAGTTTAGTTCAAAGGTTTCATTTTTCGTCTGTGTGTCCAAAAAGGTTTCATCGTTGCCGTTTTAGTCCACTGGGTTAATTTTATCTATTATTTCTGTTAACGAGAAAGGCAATTCGGTCATTTTATATGGCCGAATTGCCCTTCTAGTTGACAAAATTACATATGAAATGATTGAATTGCTCTTCTCGTTAACCGAAAAAAATGGATGAAGTTAACCCAGTGGACTAAAATGACAACGGTGAAACTTTTTTTGGACCCACAGGTGAAAAATGAAACCTTTAGACTAAACTGATAAAATGGTTCAAACCACGGGGATTAAAATGGCATTTAACTCTATTATTTAATATAAAGTATTCTTAACTACATATAATAAGATATTGTACACAGAAAAAACATGCCTAGTTCGATTTGTGAATTACAAGAGTTATAAGATAGATATGGATTGGTCAGGTCTTTACCAAAATGTTCCTTGTTTTGTTGGAAAGAATGAGTTGGGACAATTTTTAGACCGAACGGTGTGCGGATCGTCCCCCACCGTCGCCAGGTCGTCGGCCTCGTCCCACACCGCCCCCTCCGGGGTCGTCGCGTCGCAAACGTCGCCTGGAAGACGGAAGCGACAAGGAGTTTGGTTGGTGGAAAGGTGGGCCCCTCAAGTTGTTCTCTCTCTCCCCTTTATTATATATTAGTTTTTTTATTAAATTTGGGTAGTCTCCCACACCCTTAGGTAGTCCCATTTGGATGGTCCTTCATCGAATGTGACGTGTCGCCTACGTGACGGATAGTCCCCAAAAGAACTACCCAAACCACACCCCATGGTCTTATCACTTGAGAAAGGTAGAAATCGTAATTTGAAAGAAATCGAGTGAGTTTGGCCATTTGTGGGATAACTAGTTGATGCCCCGCCCGCGTTGCGGGGCGATGGCCAAATAATTCTCAACCAATTAAAAAAAACACTACTATAGTTTTGTTAGAAAAAAAAAAACTAAAACGATAACAAAACCATAACTTTTAACTCAGGGCAAACGTGTAATTTGTCAAGAATAATGAGCGAGTGTTAGACTGTGACAACTCGTATTTCAAACCTCTCTTTGTACTTTGATGTAACCGATGTGAACGTTATGTGATTATGTGAACTTTAAAGATTAATTGAATGTTATGTTGTTATGTTATGTGATTATGTGTAATGCATGTATGTATGTAATATGATCACACAAAACGAGCCCGATCACACAACACTTGGCCGATCGCACAAGCCCATTCGGGCCACACTCTTTGTATCCGAACCAAGGGCAGCCCATGTATGGGGTCGGCCCACTCCTCTTATACGCATACAAACACTCTTGTGGGAGTTTGTTTGTCATTATTTGCAAATCACACGACACACAAACCCTACTCTCTCCTCCTCTCCCTTAGAAGCCGACGGCAACAACATCCCCTCTTCCTCGAAGTCTTCTTGTTCGGATCAATCCTCGTTCCATCCTTCTAACCGGTTAGTGTTCTAGATCATTGTTTTGTTAAAAGATATTATGATTCCATGATGTGATAGCTAGGGTTGTTTGTATGAATGATTCTTGATGCGGTAGTAATATATGATCAAGAGATGAATATTTGGTTGATACCTTTAAAGAATCGAACCTAATCTATAGGAAAATTGTGAAACTTGTGTTTACATGATAATATTCATATGATTCAGATTTACATGTTTTGAACTAGGAACCGAGTAGATGTTAATCGGTATTTATGTTTCTGTTTCCGGATTGTGGCATGATGAATATAACATCTTATCGATTAACCAAGCTAATTGATTCAATATTGATTAAGATGGATTGTTATGATTAGATGAATTGTTAGGGTTCATGTGGATTTAATGAAAATTGCTGATTTGATCGAATATTGCATGATTGAAAACTGTTAAATTAAATCTTGCAAGTTAAATGGAAACTGTTAGGATAATTGTAACCGATTGCATGATTTAAGGAAACTTATAGCCAGTCGCACAAGTCAGATGCACAAGCTCCCAATCGCACAAGCTAGAATATGCTAGGGTACAACTGTTAATACACTATGTACAGCTTAGGATTGCATTATCGCACAAGACTTGTGGATCGCACAAGACAGTGCCGATCGCACAAGTCTTGGGCCACACACACTGTTCGGACTTCATTATGTTGATTGGGCCATAAAGCCCAAAACCCAGTCGCACAAGATGTTCCGAGTCGCACAAGGCCAAATGGATCGCATAATTTTAAATCATGTCTATTTATTTGGGCCGGGTATGTTTGGATCGCACAACCCGTTGTGAGTCGCACAAGGTTGTGCTGGACGCACAACAGGTTGGGCCGATTGTTATTGGGCTTCACTCTTTGGATCGCACAAGATGGTTGGACTTGCACAACTATGACAGCCCACTCATCTATGTCGCACAAGTAAATATTATGTGGACTTGACTGTTTAGATGATTTACGTGTTTGCCATGATCATTGTGTGTTGTAACCTGATAGTTTATGTGCACTACTTGAACCTAGACCTGACTTGTATGGTAACCATGTTAGGACGTGGTTAACCCCATATAGCTCGAGTGACCATTTTGTTTATCTGCCGAGCAAACCAAGGTGAGTTCACACTTTCTACAAGGCATGGGATTCCCGGTGGTTAGGGAATGGGGAAAGAGATTAAATAGAACCTGCATATTCTCCTTGGGTAGAATATGTACCTCCGCTCCTCCATAGGAAGGACGACAACATTGAACCTGTGTAATCTCCTTGGGTAGATTTCGTACCTCCGCTCCTCCATAGGAAGGACGACAACATTAACTTACTAGACAAAACTCTATCATGAAGTCCCTCATTTTTATATCGACTTAAACGCCGGGCCAATGGCGAGCGGGTCATTAGTTAATAGCGCTATTAGGGTTGACAAGCCACACACCGTGCCGGTAGGACGGGCGTGTACTAATGGATCTGGGCACTTAGTCAATGATGATAGACATTGACGTAGGGCACAACTTATTGTTCGTCAGTTGTCGATATGGTAACGGTCTAGTGGTTTACATGGGGAAGCCCCCACTGGTTTTGGATATGGTTTGGGAAACAAGGATATTGGTTAACTCATGGCTTTCGAAACAAACACTAAACTAAACAACCAACTGTGAACTCGCTCAACTTTGTTGTTGACTCGTTGTTACATGCCTTGCAGGTCGTTAGATGCTTAAGGAGCTTGCACGGGGAGGCGTAGTCGTTGTGGGACATGGACAGTCGTGTGCCATGTTAAACATTTGAAACATTTAAACTTGTGCTCTGGGTTTTAGACAATATGCTTCCGCTTGCAAACTTAAACTATGTTTTGTTTGGACACCAATTGTATTGTGTTGGATTTTATATTTGTTTACACGCTTTGTTCAATATGATTGGTGGTTTGATCTTGGTCAGTCACGCCTCCAAGCGGTGATACTCCGCATGTGGATTTTGGGGGTGTGACATAGACAGCTCCTTGAAAAATAAATAAATAAATAAATGGAGTCAACCAAATAAAACAAAACACTTTTATAGTTTTGCTAAAAATATTAAAACGATGACAATACTGCAATTTTGAACTGAGGGCAAAGTTGTATTTTTTTACTGGGGTAAAATCGTAAGTTCACAAAAGCTAAAGTGATGGCAATACTGTAAATTTGAACCGGGGGCCAATTCATAAATTTACGTAGGGGCAAATTCATAAATTTGAACGTGGGGTAAAATTATAATGTAAATTTGAAGTATGAGCAAAATCGTATAAGTTGGGGCAAAACTATAATTCGTAATTTTAAACTGGTGCAATATCAAAATTTTTAACGGAGTGCAAAATCGTAATTTTGAGTTGAGTGCAAAAGCATAATTTTATTTTGAAATGTTGCAAAAAAATAATTTTGAAATGAGGGTGAAATCATAATTTTTGAAACGGGGGCAAAATCAGATTTTTTTAACTAAGGGTAAAATCGTAATTTTTAGCTGGGGGCAAAACCATTATATTATTTTGAATTGAGGGCAAAATTATAATTGTAAATCAAGGGCAAAAGAGTAATTTTTAGCTGGGGGCAAAAGTACAATTTTATTTTGAACTGAGAGCAAATTTGTCATTTTAAACTGGGGATAAAATCGTAATTTTAAATGTGTGGACAAAATCGTAATTTTTAGCTGGGGGCAAAAGCATAATTTTATTTTGAGCTGGGGCAAAAACGTAATTTTAAATCGTAAACTGAGGGCGAAAACGTAATTTTAAACTGAGGGACAAAACTATAATTTTAAATCAGGGATAAAATCATAAATTGACTTGACCAACGGGAGAGTGCCAGGGGCACCTGCCTGACACTATTCCCTCATCAAAAAATAAAAAGGAAATTTATTTTACTGGCTGGCCACCAGCCGCCCATTTTCACCAATCATTGAAGATTACTATTACCGTCTTAAGGTTTGTATGTATTGAAAATGTATTAATTTTAAATGTGTGGACAAAATCGTAATTTTTAGCTGGGGTAAAAGCATAATTTTATTTTGAGCTGGGGCAAAAACGTAATTTTAAATCGTAAACTGAGGGCGAAAACGTAATATTAAACTGAGGGGCAAAACTATAATTTTAAATCAGGGATAAAATCATAAATTGACTTGACCAATGGGAGAGTGCCAGGGGCACCTGCCTGACACTATTCCCTCATCAAAAAACAAAAAGGAAACTTATTTTATTGGCTGGCCACCAGCCGTCCATTTTCACCAATCATTGAAGATTACTATTACCGTCCTAAGGTTTGTATGTATTGAAAATTGAAAATTCTCTTTTTCTAAATCTCAAAATCATGTTTCCTAAAGTTTAACTAAATGTTGTGACGAGAGAGAAATAAAATACAAATATTTATGTGAAATGATTACAATTGATTATGATTCACTGAATTGTGATCGTTGATAAAACTTTATACAAAAAGTAATATCACTTAAAACTATATCTTCGTTACTTTTTACTATTATGTTACTCTTAGTCCCCATTAATATCATTATTACTTAAGGCTAGTGTTTGGTATGTAGAAATAAAAGACGGAATGTACTCAACTGTTGCAATAGGTAGAAAAATGTGGTTGGTCAAGATAATAGAATTACTCATTACTTAAGGCGTTGCATTTCTTTTAAAAACTTAAATTCATTTCATTAACCCCCTTAATTTTTTTCATTTCATTCCCTCTCTCACCCTCATCACCACCATCGACAACCATTGCCACACGCCGCCGCCAACGCCGCTCCCGTTGTCGTTGCCACTCGCGAACAACACACCATCGGCACCACCACCGACAAACGCCAGTCACCACCACCACAGACCACCTCGCTGCCGCCACATGTCGTTGCCACCACCATTGCCGCTCCACCGACACCCCCACGACCTCCACCCGCCACACACCAATGCCAACGCCTGCCACCAACACCCACCGCCATCGCCACAACCTGCCACTGCGACCCAACCACCACCGCAATCCACAGTTACCGCCGTCACCCGCCACCCACCGCCGGTTTTATTCCTTCGTCTTTTCATGCCTACCAAACAACATAAAATAATGATTCATTTCATTCATAAATGATAACCAAACAAGACCATGGAATTGTAATGATCTTTTTCATTCCTTTGTCCACCACCCACCGTCGGTTTTATTCCTTCGTCTTTTCATGCCTACCAAACAAAATAAAATAATGATTCATTTCATTCATAAATGATAACCAAACAAGACCATGGAATGGTAATGATCTTTTTCATTCCTTTGTCCATTCTATTTCCCCATACTATACAGACTCTAATTATTTACAAAAATAATAAAAACTTAAGAATTAAAAAACGATATTTGAGAGTAAATATATTTACAAAAATGAAAGATGGGATATGAAGTGGTGAAATAAGAAAAATGAGAAAAAAATCTTAGACTCACGTAATCGTAACAAATTGTACAACTGGCTATTTATTATTTCAAGTTTCGCGGCTTCACAAACCTTTGTAAAATATTCAAGAGTAGAACCCATTGAGTCAGACAAGCTAGATGAGACGGGTGGAAATGTACTTGGACCCTCCATACTCTCCATTGGTATTTTTCAAAAGTTTATGAGAAAGCGAAATAGAAGATTTCATAGAATTCAGAGGAAATTTATGAAGTGAGTGTGTATTAAAATGGAAGAAGGTTGGATATTTGTGAAGTACGAATAACAGTCATATGGCCATTTGAATAATTTTTCCACGGCCTGCGATAGCAATCACGACCAACACCATCACTACCGGGCAATCACGGCCTTCACGCTTGCGATAAGGGGGTGCCCCGTGTACCCTTAGCCTCTTAGCCATTAAATCTAATCAAGTTTTGAACCAAACAAAAAAAAGTTAACAAACTTATTAATTTCTATGTGAATTTGAGAAACTCATAATTTGTTATCTTTAAAAACAAGTGAAATAATAAGTTCGTGTTACGACATGTATGAAGTCAGTCTGTTTCGGTGAACTCCTTCCAGTAAACGAGAAGCAAAACCCAAAAAGTATAAGGTGTTTGGTTAATTATTTGAAAAGTTATTAAAAATTATTTAGTTAGATTTAAATTAAATAAAAAACTATATTAAAAAATAAAATTAAAACAAACAGAAAAAGAAAAAAATATAAAATATAAAATAACTAAAAAAGAAAATACAAAAAAGGAAGAAGAAAAACAGAAGGGGGGTAAAAATCAACAAAAACTTATGGAGATGGAACAATACTAAATTAGGGGAAGGTTTAAACGAAAACCACTTGTTAACGCGAGAACTCAAGAACTAACTAAAAACACCTCAAAAAACATATCAATTTTTTTACCAATTTTCACTAATTTTTGTGTATAAAAAAAAATTTCAAAAAAAAAAAATTGTAGTGCACATATGTAATAGTACACATGTGCACTACAAAGTTTTTTTTTTTTTTGAAAATTTTTTATACACAAAAACTAGTGATTTTTAATAAAAAAATGTAAAAAAAATTGGTATGTTTTTTAGGCTTTTTTTAGTTAGTTCTCGAGTTCTCGCGATAAAATGAGTTTTCACTTGAACCCTCTCCTATTACAATTAAATATATATTTTTTTTGGAATTTTTGATATTATTAAAAAATAACTATTATTAACTATGAATAGTTATTAACGGTTTAATAAGAAAAGAGAATTCCAAATTTAGCCCTAATTTATATTACTCCCTATTTAATACATGATAGGCATTACAAAAATATCACTCGATTAATTTCATTTATTTAAAAGACTCATCCAATGGCCTAGATGTCTTCTTAGGCTTTTTTTATAGAAAATGTTCTTTTTAGCCGAACATCATCCTATATTTATGTGTGTGCGTGCATGCCCGTGTGTAATACAAAACTAAATTTAAATAGAGAATTGTAATAATCACATAAACATATGTTTTACTGGTTTGATTTTAGTACATAACCATTATCTTTATCTCTCACACAACACATCTAGCCAAGTTCGATCATGAAATTTTCTTAAGAACAATTTAATCTCCTGTCACTACTAGAAAATACCTCTATCTTGACATGCAAACGATGACACACACTCATCTTATGACATTTGAAAGCGTGTGTCACAGAATATATGTCATGAGTCAAAAAATCTGATAAATTAATGACACTTTTTTGTGTGTCATTCTTTTAGCGTCATAAAAAACAATCATGACACATCAACATATGCATGTCATATTTTAGTGTCATGTTATATTTTCTAAATTTTTTAATTAATTTCATGACACACTTTTTGTGTGTCATTCTTTTAGTATCATAAAAAGAATAAGAAACCATCAAATTATGTATGAGATGTTTTAGTGTCATATTCTTAAATTAATTTTTTTTATATAAATAGAGTACAACATTATTAATTTAGGTTTTGTAATCTCAAAATGTTTATATTTAATTCCAACCTCGTCAATTCTGTTGTAACTTGGATACCTTTTCATTTCAATCAGAAAATGGTCGTAGAAAATGATTAAAAAAACTTATGATTAATTACAGTTTTTGATATAGTCTATAAGGCTCGTTAGTGACCTTTTCATTTCAATCGCAAAATGTTCATAGAAAATGGAAAAAAATTATATTTGTATATTGTTCGCAAACACATCACAAAATATGAAAATAGAAATTAAAACTAAACATAAAATTGTGTTGAAAAAAAAACTTAGTTCTACGAAACAGGTTGCATAATCTCTATTATATTAATCTAGGTCTCCACACCACATTCTAACCTTAGGCTAGAGGGTATGGTGCCCATCCTCCCTTGGGTATGGGAGGATGGTCCTAGATGATCCTACCCCACCACTTTTATATATATATATTTTTTAAGAGTAAACTGCCATTTTGCTCCCTGTGGTTTGGGCATTTTTGCCATTTTAGTCCAAATCTCAAACTTTTTAAATCTGGGTCCCTGTGGTTTCACTTTTGTTGCCATTTTAGTCCAAAACTCAAATCAGGTCAGATTTATCAAAAAACCTTGCTATTTTGTCCTTTTCTGAAGGGGCAAAATGGTCATTATATAAAAAATGCTATTTTGTCCTTTCCTCAAACTCTCTCTCTCTAAACACCACTGTCCCCTCTCTCTCTCTCTTCAAAATCTTAAATCATCTGTAGAACCCATATAAAAGCACAGATGTTATATATTAAATTGAATGTTTGTCCATCTGTGTTCATCTGCCCCTGAAGTTCTCTGTGTTCATGTGACGCCTCGAAAATTCATGTCTAATAATGTATTGACACGTGTCATAAGCTTGGAACGTGTGAAAGAATGTTCTAGAGGGACTAAAGTTGACAAACAAGGAAAGAATGTGAATATAAGGGTTCAGAATGTCAACAATGGATAATTATACTTTACAATAACCCTACATGATGTTTATACCCTTAAACGAATGAATCATGGATCATACGAAGCTTATTGTGAAAGAAAGTGAGAGATTACAAACTACAGGGGTTAAATGTGTCAACATGTTTAAAAGTATACCTCTCAGTGACCTTTTAGCAAACCCGAAGCTTTGTAACGATTAATTATGCTCACTAGAATGCATGATAAAAATTTCACTAAGTTTCGTTATCGTATGAGAAAGTTATGATAAAATTCGTATACGAGGGGTTAAAAGCGTCAACGATGAAATTTATGACTTTTCGGGTAATCAAAAGTTAGCAAAGGACTCAACAAAGTTGGTATAAGTCTTGAATCCTTAGAATTCAATTTAGAGGGCTCATTGTGCAAAACAAGAACTAAAAACAACTTTTAGGAGGATCGGGGGCCAAAAATGCAATTATTGGAAACTTGTTAACCTGACACCAGGCCTCAGGCGGGGCGCGTAAGACTTGCCCAAGGTCTTACGCGGGGCGCCTCAGCCTCCCAGATGCAGAAACTTTGGACAGGTGTCTGTCCAGCCCTTGTAACCGACTTTAAACACTTGTTTGCAATACCATGTGCTGCACAATAGGGTTTTTAAGCTTTAGGGACACTTGGGATGCATCAATGATCACTTATAGCATTGATTGGCATGATATAGTGAGATCAAACTCACTATATAAAGGTCCACATTATTGCAATTTTGATCATTCATTCCAACTTCACTTTTGAAGACTTCTGGAGCACAAGTGCAGTCCCCAAGCATCCCTAGTCATAATTAAGACCTTGGTAAGCTTCCTTAACCTTCCTTAATCATGTTTTACTTAGTTATTTAGCTTAAAGTCAAACCGTCATAATTAAGGTTTGACTTATCGATTAATCACTAATGGTCCAGTGATTAGTCAAACTTAAGGTAGCTATGAGTTGGTAATTATGTGGGCAATAAACCCTTAAAAGGGCACCCTCTGATTCCCGCTCTAACTAGATCATTTGTCGGGTCAAAGTTTGTTATAAAAAGTCAACAGAAACTTAATTTGCGAATTAACATGTAATTAGCAATGTAGAAGACGTGTAACCTATTTTATCACTCATATAACTTGGTAATTAGTATAAGAACTGGTCTAAGCTTGTTTGATCCGACAATTTTCTGTTTAGGCTCGGTTCGGAATCGAAAGTCGCAAAACTTTGACTTTTGCTTTGACTTCAGTTCTGACCCGATTTAGATGGGTTTAGAAGTGCCTTAGAGCTTCCTTAGGACCAGGTTACATGATGGTATAACCCTCTGTGATTGGCTTGTTGATTGTCCGATTCATTTACACGTTTCCGTTAAATGCCTAATGTTGACCAATATGCCCATTTGACCTTAAAACGAGAATTTTGGAATTGTGAGAGGACAATAATCTTTGTTACTGATTTATAAACATGTCCCTAAAATTTCACATCAGTTGGAGGTCTAGATTAGGAGTTATGCTCAATAGCGTAATTAGAAAGCTTCTTATTAATTAAACGGCGTAATTAGCATAAAGCCTATCTAAACCCAATTTTTGACACCAAACCTTTTACCCACTGATGTAATATAATATTTTGGGATTTTTGAAGATTTTTAATTATTTTTAACCTGATCATAACCTAAGGTTATTGCATTGATTCGGTAAATACCGATTATACCTTTTTGCTTATAAAATGAGTTTTACATAACATTTAGACCCCAAACCTTTGGCTACTGATTTTATATGATAAATGAAGTATGTTGGACTTTATAAACTGATCAGAAAACCAGATTTCCAGTTATGACCCGGAAATCGCTTAAAACGGCTTTTTACGCGTATTAAACACCTAGTATGGGTTTAAAACCATTTTTTCATATAAGACTTATCACCAACTGATATAGCCTATTAAATTAAGTCTTTTTACTGATTAATTCAGACCCGAATCTCAGAATTATATTTAATCTCTTTTATAATCTTTAAAATGACCAAAATACCCCTACGGGGCTTAAATTGAGATTAAACTCGTTTTGGGCATAATGGAAGGTATCCTACGGATATCACAACATATTTAAGGCATATTAACTTAGGTAACCTGTACATGACTCTTATGGTTACCCGTTACGCTTCTTGCACGTTTGGTTCGGTTTATGTAACTAGTTTGCATAAATTAGCCGAAACGGGTCAAACCTCATCATTTTAATCTCAAAATCCAGAATGTGTTTAGTTTACCCATATTATACAAGTCTCCAAGCTTGTCGGGCCTAAACCACATTTTATTCCGGTCTTCGCTTAATCGTGCGTTTGAACCGTATCTTCTTTCAAAACTAACCGGTCTAAGTTTAGGCTTAATTAAAGACCCGTTAGAAATCTAATAGGTTATTATAAACCTTTGTTCCAGAATAGGAGACCCGGTAAAAGCTACGTGCACTTGCTATTTGTGATTATTACTTGCAAAGGTAAATACTTTTAACTTTTTTTCCCTTATACGGGCTTGGGGTACGGTATATAAAATACCGCTTGGTCGGGCATTGAATTTTTAATCGTATGATGGTTAATTTATTGAAATGACCCGTTTGAATTGTTTTGTTTGCTTAAAGCCTTTGGGGGGTTAATGACCATGTCCTGGATATCCTTGGCATCATTTTATGAAATGACCACGACCTTAGCACGCGCGTGTAGGCGTACACCCGCTAGTGCATATATGAATAATGAGGTATAACCGCCGGTTACGGGAATAACCCGCCGCGGGACTATATCATGTGGTGTGTCTATTAATCTTTAACCCGGTGTCAATCCGGGCTACTGAACGTATAACGAACATGTAATTCTTTTACAAGTTTATGTATAAATAATTATCCCAAGTTATAAAAGTTTGTGCCACGTGCATTCAAATCAATTTTATTAAACCTTTTTAAAATGAGTCAGTTAATTGTATTTACCAGTGTAAACTGACGTATTTTCCCAAAAATGTTAAGTGCAGGTACTACTCGAAATAGGGTGGCTTTCTCCTAGCATCCACAATAAGTCTCGCAAGCTTGGATGGCATAAAACTGTTGAACAATGTTCCCTTTTTATTTGATCCACCTGTTGATTATTTTCAACTATTTTGTGATACTTAATATTACAATTATATTCAGTTGAAATGAATCTATTTTTTTGCTTCCGCTGTGCATTTAAATATTGTGTTGTTTGACTATGATGATATCAACTACGTCACGATCCTCCCCACCGGGCCCACCGGTAATACGTGGAAATATCGGGGTGTGACAGGTTGGTATCAGAGCCAACATTGAGTGAATTAAACACTAGCCTTTTGTGTTTAATCTCAATGACACAATTGCACATTCCTAAATTTTCGAGTCTTGACAAAGAACTTAGGAATAATCCAAATTGTTTTTAATTCTAACCTTGTCCTTTATATTTTTGTTGTATCTCTCATTTGTTTTGACAGGAAATATGCCACCTAGATTCCGAAGATGAGGACGAGGTAAGGGGCCAATCAGCGCCCCCAACGATCACAAAGCCCGGCCTTCACACCGGCGGACTCCTTCTACTACTATGAGCGCCGATCCTCAAGGAAACTGGAGGACCAATTTAGAGCCCGCTAGACGATCTATCTCGTATAGCTCAACACCTCCTTATCGTCACTCCTTTAGGCCGCAATCGGAAAACGAGCCTGGTGACTCACGCCAGGGCCGGTTAAACCTGGCAAACTATATCGAAGAACCAGTGGGTTTTAACCCACTAGGACCTGAAGACCATTTCTCGGGAGATCACGCCATGGATATGGATGAGGACACCGACCCTGTTGAACCACCGACTGGAACCCCCACGCACCCTATTGAAGTCTCTGATGGATCATCTTTCCATGGATCACCTTACCGTGGTCTAGACAGTTACCAAGCAAGGTTCAACCAGTATGAGTGGTATTTTACACCCTCTCATAACCCACAGCAGCAGCAGCAGGATCCCTCTGAGGATTCGCGTTTCGTGGCAGTCACGCCACCGCCACCACCGCCGCCAGTTCATCAAGCACCTCCAGAACCACCAAGGCGTAGGAGAACAGGCGCACGAATATCTGCGCGAGGAGGGGGTTTTCACTTTAGCACCCCCCATGACTCAAGTGGCAGTCACTATCCGCCACTGCATGAAGACCCACAAATGGGCGGGCCTTCAAATCCAGTTTCAGAGGTGAATTCTGCACCAGTTGCGCCACCACCGCCACCACTGGGATTTGGTAATCCAATACCCACATACGCCGGTTCCACGGCGTATAATCCATTTGAGGAGCCGGCTCACACTAATTACAATTATGCTGAAGCCGACCCATACCTTGTAGCAGCCAACTACAACGCCCTTAATCCTGAAGGACCATATGGAACTCCCTGGGGAGTGGGATACCCAGCTCATGGGTATCAAATACCTGCTCGACCTTCGATGCAGCACCAGCCACAGCCACCACGTTTTTCCCCACCGGAATAGGAAGAAATCCTCCACAGGCTAAACAGGGTGGAACGAGAATTTCAAGAAGAGCGTAGGAACAACAGAGGATTCCTCAAGGGCTTAGCAAGTTTGTTAAAAGGAAAGAAGAAGAGGGATCATTGAATCCCTATGAATTGTTGTATTTCCTTATTTCAATCTAGTCCATGCGTGGACATTTATCTATGTACTTAGTCCCTGCGTGGACTTGCATTTTTAGTCCCTGCGTGGACATCTATTTTAGTAATTGGTCCCTACGTGGACTTGTATTTCAGTTTAGCCCCTGCGTGGGCAAGTTGTTCTGTTAAAAGTCCCGTTTAGGGCAATGTGTACTTCTTTTAATGTTTAATGGAATGTTAAATTTAAAAATTTTATTTTGTCATTATATGCATAAATATATTATACATGAAATAAATAAATCAAAAGTCATTCCTTTTTAAAAAAAATAATCTGCCTATTAAATATTAAATAAGAATCTTAAAGGTATAACCTAGCCTGCATGTCATTATAAGACTTGGCCAAGATGGTAAGACCTGTTTAAAAGATTCGAATCCCTGTTAACATCTGAAAACATGTTAACGCTCCTGGCAGACGTGATTCGTTAAAATCACACACGTCATTCTTATAATAGGATTCTTTAAAAGATTCCTAACCTAACTTAATGATCTATAAATCATGGGTTTAAATCATCAATTAAGATGATCATATGTTGACCATCCATTGGTAATGTAGTGCCTACGGGCCATACTCATTGTCATATAAGACAAAAGACAGTAGTAGTCTACGACTCCCTGTCAGAAAAAGGTAAAGAACTATGTTCAAACCTTCATGCCTTGATTCTCTGAAATCATGGCTTATAATTTAAAAATGTCCCTGTGACTAGGCCTTTTGTGCTACTAATAATACTGTTATTGTTTTATAATTAGGATAAATTATAATAAAAATCCTAAATAACTATGACTAACAAATTAACCAAATATAGTCTGTGTTTACCATGGTTAATTAATTGCCATAAAAGACAGTTCCATAATAAACTCCCAAATAAATTATTGTCAATATCTTATGTAACAGTTCAAACTACATGGCTGACTCAGATGAGATCAACAGTCACCCAAGGGAGGATCATGATAATACCCGAATTAACATAGCGGGTGCAGAACTGCAAGCATTAATGGACAATGCTGTTACAAAAGCAATAGAGCGGCAGTATAATGAATATAGCGGGACTCGAAGTAGGACCCTATCCGCACCGCATTCCAAGCCTAAGACTCATTCTGAGGCTCACAGCAAGCCACCCTCCAAGAAGGAAGAGCCAAAGAAAGACGACGACGATCGTCACTCTTCAAATCAGCAAAGTGTCCCATCAAAGAAGATCGAGCTTAAGCAGGAACCGCGTGGTAAGTCCTGCACATATAAGTATTTTGTCTCATGCAAACCGAGAGACTTTACTGGGGAAAGAGGAGCTGTCGACTGCATGACTTGGTTAGACGAAATGGACACCGTGGTTGATATCAGCGGGTGCGCTGATAAGGATGTGGTAAAGTTCGTATCTCAGTCATTCAAAGGCGAGGCATTAGCTTGGTGGAGGTCATTAATCCAAGCTACCGGAAAAATCCCATTGTACAATCTGTCATGGGATTAGTTTGTGACGTTGATTAAGGAAAACTACTGCCCTCAGCATGAGGTTGAAAAGATTGAATCTGATTTCTTGTCTTTGGTTATGAAGAACCTGGACTGTCAGGCCTACCTCACCAGTTTCAATACAATGTCTAGGTTGGTTCCATACCTTGTGACACCGGAACCCAAGAGGATAGCTCGATTCATCGGGGGTTTAGCCCCAGAAGTTAAGGCCAGTGTGAAAGCCTCTAGACCAGCTACCTTCCGGTCTGCAGTCGATATAGCATTATCTCTTACTCTGGACGCGGTCAGGCAGAGATCGCTTAGAAACACTGATGCTGAGAAAAGGAAGCGTGAGGATGATAGCTCACGGCGATCGGATAAGAGACATAGAGGAAACAATGACCACAAAAAGAGTTCTGGATCTAAGAAAGATGGTCATCAGTCGGGTGATAAACCCAAATGCAAGATCTGCAAGAAACAGCACTTCGGGAAGTGCAGATATGAGTCGAAATCCCAGTCACAGCCAAGGGCATGTGGGATTTGCAAGTCTTCTGAGCACAAGACCTTGGATTGCAAAAAGTTGAAAGATGCTACGTGCTATAGCTGCAATGAAAAAGGGCATATCAAGTCCAACTGCCCAAAACTTGCAAAGAAGACTGTGGATGGGAAAAAGACCAATGCAAGGGTCTTCCGGATGGATGTAAAGGAAGCTATTCAGGACGACAATGTGATCACATGTACCTTCCTCATAAATGATGTTTATGCAAGAGTGCTATTCGATTCAGGAGCTGATAAATCTTTTGTAGATAATAAGTTTTGTAAGTTGCTGAATTTACCTGTTAAAACCTTAAGTGTGAAATATGAGGTGGAATTAGCTTATGGTACCTTAGAAACAGCGTCAACCGTGTTAGATGGATGTGTTATATCCATTAGGAACCATTCTTTTCCGTTGTCTTTACTTCATTTGAAATTAGCCGGTTTCGATATAGTAATAGGCATGGATTGGTTATCTCGCAACCAAGCCCAGATCGTTTGTGCTAAGAAGCAAGTGGTTGTCAGAACTCCTCATGGCGAGCCTTTGACAATCCAAGGAGATACTAAGTACGGAATGCCTGAGCAAGTGTCCATGCTCAAGGCATCAAGGTGTTTGACGAAGGGTTGTGTTATCTACATGGCGCAAGTAACTATTGATGAACCAAAGCCTAAGATCGAAGACATACCCATTATCTCTGAATATCCAGAAGTATTCCCTGAAGAACTACCTGGTTTACCCCCAGATAGGTAAGTGGAGTTCAGGATTGACATTATTCCTGGAGCAGCGCCTGTTGCAAGAGCGCCTTACAGATTGGCACCAACGGAGATGAAAGAGCTGAGAACTCAACTGGATGATTTGTTAAGCAAAGGATTTATTAGACCTAGCTCATCTCCTTGGGGAGCACCAATCCTTTTTGTGAAGAAGAAAGATGGCTCGATGCGTCTGTGCATCGATTATCGCGAACTTAACAAAGTTACTGTCAAGAATCGGTATCCATTGCCCAGGATCGACGACTTGTTCGATCAGCTTCAAGGAGCGAGTTACTTTTCCAAGATCGACTTAAGGTCAGGATATCATCAACTGAAGGTCAAGGATGAAGATGTACATAAGACTGCATTTAGGACTCGTTATGGTCACTACGAGTTCTTAGTGATGCCTTTTGGACTCACTAATGCACCAGCCGCATTCATGGATCTCATGAACCGCGTGTGCAAGCCCTACATGGATAAATTTATCATCGTCTTCATCGATGATATTCTTATTTACTCGAAGAATCAAGCTGACCATGAGAAGCACCTCCATTGCATTCTGAAACTGCTTCATCGAGAAAAGCTCTACGCCAAATTCTCTAAGTGTGAATTTTGGCTTCGTGAAGTCCAATTTCCTGGACATGTGGTTAGTGAACGCGGAATCCAGGTAGATCCCGCTAAGGTTGAAGCTGTCATGAATTGGCAAGAGCCGAAGACGCCCACAGAGATTCGCAGTTTCTTGGAATTGGTAGGATATTACAGGTGTTTTATTGAAAATTTTTCAAGGATTGCTGCACCCCTAACTTCTTTGACTAGGAAGAATATTAAGTTCGACTGGGGACCGAAGTAACAAGAATCCTTTGATATCCTTAAGCAGAAGCTAAGCAATGCACCTATGTTGACATTGCCTGAAGGGATTGAAGAATTTGTAGTATATTGTGATGCATCGCACACAGGTATGGGATGTGTGCTTATGCAGATGGGCAAGGTTATTGCATATGCTTCTCGACAGTTAAAGGTGCACGAAAAGAACTACACCACCCATGACTTGGAGTTGGGTGCCGTTGTATTTGTACTAAAGCTATGGAGGCACTATTTATATGGTATCAAGTGTGTGGTCTATTCTGATCACAAGAGCCTCCAACACCTGTTTAACCAAAAGGATTTAAACATGAGGCAACGACGTTGGATGGAAACTTTGAATGATTATGATTGTGAGATAAGATACCATCCTGGCAAGGCGAATGTAGTCGCCGATGCCTTAAGTCGAAAGGAAAGAGTGAAGCCTATAAGAATCAATGCCAAGAGCATTGAGATAAAGAATAGTTTGAACGAAAGGTTGTTAGCTGTGCAGAAGGAAGCCGTGCTAGAAGCTAACTATCCTGATGAAAAGCTAGGAGTAACCGAAGAACAGTTATCCCATGGCAAGGACGGAATTCTGAGGTTAAATGGGCGAATATGGGTTCCAGTTTATGGAGAACTTCGAGATGTTATCCTCCAGGAAGCCCACAGTTCTAAATACTCCGTTCATCCTGGAGCTGATAAGATGTACCAGGATCTGAAGGCAAATTTTTGGTGGATAGGCTTGAAGAAGTCTATAGCTACCTATGTAGCAAAATGTTTGACGTGTGCGCAAGTGAAAGCTGAACGTCAGAAGCCGTCAGGTTTGCTACATGATGTGTGCAAAATGCAACATATAAATTACATCAATTGTGGCATAAAACTAACCCTTTTTTAGTACTAATGTTGGAAAAAGTGTGTTTTTGTCTTCCTCAAGAAAAGGAATAAACGTGGCATGCCCAACCTCCCCGAAAGCATCTTCCCAAGCAAAACAAGAAAACAGGAGGTTGAACACGCCCCGTGCTCAGTGAGCACGGGGGCGTGCCCAAGTGTCAGCATAAAAGACAAAGTTGTAGAAGCTTCCATCGCCCACCACGGGGCCGTGCTCAGTGGACACGGGGTCGTGGTCAACTATAAGATTCGCAGAATCCAGGCAAATCTTGATAGTATAGATATGCTTCTGCACACGGGGTCGTGCCCAGCAGACACGGGGCCGTGGTCAACTAATAAAGACAAGAGCAATTAATGAAGAAAGAGAAGGATGTGGACACGGGGCCGTGCCCACTGGACACGGGGCCATGCCCAAGCTTCTGTTCAGCCTATAAATAGGAGTGCTTGGCTCAAGCTCAAACCATCCCTTGGCACACCACCTCTCTCACACTTCACCCACCACCACCATAACACCATCATCCACCACCATCATCCATTGTCCATCATAGAGTGTGTGAGTCGTCTCAGGATCCAAGATTGATCGTAAGAGTTCTTGACAATCAAGGCCATGTTTGCCTAAGTCTCTTACATCACTTGGTGAAGACAAAGTGTCTAGTGTAATACTTTTTATTTTTAATCTTTTCGCACTTTTTAATTGGTTATGTATTAATGACTTTAATAACTAGTTTCTTATGTTGAAGGTGATTCTTCTTTATCGTTTGTCCGTGGTGTCTTGGCATTATTTTACTGTCTATATAAAATAAAAGATTTTCACCATTCATATCTCCACGGTCTATATGGAGGTATGTTGGCTACCTGGTCGGGGGTTAAGGGAACAGTTTGGTAAGAGTCTTGCCATTGTTCAGTGTATAGATCCTGCAAAGGACCTGGGGTCAAATTTAGTAGGACCTCCTTCAATACTTAACGGTATTGGATGGCGGGGGTCCAAACTCTTTGATCCCCTCATAAGTTAAACTACTATTAATACTTTAACCCGGCTACTTAGGACTGTATCCCTGCTGACTCAGACTACTTAGCCGAGGGTAACGTCACCTTCAAAAGAGGGGCCTACCACATTATGCATTAATAACTTAATTAATTATCTTTCAATAATCCGACCCTTTAGGATTGTATCCTTGCTGACTCAAACTACTGGGTTGAGGGTAACGTCACCTCCAAAAGAGGGGCCTACTACAATAACTAAGATAATCTCTTAAATAGTGCAAAAGTGCGGAAATAATCAAAGGTTACACTAAACACGAGTCGGAACCAAGTGATTCATCTTGTCTATCTGTTTTTACTTTTATTTTTATTTTCAGCATTTTAGTTAGTTTTTATTTTTCTTAGTTTAAAACATTTTTCTAAACTTTTGATTTGATTAGACGTTGAGGATAAACCGGTACTAAAAGCTCTTGTGTCCTTGGACGACCTCGGTATCTTACCAACACTATACTACACTCACGATGGGTGCACTTCCCCATATGTGTGTCTAGTGTTAGTAAATATCGTGTTTTATAAATTTAAAACTTGGCTAAAGAAAGTGTAAAAGGGCTTAAAATATACTTAAACTTATATACACACTTAACGCACATCAAGTTTTTGGCGCCGTTGACGGGGACACAAGGATTTTAAGAATGCTTAAAATCGACGGCCCAATCAGTTTTTCAAAACCTTTTTAAAACGCGCGCATATTTTTCTCCATTTTAGTTTAGTTTTGCATTTACAGTAACCTGAACACGGGGCCGTGCTGCACATTTTTCATAAAACACCCAGTAACAGTAGCTTGAACACGGGTCGTGCTCACTGAACACGCCCCTTGCTCAACGAAATCAGTAAATTTAATTAAAACGCCCAGATACAGATTCTGTACACGGGGCCGTGTCCACTGAACACGGGGCCGTGTCCAGCCTCTGTTTCCGTTTTTTTTTTTTTTTTTTCTGATCTCGAGACTTGGTTGCGGTCTGCTGAGTGATTCTTATGGATCAATACTCAGGAGGTTACAACTACACATATGAGGAGGATGATTATAGGAGTAACTATTGCACTAATTATAGTAACCCACACTCGGTTCAATATTGTCACTCATATCAACCATCCAATTCATACACCTACTATGAGGAGCCCAGGTATGAGCCATCAACTTCATACACATCTTATGAAGACCAAAGGTATGAACCTCCTCCCTCATACTCATATTTTGATGAACCAAGGTATGAACCTTCTTACTCATACTTTGAGGAACCAAGATATGAGCCACCACCTTCGTATGCTTATTATGAGGAACCATTGCGTGAACAACCCACCCCATATGAGTATTATGAAGAACAAAATTACGAACCTTATCAATCATATACTTACAATGAAGAACAATGGTGTGAACCATCTACTTCATATGGGTATTATGAGGAACAAAGGATCGAACAACCGGATTCAAGCTTTGAAAATCCCGATCCTTTTTCTATAACCGAAGTGACCGATAGGATATTAGAACACCTTAGAGTTATCGATCGCTATATAAAAGAATCTCGCGCAAGGGAAGAGGAGTCCCGCGCAAGAGAAGAATTAATTAAAGAAGAAATAACTGAAGGTGTAAAAATGGAAGAACAAATAAGTGAAAAACCGACACATGAGTTAAACAACGAAAAAGGTGAGTCCGTTAACGATAAAATTCAAAAAGAGTCTAATTTTGAAGAAATTAATCTCTTGTCACCTTCTTTTGAAAATCATTGTTTAGTTCCTACTCATGCTAAGTTTTTAAAAGAGTTAAACACTAACACTAAAATTGACGAAACGGTAAGTGTTAAGTTAACCAATGATCAAACCTCGCTAATAAAAGAAGACCCATTTGAAATTAACATTACACCGGTTCCATGTTTCTTTCAAAATTCATTTATTAGTAATGTCACAATCGATAAAGATCTTTGTGTTAACATAATGCCTAACTACATTTTCGAAAAATTAAGTATTAGTGATTTTTCTCCACTTCAAATACCCATTTTTCTATCCAATCGAAAGGTAATAAAATCAATCGGTGTAGTTGAGGATGTCTTGGTTCAAACAAATCAAATGGTAATCCCAACCGACTTTGTCATCCACGATGACGCTCCTCTAATGTTGGGACGACCATTTGTAAAAACTCACGAAGCTTTGAAAAACCGGAAGTTCAACAATCTACCTCTTCAATTAGGGTGTCACACCCCAACCGATGGCAGAATCATCGGGGCGCGGCACTAGGCGAATCAGATTGCTCAAGAGAATCCATAACAACTATATTGCGATAATATTTAATACATCCGTTATCCCATACTAACAAATAATACAATCACATAAGTTATCACAGATTTCTTGTCCTCTCGAACAATACAAATCCGACAACCTAGATTTTAGTTGAGTTTCTAGACCTCCTAGCTTGATTTGATATAGCCTGCGATCTAACCTGCAACATACGTTAAAAAAATTTGTCAATACAAAAGTATTGGCGAGTATACAGGTTTGATATGTATAGCGTAATAGATAAAAAGTGTAGCGAATTTCCATATGCAAGAACGTAACACACGTTATATATACTCACAAAGCTGATACTACCAACTAAGTCCTCGATGCTCGAATATGCGATGGCAAACTAGACCCCGTCGGGCGCAATAGTACTATACTAGTCATGGTGGGACGTCGCGAGTATAAGCCCTAGCACATATGCAACTAGCATCACGTATATCTATGCATAACAGTTATTCGCAAGTGATAATTCGATTGATTGAATAATTCGTTTGATAAGTTCGATTTGTTAGAAACGTATGTTACACCCAAAATACGATTAAAAAGGGTTCAAGTATACTCACAGTGCGTACTTTAGCGGGGATGCAACTTGATTGGGTCGGTTGTGAGCACGTCTGCGTTAATCGTTGAAGAATAGAGTAAACGATGTACGGTTAAGCGAGAATAGCCTTGAAAAGTCATTTATTTGGTCGGATGGTGCTCATCCGTCCGGATGACATGTGATCCGTGCGGATGACACGTCTGTTTCGCATTCTGAACACCGTTTTTGAGTGTTTATCGGAAGGAATACGTGCGGAGTTACCGGGACAGTGTAATTTCACACTAACACTTGAAATTCCATCAGTTTCGACCCGCTCTAACGGCTGGGAATCACCCCGCTCCATCAGAACTGGCCATTCTTGACGGTTTCTCCGGTTTAGCTCGAAATCGCACAGTTCCTTGGTTGAATACATAGATTTAGGTGAGATTCGTTATCAAAACATGTGGAAATCACTGAGATCTGAGGCGCTTCTGGTGGGATGAGGTCACAACTTGAAGTTCATATGAACTCTTGGTGACATCACCTTAAAACACCTCAAAATCAATAGATTTCACGGTTAAAATTTGAGTTTTAAAAGATAGAATGATGTAGAATTGAGTGTAGATCGTAGAAGTATAAGTTTTAGGTTGAAATCTTACCGGAATCGCGAGGAATCGAGAGAAAAGGGTCCTAGAGCGTGTTTGGTCGAGTGGGAGCTGTCACATCACTGTTAGAGTGGATTTTGGGTCGAATGGCTATCCGTCCGGATGGCTATCCGCCCGGATGGCCCATCCGTCCGGATGGCTATCCGTCCGGATGGCCACTCCGTTTTTTAGCGTTGCGATCGACTTTGAAGTGCGTGCTTTTTTTATATTATTATTATATATACCTATAGATATCACTAGGGGTCGTATTTACGTATCCATAATCCACAGTTTCGATAATTACAGCCGGTTTTCGTTTAGAGTATGCGATTATTAGCGACGTTTCACGGCCATCAAGGAGGGTAGTATAGGTCCTTTCTTGATGTCATCGTGAACGTTATTGTGTTTTGTGCCACAAAGACTGACGGGGTACCACTCACTCGTATTGTCATCATCGTCACGACGACTGGAGTTATAGCACTCACCCAAGAGTCTTTGTTGGCGTTAATTATCTGGGTTTTGACACATCATGGTCACCGAGGAGGGTAGGATAGGTCCTCACTCAATGCCTTCGTGAGTGTTAGTGTTTGTGGTGTGGTATAGTATAGCGATATTGTATTTCGAAAATATGCGATTATCCTTCGAATAACGATATATGCGATATAGTTACATTATGATCCGAATCTCTGGTGCTAGGCGTAACGAGTATATCGAGTAGTAACAACGCACAAAAGTGCGGGTTGTTACAGTCTCCCCTACTTTAGGAAATTTCGTCTCGAAATTATTCCAATAGGTAGACCTTTGAGAGTTGATCCTGGATAAGTAGCGATACAACGAGTTAACCGGGTGAGAGTTGACAAGTGAGAGTGCTTCGAATAAGAGAGATTGATTGCGATAGCGAGAAGCGACGTAATGACCAAAAAAGCATCCCACGAGTTGGCGTTCCAAGAGTACCTCGAGTCGCGAAGAATTTGTAAGTTTGATGCGATTGAAATTTTAAAGAACTTTGAAAGGTTTCTCATAACGTAGGGTTAACTGAGTCGATTGTTAACCAACGTTGCAAGAAAGTTTAGGTTTCAAACATTTTAAGGAATTCGAAAATGAAAACTGGGGTTACGGAAACTCTCCTAGGACCTGGGTTCAATGCTGAACTCGATGTCGACCCAACGTCTTAAGAAAGATTTCGTTTTGATATTGCAAAAGTTTTTAAAGAAAAACTGGACTTATGAGACTTCCCTTGGGCATGGAGTTAAGCTGATTCGATGTTACCTCCACATTGTGAGGAAATTTCACTTGTCCAATGGTTTTAATAAAATTTTTATAAAAATCAGTTTTTAACAGTTTGAAAAGTTAATTAACATCGAGCCCCACTTGGCACTTTCTCACGAAAGTTTGGTAATATGGTTAAAACACTTATATATAGGAAGTACCAACGGCGTATCCACCATGTTTCTCCATATCACTTCCGTTTCGTGAGGCGGTGTCATGTGGGCCGATATGACACAGATAGAATTTCGCTACCTCGGTCCAATCGATAGGAAGTCGGACCAAGTTGAAGATAGAATCGAATAGGTTAACAAGCGAGTTGAATTGCGAACGTTGCTATAACAGCGTGCACGAATAGCCTGGTGACACGAAATGCTTATGCGTCGTGTCTGGTTAGGCGTCGAACGGTAGACGATAAGTGATTAGCGCGATGTCGATTAGATTCCACATTGAACCCGCATGGCACGTTTCCACGAGAGTTTGCAAACATGGTGAAACACCACGTTTAACTAGGCTAGTTTTGCCTCGTGAAGCAATGTCATGCGTGTTATTACCACATAGGTTGTACCAAACGAGCGAATAAGCGGTAGATTATACACGATAAGCGATTAGGTGATTTAGCGAATACCGCAACACCAACAATGACGGAGATGATGAACGAGTTACGATGAGCGGCAGTTGTTGCGTTGCAAGCGATGGAGGTATACGCGATTTATGCGGTTCGATTCGATTGATTTACATCACAGAGGTTAACTGACATCAGACCCCACATGGCCTTTTTCCACGAAAGCCCGCCGATATGACTAAAACACCTTGCTTTAATCATATGAGCTTCATCTCGTGAAGCGAGGTCATGTGTGCTAACTTAACACAAACACCACAGATAACGGTAGGCGACAGCGATAGATTGATACACCGCAAGTGATATAGGTTCACATAATAAGCGATAGAGATTGCGAGATACACATGACAAGCGATTGCGATTAGTTGAGTTTTGTTTCGAATAAGCTTAACGTTACGTTGCGTCACATCACGGCTATTGAGGAGGGTAGAATAGGTCCTCACTCAACAATACCGTGAGCGTTTATGTACTTGATGAGATTCGTTGCAACAGACTTACGACCAGACTTGCGTCGATGCAATTGCCCTGCGAGGTAGACTCCCCAGAGTCCATCGATGAGGCGATTGCACTGCGTTTGCAGACTTACGACAAGTCTCGCGATGATACGGTTTGTTACGCCTTGCGATTGAGTGTAGTGTGTTGAAAATAATCACAATAGTATAATAGGTCTAATAACGTTCAACTCCACGTGGCACTTTCTTCACGGAATTTCGGTAGTATGATAAAGCACACCTTGCTTGACCCCTACTACTTAGATCCCGTGGTTTGGTGTCATACTTCGTCGTAACGCTTGTGGCACCTTAGAATTTACTACGATCTCCGTGCACTGACCCAAATAATCCCGTGTGCACCCGTGATTAGTCGTTCCTTGCACGTTTATCGTACCTCGTTCTAAGAGTGTAGTGAGGGTAAAACACATTATTTCGTGATATAGTATATAGTATGTGTGTGGATCTAGTCTAAGTGTGACGACTAGAGAGTGAAAGAGAACACGAGAGCGAGAGTTAGCGTTACACATAGTGGCAACATTGAGTAATATAGTAGGTTTAAAACTTAGAAATTAACATCGAAAATCGTGTCATTACAACTTCATCCTGCGCTTGCTAGGTGCTTGATGCTGAAGACTTTCGCTGGAGCTGTTGTTGTTGTACTCAAGTTCGCGGTTCGATGCGGCAGTTGCGGGTGAAGTGACCGTAACAGTTGCAGTTATTGCAATAGCGACAGTCAGCCCCAACTGGGTGATGATAGGTACATGAGTAACACTGGGGATGAGCTCCAGTGTAGGCTCGTTTTGGAAACATCGGAACTGCTCGAAGAGGCTTCGGCTGTGGCAGTTCGGTGGTTGATGAGTTCGGGCTTGAAGTCTTTCGTTTGCGGTTGGATTTGTCGGTGTCTTGCGAAGAGGTGTCGTCGTTGGAGGATTCGTCTGAGGACTCACTTGCAGAATCTTTGGCCGAGTTGTCGGAAGATCTGTCGGCAGATTTGTCAGAAGAACCGTTAGCAGATTCGCCAGAAGAATCGTCAGCTGATTCGTTAGAAGAATCGTTAGCAGATTCGTCAGGAGAATTGTCAACAGGATCGCCTGAAGGATTAATGGCGATTGCTTGATAAGCTTGCTTGACAGGATTCTTTGAGAAGAACCCTTCCCTGAGTCGTTTGTTGTTGATTTCTGCGGCTAAGCGATAGGTTTCTTCGATGGTAGCTGGTCTTGCAGCTTCGACAAAATCACCCACACACTCAGGCAAGCCACGAATGTACTTCGAAATGGCTCGTTCTGGTGTGTTGACTTGAATTGGGCAGATTATGCTAAGCTGTTTGAACCTTGCGGTGTAGCCAGCGTTGTCACTTTCGACTTGCTTGATTTTCCAGAATTCGTCTTCCAGCTTCTGTATTTCGTAAGGAGGACAGTACTCCTTCTTCATGAGCTCCTTCAGCTCTTCCCAAGAGAGAGCGTAAGCTGCGGAGATTCCACGTTTGTTACGTTCGGCGGTCCACCAGTCGAGTGCTCGTGATTGAAATACTCCGGTAGCACAAGTAGTACGGAAACTATCGGGACACCCACTTTGACGAAGGGTAACTTCGATAGAATCGAACCACTGGAGTAGTTGAGATACACCTCCTTCACCCGTGAACTCCATCGGGTCACATGCTTTGAAGTGTTTGTAGAGAAAAGTAGATTGTGGCGCTTCCGTCTTGGAGTCTTCCGAGGCTCGAGAGTGGCTGAGAGAGTGCACTCGAGCGGCAAATTGAGGAATAAGCTTAACCACTTCCTTAGTCACAAGTGATGCAATCCTCTTATCGGCGCTTCGTTTGGCTCTTCTCCTGGCTACTCGTCTCGAGGTAGAGTTGTTGGAAGGCATCTAGACAGGAAGAGACTTGGAATGAGATTCGATCATAATGATTTTTGAGTTTCGCGATGCGATTGAGCGCGTTCAAAACTTGATGCGATAGTATATTAGTAATGCGAATCACATAGGAGCCACATAGGAGACACGAAATCCCTAAGTTCTCACACATTGACTTGTTTGTTTATACGTATTTATATACCTATATAATTGTAGTTTGTAATCATACACGTACAGGTCGATTTAGAATAAGCGAGGACGCGTTGAGGTGAGAAAACGATAGCGAAGGCGATAGATTATGCATTAGTTTTGTTGCGAACATTCGGGTTTCGTTTTAGATTATGATGGCTGTGCGAATTGTGCGTTTATAAAGCAGGGAGTGGAAATCGTTAAATCGAGAAATCGATAAAGCGTAAAGTTTCAAAACGTAAATAAGTCCCAACCATTTGTAAGATCGGCGGTTCATATGTTAGAGTGCCTTGGGTGTTTAGGCGTCAACTACCCAAGGTAACCCAACTATATTCAACAAGTTTGAGCATGCGCGTTGACCTAGAAGACTTCATGCTTCTACTGGGATGCAGCTCATGGCATTTGTCTTCCTAGTCATTGCGTGGCTCGAGTTATCGTGATAGTCGAGTCCTTGGTGAGAGCTTTTTGGAAACCAATTTATAGAGAGTGGAACGTCTTATTAAGGTACGGGTTTCACCCCTCACTTAACAGCTTCGTTCCTAATTGTGGTTATGCTCTTCAAATAAATTCGTGAGTTCCACTAGATTTTGAAGTGGAGACTTTCGTCGAGATGTGGATGTCACTCCTAACTCGATGAAAGGTTCTCGTGCTAGAAAAATGCGCTGAGTGAGCGATCTCGTTGAGAGTTCTTGGTTTTCACACCTGATCTCGACTGGATCGCTCGGTTTCGTTATGCGAGTATTTTTGAAAACACGTGTATTGTGTTGGCCTTAGGAAAGGCTAAGTAGTATTCCGGCCTTAGGAAAGGCTCCTTCGTGTGAAGTTGTAGTATGCGGTGTTCACACAAAGTTGTAGCTTTTAGCAATTTCGATTGAGAGTATCAAGTAGGCCCGATACAAACCCTACTGGGTTCGTACGAGTCGGCCTGTTGGTACTTAGACTATAGACTAGGTCAATTTCTAAGACGTCGACCCAGACTAGGTCGAGTCTAGCCTAATTCCCTATAGTTATGGCTCTGATACCAATCTGTCACACCCCAACCGATGGCGGAATCATCGGGGCGCGGCACTAGGCGAATCAGATTGCTCAAGAGAATCCATAACAACTATATTGCGATAATTTTTAATACATTCGTTATCCCATACTAACAAATAATACAAGCACATAAGTTATCACAGATTTCTTGTCCTCTCGAACAATACAAATCCGACAACCTAGATTTTAGTTGAGTTTCTAGACCTCCTAGCTTGATTTGATATAGCCTGCGATCTAACCTGCAACATACATTAAAAATATTTGTCAATACAAAAGTATTGGCGAGTATACAGGTTTGATATGTATAGCGTAATAGATAAAAAGTGTAGCGAATTTCCATATGCAAGAACGTAACACACGTCATATATACTCACAAAGCTGATACTACCAACTAAGTCCTCGATGCTCGAATATGCGATGGCAAACTAGACCCCGTCGGGCGCAATAGTACTATACTAGTCATGGTGGGACGTCGCGAGTATAAGCCCTAGCACATATGCAACTAGCATCACGTATATCTATGCATAACAGTTATTCGCAAGTGATAATTCGATTGATTGAATAATTCGTTTGATAAGTTCGATTTGTTAGAAACGTATGTTACACCCAAAATACGATTAAAAAGGGTTCAAGTATACTCACAGTGCGTATTTAGCGGGGATGCAACTTGATTGGGTCGGTTGCGAGCACGTCTGCGTTAATCGTTGAAGAATAGAGTAAACGATGTACGGTTAAGCGAGAATAGCCTTGAAAAGTCATTTATTTGGTCGGATGGTGCTCATCCGTCCGGATGACATGTTATCCGTCCGGATGACATGTGATCCGTGCGGATGGCATGTGATCCGTGCGGATGACACGTCTGTTTCGCATTCTGAACACTGTTTTTGAGTGTTTATCGGAAGGAATACTGTTTTTGAGTGTTTATCGGAAGGAATACATGTGATCCGGGACAGTGTAATTTCACACTAACACTTGAAATTCCATCAGTTCCGACCCGCTCTAACGGCCGGGAATCACCCCGCTCCATCAGAACTGGCCGTTCTTGACGGTTTCTCCGGTTTAGCTCGAAATCGCACAGTTCCTTGGTTGAATACATAGATTTTGGTGAGATTCGTTATCAAAACATGTGGAAATCACTCAGATCTGAGGCGCTTATGGTGGGATGAGGTCACAACTTGAAGTTCATATGAACTCTTGGTTACATCACTTTAAAACACCTCAAAATCAATAGATTTCACGGTTAAAAATTGAGTTTTAAAAGATAGAATGATGTAGAATTGAGTGTAGATCGTAGAAGTATAAGTTTTAGGTTGAAATCTTACCGGAATCGCGAGGAATCGTGAGAAAAGGGTCCTAGAGCGTGTTTGGTCGAGTGGGAGCTGTCACATCACTGTTAGAGTGATGTGACTTGCTATTTATAGGCAACAGAGGGCTGAAGTGGATTTTGGGTCGAATGGCCCATCTGTCAGGATGGCTATCCGTCCGGATGGCCCATCCGTCCGGATGGCTATCCTTCTGGATGGCCACTCCGTTTTTTAGCGTTGCGATTGACTTTGAAGTGCGTGCTTTTTTTATATTATTATTATATATACCTATAGATATCACTAGGGGTCGTATTTACGTATCCATAATCCACAGTTTCGATAATTACAGCCGGTTTTCGTTTCGAGTATGCGATTATTAGCGACGTTTCACGGCCACCAAGGAGGGTAGTATAGGTCCTTTCTTGATGTCATCGTGAACGTTATTGTGTTTTGTGCCACAAAGACTGACAGGGTACCACTCACTCGTATTGTCATCATCGTCACGACGACTGGAGTTATAGCACTCACCCGAGAGTCTTTGTTGGCGTTAATTATCTGCGTTTTGACACATCATGGTCACCGAGGAGGGTAGGATAGGTCCTCACTCAATGCCTTCGTGAGTGTTAGTGTTTGTGGTGTGGTATAGTATAGCGATATATGCGATATAGTTACATTATGATCCGAATCTCTGGTGCTAGGCGTAACGAGTATATCGAGTAGTAACAACGCACAAAAGTGCGGGTTGTTACATAGGGGCATTTAAAAAGAGTGTCGATCTTGAGCGGTCAATGAAATATCCATTCGGCAATAATGACCCCCTAATTGAAGATGAAGATGAACCACCCGATACAAGTGAAAAGTTTGACCACTTTGTTGAAGAAGAGGTCGCCATAGAACAAACTTTTAAGGTTCTTGATCAAAATGAGCAACCAAATAAGGAGTCTCCTAAAGACCCACCTCTTGAGCTCAAAGAACTTTCAAAAGGTTTGGAATATGCTTTTCTAGACAAAGATGGTAAATTTCCTGTAATTATTTCATCTAAATTAGATAGTTTAGAAAAAGAAAAATTAATTAGTCTTTTGAAAAAACATAAAAATGCGATCGCTTGGAAACTTGTAGACATAAAAGGAATAAGTCCTTCCATGTGTACGCACAAAATTTTAATGAATGATGACTACAAATCGGTAATACAACCACAACATCGAGTAAATCCAAATGTTCAAGAAGTGGTAAAAAAACGAAGTCATCAAATTACTTGATGCCGGACTTATTTATCCTATCTCCGATAGTCCTTGGGTGAGTCCCGTCCAAGTAGTTCCAAAGAAAGGAGGTATGACGGTAATAACTAATGAAAAGAATGAACTAATACCAACGAGAACCGTCACAAGATGGAGAGTATGTATAGATTATAGACGATTAAATGAAGCAACAAGAAAAGATCACTTTCCTTTACCCTTCATTGATCAAATGTTAGAAAGATTATCCGGTCATAAATTTTATTGTTTCTTGGATGGTTTTTCAGGTTACTTTCAAATCCCGATAGCACCCGAAGCCAAGAAAAGACAACCTTCACATGTCCCTATGGAACTTTTGCTTATCGACGCATGCCGTTTGGTCTATGTAATGCCCCCACAACATTCCAACGTTGCATGGTAGCCATCTTCCACGACATGAAAGAAAAAACAATGGAAGTCTTCATGGACGATTTTTCTATCTTTGGGGATTCATACGACCAATGCCTCGATAACCTTGAATGAATGCTATCCCGATGTGAGGAAACTAACCTCGCCCTTAAAGGGAAAAATGCCATTTCATGGTAACGGAGGGAATAGTACTCGGTCACAAAATCTCAAGCGAAGGAATGGAGGTGGATCGAGCCAAAATAGATACCATTTCTCGACTACCGCCCCCATCCTCCGTTAGAGCTATCAGAAGTTTCCTAGGGCATGCCGGATTTTATAGGCGGTTTATCAAAGACTTTTCTAAATTCTCAAGGCCTCTAACAAAATTACTTGAAAAAGATGCCCCTTTCATCTTTGACAAGGATTGCAATCAAGCATTTCTAACCTTAAAAGAAATGCTAGTCAATGCACCTATCATGATAGCGCCTGATTGGAAATTTCCTTTCGAAATCATGTGTGATGCCAGTGACTTTGCAGTTGGAGCTGTCTTGGGACAAAGAAAAGAAAAGCATTTTCACCCAATTTATTATGCTAGTAAAACACTTAATGATGCACAAGAAAATTACGCAACAACTGAAAAAGAATTACTAGCTGTGGTATTTGCTTTTGATAAATTTCGTTCTTATCTTGTTCTTTCTAAACCTATAGTCTACACAGATCATGCAGCCATTCGATATCTCTTCAAAAAGCAGGACTCAAAACCACGTTTGATTCGGTGGATTCTACTCCTCCAAGAATTTGATATTGAAATCAAAGATAAAGGAGGAGCAGAAAACACCGCAGCAGATCATCTTTCACGCTTAGAAGACCTTGGAGGCAACCAGGGACGAACAAATCAACAAAAAATTTCCAACGGAGTCCCTAGAAATGGTGGAATACAAGGAAGAACCATGGTACGCCGACTATGCTAACTACCTAGCTAGTGGTATAGTCGCTAAGGGTTGGCCACATCATCAAAGAAAAAAATTCTTTGCCAATGTGAAACACTATTTTTGGGAAGATCCATATCTTTTCAAAATGTGTGCCGACCAACTCATCCGACGATGCGTACATGGTAGTGAAGCACGAAGAATTCTCCGCCATTGTCACGAAGGTCCATATGGAGGACATCATGGTGCCGCAAGTACCGCACGAAAGGTATTTGATTCAGGATTTTATTGGCCAACCATTTACAAAGACGCCCAAAGTCTTGTCAAGACTTGTGATGCGTGCCAGAGAACAGGTAATATTTCTTCCAAAAACGAAATGCCACAAAATGGCATTCTTGTTTGTGAGATTTTTGATGTGTGGGGACTCGACTTTATGGGACCTTTCCCACCGTCAAAAGGAAACAAATATATACTTGTGGCAGTAGACTACTTGTCTAAATGGGCCGAGGCCGAGGCACTTCCAACAAACGATGGAAGAGTCGTGGTAAGATTTCTGAAGAAATTATTCTCTCGTTTTGGCACACCTAAACCAGTAATAAGTGATAGAGGTACCCATTTTTGCAACCATCAACTTGAATTTTTTTTAACAAGATATGGGGTCTATCACCGGGTCTCAACGGCATATCACCCTCAAACAAACGGACAAGCCGAAGTGACTAATAGAGGTTTAAAACGAATACTCGAAAAAACCGTACGGTTAAATAAAAAGGAATGGGCAGATAAATTAGATGATGCTTTATGGGCTTTTCGAACTGCTTATAAAACAACAATAGGTACAACCCCATATAAGCTTGTCTATGGAAAAAGTTGTCACTTACCAGTAGAAATTGCACACAAAGCCTACTGGGCAATTAAAAATGTAAACTTAGATTTGGAATTTGCTGGTAAAAATCGATTTTGTCAATTAAATGAATTAGACGAGCTTAGGAACTATGCATACTCAAACTCAGAAATTTACAAGGAAAGGATGAAAAACTTACATGATAAACATATTAAACCTAATGAATTTCAAGTAGGAGATCTAGTTCTTTTGTTTAATTCACGACTTTGATTGTTTCCTGGTAAATTAAAGTCTAGATGGTCAGGACCTTTTTCCATCACCCATATTTTCCCACACGGTACAGTAGAAATTAAATCTCGGAATGGACCCCCATTCAAAGTCAATGGCCAAAGGCTGAAACTCTATCAAGGATTCATGGAGGATGAAGAGGAGGAGATCTCGCTTCAAACGGTCGAAGAATGAAAGCATTAACATCATACCTGGTAACTTACGAACGATTGGGACGACATCTAAAGCGGTAAGTTTTCTAACCAAAGTTCTTGGGAAACAAAGGGCACTCACACGAGCAATGAAAAAAATTTTCAAAAACTTTGCTCGGCACGAGGCCGTGTCCGTTGGACACGGGGCCGTGTCCGCGCTACTGTCGGGATATATTCCCCTTTTCATAACAGTTACTTCATTCCACACGCCCCGTTTCCCCGAAAACGCTCTGGTTCCAGGCGATTTTCCGCAGATTTTCGACGTCTCCTATCATTCTAACAACATCAAGGTATGATTCTATCACTATCATTAGTTAGATTTAGCATTTGCATGTAGTTAAAACTTCAAAAATTTGGGAAAATTCTAGGGTTCTTGAACTACACCCGGATCGAACCTCAAATTTTTGCTTTAATCTGTTAGCATTTAGTTAGATTAGTGTTAAAGGAAGTAAATCCACTTGTATTGTTCATAGATTCGCTCGATTTCTCATAAAAACCCCAAACCCTTGTTTTTGAACCGAAAAATATAAAATTGAATGGGTAAACGGGTTGTTTTGGGAAAAACGGCACTTGGGGTTTCATTTTCGGGGGAAACCGCACCTATTGGACCAAAAATTTTCAAGTTTTCGAAACCGAGTCGAAAAATGATATTTTTGAGTAACAGACGCCTGGACACGGGGTCGTGTCCAGCACACTGTTTGCAGTTTTGTCCGAAAATTCTAACGTTTCGTGCTAATTTTTGGTGTATTCTTTCAGATGGCAAGGAAGTTCACAAGGTTTAACGCAAATGAGCTCGATGCTAGGGCTAGATACGAAGTACTTCAAACAAGGCCAGAGGAATACCCAAGGCAAGCATGCACGGATTTATTAGCATTGGTGAACCAACTCGACCGCTTCAACAACCTTGTCACGGGACCACTAAGAGTCGCTTTAACAACTCGACTCCGTTCCGTCCACGAATGCACTTTGGAATTCTATAGCACCTTCACGTTCAACTCAAGGTGCGACCCATTCGACAATGATGGGGTAGCATTCCGATGTGGTGGAACTAAGTATTCGATCTCTATGGCACAATTTGGGTCGATTGTCGGGTTGTATGCGGAAGAAGATGCAGGTAACGAGGAAAATATTGGAGGGATGCGAGAGATAGATGAGAAAGATCGCCAAGCCGCGTGGGCTCAGATTGGTGAAGGGCATTACAATCCGAGCAGCACTAAGAGCACGAAGTTGAGGGATCCGCTCTACCGATACATCCATAGGCTCCTCGGCTCCTCGGCTCCTCTCTTAGCCAAAGGCATGATAGCGGTGGCGTTGTTGGGTTAAGAGATTTAGTTGTCCTCCACTGCATCCATAACCGCAGGCACCTCGATGTTCCGTTCCTCATGCTCCGAAACATGCATCATAACCGCCTTGCTACTGCACCAACCCCTATCTTCTTTGGGGGATGGGTGTACCGTCTCTTCAACCACTTCACCAACATACCTAGGTCATTCGGAAGGAGCCCATGGTCGGGTAGGGTGGATATACACATTTGCCGCTCAATGAACCTAATCTATGAGGCAGAAGACGGGACGGTTAGCTTCCAAAGGATGCAAGGGCATGCATGGAACCCGCAAGAGGCACTTGTCCTTCACGCTCCACAACATCATCAGTACCAGTACCAGTACCAGCCCCATGGTGATCCAGGCCAGTCCTCCTCAGGAGGCGGTTTTCCAAACTTCCAAAGTTTACATGATTTATTGCAGGAAAACCTCATGTGCACCAGGAACACCTACAATATGGCAAGCAACACGTACAACCGGGTTGGGGCGATCGAGAGAAACATATCTGATATCCAAGATGATATTGGAAATATCCAGGAGTACATTGCTGGGCATGGTGGAGATAATGATGATGAGGACGAGGACATGGATTAGGCGGGAGGAGCGGAGGAAGAAGCGGTTGGTTGGTGATTCACCAGGTTAACCTTTTATCTTGAACAATTTCCGGCCTGCGTGCCGTGTGTCGAACAATTTACTTTCCTTTAACTCTTTTATTTTCTGCATTTTTTTTCTTTCTAACTTGGTGATGGTTGGGATGTTGAACATTGGTAATCTAGGATGTTTGTTATGTTTTGGTGGAGTGTTTATTGATAAAACAGGTACATACGAGGCTTAGAGCACTAAACCTTAGTGCTACTAAAGCCGGGACAGGAAAACCAGAACCAGAAACCTGTTTATCAACCTTGCAAACTGTCTACACGGGGTCGTGTCCAGCCGACACGCCCCCGTACCCACTACCCCAGACCTACTGTTTGTCTAAGTATGCAGACTTTTTGCCAGACACGGGGTCGTGTCCAGCCGACACGCCCCCGTGTTCACCTTCTGTAAGTTTTCGTTACTGGCACTTGAACACGGGGTCGTGCCCACCAGGCACGGGGCCGTGTCCAGGGCCCGGTAACACAAATTTTTGCTTTTTCACACCTTTTTACGCATTCAATCAACCTAAAAATTTATTTTTGGGACACATTGAGGACAATGTGTAATTTAAGTGTGGGGGGGATGCTAAAACCTTGAATCTTGCAAGTCCTAATAACAAGCCTTACACAAAACTCTATTGGAACCGCTAATCACCCCAAATTTTTTTCAAAATTTTTCATTTTTTTTACTTGTCTAGGTTTAATTTGGGAATTTCAAAATTCTAAAAAGGTTATATTTTTACAAATTTACAACCGATAGCGTCGTGATAAAAAGAACCAACATAAGAAAATTATGAAAAGGCATGGCAAGCTTAGTTAAAATTTAATTATATATACTTGATCACATAAAAACCCATTCCCACAAAAGTGAGTTTTGAGCCTTTATTGAGCATACAAATATATATATCTTTAAATTAAATGCTCAATTTTCGTTTCTTGTGTGAATAGCCGCTTGGTTCTTACAACTCTAGAACTTGCCACGACGATACATTCCCGGTCCTTACCAACTTAAACCCGAGTAAGTAAATGATGGAGGCATTAGGACTAACCCTTTTTATTTCTACACCATTATTTTTCTTTTTTTTTTTTACCACCTACCCAAAATCCCCCTAGTTAACCCCTTTGAGCCTAAACCTTTTCATTTCTTAACCCAAACCAAACACCCTTTCACCCACCAAAACCTTTTTTTTATTTTTAACCCTTTGTTTTAGTAACAAGCTTGGTTTTTCGTTTGACTTTGTTAAAAATAAAAAAAAATAAAAAAAATAAAAAAATAAATATTTTATGATGAAGCAAAAGAAATAAACAAACAAGTTCATCAAAAATAACTTTGTTTGAATAATAGCTTCATCAAAAATAAAAAAATAAAAAAATAAAAAGTCTTTCGAAAACCGACGCTTGTTACGCTTTTTCGCCCTTTTCTACTAACCACTAACCACTAACCCAACCACCTACCTTTAACCCAAGCCTAACCCTTCACCCAAAAAGTTTTCTTGATATTTACAAAGGTATATAGTTAAAAAGGAGAAGGATTGATTGCTTGACAAACATATGGTAGGAGTAAGTTTCATGCAGCTCTCGAGTGATTCACTAAAATACATCTTCGGCCGAGTGTTGAGTGATCCCCCGTGAGGTATGTGAACTTGTATATAAATAGAATTTTAAAGAGGCATGTTATGCCCTAATAAGTAATTTATCTTATGAAAAGTTTTAAATAAATCATGGCGAATATTATTGTAAATAAATAAAAATAAAACTAAATAAAGAATCTTGGAAATCCCGACACTCTATGACAAGCCCAAAAACCTTCTTTTCTACCCATTCCATTTGGGAGTGTAAAGCCATATTATAAAGAGTTTTGCTTGAGGACAAGCAAAGATTCAAGTGTGGGGGTATTTGATGTGTGCAAAATGCAACATATAAATTACATCAATTGTGGCATAAAACTAACCCTGTTTTAGTACTAATGTTGGAAAAAGTGTGTTTTTGTCTTCCTTTTGTATTTTCAGGATTAAATGAGCTCAAATTAACAAAAGAAGCAAAAAGGCAGCTAAATCTAACATAAATACAAGAAAAGGAATAAACGTGGCATGCCCAACCTCCCCGAAAGCATCTTCCCAAGCAAAACAAGAAAACAGGAGGTTGAACACGCCCCGTGCTCAGTGAGCACGGGGGCATGCCCAAGTGTCAGCATAAAAGACAAAGTTGTAGAAGCTTCCATCGCCCACCACGGGGCCGTGCTCAGCGGACACGGGGTCGTGGTCAACTATAAGATTCACAGAATCCAGGCAAATCTTGATAGTACAGATATGCTTCTGCACACGGGGTCGTGCCCAGCAGACACGGGGCCGTGGTCAACTAATAAAGACAAGAGCAATTAATGAAGAAAGAGAAGGATGTGGACACGGGGCCGTGCCCACTGGACACGGGGTCGTGCCCGAGCTTCTGTTCAGCCTATAAATAGGAGTGCTTGGCTCAAGCTCAAACCATCCCTTGGCACACCACCTCTCTCACACTTCACCCACCACCCACCACCACCATAACACCATCCTCCACCACCATCATCCATTGTCCATCATAGAGTGTGTGAGTCGTCTCGGGATCCAAGATTGATCGTAAGAGTTCTTGACAATCAAGGCCATGTTTGCCTAAGTCTCTTACATCACTTGGTGAAGACAAAGTGTCTAGTGTAATACTTTTTATTTTTAATCTTTTCGCACTTTTTAATTGGTTATGTATTAATGACTTTAATAACTAGTTTCTTATGTTGAAGGTGATTCTTCCTTATCGTTTGTCCGTGGTGTCTTGGCATTATTTTACTGTCTATATAAAATAAAAGATTTTCACCATTCATATCTCCACGGTCTATATGGAGGTATGTTGGCTACCTGGTGGGGGGTTAAGGGAACGGTTTGGTACGAGTCTTGCCATTGTTCAGTGTATAGATCCTGCAAAGGACCTGGGTCAAATTTAGTAGGACCTCCTTCAATACTTAACGGTATTGGATGGCGGGGGTCCAAACTCTTTGATCCCCTCATAAGTTAAACTACTATTAATACTTTAACCCGGCTACTTAGGACTGTATCCCTGCTGACTCAGACTACTTAGCCGAGGGTAACGTCACCTTCAAAAGAGGGGCCTACCACATTATGCATTAATAACTTAATTAATTATCTTTCAATAATCCGACCCTTTAGGATTGTATCCTTGCTGACTCAAACTACTGGGTTGAGGGTAACGTCACCTCCAAAAGAGGGGCCTACTACAATAACTAAGATAATCTCTTAAATAGTGCAAAAGTGCGGAAATAATCAAAGGTTACACTAAACACGAGTCGGAACCATGTGATTCATCTTTTCTATCTGTTTTTACTTTTATTTTTATTTTCAGCATTTTAGTTAGTTTTTATTTTTCTTAGTTTAAAACATTTTTCTAAACTTTTGATTTGATTAGACGTTGAGGATAAACCGGTACTAAAAACTCTTGTGTCCTTGGACGACCTCGGTATCTTACCAACACTATACTACGCTCACGATGGGTGCACTTGCCCATATGTGTGTCTAGTGTTAGTAAATATCGTGTTTTATAAATTTAAAACTTGGCTAAAGAAAGTGTAAAAGGGCTTAAAATATACTTAAACTTATATACACACTTAACGCACATCACTACAACAGCCTAAACTTCCCACGTGGAAGTGGGAAATGGTGACGATGGATTTCATCACCAAGTTGCCAAAGACAAAGAAAGGAAATGATACTATATGGGTGATAGTAGATAGACTGACTAAGTCAGCACATTTCCTACCCATTAAGGAGACCTATAACTCCGACATGTTAGCCCAATTGTACGTAGATAAGATTGTATCTCTACATCGCGTACCAGTGTCTATTATCTCTGACAGAGATACTAGATACACGTCACATTTTTGGAAAAGTTTTCAACAATCTTTGGCCACGCGCTTAAATTTTAGTACGGCTTACCACCCTCAGACGGACGGGCAAAGTGAGCGTACAATCCAAACTTTGGAAGACATGCTTCGAGCATGTGTGATTGACTTAGGTGGTAGTTGGGATAACCACCTGCCATTAGTCAAATTCTCCTATAACAATAGCTACCATACCGGCATTAAGGCTGCGCCTTTCGAGGCCTTGTACGGTAGAAAGTGCAGAACGCCCGTTTGTTGGGCGGAAGTTGGAGATGTCCAACTGACAGGACCTGAAATAGTCCTGGAGACGACAGATAAGATAGTGCAGATACGCGATCGTCTCAAAGCTGCCAGGGATAGGCAGAAAAGCTACGCGGACTTAAGGCGTAAACCTCTAAAGTTTGAGGTTGGTGATAAAGTTCTACTTAAAGTATCACCCTGGAAAGGGGTAATGCGATTTTGTAAGAAAGGCAAGTTAAGCCCGAGATACATAGGACCATTCGAAATCATCGAATGTGTCGGATCTGTTGCTTACAAGTTAAACTTACCTGAAGAGCTCAGTGGTATTCATAACGTATTCCACATCTGCAATCTGAAGAAATGTCTAGCTGATGAATCACTAGTCATACCACATACATACATGCACATTGACGAGAGCTTAAAGTTTGTAGAAAAACCTTTGTCGATTGAGGATCGACGGGTTAAGAAGCTTCGAAGGAAGCATGTACCGATCGTAAAGGTTAAATGGGATGCCCGTAGAGGTCCCGAGTACACGTGGGAGGTAGAGTCCACAATGAAAGAAAAGTACCCTCATTTATTTCAGTAAATCTGGAGGTCGAGATTTCTTTTAAGGGGGTGAGGATGTGACACCTCGAAAATTCATGTCCAATAATGTATTGACACGTGTCATAAGCTTGGAACGTGTGAAAGAATGTTCTAGAGGGACTAAAGTTGACAAACAAGGAAAGAATGTGAATATAAGGGTTCAGAATGTCAACAATGGATAATTATACTTTACAATAACCCTACATGATGTTTATACCCTTAAACGAATGAATCATGGATCATACGAAGCTTATTATGAAAGAAAGTGAGAGATTACAAACTACAGGGGTTAAATGTGTCAACATGTTTAAAAGTATACCTCTGAGTGACCTTTTAGCAAACCCGAAGCTTTGTAACGATTAATTATGCTCACTAGAATGCATGATAAAAATTTCACTAAGTTTCGTTATCGTATGAGAAAGTTATGATAAAATTCGTATACGAGGGGTTAAAAGCGTCAATGATGAAATTTATGACTTTTCGGGTAATCAAAAGTTAGCAAAGGACTCAACAAAGTTGGTATAAGTCTTGAAGTCCTTAGAATTCAATTTAGAGGGCTCATTGTGCAAAACAAGAAGTAAAAACAACTTTTAGGAGGATCGGGGGCCAAAAATGCAATTATTGGAAACTTGTTAACCTGACACCAGGCCTCAGGCGGGGCGCGTAAGACTTGCCCAAGGTCTTACGCGGGGTGTCTTAGCCTCCCAGATGCAGAAACTTTGGACAGGTGTCTGTCCAGCCCTTGTAACCGTCTTTAAACACTTGTTTGCAATACCATGTGCTGCACAATAGGGTTTTTAGGCTTTAGGGACACTTGGGATGCATCAATGATCACTTATAGCTTTGCTTGGCATGATCTAGTAAGATCAAACTCACTATATAAAGGTCCACATTATTGCAATTTTGATCATTCATTCCAACTTCACTTTTGAAGACTTCTGGAGCACAAGTGCAGTCCCCAAGCATCCCTAGTCATAATTAAGACCTTGGTAAGCTTCCTTAACCTTCCTTAATCATGTTTTACTTAGTTATTTAGCTTAAAGTCAAACCGTCGTAATTAAGGTTTGACTTATCGATTAATCACTAATGGTCCAGTGATTAGTCAAACTTAAGGTAGCTATAAGTTGGTAATTATGTGGACAATAAACCCTTAAAAGGGCACCCTCTGATTCCCGCTCTAACTAGATCATTTGTCGGGTCAAAGTTTGTTATAAAAAGTCAACAGAAACTTAATTTGTGAATTAACATGTAATTAGCAATGTAGAAGACGTGTAACCTATTTTATCACTCATATAACTTGGTAATTAGTATAAGAACTGGTCTAAGCTTGTTTGATCCGACAATTTTCTGTTTTGGCTCGGTTCGGAACCGAAAGTCGCAAAACTTTGACTTTTGCTTTGACTTCAGTTCTGACCCAATTTAGATGGGTTTAGAAGTGCCTTAGAGCTTCCTTAGGACCAGGTTACATGATGGTATAACCCTCTGTGATTGGCTCGTTGATTGTCCGATTCATTTACACGTTTCCGTTAAATGCCTAATGTTGACCAATATGCCCATTTGACCTTAAAACGAGAATTTTGGAATTGTGAGAGGACAATAATCTCTGTTACTGATTTATAAACATGTCCCTAAAATTTCACATCAGTTGGAGGTCTAGATTAGGAGTTATGCTCAATAGCGTAATTAGAAAGCTTCTTATTAATTAAACGGCGTAATTAGCATAAAGCCTATCTAAACCCAATTTTTGACACCAAACCTTTTACCCACTGATGTAATATAATATTTTGGGATTTTTGAAGATTTTTAATTATTTTTAACCTGATCATAACCTAAGGTTATTGCCTTGATTCGGTAAATACCGATTATACCCTTTTTCTTATAAAATGAGTTTTAAACATTTAGACCCCAAACCTTTGGCTACTGATTTTATATGATAAATGAAGTATGTTGGACTTTATAAACTGATCAGAAAACCAGATTTCCGGTTATGACCCGGAAATCGCTTAAAACGGCTTTTTACGCGTATTAAACACCTAGTATGGGTTTAAAACCATTTTGTCATATAAGACTTATCACCAACTGATATAGCCTATTAAATTAAGTCATTTTACTGATTAATTCAAACCCGAATCTCAGAATTATATTTAATCTCTTTTATAATCTTTAAAATGACCAAAATACCCCTACGGGGCTTAAATTGAGATTAAACTCGTTTTGGGAATAATGGAAGGTATCCTACGGATATCACAACATATTTAGACTCTTATGGTTACCCGTTACGCTTCTTGCACGTTTGGTTCGGTTTATGTAACTAGTTTGCATAAATTAGCCGAAACAGGTCAAACCTCAGCATTTTAATCTCAAAATCCAGAATGTGTTTAGTTTACCCATATTATACAAGTATCCAAGCTTGTCGGGCCTAAACCACATTCTATTCCGGTCTTCGCTTAATCGTGCGTTTGAACAGTATCTTCTTTCAAAACTAACCGGTCTAAGTTTAGGCTTAATTAAAGACCCGTTAGAAATCTAATAGGTTATTATAAACCTTTGTTCCAGAATAGGAGACCCGGTAAAAGCTACGTGCACTTGCTATTTGTGATTATTACTTGCAAAGGTAAATACTTTTAACTTATTTTCCCTTATACGGGCTTGGGGTACGGTATATAAAATACCGCTTGGTCGGGCATTGAATCTTTAATCGTATGATGGTTAATTTATTGAAATGACCCGTTTGAATTGTTTTATTTGCTTAAAGCCTTTGGGGGGTTAATGACCATGTCCCGGATATCCTTGGCATCATTTTACGAAATGGCCACGACCTTAGCACGCGCGTGTAGGCGTACACCCGCTAGTGCATATATGAATAATGAGGTATAACCGCCAGTTATGGGAATAACCCGCCGCGGGACTATATCATGTGGTGTGTCTATTAATCTTTAACCCGGTGTCAATCCGGGCTACTGAACGTATAACGAACATGTAATTCTTTTACAAGTTTATGTATAAATAATTATCCCAAGTTATAAAAGTTTGTGCCACGTGCATTCAAATCAATTTTATTAAACCTTTTTAAAATGAGTCAGTTAATTGTATTTACCAGTGTAAATTGACGTATTTTCCCAAAAAGGTTAAGTGTAGGTACTACTCGAAATAGGCTGGCTTTCTCCTAGCATCCACAATAAGTCTCGCAAGCTTGGATGACATAAAACTGTTGAACAATGTTCCCTTTTTATTTGATCCACCTGTGGATTATTTTCAACTATTTTGTGATACTTAATATTACAATTATATTCAGTTGAAATGAATCTATTTTTTTGCTTCCGCTGTGCATTTAAATATTGTGTTGTTTGACTATGATGATATCAACTACGTCACGATCCTCCCCACCGGGCCCACCGGTAATACGTGGAAATATCAGGGTGTGACAGTTCATGAACCACACAACCCATCAAAGCCACCCAACCCATTAAAGCCACCGTGTTCATGAACCACACAAATCAGCTACAAGAACCGCTCATTCACCAATCAAAACCTAAACATTCAGATTCACAATTTCACAAAACCACAATTAAACAATACAATCATACAACAACCGTACGGCAATAACAAATCAACAATTCAAACACAAATTAATGTTGAAATAAGCAGATCAAGTAACAAAAATCAACCATAACGAAACAACAAAGAGGACAAAGTACCAAACGATGCGATCGCCAGTTAATCGATGCGCAGAAAGTGATTGGCAGCGAATCGAAAAGGAATCGGAGATAGTGATTGTGAAAGAGCACGGTGGCGGTGCGGCGGCGGAGCGGTGGAATCGGAGATAGTGATTGTGAAGGAGCACGATGATGAAACAACTGAACTTGTTTCCTTTACCGCAAGATTAAACAATCATATGGTGGCAGAGGCGGTGGTGGGTTTGTGGTCGCGATGGTTATTGTGTGGTTTGTTGGAGGAAGATGGTAATGTTTTGAAGCAGAGTGTAGGGTATGGGTACATGATAACGATTCTGGAGTCTCTACAAGCAACCGGTTCCTTTTAGGGTTCCTCCTTCGTTGATCTTTATTTATTTCGGCATCTTTTTCTTGAATGCATAACTAGGGCAGATGAACACAGAGAACAGGTTTGGGTTTTTGGAGGAGATGAACTTATGGGGAAGATGAACTTTTGGAGAAGATGAACTTCAGGGGCAGATGAACACAGATGGACCATTTTGGGGAAGATATATCTGACGATGATGAGGGTAGGTATTTAATATGTTATAATAAAATCAAAAAGACCAAAATGCCCCTGAACAAAAAGACAAAATAGGCATGTTGGAACAGTAAAAAATGGGAGTTTTTGAATTTTGGACTAAAATGGCAACAAAAGTGAAACCACAGGGACCCAGATTTAAAAAGTTTGAGATTTGGACTAAAATGGCAAAAATGCACAAACCACAGGGACCAAAATGGCAGTTTACTCTTTTTTAATCTTCCACACACATTAATCATCGTTCCTCACACATTTTTGTCCTTTAGTGGACCGTCTCAAACGTCTTGGTGTTGACGGGGACGGAGGGGGGCGGGATGGTGTTGCGTCGGCGTCGGTCCTCGACGGGGCTGGGGACGGATCCCATACCCACCAGCCTTAACTTACTCTCTATTGCAATAGAGGTAGAACATTAGGAAACCATGAATATTTTGTTCAGGTACGAGTAAACTTGGTATTTGCGGACGTTTTAACTTTCCTTATATAGTTTAACCGACTACACATAAGTATTCTCTAATATTTGATATTTTCATACGTTTTTATTACTTGTCTTTAAAATTGAAATTGTATCATATTAATATTTTTTTTTATCTTATGTAACTGTTTAAATCATTCATCAAGCAAAACAATTGATTTTACTTGATAATTTGATATTACTACGTACTTTTTTTTTTGAATAAGTTTTCTGTTTCACACTTTTTCCCACCCATTTTCTACTAGAAAAATTTTAAAAACTCCCATGCTAATTTTTCATTCCCCCCAAAGACCATGATTTCCCTTACCAAAATTTGAAGTTTCCTCCACATCTTCACCGCTCTGCTTTCTCTAGTTGTGTTCTCCACTCCCCCCACCCCCACCCCCACCCCCATGGATCCTCTTATTCATCGATGGTCGCCGAAATCTATCACCTGCTAGCGAACCACCGTGGCATAACAGTCGGGCAGCCTTTTCGCTTTACTCAACGATACTTGACCATTCTCTACACCGTCCGACCTACAGTTGCCGCCATGTTACCCTACATTCCCCTCATGTTACCCTCACTATCATACGGTTAGGTAAGATATTCAGTCTCGGTATTTGTCTCTTTCAATGTATGATTTTTGCTATATCAAAAAGCCTTGAAGCTAATTGATTATGAGTTCTCATATAATTTCTGAATTAGGGGTAATGCTTATAGTCGTGTTGTTTCAAAACTAGAAGGTCTAAAGATGCGCACCAACTGCTCGATTTAATGCTTTACCCAAATTATAGAATTATTTTGAGGTTTTAATGCAGCTAGTTCATAAATAAAAGCTAGTTTATTGTTCCTGGTATGCTTATTGTGCTATGTATGTAAGTATCTTTGGGTTTGTTGTAGGCATGGGGTTCTTATTGCTGTAGCAATTTTGCATCGTTTTGTTGTAGTCATGGAGTCATTGGTTTACATTCATCTAATATTATTTAACCTTATAATTTGGTTGAAAATTTGTGTAGAAAAATCCTAGTTTTGTTGTAACGGGTACATCATTCTTCACTTTTCATTTTGAGAAAAGCAAGAATCTAATAGACCAATTGGTGGCATTTTTCACATGCATATTCCATATGAGTATTTTGCACGTCTAGTTGTCTTAAGAAATTAAAAATGATTTGCCAAAAAGAATATCATGTCCCTATTACAGTTTCTTTCGGAATGAAAATTAGGTTGTTCTAATTGATTGTGTGTTTGTGTGTCCTTTGAAGTTAGGGGTGCAAACGAGCTGAGCCGAGCCCGAGCTCAATTAACTTATGAGAGCTTGAGCTTGGCTCGGTTAGCGCTTTGTTTTTAAAGCTCGAGCTCGACTTGTTGATAGAAAAATTAATGCAACTTATTAATCACTAACTACTAGATTGCAATTTGGGGATTTTATTAAGTTGGAACCATAGTTGTCAAAAGCACAAAAGGCGCGCGCCTAGGTGCTCGGGTGCAGCGAGGCGCGCCTATAGCGCCTGGTGGTAGCTTAGGCACAAAAATGGGCTTTTTTTGTAAAAACGGTGCTCAGGCGCACTCGGGCGCAGCTAGGCGAGCTGAAGCTGAATATCCAAATGATGTTGATTGAAGTTCTGATGACTTTGATGATGGTCTTGATGATTGATGATGAACTATAAGTTTAAATGTTTTAGTAACCGCAAACGTTTATATAAGTCCTAGTAACTTTTGGTATCACTACGTGTGTATAAGTCCTAAACTTTTGCTACTAACTATTAGCTACATGATCTTAAATGGCATATATAATAGTTTTTTTATTTATTTTATATGTGGAATCTTATATGTTTTCAAAGCATAGCATATTTTTTATATTTTTTTTCTCTATGTGCGCTTTTTCTTAAAAAAAAAACCCATGCTTTTTTGCGCCTAGGCTCCGGGCGAGGCCGATGCGCCTCGCATGCGCCTTGCGTCTTTGACAACATAGGTTGGAACTCTAAAGTTAAATGAATAAAATCATTAGTAATCATTATAAATACAGGAAGAAAGCACTTCATCTGATATTTTTCTATTCTTGGAACTCCATGCTGAAATTATGAGTCAGTGATGTAGAACTCCTACCCTATATTTTTGTGCCTTAAATAATTATGGTTTATGACATGTAAAATAGGTTGGTGCAGGCTCTTAACTGTTTTACATGCAATAAGCCAATAGTGTGGTTATGTAAAACAACAATAAGCTTTAGAAAGTTTAAACAATAAAAAATGAAAGTATATATACCTATAAACAATTAAAAATAGAACTATTTATTAACCTCTTAATCACAACCTTAGTCTTTGTCTTCGAATTCTTAAAAAAAGAGAATTATAAAGTTTAAACAATGAAAATGGGAGTGTATATACCATGTCACCAGCATGACATCTTGTGTAACATTTTTATGATATCCATAGCAATGGTTTCTGGTTAGTCTTTTTTGTGTTTTAATCTTATATGCAGAAACAATTAAGGCCTAGATGTTACAGATGTACTTGAAACTATAGGGCTAGATTCTACAACAGTAGAAAGAGTGTATAGATAGATTGTGTATGTGCAGAACTGTCAAAGAAAGCAACAAGAGCATTTTAATCTTATTGCTACTGTTTACACAAACCATACACAGAATACCTCGTAACACTTGCGTTTGTCAGGCCTGCTAACATAGAACATCCTAAAACAACCCCGAACCTATTAACAACGAACAACGTAAAACAGCTTGTTAACACAAAACAGCCTAAAACAGCCCTGAATGGGTCGGGGGTAGGGCCAGTGTATTGTCCATAAACTGCCTAAAACAGCGTGTTAACACAGAACAGCCTAAAACAGTCCTCAACTGGTCAGTGGGTGAACGAGTGTGATTGTATTCGGGTTAAATAATCAGCGGATGAACGGGTCAGCGGGTGATTAGTTATACTTCTATATACGTGGTTAAACTTTAAAGTGTTAAATTGTTGATATTCAAGTAATACAAATTATCATTATGTATGATCAAAGAGTTGGAATATGCTTTGATATATTTCTAATTTTTTTATAGGGCAATGGCCGCGTATGCTACACGAAGTTGTACTAGCATGAGGGTTAAACTCAATTGGGTCAAAGCTAAGGTAAACACTTAATTCCTTATTTTAATATTGTAGTTGGAGTGATACTGTAAATATAGGAACCCTTTAATCTTAAATCGCAATGGTTTTACACTTGATATTTTTAATTGACTAGTGTCCATGTGAGCCGGGAAATACTGAATGTGGCTACTATGTGATGAAGTTTATAAAGGAGATAGCTTACAAATGAGTTGAAATACTGGACAATGACAATGTAAGTTTAGGCAAATTTTAGTATGTATGTTAGAGAAATATGGCCTTTATGTCCAAACCAATGCTTAAATTCATAGATTAATATTTGAAATTTTCTGATTTTTAAGATTTGTTTTATTTAATTGTTGTTTCAGGTCGTGGGGAAGGGTAGAAGAATACTCAACTATGGATATGGATGGCATTCGCAAAGAATGGTCGAGTTATGCGGCTAACTTTATTTTTAAGTGACAAACCGTATTTTAGGTGTCGAGGAATGTATTGACAAACAATATTTTTTGTTAACGTTAAAATGTTTGTAGTATACTTGACAATTGATTATGCAATGGTTTGTTTCGTTTTATATATATATATATATGCATTTTATTATAAAATGGATTTATTGTTTTTGTTATTATATATATTTCAAGGGTAAATTAGTAATTCTATAATATATATATATATATATATTTATTTAAATTTAAAAGCATGACACGCGTATATGAATGTCATTAATGTGTGTCAAAAAATGAGTGTCGTAAATGTGTGTCATAAAAAGATGACATACAAATGCATGTCATGTTAATTTTATGACTCCTCAATCAACGACACATCTTTGCGTGTCATAAGTACCGTTTTATGACGCACAATGTGCGTCAAGAAATGTGAATTTTCTAGTAGTGTGTAATTTTACACCATTGTCTACCACGAGACTTGAACCCTCGACCTTTTAGGGAAGGACACCAATTTGCAAACCTAAACACCAAACAATGTTAAAATAGACATCCTTCTTGACTATTTTAAGATTATGACCTAAGGAGTACCAACTAAAAATATGACGTTATGTTAGATGATATTGATAAACATTAAACGATTTGTCACCTAAAAAGAGAACAGTGGTACACATGATTTTATCACTTTTATCACGTTTAAAATAAATTGAGCTAGTTTATACATCATGGAATACGAGTTTTTCACAACTAGATATTCCACGTTATATCGTCACCATCATATTATATGCTAGAAATAAACATTTAAACACAATCCAACAATATTTCCATCTTTACTCTTTGAATCAAACATATGTCCATTAAACGGGCACAAGGATTTGATCATAAAACTAACAAAGAGAACTAAACTTAGAATTTACAAAGACACGTAATGATAATGACGTATGTCTAGACCATGCTTAAAGGTTCATAAAACATAACCATATATACAAGATTTAAGGTTTCGTGTACGAGGATTAAGTTTTGAAGATGAAACTTCTATCGTACACTATTTAACCGTAATATTATAACTAAAAATGGGGATGACAAAACATACTCCACTAGCGACGGATCTAACCCAAAAATTCAGGGGTATCCCAAATTTTTCTTTTTTTTGAGAACTGGGGTATTCTTTGTATAAAACCAAAAAAAATGTACACTACGTAGACGGAGTTGAGGAATAACTCGTGCTACCCTTACTTGTACACTATCTCCGCCCTGTACTCCACTCTCTAAATTTTCATCATACTCCCCTTGAAAATATCAAATCAGCACAGATTACCAAGAAATCATAGTACTACTGCTACTACTTTCCGAAGAAGTCAACAATTGTTCAAGATAATCGGCCCCCAAGTCCTCAAAAACCACCAAATTCTTTTCTTCTGCCGAACAAGCAACTTTTTTATTTTTGCGGCCAACCGGTCTTTTCCTCATGGAGTGGCGTTTCTTCATCGCCACAACGGGCGAGCACCCTTCTTCAAACCCGTATTTCATCTCGCGCAACGACTCCTTCACTCTATCCGCAGGAAAGTTCAAAACAGCCGCGGTCCCTCTCATTGAAAACGCGGCTTGATCATAAGCCATGGCAGCCGCCTCAGCGCTATCAAACGTTCCTAGCCACACCCGAATTCCATGTCGAGTAGAATCTCTTATCTCGGCTGCAAATTTCCCCCACGGACGCCTTCTTACTCCCCTGTAGGCCTTCTCCTTCTCGGGTTTCTCCAATTTGGAACCCGAGGTTACTTCTTCTTCTTTGACGGTTGAGGAATCGGATTCTGATGATTGATCGGCTATTGTTGGGCCGTGGTTCGCTGCCAACATATCGAAAAGAAGCATGTCTTCGGAATCGTTGAGATTGAATGGGAGTGAATTATGTTGAAACAGGAGTTCATCCCATGAGTAGGATGATTCTGGTGAGTGATCAAAATTGGGATGGTTTTGTTGAGTGGAAGAAGTGTTTGCCATTTGTTTGAATTGTGGAGTGAAGGATCAAAGAAAAGAGAGTATTGCTGCCTTTATATATTGTAGGAAGATCTTGATGTTCTAGACACATTTCTAACTAGAAATGGAGTGATTGGTGGGTTGTTTAATATTATGTTTTATATTTAATGCAAGGATTTTTTTTTTTATTTCAAGTTGTGATCTACTTCACTTTTTACCTTTAAGGCAAAAGCTTGATTATTGTATGAAACTAGTTTTTCCCCGCTCGTGTTAAGGGGTACTAAGCCGAATATTTCTCTCTAATAACATGTACGTCTGTATTTCGGTTACTTATACATACTACTTACTCATAACACGATCTAAAAAAAAAAAAAATACATCGAGTCAACCAATTAAAACAAAACACTACCATACTTTTACTAAAAAAACTAAAACAATGGATAAACTATAATTTTAAACTGCGGGAAAAATTGTAATTATTCAGGACAAATGAGTGTGTGGCAGGTAGCCGTCTGGCACGAGTAAAAATTACACTGAGTCAACTAATTAAAACAAAACACTACCATAGTTTTGTAAAAAAAAAAATATAAACCAAAACAAAACGCTACCATAGTTTTGTCAAAAAAACCCCTAAAACGATGGCATGATTATAACTTTACACCGGGGGTAAAATCGTAATTTGACAGGAAAAAAAACAAAAACGATGGCAAAACTGTAAATTCAAACCGAGGGCAAAATCGTAATTTGGTTGAGAGGGAAAAAACAAAACAATGGCAAAACTATAAATTTAAACGAGGCAAAATCGTAATTTGACTAGACCAATGGGAAAGTGCCAGACAACTGCCTGACACTATTCCCCTCAGTGGTATTTGTATTGTATAGAAATTCACGTTACGAGTAAAAAGTCTTGTGTTACATAAAATTTATGGTTATTGGATTTTATCAGCCCTAAATATTGGCTATTTGTCGCTGCTACCCCCAACTATTACTTTGACGCCCGCCACCCCCAACTTAACACTTAGTGTGTTCTATCACCATGTCGTTAACTGGTCATTAACTTTTGATCGTGTTACAATACTTTTAGGGGTGTCTTAAGTTCCCTAAAACCTTCCTAAGATCACTATGACACCCCCAAAAGTATAGTAACATGATTAAAAGTTAGTGACCAGTTAACGACGTGGTGACAGAACAAACTAAGTGTTAAGTTGGGGATGACGAGCGTCAAAGTGGTAGTTGGGGGTGAAAGCGGCCAATAACCAATAGTTAGGGGTGATAAAATCAAATAATCCTAAAATTTAATACTCATTTTTTTTTCTAGTAAATGAATCAGCTATTCCATTTAACCTTTTCTTTTTCTTGCAACTAGATAACCTTTTTTTGCAATTAGATAACTGAGGTTTGCAATTTATATGGCCGAATTGTCATTCTAGTTAACAGATTTACATATAAAATGATTGAATTGTCTTTATTGTTAACAGAAAAATGGATGAAGTTAACCCAGTGGACTAAAATGACAACGGTAAAATCTTTTTGGATCCACATGCGAAAAATAAAACATTTGGACTAAACTGACAAAATGCCCCAAACCACAGGGACTAAAATGACATTTAACTCTTTTTTTTTGTTAATTTTTTATAAAAAATATCATTTTAATCGGTGATATATTGTAAAAACTCGTGAAACCATTACATGCTAAAAATTAAAAACAGAGTATATGACTACGTAGCAGTGAAATGAGACACACTTTATAATATTGGAATGAACGTTGTGTAATGCTAACACATGCTCTTAATTTAGTCTTTTGAGTCAATAATTACTTTGGAAAAAAAATCTAATCAAACTTATGGTTAGGAATTCAGGATACAATGTGGAGTGTTTGACTAATATTTAAAGCACTAGTTGTTTTTATCTTAACGAATAGTCAAAATGTAGAGACTAGAGTGCAATTAATATATAACCTCAATATATATAATATAATTAATATGACATAGGCGTGATCTAAAACAAATCTTGACAAAAAAAATATATATTATATTTATATTTTTTTAGAAATAACAACGAAAAGCCCCGTTAGGGTGTCCGGAGTGGGCGGTAAAGGGGTGCGGCAAACTCGGTTTGCCGAGCGGGAACACCGCCGCCGACCCCTTTACCGATCGGCAAAGTTTAAACATCGGTGAAGGTTAACCGAAGCGGGGAAGTTGGTTTGTTCGAGGTTTGTGCATTCTCAACAGCTATAAAGCCGTTTATTATAAAAAAAAAAGTTTTATGGTGGTCGTGGAGAAGATGACCGGAGAGGAGGATGACGATGAATGGTGGTCGACGTGGTGGTTTGGAGATGGTCGACGTGGTGGTTTTGAGATGGTCGACGTGGTGGTTTTGAGATGGTCGTGGAGATGGTGATCGATGTACGGTGGCGATTATAGAGAAAGACGGAGGTGATCGGTTTCGAGTGAGGGTGGTTGGAATGATGATCGGTAAGGCGGAGGTGGATCACGGTGGTGGTTATGATGATGAAGGAGGTGATGACCGTGATGGCAGTTGAACGGAGAAGACTGCGGTGGTTGGCGACGATGAAAGTTATCAGAGATGATGGAGATGGCAGTTGCAGGTTGTTGGAGGTGGTGATCGGTGGTGGCGGAGGTGGATCACGGTGGTGGTTAAGTTAAAAAAATAAAAAATAAAATAAATAGTTTACCACTTAAGCAAGTGTTTAAACCATTGCCAACACTTTTCAGCAAAGTTTAAACACTTTTAACTGATTGACATGGCGCACTCTGATTGGTCGGTTTTTTGGTTTGCCACTCCAAAGTGTTTAACCACTCCTTACACCCTTAAGACTTAAGAGGCAAGTCTTCATCATAATTTTTTGTTGGTTGTTTATAAGAATCGTTTTCATCTTAAAATAATCAGTCAATAATTTATAATTTTAATTTAAGTGCATATTATATCGTGAATAATTTTAGTGATTAAAATTTAAAATTACCGCCTTGAGTTTGACTACACTCCAGTGCTTACGAATGACGTGAATAGAGGTGTTAATGTATGTATGTATGTATTTGTTTATAAAAAAAATAAAAATAAATTATTCGAATTTAAATAATTGAGTCGGCTTGATCGAAAGTCATAAATTCAAAGTTTGAGTTGGCTCGATCGAAAGTCATAAACTCTAAGTCGAGTCGGGAATTTGGATTCACAGATAAGGACCCGATTCAAACACTTGAATCACAACTTCGTTATTTAATTTCTGATCAAAATATTTGAATCACAACTTCGTTATTTTAATTATGATCAAATTGACTTTCAGATTTTTCATGTCCGATTCAAATAATGAAAACTTTTAGGTCTGGATAAGGATTTATTTACAAGTAGTTTAGGGTTATTAAATACCGGTTAGAGTTTCGTTCGTGACAAAATATTATGCGCTAGCCATGGTTTTACAAAAGTGAGCCTTCAGGCCATGGCCAGCCCTAAAGGTGGGCAGGGAGGACCACCGGCCAGGACCCGATATTTCGAAGGGCACGTTATTTTTTTAAAAACTCCGATATGTATATGTAAAAATAAATTAATAGGGTATACATACAAAAACCAACATAGGCCCACTTACAAAACTATTTTTATGGTTTAGATTAGTTATTAGCTCATTGACATTAGGTTTAGACATTTAGTGAGCCCAATACCCAATTTCGTTAAGGCCTAAGGGTACGTTTTTTCGAGGTCGAACAGGGTACGTGAATTCTCAGGGACGGCCCTGCTTCAGGCGGTCGGTTTCCTCTAGAACTGATAATGGGCCGTGTCAACAACGTCTGTAATCGCAAACATGGGTGACCTTTTGCCAGTAAATGTACCAGGTAGAAGGCCTTTGTTAGATGTAAAAGAAAAAAAAAAATTAAAGATTTTGTTTTTTTCATGGTTGATGAAAGATAAATGGATGTTTGTATATAGATAGATACTATGCTAGTCAAATTAGCAAATAGTGCAATAGATTCTAGTTCTAGAATCATAAAATTAGATGGTTTTATTTGAACATATTAAATTTTCTGTTTTATGTAGATGTGGAAGGTTAAAGAAGACAGTATTTTCCAGAGACATAACTAATAGATCCAGATGAATGTATATATAGAGATGCATGATGTACAAGAGATATGGTTATGGAAATAGAAAATTGGAAAAAACACGTGAGTCAAATGACGCAGGGCGGCGGTCAGACCAAGATTTTGACGGCATTTATTTATCAACTCCATGGATGCTGTGCCAAGTTCTTCTCCCCTGGACTATAAGTTTTTTTTTTTTAAATTAAACTTTATTAAAAAAACACGGGACGACCCCACAAAAAACGCAGGGTGAACCACTAAACCCTATACAACGGATATTTACACCACTCTTTCTATACAATGTTTTTATACTTTAACCAAAGAAATCCCAATCTCTTAATATCCCCCATTATATCTTCGTTGTTCCCTCTTCCATTTGAAAAAAATCTTTGAGTTTCTCGCCTTACAGATGCACCAGCAACTAATAATGATAAGGCCACGAACCACCTCTTTTCCGTTTGAAAAAATCTTTTCCCTGGACTATAAGTGTATTACCATTCAAAAAATAAAATGTTGGGGGCATTATCAAGCCATTTCATGCTTCTATAATGCCATTACTCATGGTCTTAGGGACTGAAAAATAGTTTGACATACCACGTTATTTTAGCCTCCTTTATGTTTTTTTATAGTCTAAAAATCACTCTTTTAAACATTTTTTTTTTTGCATCTTCCGATATGTTTATTTGGAGTGGCTAAAATTTAGTCTCAAATAAGGTGCAAATATATAAGCGACTGGCTATCAATCCTAGACATAAGTAGTATAAAAGTTACTCCTTAATATTGCCGGTAATTAACCAATAAATTAAACTCATATATTATCTATTTGAGACTGATACATCAATCCCTGATTAAATGACATTGATACTAAAGTATCAATCACTAATAAGGATGTTGGTCCGCAGACTGCAGACGTTTTACCTCTGAAAAAACAAACAGCACCTTACTTTCCTTCAAATAGCTCATGATAACCGAACTCCCTCTTACTTTAAGCGAAGCTCATATATTACACAAAGTGAAAATTGAAGCTTGAGTTTGGCTCATGACTCGTTTAACATGTATATTTTTTTGAACGGCAAATCATCATTAGGAAAAAAAAAAGTTGAAGACCGACTAGCAAGAAGCTATAAACCGAAATACACCAAAGTATACACACAACACTTACAGTTGCACCACATTCAGTGGCGGAGCTTGACCAAAAATTTCGAGAGGGCGGAAAGTCATGGGGCCAATTTATATATTGTATAAATATTTAGACAAAATAATTGGGGGGACAATCATATATAATTTTAAAATTTTCAGACGAAAAATAGGAAATTTTACACTTTAACCGAAACATTCGGGGGGCGGGCGCACCCCCACTTTACATTAAGCTACGCCACTTACCACAATTTAACATGTATTTAAGTTAAAAGTTACAAAGTGTCCGACACAACGATTACATCTAACCATTTAAATCGCACTGTAACTGCCAATGAGCTCAAGATCAAGTGGTGAAGGGCTTGCATTTCTCTTGAGAGATGCATGTTCGACTCCCACTCGGTGCAGAGTGAGGTGCTGGTGGGCAATGATAGGAGACCCAGGGGAACCTGGGTTGGATCCTTGAGCCAAACAGGTTTTACCGGTAATTTCACTGTCGTGCCTACGGGCGGGTAGGTTACCGGGTTTTTCCCTGAAATTGGTGGTGGACTCGTGTTACTCTCGGAGTACTCCATTTGTCCAGTGAGTGCCACACGAATGCTCAGGATTGATTCTGTTGACTGTTAAAAAAATCACACTGTAACTATTCATAAATGACAAATTTATAAATGACAAATGTTTTTTTTAATCTACTTTTTGTTCCATATTTTGCCTCCAATTATTATTATTATTTTTTATTAATCGTAATCAAGGTGGACTTTATAGGCACAAGATAGAATTTGGTGAGTTGTGTTGTCGTTTAGCGGAGGCGCGAGCCTACATGGACAAGATTAGCCAGCTAGGCTGAGGGGACCGTTATGTTGCCTCCTTGTGGGTTACCTTTCTTTTGTTTTTGCAATATTGTCAAATTATATATTATATAATATATAATATATAATTGCATTGGCTCAATTGAGAGAAGCATGATAACTATAAGACCATCCGTAATCGTTAAAATGTGGGCGTTTTTTTTACTAAACCACGCCCAAACTGTAACGCCTCGCTTTTCGCAGTTTTCTGTTTTTTAGAAAGTTCATCTTGTAATTCTATTTTCGGAAACTCGTTTCCTTTGTAATCGTTTTTCGTTTTTCGTTTCTCGTTTCAAGCTATTGTAAATCCGAGACTTGATCGTAATGAAAGGAATCTTTTATATGAAATATAAATCGTTTATACATTGATACATACGTTCGTTTGACACATGATTCGTAATTCGCATAAACATAAGTTTAACTCGTAAGCAATGATCGTTTATTCGTAATCCTTAAATCTTCATACATTCAAACACTTGGTTATTCGATTACAAGATTAAGTTGGAAGTTTTTTTCACTTGATCATACCGAACTATAAACCATACATACTTGTTACATTTCATGTGTTATACACACCTATGTAATCACACTTTTTGCTAAATTAAAACATGTCATTTATGCATTTTGGACCTTGTTACAAGTTACATACATACTAGACACCATGTAACACTTTATTAAACATCAAATATATACCTTCTAATGTCAAAAAAATAAAATAAAATAAAAATTATAGGGTTGTTAACAGCCTTGCATCAGCCCACTTAATTTATTTTGTTTTGAGTTATTCAGCCCACTAAACACTTCCAAAGCCCAACCCAATGAAACCCTAATCCATGCCCTATATAACCCAAGCCTCCTCCAAGCATTTTTCACTTTCTAAACACTCTTTATTCACCCTCAAACACACAAAATCGTAGCTGATTCCACGAGTTCGGACAGATTCATACCTTCTTACAAAAGTGAGCATAACTCACTCATTTCTTAACCTTTTTCACTTGATTCCTTTTCCTACTTGCTTGGATTAACCTTAGGAACATTTTCATAGGTTTTTCATAGAAAACCAAGGTCTGGAATGACCCCAAAAAGGCTCCAAAGTTGACTGATTTTTATGTTCTTGATTCATACTTTGTTAAATTTGATTAAACTTGAGTTATCTCATCTCAAACCTATGTCCTTATGCTTATAACCACATCTATGGTTAGTTAGGCTTAAAAACAAGGTTGAGACATGTAAAATCAGAGGTGTAAACCTCACAAACTTTCTGTTTTGTTCAAGGGTTTAACCCACAAGTGATGTTCAAGCCTAAAGCTTGATGATTGTGTGATGTAGGATTAGCTTGGGCTATTCTACTTGAAAATCCACACATTGCTTGATGTTTTCTCCTAGATTAGTTGTTCTTATTCCATTATTACTTGTAAGTTCATGACTCTCCTTGAATGTTCATAACATCAAGTGTAGTGGTGAACATCTAGAGGTACCTAAATGGAAGACTTGTTCTTCCTACCTCCTACATGACTTCCATGATACAAAGAGGTTCCTAAATGGTGGATTTATCCTCATACCTCCTACTTGACCTATATGATATAATGTACACTACATACTACTTATATGTATATTCCAAATAATCGAACCTTTGATGACGAATTTGTGTTCGTTTGTCAAAGTACTAGGTTACATCATCTACAACATTATGTGTTAAAGATGAATACTTTATGTTATATGCTATTTTATGTAATTTGAACTCCAAATCCTTAATCTTCCATTATCATCCAATACTCATATGCCTTGTTTTCTTCGTGTAGAAGGACTTGGTGTTCCAACCTCCCATAACAACAACACCCTTGCGGATTTATCAAGTGGAAGCATGCAAAACCGTGAGTACACTTGACCCATTTACCTTTAAAAACACTTTGGGTTGTAACATGTTATTATACAAACTTCACATTCACACACTTAAAACATACTTTATGATCTCAATCCGTCATACATGCTACTTGTTTACTTAGGTTCATGCTAGATTTTACATGCTTTATGTCATTAACTTTGCTAAGCCCTCAACTTAACATATATAGCGCTATAGGAGTAGCACACCACCCATCGGGGTCTTGTTAAGTCTTTATTCTAAAACGGCCCCGTTACTTTTGTGGCGAGGGATGCTAAATACTAGTGGACACTTAGGTTTGACATATTGTGATGCATGCTAGTTACCTTGTTTACAAATTGCCATGTGGATTCGAGAAAATGCTTTTATACTTATGCTATATTTATTCAAACCTTGTCTACTCGCCTTTGCTTTTGCATTGAACTTTATTTTAAACATGTTACAGGTTGAGGACGATGATGCTATGAAACGAAGTAGTGATGATGCCTGGATACACATTTAGACGTCTTAGGTTTAGAATGTTGTATCAACTTTGTTTTGTTATGTTATGAACATGTTGTTATTTGAAATTTCTATGTAACGTTGACAGTTTGAATTATGAAATGAAAATGGTTTATTTAAATAGTATCACAAATAGTGTTATGAAGTCTCTTGCAATCTATTTCATCTCATCCCGATGATTCCGCCATCGGTTGGGGTGTGACACAAACCACGCCCCTGTTCGGCCCCTGTGGACGTTTTTTCGAGAAAAATGGTATGGAGCGTGCTATATTCCACGCTGGATGGGGGATTCATTTGACTAATTACCGTTGGCAATGTAATGGCTACTTCATTTATTATTATTTTTTTAATTCCACCATTTTTTATATAAATACTCTCATTCCTCATCTATTTTATACAAACCACAACCAAAAAACTCTTTCACCCATAACTTCAAACGTCAAAATTTTATACAACCTTCACCCATTTTATAAAAAATGGATTCCCCCACTTCCTTGTCGTCCATTTCAAATTATTACTACAAAAATTTCTTAGCGGATGAGGGTGACTCGACCGATGAGGAGGTCGAGCAAGAGGTGGTTACGAGTGCGTGCGAACTAGCGGCTCGTTATTTTAAACATTGTAGCGAGCCTCAACGTAAGATTTTACCAAGAGAATATATTCAACGAGACCAACAAGCGGCAAACGACCAGTTGATTAAAGATTACTTCGCTGAAGCGCCTACTTACCCAAACCCCGAAGTTTTTAGGCGTCATTTCCGGATGAGTAAACGTTTATTTCTACGCATCCTTGAAGACTTGGAAAACACGTATGATTATTTTAAACAAAAAGTTGATGCGAAAAAGACACTTGGATTCACCGGTATTCAAAAGTGTACTTCAGCTCTACGGGAAAACAACGCGAGATACCTTGGGTATGGAAACACGACGGACATCAACGACTAATAATTAAAAATGACCGAGAAAACAACGCGAGATACCTTGGAGCATTTTAATAAAGGTACATTACTATTTTTTTATTTGTTATTTACATGCATTCATATTTTTTTAACTTAGGTTAACGTTATATTTTTTAAAAGGTGTTATAGAGTTTTACGATCCCCGTTATCTGAGAAGGCCCACTTAGTCCGACCTTCAAAAAATTACGAGGTCCATGCTGAGCTCCATGGTTTACCGGGCATGATCGGAAGCTTGGATTGTCGACATTGCCAGTGGTATAATTGTCCGACCGCATGGCGAGGTCAACACACACGAGGTGATTAGAACGGACCAACTGTTATTCTTCAAGCGGTTGCCTCACAGGACCTTTGGGTATGGTCGGCTTATGATGTGTGCAAAATGCAACATATAAATTACATCAATTGTGGCATAAAACTAACCCTTTTTTAGTACTAGTGTTGGAAAAAGTATGCTTTTGTCTTCCTTTTGTATTTTCAGGATTAAATGAGCTCAAATTAACAAAAGAAGCAAAAAGACAGCAAAATCTAACATAAATACAAGAAAAGGAACAAACGTGACATGCCCGACCCCACGACAGCATCTTCCCAAGCAAAACAAGAAGACAGAAGACTGAACACGCCCCGTGCTCAGCCAGCACGGGGGCGTGCCCAAGTGTCAGCAGAAAAGACAAAGTGGTAGAAGCTTCTATTGCCCACCACGGGGCCGTGCTCAGCGGACACGGGGCCATGGTCAACTATAAGATTCGCAGAATCCAGGCAAATCTTTATAGTACAAATATTCTTCTGCACACGGGGTCGTGCTCAGCGGACACGGGGGCGTGGTCAACTAATAAAGACAAGCTGCATTAAATGAAGAAAGAGAGGATGTGGACACGGGGCCGTGCCCGAGCTTCTGTTCAGCCTATAAATAGGAGTGCTTGGCTCAAGCTCAAACCATCCCTTGGCACACCACCTCTCTCACACTTCACCCACCACCCACCACCACCATAACACCATCATCCACCACCATCATCCATTGTCCATCATAGAGTGTGTGAGTCATCTCGGGATCCAAGATTGATCGTAAGAGTTCTTGACAATCAAGGCCATGTTTGCCTAAGTCTCTTACATCACTTGGTGAAGACAAGTGTCTAGTGTAATACTTTTTATTTTTAATCTTTTCGCACTTTTTACTTGGTTTTGTATTAATGACTTTAATAACTAGTTTCTTATGTTGAAGGTGATTCTTCCTTATCGTTTGTCCGTGGTGTCTTGACATTATTTTACTGTCTATATAAAATAAAATATTTTCACCATTCATTTCTCCACGGTCTATATGGAGGTATGTTGGCTACCTGGTCGGGGGTTAAGGGAACGCTTTGGTAAGAGTCTTGCTGTTGTTCAGCGTTTAGAGATCCTGCAAGGGACCTGGGTCAAATTTAGTAGGACCTCCTTCAATACTTAACGGTATTGGATGGCGGGGGTCCAAACTCTTTGATCCCCTCATAAGTTAAACTACTATTAATACTATAACCCGGCTATTTAGGACTGTATCCCTGCTGACTCAGACTACTTAGCTGAGGGTAATGTCACCTTCAAAAGAGGGGCCTACCATAATTTGCATTAATAACTTAATTAATTATTTTTCAATAATCCGACCCTTTAGGATTGTATCCTTGCTGACTCAAACTTCTGGGTTGAGGGTAACGTCACCTCCAAAAGAGGGGCCTACTACAATAACTAAGATAATCTCTTAAATAAGTGCAAAAGTGCGGAAATAATTAAAGGTTACACTAAACACGAGTCGGAACCAAGTGATTCATCTTGTCTATCTGTTTTAATTTTATTTTTATTTTCAGCATTTTAGTTAGTTTTTATTTTCTTAGTTTAAAACATTTTTTCTAAACTTTTGATTTGATTAGACGTTGAGGATAAACCGGTACTAAAAGCTCTTGTGTCCTTGGACGACCTCGGTATCTTACCAACACTATACTACGCTCACGATGGGTGCACTTGCCCATATGTGTGTTTAGTGTTAGTAAATATCGTGTTTTATAAATTTAAAACTTGGCAAAAAAGTGTTAAAGGGCTTAAAATATACACCTAATATATATAACACTTCACACGCATCAAGTTTTTGGCGCCGTTGCCGGGGACACAAGGATTTTAAGAAAGTTAGGAATCAACGGCTTAATCGTTTTTCTTATTTTTCATTTTTTTTAGGATTTTCTTAGTTTTTCAGCTTCTGCAGAACTCAGCACGGGCCGTGCCCGCTGAACACGCCCCGTGCCCAATCATTGGAACTGACAATCCTGTTTTAAGTCAGACAGTAACCTGAACACGGGGCCGTGCCCACTCAACACGCCCCCGTGCCCAAGATTCAGTTACTGAAAACAGAACCGTAAGATCCCGACGGTTGGTAATTTCTGACACAAAAATGAGTGATACTGATACTTTTTACTTTCGGCACTCTTATGGTACGTGGTGTCAATTATGTGGTGGTAACCATAAGGAATTAGAATGTTATTTTCTAAATTATAAGCCCCACTATATAGACCCATCGTTTCCTTGTATCCTTAAGATGGGCGAAAGTAAAAATAATCCCTATCTCTCCCTCGAATGCTCCCAACCGGATTTTCTAGGAGAAATGCTTCTTGATGAATTATTTCAATTAGAAGATCTAATTCTTAATTGGTTAAAAGAACTTAGGAAAGATTTCAATGATCTATCCCAAGACGATAACCAAGAAGAAGGGTTGGAATCGCATTCAAACAACTTCGTTGTTTCCGACGATACTTCTAACTCTAGTGAGGACTTGAGCGATAGTCATCCCTGTGTCAATTGTGCCGTGAAGGACTCCCGATCGACTTCGTTCGATGCATACATAGACCTTAGCGATTCGACATACACCTTCTTTAACGAGAGCCCGAAAAAGGGTTGGACTTGTCCACCTACATATAGCATAGGAATCACCCTCACCGACAACCTCTTGCGTTCTCGTCTTAATCTAGATTAACTAAGGTATCTTAGGCACTTTGGGGTTGTTCCATCCAATAAGGAACCACCCGATCCGGAAAAGTTCCTTGAAAATAGACGAATTCCTTAAGACAGCTTCTAGACACGGGGCCGTGTCCAGGTCAGCACGCCCCCGTGTCCACCCAAAGATTCCCTTCTGATTTTATCAGAATGCGGACAAAAATGTGTCAGGATTCCCTCTGCACACGGGGCCGTGTCCAGCCGACACGGGGCCGTGTGCAACGTACTGTCGTTTTCTATAAATACAGCCAAGAATCCTGCACATTTGAACCATTCCAGGGACAGAGATTTGGGGAATATTCTCACATACCATCCTAGGTATTTTCTAAAAGAAGTTTCTCAATTACCTTCTTGTCCTTTCCTCTTTTATCCACTATCATCTTCTTCAATTTTTCTTTCCTTATACTTCCATTAAAGCTTGAAACTTGCATAATTTCAAGCTTTGATGAGATGTTTGTTAGATTTTTGTACTTGGAATCTTGTTCTACAACAATGTTTTAAGTTGTTTCTGTTCAAAAATGCTTCAAAAATCATGAAAACAATTTAAAACTCCAAGATTCCTTGTTCCTAAATCATGCAGATGTCTGAACACGGGGCCGTGTTCATTGAACACGGGGCCGTGTCCGAGGTACTGGTCCAAAAGAATTGAACTCTTTTCGGTTTGTTTTCTTAGAATGGCAAGCAGAACAAGCGGAAACTCCTCGTCGCATTCCAGAAACAACCGGCAGGGGAGAAGATCATCAACGGTTGAAGATTCTCTTGTAAACTATGTTTACGCCTTAAGAGAGGCCCTTGATGAAGTGACAAGTGTGGAAGAGGCATTGGTTGACCGTATTAATCATTTGACGGTGGGACTAAAGGAATGTCTTCGAGAGGTCAACCTTTTGCACCATAGGTTGAACATTCTCGCTTCTCCTCCTTTGGTACAAATCATTACCCAAAGGGCATGGAATGTGGTTCCTGAAATCATCATACCGGCCGAATGGTACGCCATGCATCCGGAGCCCCCTCGAGACATGCTACAAGGGGTTCCGATTGGTGTCACTCCCCCTCCACAAGATGAAGTGGAACATGAAGCCGCCTCCCTTCTCCCGAGGGAGATAGAAGAATGGCTCTAGCAACATCTAAGGGACACCGCTCGGCTTGGAGTTCTACAATACTTTTAGACCGGAAATCTATTTCCGGAATTTTGGTTCTTATTGTAGAAGTAGAGCTCCTTAGGAAGATTTTACAAATCACTTGACCAATCTAATATTAGGACTTTTAACTTTTATTTTCTGCTTTATTTTTCATTTTTAGGACTATTATGTAATTCTCTCTATGACTTAATGAATGGTGGTTTTAGTTAATTTGGTGTTTGGGTGGTGTTGAAATGAATAAAACACACTTGAGATGGCAAAGGATGCAAGGGAAACTTGAACCAGCACCCCATGCAGGAAAACAGGACCATCCGACAAAATTTCTTCATTACAGTAAGTTCGGCACGGGCCGTGTCCGCCCAACACGGCCCCGTGCTACACAGTCTGCAGAAATGCCCAGTTCAGGTAAACTGGACACGGGCCGTGTTCACCCAACACGCCCCCGTGTCCAGGCTTCTGTTTCTCTTGATTTAATTTTGTTACTGGCACTTGAACACGGGGCCGTGCCCGGACAACACGGGGCCGTGTTCAGCGCCCAGTAACACAAAATTTTTGCTTTTTCACCCTTTTACACATTCAATCAACCTAAAAACTTATTTTTGGGACACATTGAGGACAATGTGTAATTTAAGTGTGGGGGGGATGCTAAAACCTTGAATCTTGCAAGTCCTAAATACAAGCCTTACACAAAACTCTATTGGAACCGCTAATCACCCCAATTTTTTTTCAAAAATTTTCATTTTTTTACTTGTCTAGGTTTAATTCGGGAATTTCAAGTTCTAAAAAGGTTATATTTTTACAAATTTACAACCGATAGCGTCGTGATAAAAAGAACCAACATAAGAAAATTATGAAAAGGCATGGCAAACTTAGTTAAAATTTGATTATATATACTTGATCACATAAAAACCCATTCCCACAAAAGTGAGTTTTGAGCCTTTATTGAGCATACAAATACATATCTTTAAATTAAATGCTCATTTTTCGTTTCTTGTGTGAATAGCCGCTTGGTTCTTACGACTCTAGAACTTGCCATGCCGATACATTCCCGGTCCTTACCAACTTAAACCCGAGTAAGTAAATGATGGAGGCATTAGGACTAACCCTTTTTATTTCTACACCATTATTTTCTTTTTTTTTACCACCTACCCAAAATCCCCCTAGTTAACCCCTTTGAGCCTAAACCTTTTCATTTCATAACCCAAACCAAACACCCTTTCACCCACCAAAACCTTTTTATTTTTAACCCTTTGTTTTAGTAACAAGTTCGGTTTTTCGTATGACTTTCAAAAAAAAAATGTGTTGATGATGAAGCAAAAGAAAATAAACAAACAAGTTTATCAAAAATAACTTTGTTTGAATAATAGCTTCATCAAAATAAAAGTTACAAAAATAAAAAGTCTTCCGAAAACCGACGCTTATTACGCTTTTTCGCCCTTTTCCACTAACCACTAACCCAACCACCTACCTTTAACCCAAGCCTAACCCTTCACCCAAAAGTCCTCTTGATATTTACAAAGGTATAAAGTTAAAAAGGAGGAGGATTGATTGCTTGGCAAACCTATGGTAGGAGTAAGTTCCATGCCGCTCTCGAGTGATTCACTAAAATACATCTTCGGCCGAGTGTTGAGTGATCCCCCGTGAGGTATGTGAACTTGTATATAAATAAAATTTTAAAGAAGCATGTTATGCCCTAATAAGTAATTTATCTTATGAAAAGTTTTAAATAAATCATGACGAATAGGATTGTAAATAAATAAAAATAAAACGGAATAAAGAATCTTGGAAATCCCGACACTCTATGACAAGCCCAAAAACCTTCTTTTCTACCCATTCCGTTTGGGTGTGTAAAGCCACATTATAAAGAGTTTTGCTTGAGGACAAGCAAAGATTCAAGTGTGGGGGTATTTGATGTGTGCAAAATGCAACATATAAATTACATCAATTGTGGCATAAAACTAACCCTTTTTTAGTACTAATGTTGGAAAAAGTATGCTTTTGTCTTCCTTTTGTATTTTCAGGATTAAATGAGCTCAAATTAACAAAAGAAGCAAAAAGACAGCAAAATCTAACATAAATACAAGAAAAGGAACAAACGTGACATGCCCGACCCCACGACAGCATCTTCCCAAGCAAAACAAGAAGACTGAAGACTGAACACGCCCCGTGCTCAGCCAGCACGGGGGCGTGCCCAAATGTCAGCAGAAAAGACAAAGTGGTAGAAGCTTCTATTGCCCACCACGGGGCCGTGCTCAGCGGACACGGGGCCGTGGTCAACTATAAGATTCGCAGAATCCAGGCAAATCTTTATAGTACAAATATTCTTCTGCACACGGGGTCGTGCTCAGCGGACACGGGGGCGTGGTCAACTAATAAAGACAAGCTGCATTAAATGAAGAAAGAGAGGATGTGGACACGGGGCCGTGCCCACTGGACACGGGGCCGTGCCCGAGCTTCTGTTCAGCCTATAATTAGGAGTGCTTGGCTCAAGCTCAAACCATCCCTTGGCACACCACCTCTCTCACTCTTCACCCACCACCCACCACCACCACCATAACACCATCATCCACCACCATCATCCATTGTCCATCATAGAGTGTGTGAGTCGTCTCAGGATCCAAGATTGATCGTAAGAGTTCTTGACAATCAAGGCCATGTTTGCCTAAGTCTCTTACATCACTTGGTGAAGACAAGTGTCTAGTGTAATACTTTTTATTTTTAATCTTTTCGCACTTTTTACTTGGTTTTGTATTAATGACTTTAATAACTAGTTTCTTATGTTGAAGGTGATTCTTCCTTATCGTTTGTCCGTGGTGTCTTGACATTATTTTACTGTCTATATAAAATAAAAGATTTTCACCATTCATTTCTCCACGGTCTATATGGAGGTATGTTGGCTACCTGGTCGGGGGTTAAGGGAACGGTTTGGTAAGAGTCTTGCCGTTTTTCAGCGTTTAGAGATCCTGCAAGGGACCTGGGTCAAATTTAGTAGGACCTCCTTCAATACTTAACGGTATTGGATGGCGGGGGTCCAAACTCTTTGATCCCCTCATAAGTTAAACTACTATTAATACTATAACCCGGCTATTTAGGACTGTATCCCTGCTGACTCAGACTACTTAGCCGAGGGTAACGTCACCTTCAAAAGAGGGGACTACCATAATTTGCATTAATAACTTAATTAATTATCTTTCAATAATCCAACCCTTTAGGATTGTATCCTTGCTGACTCAAACTACTGGGTTGAGGGTAACGTCACCTCCAAAAGAGGGGCCTACTACAATAACTAAGATAATCTCTTAAATAAGTGCAAAAGTGCGGAAATAATCAAAGGTTACACTAAACACGAGTCGGAACCAAGTGATTCATCTTGTCTATCTGTTTTAATTTTATTTTTATTTTCAGCATTTTAGTTAGTTTTTATTTTCTTAGTTTAAAACATTTTTTCTAAACTTTTGATTTGATTAGACGTTGAGGATAAACCGGTACAAAAAGCTCTTGTGTCCTTGGACGACCTCGGTATCTTACCAACACTATACTACGCTCACGATGGGTGCACTTGCCCATATGTGTGTTTAGTGTTAGTAAATATCGTGTTTTATAAATTTAAAACTTGGCAAAAAAGTGTTAAAGGGCTTAAAATATACACCTAATATATATAACACTTCACACGCATCAGCTTACTTTGGTATTGCAGGGTCATGCAATGATTTAAGGGTGTACGGGACTACTGGGTGGGTGCGATGAGTGGGTTCTTTATGTGGGCACACCATTGTCAACCGTTATTTAATTGGGGTGATTGAGTGGGTTGCGGGGAGTAGTCACCGTGCAAGGGAAGAGGACAGAGAGAGGGTTAATGGTAGACCTCACTCTCTTTCAACCAATCACACATTTATCTTTTTTCTTTAAGAAAAAGTTGTTTGGGTGAATCACCTCTTATGTTTGAGTGCATTACGTGATTGACTAGTTTGAGAGTTTATCACTCCCCATATGGGGAGCACCCCTTACACCCTAAACGAAAAAATCGAGTTGAAAAGAAATGTTTTTATTATATGAGTATTTTTAATGATTATGGTTTGTATTTACATTATAGCTGACAATCATTAAGTATTTTTTTAAATAAATAGTTTATTTATATTGAGATTAAAAAAATAATCGAATTTTCCGTACCAAATTATTATCGGTACCCACTTTTTGGCATTTTCGGTACTGGTACGGTACCGATATTTTACCGAATTTTGCCTTCAAATTTAGGCATCGTACCGAATATTGTTGGTACCGATACCCATGTATGGCGAATTTCGATACAGGTATTTTCAGTACCGATACCAAGCTCATCCCTAACATAAACGGGTTGATTTATGTCTAGTCACATTATAAAACGACCAAAATGCGTGTTATGGTTTGTGAAATTTCACCACAAGTGCATATATAAATTACAACTACTAAATACAATTGCCTATTTACTTTATAATCTATTTTTAGTGATATGTTAGGGGTAATTATTATATCAGATAAGATATATAATGGGAGGTTGAGATGGTTTGAGAGTGTTAATAGGGGATAGACGACGACCACCGTTATAACCATGGAAACTCTTTCTGTCGAGGGAAAGAGAAACGAATACATACTGAAACTAACTTGTGAGGAGCGGATTAGGAAGTTTTTTAGACTTGCACTTCTCTGAGAACATGGTCGAGGATAGGTGTTCTTTGAGACATAGTACTAGAGTTAAGGATATTTTGGAGGGTGGCATGATTGGGTATTAGAGTCTTGTCTTAGAAGCCTAGCTTTTCATTTGTTTTTGGTAGCCTTTGCATGTTATTTTTTGTGTGTGTATATGATGTGTTAAATGTCACTTTTATATGTTGTCACCTATTTATTGCTTGGTGGCTTTATAAAAGAATATATTCTATACACTATGTTTTTCTCTTGTTTTTAGAGTAGTTATTTGTTTATGTTTCATTTGACTCTTATGGCCGAATGTGGCTTTAAAGCCGCGCGGGGGGGGGGGGGGGGGTCACTGGTAGCAGTCATTTTATCCTTTGGGATAAAGGCAATGCTTGTCTACATCCCACCTTATAGGTGAGATTATACTGGGTACGACTATTGTTGTTGTTGTTGTCAAGTTCGTCTCTAATTACATCCACCCCCCTCCAAAATAAAAAGAATGGTCAGTCAAATAGGTGGCTAACAAACATAGAATTTAGCGCGATAACCTAAAAGAGAAGTCAGGGAAGAGGTTTAGTAAAAATTCCTGCTATTTGAAGCTTGGTAGGAACGAACTTAGTGTGTAACCTCTGGAAGGAACGAATTTAAGAACAAAGCGGTATCTAAGACATAAATGCATGGAGTAAATTACAAAAATCGTCCTTTATTTTACACTAGATTGTAAAGTATGTCATTTGTCTTTAAGGTTGACGGGATTCATACTTTATGTTTACAAAACCTTGCATATTATGTCATTTATCCCTAACTCAGTTTAATTTTAATATTAGAACATGGCATATTGGTAATTTTACTCATTTATTTAAATATATTTTATAAATAAAACAAAAACGAATTTTAAAACATTCAAAATCAGGATACATATATCAGATCCTCTCTCTCAACCATTTCCCTCTCTCTCTCTCTAACAACCTATTCTCACCACCACCACCACCACCACCATAAACAACCCTCCCTTTTCTCACCCCTTTCTCTATCTATTCTCCACAACCACTACTACCACTCGATCACCCCCATCCGACTACAGCCACTCGTCTTCTCCAGTCTCAGATCTCTAAGATCTTAGTGTCCTGCAAGAAATGAAAACCGTAATCTTGGCGGCTTCTCCAATCTCAGATTTGTAAGGTCAACGTCCTGTGTTTAACACGCCACACATAACAAGAATCAGCCTGTACTTTTGCTTTCACCATTGAAGTTAACCACCACAATCTATTGGAAAATTGGTGAAAATAGCATTTTTCACAAATATAGGAAAATGATTTTTTTCCTATTTTAGACTAGAAATAAATATAAGAAAATGAGCGGGTTTTATATATTTATTTGTGGGTTTGTGTTCTATGTTGGAAGAGCTTCGCAACGAACTAAACCACGTCCAAAACGGAGCTAAGTTAAATGAGATATCGATGCTCAAAGTTGGGTGTTTGAAACATTGAATGCTAAAACAAAAGGGAAAGTTGCACCTTGTCCCACATAGGAGGAGAGATGAAACTTAAACGGGTAATTAAGTGGGAACTCTCCATCCTTATTGTTTCATGGAAGCACACACTAAGGGTACTCGCGAAGGGTGCGGAACACCCTAACTAGCACTCGCGTACGCGCGCGAGCGCGTGGCGTGGGCGATGAGGCGCAATGTGGCGCTTTGATGGCGCACTTTGCACTTCGCATCGCCGCGAGCCGCTTGAGAGCCGTCTTTGTATTTTTGACCACGTGCGCGTGGTGGATCACATGGGCTGCAAGGACCAAGCGGGTGACGTGGCAGTCCACGCGCGAGTACACGTGGCATGAAGGCGCGCGGTTGCGCGCATGGAGCATGGGCCCTGATGTGGCGCATGCGCGCACCAGTGTGTCTTGCGCGCGCGCGCAGGAGCTTCCAGCATTTAATGACGAAACAGTTTCAGTTCAGCATTCAAAACTGACGAGTCAAACGGTTTTAACTGCGAATTAAATGACGTATTAAATTGCATTGAAGACGTTTAATGCAATTTAAATCTCTCCTTTAATTCCTTTTAACTGTTTTGAATTAGAAACTGTATAAATACAGCTCCACACCCAGCTGCAGAACATACCAGCAACTACACATCCTGTGCAAATAATTCTCTGCAATCTTCTGATCTTCTTCTTGCTCATTTCAAGGTAGCCTTCGGGTTGTAGGCTAATTCCGGCAGTACTTCTACTCCGGCTGTTTACCCTGGGAAACAAAACGAGTACTCCTGGGAGACTCGGAATTTGTTTTAAGGGATGCGTGTTGAACACGTGCCTCAGTCTTTCTTCTTCATCTTCATTTCTTGTATTTTGCTTATTTCAGTAGTAATAGTACTGTATTTCAGCTTTCTTTATTTCTTTGTATTGTAATCAGTGAATAAATTTATTTTATTTTATTTAATTACGCGAACGGTTCCTACAATCTTAAAACAAATTTTAAAACACCGTTCGTGTAATCAAAACCATTTTGTTTTGTGATTCAAACCAGTTTTGTTTCACTCAGTTTGTGTTTTAATTTTTTTTTTCTGTTTTCATCTTCAAAATGTGGACTTCAGGGCAGGAGCTCACTTGTTGGTGCACAAAATGTCTGTTGACTTCGTCTGCATTAAGTCTTAGGTCAAGTTAGGTCAAGATTGGAGCTTGAGAGTCAAATTAGGAGGTTTAGCTTATGTGTACATAGGTTTAGAGGAGGTTTCGCTTTTATGTACATAGGTTAGAAGTGGTTCCGCTTATACGTCACAAGGGGTTCCGCTTATATGTCACAGGGGGTTTAGCTTATTCGTCACATGGGGTTTCGCTTATATGTCATGACATATAAGCGAAATCAGCCACTCTATAAATACCCTCATGTGTGATCATTCATGGTAGGTTGGAGCGGAACCTTGTCATGCTTGTGGTGTCGAAACTCTGTCAAATTGTAATAAAAAAGCATCAATAGAGAAGAAATTGAAAGGAAAAGCTGTTGTTACTTTGTATACACTGATTCCGCCTTTGTACACAAAGATAACTGCCTTGACTGACTTTTCAGGGTCGCAAACCGGTCCTACAAGTGGTATCAGAGCTCAGGACGAGGAGTTCATACTACTACAGCTTGATTCTACCGAATTCTCTGATTTCTACTCACTTTCTCTCATACTTTTTCGATTTGAACTGGTTTCTACGGTTGAAATGACCTGATTTTCGAGTATAACGTGTAAAACATACAATTAACAAACCCTAGAAAGATTCAGGTTAAAACACGGCTTAAAAATGGTAAAAATTGGGTAAAAACCAGGTTTCACTTATTCGAACAAGTTAGTTTCGCTTATTCGTACATTGTGGTTCCACTTATTCGTACATTGTGGTTCCGCTTATTTGTACATTGTGGTTCCACTCATTCGTACATTGTAGTTCCACTCATTCGTACATTGTAGTTCCACTTATTTGTACACTGATAAGTTCCACTTATTCGGACACTGATAGTTCCACTTATTCGGACATTGCCTATTTCGCTTATTTGGACAAATGTGATTTCGCTTATCTGTCACATTCTATTGATTTCGCTTATCAGTCATTGACTGATTTCGTTTATTATGACAAATTGGTGTTTTCATTTTTGTGACACTAATATTTCGCTTATCTGTCACTTTCAGACTGATTTCGCTTATCAGTCACATAAACTAATACTTAGTTGTTTGTTTGTTTGCATGAGATTAAAAGATTTACAAGGGGCAAATATCAAGAAGAAGATTTAAAATGTCAGGAGATACTGATCCTGATAGATGGTGGAAAGCAGATTATGCAAGATGGGAAATTGGAAAATTAAACGAACCATTCAAAGAAGCCCAGAGAGCCAAACGATGGAATGATGAGTTGGAATGTTACATGGATCCACGGGGTAATCCAGTAGCTGACCCATCAAAAGTGGATTTTGAAGCTGTAACAAATTTGATTCCAAGGCAGGCTACTTTCAACACACGAAGGTTATCTGATAAAGCGTATCTGCCTGATTTGGAGAAGAAGATAAGAGAGGTTTGTGAAGCAAGTCTACCAAAGGTGGTAGAGATGAAGAAGAGAAAAGAAGAAGAGGTGAAAAAGATGGTTGAAGATTTGAAGAAGAAAGCTTTAGAGGAAGTCAAAGTGGAAGCAGTAAAAACTGAGAAAGAAAAAGAAGCTGTTACTGAAAAACAGCAGGTTTTTGAAGAAGTAATTTCAAAGAAAGAAGAATCTAAAAAGTCTGTATCTGTGAAATCTGAACCAGTGATTAAGAAAGAGATTGCAGAAGACACATCAGTCTTTGAGACTGTTCAGAAGGAGAAGAAACAGACTGAAGATATTCAAACTTTGAAAGATGAAAAGAAAGCTGATGATGAACAGATTTTGGATTTGCGCTTGAAATGTGAAAAACTAAAATCTAAAAACGACAAACTTTTGAAGAATATTGAGAGTTTGTCATTAGAAAACAAAAATTTTAAAGAAAAAGAAAATGTTTTTAAAAATGAAAAATTAAAGATTGAAAAAGTTTTTCAAAGTCAAATGAAGGTTTTAGAAGATGAAAAATCTGTTATTTTTAAAAATAATCTTGAAAAACAGATTGAAATAAATTCTCATTTTCAGAAAATCATTCGGCTTGAAAATGAAGCTGAAATTGCTCGAAATAAAATTACCGAGCTTGAGAATAAATTGAAAGGTTTTGTAACTTCTGCACCATATGTGTGTCCAAAACCAATCAATGCTGTTCCAATAAGTGACAATGTTACAAATTTTGACAAAGTCAAAATTGAAGATTGTGATGATAAATCTGATGATGAAAAAGAAAAAGTAGAAAAAAGAAAAACATTTTTGAAATTGAATGAAATGTTTAAAAATACTGTTTTACATTCTACTGAGAAAGGTGAATGCTCAACGCAAAAACCTGTAAAGAAGAATGTGGAACATAAACAAAACGATAAAAAATCGAAAAATTTTCAAAAAGAAAATAAAAGCTCATCAGATCAATCATCCAATCATTATAAAAAACCACAAAAATCTGAAAATAAAAACTCACAAAATGTTGGTAATAAGTGGTGCAGGTTTGACCACAGTGCTCAAAAGCCAAATCCAGCATTGAAGAGGAGAAATGATTATAACCAAGCCAAACAATGTTATGATCTGAAGGTTTGGACTGACAGAAGTGGATGGTACGATAACAGAGTGTGCTACACCTGTGGTGTGAGAGGACACATTGCTGTTAACTGCCAGAATTGGAATTATGAAACAAGAAGATGCTATAATTGTCATATCAGAGGACATATTGCCAGAGATTGCCCAAGGAGATCAATGGGAAGATCGAGGGTTGAATCTCAAAGAATGGCAAAGAAACCAGTCAACGTCAAGCCCAAAGAATAGAAGGTTCAAGAACCTAAAGTTCAAGAAAAGAAAGTGAAGCTTTCTCAGGGGCAGAAAGACAGACTGAGGAAGAAGAGGAAGAAGGCAAGAGAATATCTGGAGAAAATTTTGTCTTCGGGTTCACTGGACAGATTGAATAAGAGTTCTGATGAATCAACTAACTCGATTGCAAAGTCAAGCAAGATGAATTCATCGGATACAAATATGAGGACGAAAGAAGAAAAGAAGAAGAAGAAAATGGTCGGCGATGAATCTGATGTATCAAAGACAGACAAGCCACCATCAGGCAATGAATCTGACAGGTCAAAGTCAGACAAGCCATGTGCAGGCAATGATTCTGGTTCCTTAAAGCCAGAAGAGCCGGTAGTTGAGGTAAAATCTGAGAATTCAGGTTTAACAATGGATGATGCAAATTTTCCATCATTGTTGAACAAGAATTCAAAATCACCCAAGGCTGGTCAGGCTTGGGTGAATCTTTTCAAATAGAAAAACCTGACTTGCCGGAGTTCCCAGGTTGGTAAGCGTGGAACATGAATCGGCACATTTCTTGAGAAATTTCACTCTGGTGATTTTTCGCCTTACATGTGGTAAATCAGGGACATTAAGTTGTACTTGATTTCCTACAAGTGTTTGTGTTGATAGAATCTTGAACTGTTAAATCTTTCAAAATGATTAAAGGAGAACAAAGTGATGAAGTAATCCCCTAACCAACAAGTGGTTTGTTAATTCAACAAAACTAATTTTCCGAAAGAAACATTTGATTAAAACAAACTTAAGTGTTTTGAAATCACAATGGGAAAATAGTTTGTTGTCAGGGGGAGTTCTGATTGTTTATGCCAAGTGGATGGCGAATTGAAGCGATTTGATATCAGTTTGTCGCGTTTCTTGTATAGTTTGGTTTCAAATTTTCTCAGAAAATAAAAAATGAAACATATTTTGATTTTAGGGGTAGAATTTTTTTTTAAAAAATTAGAAAATTTGAAAATGTCAAAAACATTGAAAAAGCAAAAATGAGTTTTGTTGAGATAAGATGAAATGATAGTAGATCAGTAGACTATCACAGCATGCTAAAGATATGAAATGTCAAAAGTGATAAACGGTCTCACTAATGATATGCCAGTAGGTTTTTGCACATCTTAAAACAAATTTTAAAACACCGTTCGTGTAATCAAAACCATTTTGTTTTGTGATTCAAACCAGTTTTGTTTCACTCAGTTTGTGTTTTAAAAACATTTTTTTTTTCTGTTTTCATCTTCAAAATGTGGACTTCAGGCCAGGAGCTCACTTGTTGGTGCACAAAATGTCTGTTGACTTCGTCTGCATTAAGTCTTAGGTCAAATTAGGTCAAGATTGGAGCTTGAGAGTCAAATTAGGAGGTTTAGCTTATGTGTACATAGGTTTAGAGGAGGTTTCGCTTTTATGTACATAGGTTAGAAGTGGTTCCGCTTATACGTCACAAGGGGTTCCGCTTATATGTCACAGGGGGTTTAGCTTATTCGTCACATGGGGTTTCGCTTATATGTCATGACATATAAGCGAAATCAGCCACTCTATAAATACCCTCATGTGTGATCATTCATGGTAGGTTGGAGCGGAACCTTGTCATGCTTGTGGTGTCAAAACTCTGTCAAATTGTAATAAAAAAGCATCAATAGAGAAGAAATTGAAAGGAAAAGCTGTTGTTACTTTGTATACACTGATTCCGCCTTTGTACACAAAGATGAACTGCCTTGACTGACTTTTAAGGGTCTCAAACCGGTCCTACATCACTCTAAGCAACGTGTTGTATGTTCCAGATTTGTGCAAGAGCCTAGTCTCGGGATGGTTGCTTAATAAGTTTGGATTTCGTTTAGTGTTTGAGAGCGATCAATTTGTACTTACTAAACGAGGAATGTATGCTGGTAAGGGCTATGCCCAAAATGGTATGTTCAAATTGAATGTAATGGCAGTAAAAAAGAACATGAATAAAATTGCTACTACTTCTACTTATATGCTTGAGTTTTCTGATTCGAATAAATGGCATTGTAGATTAGGTCACGTAAATTTTAATTCAATACGCCGTTTAATCAATTTAAATTGTATACCAACATTCCATATTGATTCACATTTTAAATGCGAAACATGTGTAGAATCCAAACTTACAAGATCATCATCGAAATCGGTTGAACGAATAACCGAACCCCTTGATTTAATTCACACCGATATTTGTGATTTAAAAGCGGTACCCACAAGAGGTGGAAATAAGTATTTCATCACGTTTATTGATGATAGTACTAAATATTGCTACATATATTTACTAAAAAGTAAAGATGAAGCAATAAGTAAATTTATCTTGTATAAAAATGAAGTTGAGAATCAACTTCAAAAGAAGATAAAAGCTTTGCGAAGCGACCGAGGAGGCGAATATGTTGCACCTTTTGCCGATTTATGCACAAAAAGTGGCATAGTACATGAGTGTACACCTCCTTATTCTCCACAATCAAATGGCGTGGTGGAACGAAAGAACCGTACATTGAAAGAAATGATGAACGCCATGTTGATAAGTTCTGGGGTGAGCCAGGAAATGTGGGGGGAAGCCATTCTCTCGGCTAATTATCTTTTGAACAAGATACCACTCAAAAAGAGGGACGAAACTCCATATGAGTTATGGAAAAAGAAGAAGCCTTCATACAAATACTTGAAAGTGTGGGGGTGCCTAGCAATGGTGATTGTACCACCTCCTAAGGCTCTTAGGATAGGACCAAAAACTATTGATTGCATATTCATTGGGTATGCACATCAAAGTAGTGCACATCGCTTTCTTGTACATGAGTCCAAGAATCCAGATGTACACGTAAACACTATCATGGAGGTGAATCCTAACGTTGTGTCTTACTTTGAAAATGTGTTTCCTTTGAGAAGACAAACACATGCAACGTCATCAACGCCTAATTTTGAAGTAGGTGAAAGCTCATCTACGCCAGTTGATAAGGTAGTTCATGATAAAACACATGAACGGCCTGAGGTTGAAGAAGGTGATCGTAGGCGAAGCAAAAGACCAAGGGTTGAAAAATCCTTCGGTCCAGACTTCGTTAGCTATATGGTTGAGGGCGAGCCCTATACATATCGCGAAGCGGTTTCTTCTTCAGAAGGACCTCAATGGAAATAAGCAATAAAGAACGAAATTGATTCGATATTGCAAAATCATACTTGGGAGTTAGTAGATCTTCCACCTGGTTGTAAACCACTTGGATATCGTTGGATATTCAAAAGGAAGATGAAAACTGATGGAAGTATTGATAAATACAAGGCTAGGTTGGTGATTAAAGGATTTAGACAAAAGGAAGGTCTAGATTACTTTGATACCTACTCGCCTGTGACGTGCATAACCTCCATTAGAATGGTTCTTGCTATAGCGGCTTTAAGAAATTTGGAAGTTCACCAAATGGATGTTAAAACCGCATTTCTAAATGGCGATTTAGAAGAAGAGATTTACATGGAGCAACCTGAAGGTTTCTCCGCCCCAGGTCAAGAGGGTAAAGTATGTAAACTCGTCAAGTCTTTGTATGGCTTGAAGCAAGCACCAAAACAATGGCACCAAAAGTTTGATCATGTCATGATTGACGATGGTTTCAAAATAAACGATTGCGACAAATGTGTTTATTTCAAAGACACAAATGAAGGTTATGTGATCTTATGCCTTTATGTAGATGATATGCTTATCATTGGGAGTAATGATAAAATTATCAAAGCTACTAAAAGCATGTTGAAAGCGAGATTCGACATGAAAGACATGGGTTTAACGGATGTGATTCTTGGAGTAAAGATCATAAGAACCCAAAATGGTCTTGTGTTAAGTCAATCTCACTATGTGGATAAAATTCTTGAAAAAATCAACTCGGGAGATACGAGTGTAGCTCGAACTCTAGTTGATACCTCCCAACATCTCAGGAAAAATAAAGGAGATGGAGTTGCTCAGTTAGAGTACTCAAGAATTATTGGCAGTCTAATGTATCTAATGACATGTACTAGACCCGACTTGGCTTACGCGGTGAGTAGGCTAAGTAGATATACTAGCAATCCAAGTCATGAACATTGGAAAAGTATAACAAGGGTGCTTAGATACATAAGATACACAAGAGATTATGGACTGCATTATACCGGACAACCAGCAGTGATCGAAGGATACACTGATGCAAACTGGATATCGGATAATAAAGATTCCAAATCAACAAGTGGTTACGTGTTTACACTTGGAGGAGCTGCTATTGCTTGGAAGTCTTCTAAGTAAACGATCATAGCGAGATCCATAATGGAATCCGAATTTATCGCCTTGGATAAATCAGGAGAGGAGGCAGAATGGCTACGTCAATTCGTGGAATATATTCCAAGATGGCCAAAGCCTTTGCCAGCCATATGTATACATTGTGACAGCCAATCAGCGATTGGTAGAGCTCAAAGCTTGATGTACAATGGCAGATCAAGGCATATGCGACGTAGACATAACACGGTACGACAACTACTCTCAACGGGTGTTATCACAATTGATTATGTGAGATCAAAGGATAACATTGCGGACCCGTTTACAAAAGGCTTAAGCAGAGAGTTAGTTGAAACGTCGTCAAGAGGAATGGGACTAAAGCCCGTGATAAATGGGAATATGAGGGAAACCTAACTTAGTTGACTGGAGATCCCAAGATCTAAGTTCAATAGGACAACTTAATCATATTACCAAAACGGAGTCACTGTGGGGGAGTACCCCAAACCAAATAAAAGGGAGTTATATACTTCCTAGTCCATTCCAATTAGTGACATTGAGGTGAGGTTAAGCATATTAAGGTTAACGATTTCGGGAAATCAAATAACCATGATGCTTTTAATGATTCATGGGAATCACCTATGTGAGAGAGAAGTAGGGTCGCTTCGAATGGCTTAGTGGGGTGCGCAATCCTAGAGCTCTCGCAGAACCAGGCTAGTGTTCCAGGACCATAATAGGACACGACAATGAGGGGTTGGCCAAACCAGGGAGAGTATTGTGTGAAGTGTATTGTCGTTTACACAATGGGGGTATGTTCAAAGACATCGCGTCTACAAACCACTAGTAAGCTAAGTATGCTTCACAAAAGAAGGTTCAAAGGTAACAACCTACCTATCTTGCAATACTTAACTGTCGAAGTTTATCGTTGAAAAGTGTAAGGAAAGATCGATTTCCATACATGTGGGGGATTGTTGGAAATTTGATGAAAATATCATTTTTCATGTGGGGGATTGTTGGAAAATTGGTGAAAATAGCATTTTTCACAAATATAGGAAAATGATTTTTTCCTGTTTTGGACTAGAAATAAATATAAGAAATTGAGCGGGTTTTATATATTTATTTGTGGGTTTGTGTTCTATGTTGGAAGAGCTTCGCAACGAACTAAACCACGTCCAAAACGGAGCTAAGATAAATGAGATATCGATGCTCAAAGTTGGGTGTTTGAAACATTGAATGTTGAAACAAAAGGGAAAGTTGCACCTTGTCCCACATAGGAGGATAGATGAAACTTAAACGGGTATTTAAGTGGCAACTCTCCATCCTTATTATTTCATGGAAGCACACACCAAGGGTACTCGCGAAGGGTGCTCCCGCGAAGGGTGCGGAGCACCCTAACTCGCACTCGCACACGCGCGCGCCCGCGCGTGGCGTGGGCGATGAGGCGCAATGTGGCGCTTTGATGGCGCACTTTGCATTTCGCATCACCGCGAGCCGCTTGAGAGCTGCCTTTGTATTTTTGACCACGTGCGCGTGGTGGATCACATGGGCTGTAAGGATCAAGCGGTTGAAGTGGCGTGCGGGTTCGAAGCGCGAGTACACGTGGCATGAAGGCGCGCGGTTGCGCGCATGGAGCATGGGCCTTGATGTGACGTGCGCGGCGCACCAGAGTAAGCCAATACGGCGCGACTATGTGGCGTGATCGTATAGGCTCACAGGTGACGTGGCGCACGCGCGCATGGCAGTGAGCCAAAAAGGCGCACGCGCGCATGAGAGTGCAGACCTGCGCGCGCACCAGTGTGTCTTGCGCGCGCGCAGGAGCTTCCAGCATTTAATGACGAAACAGTTTCAGTTCAGCATTCGAAACTAACGAGTCAAACGGTTTTAACTGCGAATTAAATGACGTATTAAATTGCATTGAAGACGTTTAATGCAATTTAAACCTCTCCTTTAATTCCTTTTGACTGTTTCGAATTAGAAACTGTATAAATACAGCTCCATACACAGCTGCAGAACACACCAGCAACTACACATCCTATGCAAATAATTCTCTGCAATCTTCTGATCTTCTTCTTGCTCATTTCAAGTTAGCCTTCGGGATGTAGGCTAATTCCGGCAGTACTTCTGCTCCGGCTGTTGTACCCTAGGAAACAAAACGAGTACTCCTGGGAGACTCGGAATTTGTTTTAAGGGAACCGTGTTGAACACGTGCCTCAGTCTTTCTTCTTCATCTTCATTTCTTGTATTTTGCTTATTTCAGTTGTAATAGTACTGTATTTCAGCTTTCTTTATTTCTTTGTATTGTAATCGGTGAATAAATTTATTTTATTTTATTTAGTTACGCGAACGGTTCCTACATAATCTCATATTTGTAACGTCTTCCAGCACCGGACATCTTGTTTCCGGTGAGTTCACAACCACCATAAAACGCCTCAATAACCTTCATCATTACCACTATCCATCACGGTCATCTGATCTAATCCAGAAACCCTAACTTCGCCTGACCTATCCACCATGAAAACCCTAAACCGTCGTGATAGAAAGTGGTGCGGGGTGGGTGGAAGGTGGTGTGGAGTGGGTGGTGGGTTGTGGTGTCTACTAAGAAGAGAGGAAGTGACAGAGGTGTGAGAAGAGAGGGAGGCTGATGTGTTAATAACTCTCTCTCTCTTTATATGTATGTATATATATATATAATTAAATTTCTAAATTCATTTTTGTTTATTTGTTAAAATATAAGTAAGATAATGGGGTAAAAGACTAATTTACCATCATATGGGGTCCACTTGGTCTGATCTAACATTAAAATTTAACTGAGTTAGTGCTAAAGAACATAATGTGCAAGGTTTTGCAAACGTAAAGTATGAATCCCGTCAAATTTAAAGACAAATAATATACTTTGCAATATGGTGTAACTATAAATGACATTTTTTGTAATTTACTCTGAATAAATGTGTGAATAATATTCACGATTATCAATTCAATCCGTCAATCCGAAATCCACAACCACACATTAATTTTGTTCGTGCTTTTGGGGGCAAACCCAAACCAAAACAAAGTTTAGTTTAGTCAGTTATTTGGATCACTTATTTTAGTTAGGTTTGTGGTGTGTTTTCTGCTAATAAGATATGATATCTGTTCCATTTCAAAAAAGGCAGCGGAAAAGGCTTCAAACAATCAAACTCATCATTAACATTAACAAATAAATTAATTTGAAACTAAATATAAAATATTCAGTGGGCCAAAATAAATACAAAGACCATAAGAGAAACGTTTTAAATTGGTTTTGTTAAACAAGCAAAAAGGATTCGTACACATAAAGTGTGATGATAATATTGAGACGAACACATGTAAGGTTAAAATGTTTTATTTATTTGAGAAAATGGAAAATGGTCTAGGTGCATGCATGCGTCCATTTTAGTGGGTCATAAACATCTTGACAACCTTCAAAGTCATGAAGAAATTTTGCAAAAAGTCCACCACTCACACATCTACACGCAATTTCCTACAATTCCTGTGACACCAAACTTTTTAACTTTCAAATTACCCCTGTTAGAGACTTAGGTCTTCTTTCATTTTACAATACGTGAAAGGTGGAATTACTACTGGTTATTTTTTAAGTTAAGATCGTTGCCGACCAATAAGTGATAGTTGGGATTGTTAGAATCCATTATTCCTTTTATAAATAGTCTTGTCTTAGTTTAAACCTTTTGTTGATCAAGTTGTCTTTTTTGATTAATGGTTTATATTCTTTTTTCTTCCTAGTATATCCTTTTATCAATTAGACATTTATCATACTTTGCATTAACCTAAGAATTTTCTTTTATAAGCAAATTCGAAGATGATAACTAGCATAATAAGTCGTCCTTGAGCTAGACCCTTCAAAGACTTGTGATATCATCACAAATATTTGCATTAGTGAATACAATTTCCATGTCCATATATATAGATGTCTCCTTGTTTTCAATGAGTAAATTAGGTTTTTTTTTTTTTAAATATTGAACTCTATAGTGTTTGGAAAATAAAAATTTTATTTCTTTGAGATAATTAGAGTTTTAAACTATCATGTAAGCATTATGCAATTTAATAATTTGCACTCAACTAAATTAATATAACAAACACGTATGAAAACAGGAAATCCAAATCCGTTATCATAATTGTATACACACTAGGGATACTTGAAGATCTAATAAAGATCGAATTAGTCATTTAATAGTTGTATAAAAAGGATTGAGTAAACTTTTTTGTAACTTACTTTGAAAAAAAAAAAATATTCAAAGAAAGGAGTGGCCTCGTGCGAAATAACGTCATAATCTAAGCATGACCCTTTTGCAACTTGACTTCTTATCCTTCACATATATTTCCACAAATACTTGATTAATTTATTAATTTTTTGGATGTATACATACACTTCACACTTATATCAAATCCCAACCTCTCTTTTTGATCAAATATTATGAAAAAAAAAATACCAGGAGGCTTAGAATGTTCATTAATTGGTGCTTAGAATGTTCATTAATATAAAATATATTATTTTATTCTGTATTAATAGTTTATGAATGTGGGTTTGATAAAAGAATATCAATCTAGTATTCATATATTACATTTTTTTATTTTATTGTTCTTAATATTCATGTCATAATTGTCAATAAACGAGTTAACGTCATCCACGCGTTATGACGGATGTTAAAATGGCTAAGATAAAATACTTATATAATTATTATATGGTTTTGCGTTATGTATAATTTAACAATTGTTTATATGTATAAATAAAGTATAATGATATGTGTGTTAGTGCATATTATGTGTGTCCGCCACTATACGAATATGCTAGATAGAGCGTGTGTTGAATATTGTATAGTTTTAAGTGTTAAAATGGTAAAGAGAACACTCGTACGCACGCATGAATCATACGTGTGTATGAGGATGTGCTCATACGCACGCATGAGCACATACGTGCGTATGAGGGGGCTCATCCTTGTGCATGAGCCTCATGTTCATGAGAGGCCTATAAATATTAGGCTCAAGCGCATGGAATCATTAAGTTTTGGAGTTTCTGCTAGAGAGATTGCTTGATACTTTCTCCACCTTGCCAATGATGTATACTCTTTCGGTATGGAATGAGAGCTTTTACATATGGTTATTCGAAACGTTATGCTGCCGAAATTTCTACCGAATTAGCTTTATATTATCCAAACTTTCGTCTAAACGCGTAGGACGGAATGATCCATGTTCCAATAATGTGCCCATATATGTAAAGTATATTGATATGGGTATGTATGTGTGTGTAAAGCCAAACAAATATGCATACAATGTATGTATGTGTATACATCCTGAAATCCTTAGTTTCTAATCACATACACATAGATGTAGTTGAATTTTGAAGTCAAACTAAAGAATTCAACTTCAAATATTTCACAATAGTTTCCAAGATAGATAATGGAATAAGACCAAGATAAATGCAAACTTGTGACAAAATTCAATGTAATTATAATTTGATTCACAATAGTTTCCAAGATAGATAATGGAATAAGACCAAGATAAATGCAAACTTGTGACAAACTTCAATGTAACTATAATTTGATAAATAATATATTTGACAGAAAAGTCAAAAAATTATAGAAAATAATAATTAATCATACTCCAAAGCCCTAAAACCCCCAAATCACACAAGCTCCAAATCTGAAGAATAAGATCATGCACCATATTCATATAACTTAATTTTAGTTTCAACATATAAACCTCAATCAACATATGTCAAATCCAAAAGTCAAACCCATATGATAACACTAACAAAATCTAAAAAAATTAAGAGCCAAATCTACCATTTCATATAATCATCAAGAGAGATAAAAACAAAACATAAAAGAAACCTCATGAATTGGAGGGTACATTGAATTGGTACAAACAGGACATTCACGAAGCTCATGAATGCTGGTTGTAGGATTATAGTAGTCAAAGGAACAACAACATTAACATGATGAGTTTTCAAAGAAGAAACCTTGGAAATCTGGGAATTGTTGTTATTTGGATTGTTTGGTGTAAAAAAGGAAGTATAGATTATTTAATTTGATTTATTTAACTAATTAGGTTATCCCCGTGAATACTCACGAGGTTAAACCATTTATTTTACGTATACAACAAATGTAAAACATAAAGACTACCTATAGGCTATAGCTACCCAAACATCCTACAAAAATAACAATTTTTGTAGTGTCCACCAAGTTAGTAGAACTTGGCTGAAAATTGGTCAAATTAAAAACACTACAATTTAAGATATTTGAATAAACAAACATTTACAATGCATGCAACAATAATATCATAATAGAATTCCAATCCAGATGTGTTGTGAATACTACACTATGAGTTATAATCACATGAAATAAGATTCTTTCATGAAGTAAAATTTCCAAAAGTTATAAATAAAGAGTATTAACGGAGTAAAATATTTTTGTAAATCGAGCCAAAACTTTATGGACGTCCCAGTACAATCTTGTAAGATATGTGGTCGATTCTTGTATGCTCAAAGTTTATAACGCTTTCCACAAGTATAACTTTGATGGCATTTTTTGCAATCTTACCAAAGGGTAACTTCTAATGTCTACACATAAGTAAATAGGCCAAAGTTGATATGAACACAAATTTTGGTAAAAAAAAAAAAAAACAATTGGCGTTTTTGTTGGATATCAAGCTTGAAAATAAGAACAAAAGCACTTGATCTAACTTTGTAAGTAACTGTGAAGAGTAATACAAAGACAGAAAATAATGCGATGGAAATTAAAGACCATACTTTTATTGAATAAACTAATGGCACCGATGCAAGGTGATAAATGCACTCACAAACGTGCATAGTTAGCTGCCACATCACATTTCCATAAATAAACTAAAAATACACATTTTATCTCCAATCCTACAAACATCTTTACCGATACTTATATTTCCACATCATCACCACTTTTACATTTATTTTTAATAATTAAGTTAAAATATAATTTTTTTTTATTTTCACATTATTTATATCGAAAGTTATAAAAACAAAACATTAAACTTCTAAACACAAACAACAATATATGCGTATCTTAAATTTTTTTATTATTTTTAATTAAAGTAGCATTAATAAATTTATGTTTTTCAATAAAAAACATTACGTTTTTTTTTTTTTTTGTTATTTTGTCCGATTACTATATTTGAAATGAAAAAAATTGATATACAAGTCACTAAAGCTTATAGTGTACAACTTATTTATGCATATAAAAATAAAATAAATACAAAACAAACATATGGGCCCACCATCTCACCAAATGCACCATTCTTCCCCAAGAATAATCCACTCAAATGCAAACTCCTCAAATGCATTCCCCTTAAATGCTAAATCCATATAAGCTAAATGCAAACTAAATGCTTTGCACAGGCCATGGTCTAAGAAACTACGACCCTAAAATATGAAGTCAAACAACATAACAAATCAACCAAACCTACTCAAACGTGGAGTTCGTGAAACGTACCTTTCCCACAAAACTCAGTCAATCACACGATTTCCTTTCTTTCTTTATTTTACACCTAACCTTAAATGTAGCTAACAAAAATCAGCATAAAACAAACATAAAAACAATAATTTTTTATCATTGATTCGAGGTCTGTGCTTTCTGTGGTTTAGAACTTTCAGAAACCATGGCTGCAAGGTAGGTTGCAGGTTTAAACTTGCCTTCCACCGTCCTTGCCACGCCATCATCATCAATTGTGGCTATCTGTGCTCCCCATCTTCACCAGATACCGAAACAAAAGGCTTCCACCATCGCCACCGACCAACATTAAAAACCGAATCAGAGATGATTATTCTGAAACAAACTTAACAGAATTAATAAAAAACTCAAAACCCTAAAACGATTTAGCGTAAATTAAGTCGAATTGTATCACTCTTAGATGAATAGAAAACATACCTGCAAATTTTATGATTAGATCTACAAAAAAATAAGAACAACGATGATGTTAATAGCATTCGAATGAATCTTTATAGAATCAACAATCTATGTAATCGAATAACATAAACAAACCAGATTTAGCTTTGATTTTGTAGATTTACCTTCGATCTTATTCGATTAATTGTTAAAATCAAGCAGATGAAGAAGAATTTTGAGAGGGAGAATGAGAGAGAAAAGTGAAGATGTCGGTAGGTGATGATACCAATAATTGAGACCTAATATTTTTATATGATCCAAACAAATGTCGGTGCAGGCTTAAAAAATCAAGGTCCGAATCCAGGGAATCCGGATCCCGCGTCCAAAATTCTAAGCACATTTAATATTGCTTCCCTCCGAAAATAAGGATGAGGCTCCACCATAACGCGGCACATGTCCCAAATCTATATCATTTATTATATTATATAGATATAGATATGATGTGGCATTTATTTGGATTGTTTGACGTAAAAGAAAGGAAGGAAAAAAGGCAAAAAAATCGGAGTGTAGAGGAGTTGTACCGACACCTCTTGTGAGTTGAAGTTGTACGCTTACCACCATGACAAATTGCATCTTGTGCTCCATATTCATTTGTCCTTAATGTTTTCAAATCCTGCACGTTATGTCCTTTAGGCCTAACTCTATTAATTTTATTGGTTAAGTGAAGGGTACATTCGTCTTTTTATCTCATTATTAAAAAAACATTTTAAAATAAAGGAAAAACTTGGAATTTTCTCTTTTAAAAGAGAAAGATAAAGAGAGATAGAAGCCTGGAGATAGAGAGAGAAAATCGAGAGAAAGAGAGTAAACGAAGAGAGAGAGGGTGACGGTGGTGGGTGTGGACGCCGGAGATGATGACGATGGTTATGGTCAGACTTCAGAGTGGTGTCATAGTGGAAGGGTGACGGCGGCGGTAACGAGTTAGGGTTCCAGCAAGGTATGAAGAGAGAAGATCGGAGAAGAGGGCCGACTTTGGCCCTTCACAGCCGCTGTCACCACTCCCCACCACCACCGCTGCCATCACCTCCACCTCCACAGCCGCTGTCACCACTCCCCACCACCGCCACAATCACTACCGCCACAAATCTGCCAGTTGAAATCGAGTCAGATCTGCCATTGAAATCCAGTCGGATCGAGTCAGATCTAGCCTCCGCCATCAACGAACATCACCACCATCAACCGGAAATTGAAGTTTTTGGTTGAAACAGAATCAACGCTAGTAGACCCGTTGAAGTTTTTGGTTGAAAGTTGAAACCCACACCACAACTACCTCCCAAATCTTCAACAAATTCTACAAATTTCTTCAAAGATGCCCATATTCGTTGCAATTTAGTAAGAAAAAGAATGAAAAGTAAATATTTTGATTTTCTACTTTATAGTGTTTTGCTGTTTGATATTCATATTTGTGTGCTAATGGTTGGTGAGGAATGGCGGTAGGTAAAGAAATGGGTGAGAGGTGTGAGGCATTTGTTTTAGCCGGTTTTTAGTAATTGATGAATGTTTTTGTTTTTGGTGATGGTGGATCGATGGGGTGGATCTTGATGGTGATGTTGGAGACGGTGGAGTGGTGATTGTGGGTCTGGCGATGGTGGAGATAGTGGGTGGTCAGCGGCAGGTGAGGATGGGAGGTGGTGGTGGTCGGTGGCAGGTGAGGGTGTGAGGTGGTGGCGGCAGGTGATGGCAAGTGGTGGGTCTGCACCTTTTGAAGATGGTGTGGTGTTTATTTTAACTTAATTACATAAATTTCCCTAAAAAAATGAAATTACAAAAATGCCCTCATGTGCCTTGCACATGATCAGTTTGAACAAAAAAAATAAACTGGGTTAGGCCTAAAGGACATAACGTGCAAGATTTGGAAACATTAAGGACAAAACTCGTCAATTTTAAAGGTAAATGACAGCGCCTGAAATTTGGGACAAACATAAAGGACAAAACTTGTAATTTACTCTAATATCAAATTCCACACATATATGTTGTTATTTGTACATATACCCGCATTCCGCAACGTAGGCTTAAGTAGATTATGCGGTACGACTGGCAAACATTATGAAAATAAAGCTGACACATGCCATCTATTAAATATAGATTTATGCATATACAAAAGGGATTTTCTAAGGCTCCCTTTGTTCCCACACCCCCTATATCTTATTTTCACATCCCTAGTGTATACGGCCCGTATACAAAATATACGGCCCGTATAGAATGTTTTTTAATAGAAAAATGCGCAGAGAATGTTTTTTTGATTTTACTATATACGGCCCGTATATAGTTATACGAGCCGTATATATGTTTATACGATTTGTAAAACGTATACGGCTCAATGGGATTATTTTGGTAGGTTTTTGATGTTACCAAATGTATACGGGTCGTATAACTGTATACGGCCCGTATATAAGGATGTTTTTTCAAGTATCACGTTTTTTCCAGTAAAAACACCATCATTCTAGGGTTTCTAAACTCTTTATCATCTTTAACAACATTGATCGGAGCACGCCGCTTAAATTTATTCAGATCGGAACATTGATCGGAACACGCCGTTGAAAGGATTGTAGTAGTAGGACATTGGCACCACTGTGAAAATAATGAACGTATTATTGGCCATTATTCGACCGAGTAATCAGTTGTATTATTTTTTTAGTTGCTTCTCTTGTTAAGTTTCTGAACCAACCGAAATCCACAAATTCCAACAGTTTCTTCGTAGATTCCGTCGGGTTTTCAAAGCCTGTTGATGAAACCGAAGCTGTATTTCTATTGTTCAGTACTTCCGAGATCTGAACCAACCGAAATCCACAAATTCCAACAAATTGCATCAGGAAGCTCAACTTGAACGGACGATATGTATCTTCTATCATGCAAGTTAACCAATTACCCATAACTGAAACAGTCTGATACAAACACTACTAAAGATGAGTTGATATTGAACCAACATTTCCTTCAAACATTCTAAACCCTACTTGGAAACCGGTGTATGTGCTTGTGCTGTAGAAACCGGTGGTGAATTTGCATACACAACTGAAGGTTCAGTGCACGACACAAACAAGTTCTCCGCAGTTTGTTATTCAGATCTCTATTTGGTCATCTTTCCAAACTACAACACACGATAACTTTAAACTTTATATTGTGTGATTTGACCAGGAAATGATTGGAGGTGATTGCTACTTTTAATAAACTGTCATAGTTGTCAAATTCGATTTCAACAAATCTTTTCCTTTTCCTTCAATTTCTAGAAAGTACAAGGAAAAACATGGACATGAATGATTTACTCCAAGTTATGTAAAGATCTCTACACAAACTCTTCTACATCTTTTAACCAATTGTCCATCACTTAAGACCTTGAAAGATTTGTTGAAATCGAAGAAAAGAGTAACTAGCAGAAGACGTGTCGGGTTCTTCTGCTAGTTATTCGGAATGTTTCGAATCATCACAGAAGACGTGTCGGGTTTGTATTTCCCATAGCCACTGTTTCCGTATACAAAACGGATGCGGTTTGCATATTCAATCTTCATTGCTTCATTAAAATTACAACACACGATAAGTTTACACTTTATAGTGTGTGATTTCACCGGTTGTCAAATTCGTTGTGTGCATTCATATTTTTTGACTTCTTGTTCCAAATGCAGCAGTAGGATCCGTACTTAAAGGTCTCTCTAAAATGCTTGGAAAATTGCATCAACTCTCCCATGAATGATAACTTGAGGGGTCTAGTTAACTTTTAGTTGAGTCTCTTGTTAAGTGAGACATTTCATAGAGAACAAGTTCACAGCAGAATGAAAATATTCTAACCCCTACCTGGAAACCGGTGTATGTGCTTGTGCTATAGTTAAACAGACTCTTTCACTCAAAGTTAAAGATGCATACACAAATAGTTCTAGTGGACGAAGCAAAGAGACCCTTGTGTATCTGAATTAGGTTATTCGAATGTAAGTGGATCGAGTGATACGCTTATCTATTCTGGTCAAGGTGGGCATGGTTTGTTCGGGGAGTAAATCACCACCCAAAGATCAACAACTTGTGAGTGGTAATATAGCTATGAAGAATAGTATGGATAAGAAATCATCCACTGGTCAGATCTCTGAACCAACCGAAATCCACAATTCTTGCAAGTTAAATCCACAATCAATGTATACAGGTGCAAGAGAATGGCGAGTTATTTCAGTTATTTCTGTTGATCCACAAATTCCATCAAATTGTGTCTAATGCAAGGATCTTTGTGTAATAGAACCGACCGAAGAGGCAGCAATTGCCCATCACTTAAGACCTTGAAAGATTTGTTGAAATCGAAGATTTGTGTATCTGAATCAGGTTCTATGCCTTAGATCGGTCATTCCTTTGTGATACATGAACGTTGTATTCTTGTCTTTCAACGTGTACAGAATCAGGTTCTCAAGACAAGGATCGTTCTAATAGATTAAAGAGAATAAACCCTCGTTTCTTCATCTTCATCTTCAAGAACAATGATGAACAGATGATGTGCTTGTGCTGTAGAAACCAGTGATGAATTTGGGTACACAACTGAACGTTAATTGATATTGTTTTAGACAACAACAGATAATGAACGAATTGTTGGTGGATAACGCAAACAAGTTCTCCACAGTTTGTTATTCAGATCTCTATTCAGTCATCTTTCCAAACTGCAACACACGATAAGTTTAAACTTTATAGTGTGTGATTTGACCAGGAAATGATTGGAGGTGAAGGTTCAGTGCACGAAAAGTTTCTTACGAAATGTACGTGACAAAACAAGTATGTTGGGAATTAAACGCATGTACGTGACAAAACAAGGATCGTTCTAATAGATTAAAGAGAATAAACCAAGTACAAATCATCTGCTTTCTGAATCTGAATGTTAACTTTGACTCATAAACCCTTAAATCCCAACGCTTCTCTAAAAAAATTTGTTCATTTCCTTTTCATGAGGTAAAACCGGTTTCAACATCAAGGGTTGTTTTTCACCCTGTGTGAGCATTGGAAGCCCGACAAACAGTCTTGCAATTACGTCTTCAATCAAGACCGCATTGTTAATTTTAATGATGATTCGAAACATTCCGAATAGCTACCAGAATAACCCGGCACGTCTTCTATGATGATTCGAAACATTCACGAACCACAATGGACTCAAACACTACTCACCCTCCCCTGAGGAAAGGTTTTCCCGACGACTCAAGATAAAGCAGTTGGTTTGTGTTCATATCAGCGTTGTTTATCACCCTGTGTGAGCATTGTAAGCCCGACCATTAGCAGAAGAACCCGACACGTCTTCTATGATGATTCGAAACATTCACGAACAACAATGGACTCACACTCATTGTTGCGAATTTGGTTTCTTCGGTACAGGCTGATGAAACCGAAGACTCAGACTCCTTACAACTCTCATCAAATGCCTCACCCTTCCTTTTATTCTATAAATATTAAATAAAGAATAACACCATACCCGTAATCCCGCGTTGATAGCTTCCGTTTTATTACAGTCATATGACACGTTTTCTTGTTCTTCAATCATTGTTACTTGTTAATGTTTTATTTTTTTCTACTTTTAGAAAGGTTTGAGCACCTCACGACTGTAAAATATCTAGTGTGATTTACACCTTAAATCCTTTAAATACTTTGAGAAAAATCAAATTTTCGTTCCATACGGGCCGTATAAAAATATACCGCCTGTATACACGTTCGTATACATTGTATACGACCAGGCAAACTTATTTACACATGGTGTATACGGGGCAGTATACTATTATACGGCCCGTATGGAATAAAAAAAACTGACAAAGTCTGCTGGCACAGATTTTGTTGTTTTTTTTTAATTCTATACGGGTCGTATAACAGTATACGGCCCGTATACACCATGTGTAAATAAGTTTTTTCCATGTGTTAATATTACGATCCTTTTCTAATGGCACACCCCCTGTCTATCCACACACTTTTTCAATTCAATACGCATTGTATAGGCCTATACGATGCGTATTGAAATAAAGTAATAGACATGGCAGGCTGACAGGTGCAGGTTATGTTTGGCGGCGGGCTATACGATGCGTATCAAGGCACTGATTTTTTCAAGTTTATTTTTTGTTGTGTTGAATGATAACCCGAGAAACGAAAGGGATTTCGAGCAGTTGGTCGATGACATGATAGATAAAGATCTTGACACGATCATATCCATTTTCAAGTATTAGACTAGATAGTCCAGGATGAAATATATTAAAACCATTCAAGCCCACCAGTCTACAATGTGTTATGGTAAGATTTTTCAAGTTTGCACAGTGGGAGAAAAGACCAGCACCCCTGTCAGTATTGTCCTTTAAATTCGCATAAACATATATTCGTTTCATAACCTCCTCCTATAAATCAACCACAACTCACCCGAGACCGACCTCTGGATCACACATGATAAAAGCGCTTCTCTAAACAATCTGGGATTATGTTCCGTTTTATGACACATGATACGTCATGCTTACCTTAATCACATCTTCCATGGAGTCACAGATCCGACAATAGGGCCCACGGATCTTATGCCCACCCGAGACCGACCTCTGGATGGACATGTGGGAGAAAAGACCAATACCCTTGTCGTTCCGTATTTTCTCCTTTTCTAATTCTTGAAGAATCTCGTAACTTATTCTCTGTTTCTCTAAATCATCTGTAAAATTATAAAAAAAAACAAACTAGTGGTTTATCACCCTGTGTGAGCATTGGAAGCCCGACAAACAGTCTTACAATTAAATCTTCAATCGAGACCGCATTATTAATTATAATGAAGCAATGAAGATTGAATGTGCAAACCGCAACCGTTTTTTACTACGGAAACGGTGGCTATGGGAAATACAAACCCGACACGTCTTCTATGATGATTCGAAACATTCACGAACCACAATGGACTCTGACTCATACTACTCTAATATGACACATGATAAAAGCGCTTCTTTAGACAATCTGGGATTATGTTCCGTTTTATGACATATGATACAACACGCTTACCTTAATCACATCTTCCATGGAGTCACAGATCCGACAATAGGGCCCACAGATCTTATGCCCACCCAAGACCGACCTCTGGATCACACGTGGGAGAAAAGACCAGGACATGTCATCTGAAACAATTAACAGGACATTGTTAAAAGGGAGAATCTATTCGAACACCTAACATTAACAGTTTGTCTTTGTTACCAAGCATGTCATCTGAAACAATTAATAGGACATTGTTAACAGGGGGAATCTATTGGAACACCTGATCGAGAGAAACTTCTTCGAGCTAACTGCCGATATCTCATCCTTCTTATCTTGCTATTAAACGAGGTATAATAGCTAATAAAATATGTCTAACTTTTGAAGGTTCTTTATATGCTTCTTTCCCGATGCATGTCTGTGTCGAACAGTTTCTTAATAGATTCCATCCGGTTTCAAAGCCGGTTGAGGATTACGAGTGTTCTAGACTCGTTCAAGGCATGCTTGTTTGTGCGATTTACAAAACTAAGATGCATTCTACGGTAAACGATGCAGCTGATGAAACTGAAGCTATTGTTTCGGTTGTTTAGTACTTCCGAGACGATTCAAGTGAGTCCTACGAAGCAAGTGTCTGTCTATTCAATTGAGAGGAATCATTGCATTACATCCCCGTTGAAAACAAGTGGTTGTAATGATGGAACCTTTGATTTGAAACACATTTTTAAGAAATTTATAGTTCAATATGCATCGTATAGGCCTATACGATGCGTATTAATCGATGAATTTACTGAAATACCCCTGTTTTTCTGATAAATTCAGGGGTATTTTTGAGAAAATTGAAAGTTTAATACGCATCGTATAGGCCTATACGATGCGTATTAAGCTGATATACGATACGACATAGGTCTATACGATCGTATATGGCATTATTTCAAATTTAGTTTTATTGTGTTTCCATCGGTTTGACGGGTATACGTGTCGTTTTTTGCTGAACTTTCGCATATTTTGTCGTTTTATGACGTATACCTTCAACATAAGTCGTTTCGGTGCCAATCGGTTGCGTGCGAATATCGTATTCTATGATTACGTACAGTTTTGTTTGAAATCCACTTGTACTCCATAATGCCGTGTTATATGTATACGTGTGTGGAAATATCGTTAGTCGCGTATTTTGACGTATTTTGACGTATTCTAACATATTGTTGCGTATTTAATAGTATTTTTGACGTATTTGAGCGTATTCTAACGTATTTTAGCTTATTTTAACCTATTTTAGTGTATTTTTAAGTATTTCGGCGTATTTTAACATATTTTCATGTATTTTTTCGTAATATGACGTATATTAACATCTTGCAGCTTATTTTAGCATATTTTCATGTATTTTATCGTATTTTAACGTAATTTATCGTATTTTAGCGTATTTTAGAGTATTTTAGAGTATTTTAGCTTATGTTGAAAGATAACGCAAACAAGTTCTCCACAGTTTGTAATTCAGATCTCTATTCGGTCATCTTTCCAAACTACAACACATGATAAGTTTAAACTTTATAGTGTGTGATTTGACCAGGAAAGGATTGGAGGTGATTTATACTTTTAATAAGCTGTCACAGTTGTCAAATTCATTGCGTGCATTCATATTGTTTAGACAACAACAGATAATGAACAGATTGTTAGACTTCTTGTTCCAAATGCAACTGTAGGATCCGTACTTAAAGGTCTCTCTAAAATATGCAACCGAGACTGCCTTGTTAATTTTAATGAAGCAATGAAGATTGAATGTGCAAACCGCAACCGTTTTTTACTTCGTAGTTGGAGCATGAAGAAACGAAACCCTAACATTCGTTGAGTGAGAATGTGTGCAAACTGAAACATCTTAACATGATATAATTGCAAGACTGTTTGTCGAGCTTCCAATGCTCACACAGGGTTATAAACAACGCTGATATGAACACATACCGCAATCGTTTGTGACTATGGGAAACACAAGTTTTCTTTTTGAGCTTGATGGATGTCCGTTATCTCAACGCTTCTCCTTACATTACTGATCTGGAATTGGAGGACCGTTGTGTATTTGCTTGCTGATTTGGAATTGGAGAACCGTTGTGTACCTAAATCAGGTTCTCAAACAAACACTACTAAAGATGAGTTGGTATTGAACCAAGAATATGAAGATCACGGTGCAGACACGTGGGAAGAAAGTCATTGGACTGCCGTAGATGAAGTCAAATGTGATCAAACTTGGACATCAGACGTAAATCTTGAAGAAAATATGTGGTTCCCAATTTGAGAAACATAATCTCCGATTGTCTAGAGAAGCGCTTTTATCATGTCTCATATGGTAACAAGAGTATGCTGTTCCAAGATCAATTCCAATTGCAGTTTTTTCAACTCTCATGTTCCAAATGCAGCTGATGAAACCGGAGCTGTTATCTTGGTTGTTCAATACTTTCGTGATAAATACAATGTTCATCTTCGTTATCCTTTGCATTCTGCAATTCAAGCAGACACATATGCTAAACGTACTGTTATTACATCCGAGACGATTCAAGTGAGTCCTATGAAGCAAGTGTCAGTCTATTCAATTGAGAGGGATCATTGTATTACATCCCTGTTGAAAAAACAGAATCAATAAATTTAGAGAAAATGGGGTTGAAAGATGATAACCCAACAGTAGAGGATCTCATTCTACAGCTTCGATAAATTCAAGGGTATTCTCAAATAATGTTTCCAATATGTTTGAAGACCGACAAATGTCCAAAGTGCTGCTTCTTCGTTCGCGGGACGAAAAACTACCGAGTGACAAGAAGCTACCTTGCAAAATTAAAAAATTAAATCGACACCTTCAATACGCATCGTATAGGCGTATACGATGCGTATTACTTTTTGGTAAGGGGACATTGTCAGCCTTTGGCAGACATAGAAGTTTGAACCACCTCAATACGCATCGTATAGGCCTATACGATCCGTATTGAGGGTGTCGATTTAATCCCCCAAGGTATGCCAATAATACGACCCATAAAAAACAACATGATTCCTAATAAAATAAGGGGCTGGGTATTTATAGGTTAGCATGTAGCCATCCGAACAGATGCATTGTCTCCTTTTATTAATAAAGTGATATATTAAAGGACGCAACTCTAAAGTGATATATTAAAGGACGCATCCTTTCGGTAAAGGGTATTTATAAGTTAGCCATCCGAACCATTACACCCTTTACTGAAAGAACGCATTGTTTCCTTTTATTATAAAAGTGATATAGGACATGACTCTAAAGTGATATATTAAATGACACGTCCTTTTGGTAAAAGGTATTTATAGGTCAACATGCACCCATACGAACCATTATACCCTTTACCGAAATGATGCGTTGTTTCCTTTTATTATTTTTAAGACGATATATTAAAGGACATGTAACTTTTAGATTAATATTCTAAATTAATTGTTTTTAACGGACACAACTTTTAAATGAAAGGGTACAAATCTCAAGTTGATTATAATTACATTTTTGTTTATTAACTTAAGTGAAAAAAGTTAATTCATTATTAGTATATAAATATATAAATACATATCACTTTTTACTTTATTGCTAGTATGAGTTAATTAATGTTCATTTCTTTTAGAAATTCTATTTTTCTTGAATTTACTATAATACATTTACAATATAGGGGAATAGTACTAGACTACCAGGCAGCTATATTTACTATGTAGGGTAATAGTGCCAGGCAGATAATACATTTACCATATAGGCGAATAGTACCAGACTACCAGGCAGCTACATTTACTATGTAGGGGAATAGTGTCAGGCAACTCAACTAACTGCCTGGCACTTCCTTATTGGTCCAGCCAAACTACGATTTTGCCCCGTTTAAATTTATAGTTTCGCCATTAGTTTTGTTTTTTTCTTCTCCTAGCCAAATTACGATTTTGCCATCAGCTTAAATTTATAGTTTTGCCATTGTTTTTTTTTTCTTTTCAAATTACGATTTTAGTGTAAAATTACAGACATGCCATCGTTTTAGTGTTTTTTTTTACAAAACTATGGTAGTGTTTTGTTTTAATCGGTTGGCTCGGTGTAATTTTTATTCGTGCCAAGCGGTAGTTTTTCCATCGTTTTGGTTTTTTTTTAGCAAAAGTATGGTAGTGTTTTGTTTTAATTGGTTGACTCGATTTAATTTTTTTTAGATCGTATTATGAGTAGTATATACAAGTAACCGAAACACAGACATACATGTTATAAAAGAAAAAAAATTCGGCTTTGTGCCCCGCAACACGGGCGGGGCAAAAAACTAGTTATCTAACAAAAGAAAGATGTGGGTTCCAATTTCACAACTAACAAAACAAAAATTGAGAACATCACATACTGATCAACAAATAAAAAAAACCTAAAAAATTTCAGATGTCAGTTAGTAATTCATCAGTAATTACAAATAAATCTTTAATGATGTTAATTACCAACATTTCAAATATCATTCCGAATAAGATTTCATTCCAGACTTTTCAGTATTCATTGAGTAAGGATGAATCGTTAATTTCCGTGCGTGAACCGTATGTGAAGTTTGTACCAACACATTGTATTCGATGGAATTTCAACGATGAATTATCGATGGTTCCTATACATTGGTGTATCTATCTGTCGATGAAAGTCCTCTTATTGGTAGTTGTAGCTCAAGAAAAAACGTAAGCCTACAATGTTAACCGAATATAAATTCAGTTCCATATAAACTTGGATTATACAAATCAGGCAATATTATATAACTTCAAATTAAATTATGACTTTAATAGACAGACGGATCCTCTTGATCAGTTCTGTATAAACATAAAGGAAAACTTGTAGAAATACTTGTAACAGCAGACAGGCTAACAGATAATCCAGTCAGAGACGCAGCCATGGAGTTCGACATAGTTGTCAGGATGATCTGGTTCCTTCTTAGGGTGTAAGTTTTTTATGGTAGTACCGAACTCTAGGGTTTGAGTTCGTATGGAGAGAGAGGAGTAGAGGGGGTGATTTCAGTGATGTTATGATTAGTGTCTAACCCCTAACCTCTCAGATCATCTCCTTATATATACACCCAAGAGGAAACCTAATTAGTTAATAAAGGTAATATGGCCAATCAACAATTACCAACTAATTATATAATATGTATAATATATTTTGATCGATATAATATAAATGATTATAATGGCTACACAATTAAATATAACACAATAATTATATTTAATCTTACATTCTCTCTCTTAGCCGAGTAATCATTTATCATGAGTATTAGATAAGCCTGATCAGGAGTTAACACTCATTTTAGCTTTAAACCAAGAACCGTAGCAGAGAAATACAGCCGTTGAGTCATTATGCAACTCAGGACCCCCATTAGTCATACTACAGCCTCAATTTAAAACCTAACAGTTATGATCAAAATGCGCAAGTAAGCCCATTAGCGTTTGATTTGTATTTATATTTATATTTGTCTATATGTCATTATACCGGCAGAACATATGTTAGAGACATACAAAATCAAAACTGATGAGGAAAATTAATAGTTAATCATTCATAGTACGATATGCAGTTTCACATAGTCATCAATAAACCCGTCATTATTATAAGCGCTTACATAATAGTTATGGGTGATAGACTTTTAATTATAGGATCCTTAAGCATATCATGAATGTATTCGATACAAAGATTTAGTTTCCTCAATTCGTTCATAAACGAATAATTAATTTCGTATCGAAATTTAATGTAACATCTCTCGAACTGTTACTGTTCAAGGAGACATGGTAGCTGACTTTATCACAACAAGTCTTCATTATATAATTTATATGGAGTTAATAAACTTATGAGTCCACTGATAAATTTTCAACAATATTTAGTGACTATTGCTTTATGATCAACAACATATTATGTCATTATAACTTAGGTTGTTATTATCAGTTTATTATGACTCCTCCAAGAGATAGGTTTTGTCTGCTGACATAAGGATATACCCGAAATTACATTTTGTCATCTTTGAATATTACAAAGTTAGAGTAATCAACCGGTTTGAGTTCTCACTTCTTCTTTAAATTATAGCCTCTCGTTTCTTTTAAAGATATTGTAATACTTTATTAGATGCTTCACATTAATCTAGACATATCTAGCGTGTTGCAATGTGAGTAATATCTAAACGAGTATAGACTTGAACTTACATAAGGTTTCTAATTAATGAAGCATAAGGAAATAATCTCATTTATCCTATTATCCTCTAAAGGAGAGCAGTATTGTTTGTTACATATGTTAGGACTCATTTAAGGTTAAACTTATGGAACGAAACTAATGTCCCATTGGGTCTATCTCGGTATGTTATGATATCTTTCACGTAAGAGATATCTCTGAGATCTATTATATCAAAGTTTGTGTTAACAATGCTTTGACTTATGTAACATATACTTGTCAAAAGAATATCATCTATATAGAGACAAGTTTATTTTAGTTGCTCTCACTCATCTTGAGATAGGTACATTAATCCACTTGGTTCTTGATGAAAATAATTGCGTTAAGATTTTATCGCATTATGATGTTTGCATTAACCCATACATGGATTTTATCGGCTTATAGACAAACTGTTCTTTAACCTTAAGTTTAGAACTTTCAGATTGTTTTATGAACATGTAAATATGTCAGCCAGTTATTAGGGAAAGTTGTTTTAGGGTTCATCTAATATAGCTCAAAACTATTATAAGCTACTAGAATAGTGATGATCCTAAAAGAAATCTTTTGGAGTATAGGTAAAAAGATTCTTTGATAATTCATCTCTTTCTGAGTATAACCTTTGACAATCAATCATGCTTCTTAGTATCTTAACGTTTATATTAGGATTTGGTTTGGTTATGAACAATCTTAGATAATTCAATCAAATCCCAAACGTTATTCGAACACATCAAATCAGTTTTACTATAAAAAAAATTTATTCCATTTAGAAGATTGATTGAAGCTAATGACTTAATTAGAAGAGATAGGATCAGTAAACTTTTCCAAATCCATTTCAACTTCAGTTAAGGAGGTTATGTAATCATCAAAGTTAGTAGGTCTTTAAACCAAGATGACCTCCTGAGTTGATTATTAGGTTTATTAGAAGTTTCAGTTTTATAGATTAGCTCTTGGTTAGATTGCTATCATTTTCAGGATTCTAAGTTTGTAAGAGTTGGTGCAGTATGGTGTACAAGAGGTGTAATCAGAGTTTAACTTCAGAGTAAAATTTAATGACACTCTTCCCCTCGCCTCTTGTATTACTTACAAGTCATGATAAAGACTTTTACTACTCCCACTGACCTTAGAAGTCTTAAGGAACTCGGCATGCTTAGGGTCAATATTTAACGACCAACAGATTCTAAAGAGAAAACATATTAATGACGTTGGTCGTTGTAGTTTCTCTTGTTGAGGATTATGTTAGTTTAGGTAAGAAATCTAAGTGTGCCCACAATTAAGCAACAATGAAAATTTTGTAAGAGTAACATTAGATTTTAAGGACACAAGTTTTGATGGAACAATGTCGAAATGGAGCAGTATCTTGTACAAGATGTGTAAATTGAAGTAATATGAGGTTTTCACTCCCCACCTCTTAGACAAGTTTTGGTCTGAAAAATTTTAGATTTTTTAATTCTTAGATGGATAGAGGGGACTTCGAAGGGGTGATGGGTAAAGCATTGGAAAATTTTGGGGGGTTTGGGAACGCAGATCCAATTTTAATGCAAAAAATCAAAGTTATCCATGATTTTTTTTTTTTAAATGGAAAAAGGAAGTGCTAGCCAAAGAAGGGGAGTTAGAAACCATTCTTAGAGAAGACCTTGAAAAATTGGACGAGCTGGCGGAAGCAAGAGAATTATCGGAAGGAGAGTTATGGTCTAAAATCGAATGCTTGAAAGGGTTAAAGGAATTGGAGGCAAGCAAATCTAAAGACCTAAAACAGATAGCTTGGGTGAAGTGGGATATGGAGGGGGACGACAACACGGCTTTTTTCCATTGCTATATTAATAGTAGGCAGGCTAGTAACAACATCCCTAGATTATTAGTGGATGAGGTGTGGGAAACGAATCCATCTCTTATTAAAAAAGAGGTCATGGTGTTCTTTAAAAAAACGTTTGAGGAAAAAGTTGCCTCTAGACCGATACTTAATTGTCACAACATTAAAAGATTATCGGAGGGGGGGGGCACAAATTATCTTACGACTCCTTTCAGCGGGGAAGAAATTAAGAACGCGGTCTTTAGATGTGCAGCGGACAAAGCACCAGGACCGGATGGTTTTAACTTTAGATTCATTAAAAGATACTGGAATTTATTTGAAAATTATTTTTCTAACTTGGTAGCTTTCTTTTACAGTAACGGCGTAATCTCCAAAGGGTGTAGTTCTTCGTTCATATCCCTTATTCCGAAGAGCAAAAACTCGATGGGGCTTAAAGATTATAGACCTATAAACCTGATAGGGGTTATTAGTAAAATGATATATAAGATTCTTGCTAATCACCTGAACAAGGTTATTGGGTCTATTGTATTGGAAAATTAGACGACGTTCCTTAAAGGTAGGTACATTCTCTATAACCCCCTTATGCTCAACAAAATTCTGTCTTGGTTAAAAAAAGTTAAAAGGAAGGCTTTTCTATTAAAAATTGATTTTGAAAAGGCATACGATAACGTGAGTTGGAGTTTTTTAATAGACGTCATGGGGCAAATGGGATTTCTAACGTTATGGTGTAAATGGATTAAAGGGGTTATGGTATCGGCATGCTCGTCGGTTTTGGTTAACGGGTCCCCTACCTTCGAATTTAAAGTCTCAAAAGGTATTAGGCAAGGAGACCCGTTATCTCCGTTTCTCTTCCTCTTAGTTATGGAAGCCTTGTCATGAATATTTAAGAGAGCGGGAGAGGCTGGCCTTTTCAAGGGCATTCATATGCCTAATAATGGCCCGATTCTCTCGCATATGTTATACGTGGATGACACGTTGATTTGGATGAACGGGAGAAAGAAAATATGATAAATGTTTCAAGATTCCTGAGGGTTTTCTACATGTGTTCGGGGCTAAAAGTTAATTTACACAAATCAAATATCTATAGGATTGGGGTGGACCCATTGGAGGTAACATCTATGGCGGTTGTCTTTGGGTGTAACAAAGATGACATTCCGCTTACATATTTGGGTATAACGGTGGGGCTAAAATGAAGAGGCTTAACAACTGGAAACCGGTTATTGAGGTCTTTGATAATCGGTTATCCGCTTGGAAAGCTAAAACAATGTCGATTGGGGGAAGACTTACTCTTATTAAAGCGGTTTTAGAAAGTCCCCCGATTTACTTTTTCTCTTTATAAGGCCCCATTCAGTATTTTGAATTTATTAGAAGTGAAAATGAGAAAGTTTCTTTGGGCTGGGATTGGGTTACGTAAAATAAAAGGAGGGGAGGTTTGGGGGTTAATAGTGTGAGAGAGGTAAATGAAGCTCTCTTAGCTAAATGGGTCTGGAGGTTTAAGGTGGAGAATCATAGTTTATGGATGAAGGTTGTTGAAGCGTGACATTTTAAAAACAATAATTGGGTTTTTCTTCCTTTAAACAAGTCCGTGTCGGGCTGTTGGAAAAATATTGTTGTTTTTTATTCAAATTTTAAAATAAATGGGACAAGTTTAAAAAATTTTATATGGGGTAAAGTGGGGAATGGGTTGGATATTCGGTTCTGGGTTGACACATGGATAGGTAATCAACCGTTTATGGATAGATGGCCGCACCTTTTCGACCTTGAGCTTGTTAAGTCTTGTAGAGTGGCAAACAGGATTGTGCAAGATCAAGCGAATCCTGGGTACAACTGGAACTGGATCAGAGTTCCGGAGTCGGTAGTTGAGATACATGAGTGGCAGGATTGCTAGGCCATCTTGGCTTTGGTGGTTTTGCCCAATGGTAGTGATTTGTGGAAGCGTTTGGGAGAGGATATGGGCACCTTTACAGTCAGATCGGTAAAAAATCTTAAGAGTAAAGATAAGGAGGTGATCCAGTTGCCAACGTTTCTGTGGTGCAAATGGGTACCCCTTAAGTATAAAATTATGGCTTGGAGAGCAAACCTGGATAAATTAGTGACAAGGAAGAATCTAAGGAGAAGAAATGTGAATATTCCGTCCGATGCGTGCCCTTTTTGCGAGGAATACGAGGAATCGGTTGATCACATTTTTAAGCATGTATGTTGGCAAATAGGATTTGGATGGGTTTCATTGCTTGGTGCAATATTCCGCCGCTCTTCATTTTCGACTTCAAAGACCTTATGGAAGTTCACGGTTTTCTTCGGCTTGGAAAGAAAGCTAAGAAGATCATTCATAGCCTTATTATAATCACATGCTGGTGCATCTGGAAAGGAAGGAACAAGACGATCTTTCATAACATAAAATGCGGATTCCAGGATATTATAGGAGAAGTCAAGTCTAGAAGGTTTGTGTGGTTAAAAAATAGATCCTCCTTTAGAACGATTATATGGGAGGATTGGCGTAAATATCCGTTGTATATGTTGTAATTTGTTACCCTTTGCCTGTTTGGGTCAGAAGCGCTTGTTTTGTTTGGCCTTTTGCCCTTTGGATCGGAGGCTTGTTTTAGTGATGTTTACCTTTAAAAAAAATGCTAAACTAATATTAACTCCCTAAAACAATAATTAGCTAAGCATTAGACAGAACGGTGTAGGGATCGTCCCCCACCGTCGCCGGGTCGTCCCCCTCGTCCCACACCGCCCCCTCCGGGGTCGTCGCGTCGCAAGCGGCATCTGGAAGACGGAAACGACGAGCTTGGTGGTTGGCTGATTTGTAATTTGGTGGGCCCCTCTCTCTCTCTTTCCTTCAATTATATATTGATTTTCTAATTAAATTGGGTAGTCCTCCACATCCTTGGGTAGTCCCCAAAAGGATGATCTTCCACCAATGTGACGTGACGCCTACGTGGCGAATAATCCCAAAGAGACTACCCAAACCACACCCCTGGTCTTAAAAATATAAGGTATATCATTTCTCTTTAGTTTAAACAACTATATAAATTACGAAAATCAAAGGAAGGCACCCAATGGTCTATTTAGTTGGTTGGGTGTCACTAATATACACAAAACTGGTAAAAACTTATACTATTTGTGATATTTATGTAATAAACAAACCTCGCATTAATACTATTTGTGATGATTATAGCGGATCTAATCTTGATTTGGTAAAGTGAGGATTAAAATACTAAGATGAGAGTGATGGTCTTGATCTACAAAACCGACCTCTTTAAATTTTACCTTTCATTCTTATTTTTAAATAGTTTTTTATGTTTAAATAATATCCAGTCAAGTTTGATGTAATACGTGGGCCACATGCAGCCGTCTTTAGGAATTTCCTAACTTGCCCTTGCCCATTTCCAGTCGTTCATTTTACATTTTTGTCCTATGTTTTTAACTTATTATTATAAGTTATTATTTTAACGGCGGGTAATATAATAAAAATTGGGCAAGCAAGTAGCTAAAAACACCAATCCAAAACTCAAAATAACCCTCACAGAATAGTTACACCAAAACAACTACCCCATATATTCCATGTAGTTATACCATCAATGAAAAAAAGTCGGATACGACCGAAGATAGTCCATCCTCCATTTCTTTATCGTGTACTCTTGCTTTAGTATTAGTTTACCTTCGAGTTTGGTCTTGTCTTTTATATGATTTCACATCCAAATGATCTTTTAGGCAAATGCACATCTTAATTGATTCGAGAGTGAGTCTTGTTCTTCGTATCGACGATATCCTGCAAAAAAAAGAGAAAAAACGGATTCCAAAGCTATCGTATAAGCTTGGACGGTTTGTAAATAACAGGCCATGGTGGATAGGATCGGATATTCATTTTCCTTTCCTTTCCACCAAGCCAAAATATTAAAGTGGAGATAATCTTCGGTAGATATAGTCCCAACACAATTCGAATGACTATACCCATCGAATTCACCTGTTGGGGTGTCACCCCTTTGACGGTTATTTATCTCATCCCGAACAACGTTTAACATAGTTATAATCGGATCCCGTCCCGATCGGGAGTTAGAACTTGAGGTCGATTCTTGTGACATTATATGTGTCTTGTTGGCCCACGTTAATTAAAGTACCAATAAAATATTTTATTAAAACTTTTGTCAGATTTTTCTTTAGTTCTGACTTTCAAAGTTGGGTCCCTTTCATGCATATTCAAATTGTTCCAGGCAATATCGAATGATACTGAAAATAATTTATGTTATAAATTAAATATTATTATTGTATTATCTAAATTTTTAAATAAATTATTTGCGGTACGTGGAGAATAAAACTATCAAACACAATTGTACGTTTTATCATTTGCCACAAATAGGGCTCTACCAATGGGCGCTAACACAAATGTAGGATTCTGGTAAACCATTTTGAGCCGACCAAACATTAATAGTTTGGTTCACACAGGATTCAATCTTTTTTTTTTTAAACTACAATTAAATCAATTTTTTTTTGTTTTATTCCACAATTTTAAACAATGACGTCTATGTTTGTTACGACACACACATGTGAAACGAGGTTAAAGCGTATCTCGAATCATGGATGTCAACCGAGGATTATGAAGTGGTTGAAAGACAAAGGTTCTTGAATCACCAATTTTGCTATTCTATCCCGAACCGCATCCGAGCTATAACGAAATATGTTTCAATCACTACTCAATTTGGGTTATCCGCCTTCCGGAATTTCTTTTAACGCATTGCCAACATTATTATAAATGTGTTTTTTCAAAGTAGAGCTTGAGTCACTTTTTAACAAAGTGCTACAAAACTTGGAACACGTCATGGTGCCACTGTTACTCATCTCTGCCAAATCCTAATTGCACCAATCATCCTTGCTTTGATTATGTGGAACAATCACAATAACGAATGAGGCACTTGAAGAACCGATACAAACGGATGATGTTGATTTGCTTGCCATTTCGAGTGTACGAGAAAAGAAGAAAGTGTTAAATGCGAATAAACCAAGAGGTTTTTTTTTGTGTTTTTAATGTGTTTAAGTGTTTTTGAGTTGGGTAATCAACCAATACAACCCACAACTATTTATACTTGACTTTAGGGTTCAAAACTGGTTTTATCGTTTTTAAAACGGTCTCCAACAGCTATATAGCCGTTCCAAACAGCTTGAACCAATTCCTTCCAACAACAATGGCAGGAACTAGGTCAAACCGGGTATTGACTGGGTAGGGATGGAAATGGGTAGGAACCAATTTCAAAAAAAAAAAAAAAAATGTAGAACTGGGTAGGACCTTTCGAGTTTAAAAGAGTACCTCATACCGGGTAGGAACCGAAATCAGTTCTGAGTCTGGTACGCTGGGTCGAGTACTTTTCGAAATTTCGCTTATATCTATTTATCATGCTCAAAAGCATACGAAACATCAAGTCTAGTACATAGCATGACATACATGATGGAACCGATTACAGAAGCATAAGGAACCAAAGCCAATTTCTTCGTTTCCTCGTCGAACTGAGGGCACTGATTGTTATTCAATATTGTTTTGTGAGCCATCGACAACGATCCTCGCTTAGAATCATTAAAAAACGTCTAAGGACTTTATCAATGTATGTAGTTTGACTCAAACCTATAAGCCGCCTTAATCTATCTATGTCACTAAGGCGAAAGTGATAAGATACGCTAGAAAATGTTGAGCAACATATGGTTAGTACACTGGCTTAGGGGGGAGGGGATAAACTTAACAATATAGATTAAAAAGACGAGGTGAACAACATTGGGGATGGGTTTAGCATAATTCGTATACATTGTAACATCTTGTCATGCTAAAAAAACTTGTTTTTTCGGCAACATTATCTTGGATTGACCTTTCCGTGCTGAAAAACCTACCTTTTCAGCGTAATTCGTATACATTGTAACATCTTGCCAATCATTGAATATCGTATCGACAACAGGTCTAAGTTCAGCAGCAACATTAGGACACCAAAATTTTGTTTTGCCCTGGGTTACAAAAACATAATATGGTTCCTTGGGTTGGATGGCCGACATGTAAGATACAAACTGAAAGACCAATCAGTATAATGAAGTGATTTATATGCAACACCTACATAACATTTGTTACATCCGATGCAATACATGATGTTACGCATGTTATGTTAAAAAGTTTAATTATATTTCTTTTAACAAAAAAAATTAAAAAAAAACTTAGAATCTTATAGTGCTCAATTTTGGGTATTAAACCCCGAGGTGGACCTAGTGCCATGACTGGATGACGATCGCCCCTCTTAAAAAAAGTTTAGTGTATTTTTTTTTTGGAAAAATTATGATTGCAATTTTTAAAAATATGATTAAACCCTTCTATCGCACTCCTGAAATGAAATTTTGGGTCCACCATGATATCCCCAATTTTTTTTTTTTCAAAAAGTTATAATTCATAGACGGATCCAATGAGTCATTTTATGTTATCATAACTATAGTCATTTCAAGGAGTCCATAAATAAATGTCTTATTCTTGTTGGAAAATGTTTAAAAAATCGTGTATTTACTGTACTAGGGTAATTATGTGCAATTACATTAAATTGATTACATAACTACTTGAATAGTATTTAAATACACGAAATTTTTTTCTAGATTCTAAGACTAAAATACAAGCTTGACAAAATGGGAAAAAAATAATCTCTAATTCACTTTTCATGTTTAGTATATTAAGCACATTTATACAATAACGTTACCCTATATATTTAATTGTTATGATTATGATTACTGTTGTATATTCTCACTATTAATATTAATTATTATGGTAGCGATCTCACGTTTTTTAACAGCGGTAGTGATCACACTTAATAATATTGATTTGCATCACCAATATTTAAGGGTGATTCTATTCCCACATCCCTATTATCTTAGGTGCTATTTGTTTTTTCAGATGTAAAACGTCTGCAGCCTGCGGACCGCATCTGCAGACATCCATAGCTGAAGAGGTGGCCAAAACCTCTGCAATCTGCAAGAAGAAGACTGTTTATTTTTTAACTTCTGCAAGCTGCTGAAATAAACTGAAATATAAATAAACTGATTTTATTTAACTTAAACACAGCAATAAACAAACACAACAATCCTTCGTCCTAACTAGTCACCTAAACACAACAATAAACACAGAAATCCATGGTCCTAACTAGTCACCTAAACACAACAATAAACACAACTAAGCAAGTTATGTCCACTGATAATGACTTCTGACAAGCATAATACATATGTATATACGTTATACACATATTAGGACCATTAGTACACAAACTGTAAGCACCAAATAAGAGTAATTTTGAATATCAATACATCATAATAAAACTATGTCACATTATACACTGATATGAACACAATACATGTGTGTATGCACATTTTAGGGCCAGAAATAACTAAATTGTGTCACCAAATGTTTTCCACTGAAAACTAACAAAAATTAAAACTCCTTAAATTATAAAATCTTATTATCGTATCATCAAATCCAACAAAAGTGACCTAAAAATCTACAATAACATTATAATCGACCGTAAATCATGCATACTAACAATAATAACAACAACAATTGAAAGGATTCAATTCATGTATCCAAACCTCAATCGAATTCTTGAGCAGCAAGTCGTCCTCAGGAATCCATGGTGAAGAAACAGTAGCCATTGCTGTGATCTTCTCCACTGAAATGAAAAAAAATGTCGCAACCCCCGACCCCTTGCCCTGAGGGGCGGGCGACCGCGAGCAGCAGACAGAGCCGGTGGTATCGGTGTTTATTAATTTGGCAGCAGAAATTAATCATCAGAACCGTAGTTAGGAAATAGTTTATCAGAGTTAAAACACCATTCTTATATAAATAATAAATACATGGGGAAAAACCCAAGTTTCCATCATAATGTTTATAGGGATAATCCCTAATTTATTGAAATAAAACTTCTTATTGAGGTAACTTTTATAGCTACTTTTCCAAGCCTTCAATGCTCTCCAGCTGGCTTCTATTGGCTTTCACATTTGTTACCTGAAACGTGTTTTTAAAAAAGTCTTATCAGCAAGAAATACTGGAGAGCGCATCCCAATTTAATCAAAAACAAGCTTTTATCATTTTACAGTATTGATGGCGATTACAATGTTTATATTTACCCAATTACCACCCACGGTACTGTCAATCCTAACTTGTGGTCATGCTACTATTCACAATATAGTAACAAGTAATGTATACAAAACCCCAACATACCGACAGTAATTGTAGAATACATAGACTCAATCACTGTTATCATAAATTAAAAAAACATTTGAGGTTTGTATAAACAGGTTTACAAAAATAGATGTACTCACTTTGCTAATTTAGAAAATATTACAGCTTCCTGGTGACTTCCTGGTTATAATCTATGAAAATTAAACAGTGCACACGTGTTAGTAAGATAAGCCAATTTACATTAGCCATACCCCCGAGACAGAACTCCAACGACTAAGTCAGGCAGAGCCTTGACATGCGTTACGGAGCCCTAGATCAATCGGGTAGAGTAACTAATACGTAACCAGGGGTTATAATACTTACAACGAGACAGAGCTTCGCTTTTTAGGGGTATAATACCCGAGAGTTTTAGCTATTATATATCTTTGAGAGAGAAAAGAAATTGAGCGAATGAAACTGAAATCGAGACCTCAATTTATAGGTCTGATCTGGGTTTTCTCCGCCCCGCGAGAGTTACAAGCTTGGTCTTCGCGGCCCGGGAGATCACTAGAGTAGGCCCTAGCATTGGTGATTCAATGGTGTAGATCTAACACGAGGGGGACACGTGGCGCAATGTGGTGCCGCCTGGTGCCACCTCGTCGCGGCCCGCGGTAGTCTTAGCTTGACTGTGTCGCGCCCCGCGAGCGGCCTTAAATATTTGTTTTATTTGATTTTTATAAATATAAAGGTATTTTATGCTTGTTTTTTGTATATGGGTTATATATTTTAAGACATATAGGGCATGTTAAGGGTTTTAGGAGAGTTGTTATTAGGGCTGTAAACGAACCGAACGTTCAGCGAACAGTTCGTGAACCGTTCGGCGGGAAGTTCGTTTATGTTCGTTCGTTTAATAAACGAACGAACATGAACAAGAAATTTCGTTCGATTAGTTAAATGAACCAACATGAACAGAGGTCTCGTTCGTTCGATTGTGTTCGTGAACGTTCAGTAAGGTGTCCATGAACGTGTTCGTGAACATTCGTTGATTTGCGTTCGTTTATGTTCATATGTTTGTTTTAATTGAAGATCTTTGTAATTTCTTATATTTTATTTGTACTTTATATATTATTAAACTTTTATTTATTTTATTATCCTAACAATTAAACTAGGAAACCCATTTTCACCATGTTTATGCATCATTTCCCTTTCATTTCTCATTATTTACATCGGCGAATACGATCGACCTCCGTTCCACTATAAGAGATTCAAGTTCGAGTGCAACTCTCTGGGCCATCTATCTTTATACTTTGTCGCGTTCGCCAAATTTATTTGTGTTCGTTTGTGTTCGTGAACCGTTCGCGAACACGCTCATTTCCTTAATGAACGAACACGAACATAAAATCTCGTTCGGTAAGTGTTCATGAACCGTTCGTGAACACATTTATTTCCTTAATGAACGAACACGAACAAGGCTTTGTTCGTGTTCGTTCGGTTCGTTTACAGCCCTAGTTGTTATAGATGTAACACCTCGAAAATTCATGTCCAATAATATATCAACACGTGTCATGGATTTGAAACGTGTAAAGGATTGATTTAGAGGGACTAAAGTTGACAAACAAAGAAAGTATGTGAATATAAGGGTTCAAGGTGTCAACAATGAATAAATATACTTCACAATAGCCCCACATAATGTTTATAACCTTAAACGAATAAATCATGGATCATACGAAACTAATTGTGGAAGAAAGTGAGAGATTACAAACTACAGGGGCTAAATGTGTCAACATGTTTAAAGTATACCTCTGAGTGACCTTTTAGCAAACCTGAAGCTGTGTAATGATTAATTATGCTCACGAGAATAAGTGATAAAAATTTCACAAGGTTTCGTTAAAGTATGAGAAAGTTATGACAATATTCGTATACGAGGGGTTAAAAGCGTCAACATTGAAATTTAAGGCTTTTCGGTGATCGTATGAATAATCGGGGACTTAACAAAGTTGGTTTATGACTTGGAGTCCTTAAAAGTCAAGTTTGGGGGTTACAAGTGCAAGAAAGCATGTTAAAATCAAGTTTGGGAGGACCAGGGGCCAAAAGTGCAAATAACGAAACTTGTTTGGCCAGTTCTAAACACCCACGCGGGGCGCGTAAGCCCAGGCAGGGCCTTACGCGGGCCGCCTGGCACCCCCGGATGTAGAAAACGTTTACAGCTGCCTGTTCCAGCCGGTTACACCGCCTCAATTCACCATTTCTTGATTCTAAGGGCTTGTTCAATATTTTAGAAGGGCCTAGGGACACTTGGAATGATCCCGTAACATCCATAGACTTTGTTTGGCATGATCTTGATGAATCAAGATCACTATATAAAGACCCACATTATTTCAATTTTTGATCATTCATTCAAACTCAACTCCTGAGGATCTCTGGAGCACAAGAGCCTTTCCTAAGCATCTCTAGTCGTAATTAGGACCTTGGTAAGCTTCCTTAACCTTCCTTAATTCAGTTTTGCTTAGTTTATTAGCTTAAAATCAAACCGTCATAATTAAGGTTTGACTTCGTCATTAATCTTAATTTGTCCAGTCAAAGTACAAATAGAAAGTACCTATGAGTTGGTAATTATGTGGGCAATAAACCCTTAAAAGGGCACCCTCTGATTCTCACTCTAAGTAGGTCATTTGTCGGGTCAAAGTTAGTTATAAAAAGTCAACAGGAACATAATTTTTGAATTTACACATAATTAGCAATGTAGAAGACGTGTAACCTGTTTTACCACTCATATAACTTGGTAATCAATGCAAGAACATGTCTAAGCATGTCCGACCCGACAATTTTCAGTTTAGGCTCGGTTCGGAACCGAAAGTCGCATAATTTGACTATCGCTTTGACTTTCAGTTCTGAACCGATTTAAATTAGTTTATACATGCCTTGAAGTTCCATTAGGACCGGTTTATATGACAGTATAACCCTCTGTGATTATACTTCTTGGCTCGTTGATTGTCCGATTCATATGCACGTTTCCGTTAAATGCCTAATGTTGACCAATATGCCCATTTGACCTTAAAACGAGAATTTTGGAAATGTGAGAGGACAATAATCTTTGTTATTGAATTATAAACATGTCCCTAAAGTTTGACATAAGTTTGAGGTCTAGATTAAGAGTTATGCTCAATAGCGTAATTAGAACGCTTTTTATTAATTAAACGGCGTATTTAGCGTATAGCCTATCTAAACCCAATCGTTGATACCAAACTTTTTACCCACTGATATAATATAATATTTTGGGATTTTTGAAGATTTTTATTTATTTTTAGGCTGAGCTTAACATAGAGTTCTAAGCTTATTTCGGTATTGCCGACTTTGCCCTTTTGGGCTATAAAATGAGTTTTACAAACCCTTTTGATTCCAAACCTTTTTCTAATGATCTAATATGATAAATAAAATATTTTGAGCCTTCTGGAATAAGAAGAATATCAGCTTTCCTTTGAAAACCCGGAAATGGCTCAAAATCGCCTTTTTTAAGCGTTTTAAACACATAATATGCATTAAAACTATTTTAAACATATAAGGTTTGATGCCTACTGATAATTTTTAGTAAATATTTGTACACTAACAGTAAGCAAAAGTTTTAAACTCATATTTCCAGTTTTGACCTTTTAAGCTTATGTGAAATTACCAAAATGCCCCTAAGGTGCAAAGCTTGGTTATAAATGATAAATTTCACATATATATGATACCCTACTGTTATAACTTATTAAATTAAGTATTTTACTGATTACATCAGACCCGAAACTCAGATTTATATTTAAACTCTTTCATAACCTTTAAAATGACCAAAATACCCCACGGGGCGTAATTTGAATTTAAATCCGTTATGGGCATAATTGAAGATATCTCACTGATTTCATAACATATTTAAGTCATATTAACTTAGGAAACTTGCATATGACTCATTTGGTTACTCGTTACGCACTTTTCGCGTTCGGATCGGCTCAGGTAACTAGTTTGCATATATTAGCCGAAACGGGTCAAACCATATCGTTTTCACCTCAAAATCCAGAATGTGTTCAAGTTACCCATATTAAACAAGCATACAAGCTTGTCGGGTCAAAACCACATTCTAAACCGGTCTTCGCTTTATCATGCGTTTGAACCGTGTCTACCTTTTGAAAACTAACCGGTCTAAGTATAGACTTAATTAAAGACCCGTTAGGATTCTAATAGGTTATTAAAAACCTTCGTTCCAGATTTAGGAGCCCAGTAAAAGCTATCTGTACTTGCTGAATTGATATACGGCTGGGATTGAATTTATATTTAGCTCAGGTAAATACTTTTAACTTATTTCCCCTTATACGGGCTTGGGGTACGGTATATAAAATACCGCTTGGTCGGGCATTCGACTTTAATCGTTTGGTGGTTAAATATTATCGAGGTGACCCGTTTAAAATTTTGTTTTGTTTGCTTAACGCCTTTGGGGGGTTAATGACCATGTCCCGGATATCCTTGGCATCATTTTATGAAATGGCCACGACCTAAGCACGGGATGTAGGCGTACACCCGTCAGTGCCTAAATAAATAATGTGGTGTGTCTATTGATCTTTAACCCGGCACGAACCGGGCAACTGAACGCATAAGAAACATGTAATTCTTTTACAAGTATTATATACAAATAATTATCCCAAGTTATAAAATGTTTTGTGCCATGTGCATCCAAATCAACTTTCTAAACCTTTTCAAAATGAGTCAGTTAATTGTATTTACCAGTGTAAACTGACGTATTTTCCAAAAAGGCTAAGTGCAGGTACTAAACGTAATAGGCTGGCTACTCCAGGCATCAATAATCAAGTCTCGCAAGCTCTAGATGTTAAAGTCTGTTGAACAGTGTTATCCTTCTATTTTAGATCCGCCTGTGGATCCATCTTACATTCCGTTGTAATATTTGATATTACTTTATATCGGATTGTAATATATTTATCTTTTGCTTCCGCTGTGCATTTAAATAGTGTGTTGTTTGACTATGATGATATCAAATACGTCACGATACTCCCCACCGGGCCCACCGGTAATACGTGGAAATCTCAGGGTGTGACAGGTTGGTATCAGAGCCAACATTGAGTGAATTAAACACTAGCCTTTTGTGTTTAATCTCAATGACACAGTAGCACATTCCATGATCTTCTGAGTCTAGACTTAACATAGGAATATTCTCAGCTCTATTCGGAGAATTATTGCTTTCAATTCTATATATTTTAAATACGTCGCCAAGCAAAGAAGCCATAGTGGAAATTCTCCCCACTTGAAGCCTAGGGAAGGCCGAGCTTCGTACTGCGACTAGGATTAACATGCAACCAAGGAGAGAGGATTCAGAAATAAAATGAAGAAGAAACTCCTTTTACTGAAGTTCGTTTCCTTAGTAAGTCCTTATAAAGGCATACTTATCTTCAGTCCCTTCATGGACAACATCATTTCTTTCAAGTCCCGTTTAGGGAAATTCTGTACCTTTTTAAAATCCTTGGAATGCTTTATCAAAATTTCATCTTATCAATATATATAATAAATGAAATGAATGAAAAGTATCATTCCTTTTATTAGATCTACCATTATAATAAAATGACAAAATCTAAAAAGGACAAGACCTAGCCCATGTGTCATTTAAGACAGGGCCAAGATGGTAGTTCCTCAATTAGATTCAGATCCTTGTTAACTTCTCAATTTAGGATTGTTCTGCGTTAATTATTAAAAAGAATCTTAAAGATAAAACCTAGCCTAAATGTCACTGCAGACATGGCCAAGATGGTAAAACCTAAAGATTCAAATCCTTGTTAACATCTGAAAGCATATTAACATGTTTGACAAAATGTGATTCGATAAAACCACATAAGTCATTCTTAAAATTGGGTTATTCTAAATTCCCTTATTTATATGACCATCCCTTAAGGATGAAGTGCCTATGGGCTATAATTAACGTCCTCTGAGACTAAAGACAGTCGTAGCCTACAACTCCCTGTCAAGAAAAGGTAATGAACTTTGATTCAAGCCTTAATGCCTCGATTCTATAAAATCTTGGCTTATAATCTTGTCCTTGTGACTTGGCTTTTTGTGCCATAATTATATTTTAATTAAATTTAGGGTGATTATAATGAAAATCCTGAATAAAATAAATATCATTCCTTTTCTGCCAGTATAAATATTAAAAGAAAATCTTAAAAGGTATAACCTAGCTTGAATGTCATTAAAGACCTAGCTATGATGGTGAGACCTGTTTAAAAGAAATTCAGATCCATGTTAACATCTGAAAACATGTTAACACCTCTGACAACAGTGATGCGATAAAATCACACTTGTCATCTTTATTTTAGGCTTTTCCAAACCCCTTATTTAGCATAAATGATCAATAGGAATCATGGCTAATAAACGTCGAACATGATGAATACATCAAAACATCCATTAGGATGAATACCTTCGGGCAAAGATGTATGCATGAAAAAGATAGTTTTACTTCATAACATCTTGTCAAGACAATGAACTATGAAATTTTCCGATCCAAAGGAATCATCGATTATGTTTTAAAATTTTCCCTAGTGACAAGGCTCCTGTGCCATCAAGAGTCCTTTGGAACAAGCCTTAGTGCTATATAAAATGTCGGTGCGACATTGACAGTCATGATTTATGTCCCCTGTCTAAGAAATATGAAGGATTATATTCCGTTTAAACGTCAAAGATGGTTTATTTAAAAACCTAGGCAAAACATAATCAAATAAATTTAATACTATCTATTGGCCTATATGGTTTATTTGCACCATGGCTATTTAATCATCAAATTCGACAATTCGCTATAATTAAACAAATTATTACTACTGGGTTTGTAGCCTTCAAAGATTCACCATGGCTGGCTCCTCTGAAGCTCACAATCATCCAGTTGATCAAAATGATAATGCAAGACTGAACTTAACGGGCACCGAGCTATAGGCTATGATAGATACAGCCGTAAACAACGCCGTGGACCGTGTATTAAAGGATCATAAGCGAAAGTGTGATAATACCCCAATTAAGGGTTGAAGAAAAGGGTAAGACCAGTTCAAGCTATAACCAGTCCAAGCCAAAGGAGGCAAAACCCAAATGTAAAACCTGCAAGAAGAAACACTTCGGAAAATGCTTCTATGAACAGACCAGGGGGTGTGGCATTTGTAAAGAAATGGATCACAAGACCCTTGAGTGCAAGGAGTTGAAGGACGCCACATGCAATGGTTGCGGCAAGAAAGGGCACATAAAGACCCGCTGCCTAAAGAAGGCGACTAAAGGGAAATTCACTTTAGAATCATAAGCTAGGCCTTGCGGAATTTGTAATAAGAAAGGGCACCAGACTTTGGAGTGCCAAGACATAAAGGACGCAACCTGTTATGGTTGCAATGAAATAGGGCACATCAGGACAAATTGCCCGAATAAAACCAAGAAGCCTGGGGAGGCTAAGAAGACCAAAGCTGGAAGCTCTCAAATGGACGCTCAAGAGGCTATTCAGGATGACAATGTCACAACAGGTACTTCCATTATCAATAACGCTCATGCTAGAGTATTATTTGATTCAGGTTCAGATAAGTCTTTCGTAGACAATAGATTTTGTAAATCATTAAATCTGCCTGTTCAAGCTCTAAGCGTTAAGTATAAAGTAGAATTGGCCGATAATACCTCAAAGACTGCCTCAGCAATATTAGATGGATGTTTTATATCCATTAGGAACCATTCTTTTCCGCTGTCCTTGTTTCGTTAAGATAGAGGGACTCGATATAATAATAGAAATGGGTCGGTCATCCCGTAACCAAGCCCATACTTTATGTGATAAGAAGCAAATAGTTATCAAGACTCCTTATGGTGAGCCTTTGACAATTCAAGGAGACACTAGGTATGGATTTCCTAAGCACTTGTTGAATATGGTATTTAATACCAAAGATTCGAGTATGGAAAAATCCGAAGAGACAAACAACAGTCGCGATGCTGGAGATGCGACAAATGTTAATGGTGCATCCAATGTGAACCTCAATATTAATGGAGTTAATCTCCAAAACCGTGATTGACGCAACTATTAGAAAGGCTATGAGAAAAGTCATGAAAAGGTTTAAGAAGCCGAATGCTGCTCACTCTAAAAACTCACGTCACTGCTCATAAGAAGAGCTTTATTAATACTTCAAATGCGAAGAATAACCAAACAAAATCATATATGGCAAGGAGCCCATTCCTTTTAGGATGTACTTAAAAATACTTCGTCTCTTGGAAGTCAAGAGACTTTAAAAGTAAGAAGGGACATCGATTGCAGGAGATTGTTGAATGAAGTAGAGACCATTAGGTGTTACAACAGTTATGCTGAAAAGGACACGGTGAGGTATACATCTCAGTCATTTGATGGCAATACCCTTAATTAGTGAGGACATTAATGAAGTCCACTAGAAAGATCCTCTTATACATTATGGGATGGTCCAAGTTTTAAGGACCTTATTAGAAAAACCTATTATCCACTTCGCGAAATGGAAAAAGGTGGAATAAGAATTTTACGACTCTCACCATAAGAGTTCTAGACCGTCGACAATATGTTACAAATTTTAACTCATTGGCTGAGATAGTGCCCTATTCAGTTTACCCAAAATCTAAGCTTAATGCAATGATTATTAGTGGTTAGCATCGGCAATAAAAGGGCACATTAAGGTTCCAAAGCCTGCTCATTATAAATCCATTATGGATCTACCTCAGTTACGCACGTTTTATAGATTAAGAAATAACTAGTCAAGGTCGAGACTGCCCAAAAATTGTCAAAGACTTTGCAGCTAAGTTTAAAAGGATTAAGAATGGAGGCGTTTAATCCTCCTGATGAATGATTAGAGGCAATTCACATTAATAATGACACTAGGTAAATCCCTTACTGTGATTTATTTTTGCTAAGAAATACGTTCGGTTCCAGGCGCTGCTAAGTCTCTCATAAGACCATAAGTTTAGCAAACTTTTAGAAATTTTCTGTAAGAACCCCATATATTAAGTGTAAGGTGAAACTTACAGGCAAATCATAAGAACCATTTCTCTCTGTTAGAAACCCTCAGTAGTAGAATTCTAGAAGTATCATCTCTCTAGAAAAAGTGCGTCAACATATATAATTGATGTCTCCTTGATCTCAATCGATTACGAATACTAGATGGGATGATAAAAGCGCCATATGAAGATTGGTGTATCTTAATATGTTCCATAGATTGCTTCCATGCCTGATCAGTATGGAGGTTTAATGCATGGGACCACAAAGATGTTCCGATGGTCATATGGTACTAAAGTCAGCTAATGGTATTCAAAGAAGACATCCAGAATGGAATTGTCCAAGTAAATATTCCCGATTAAGGAATTCATGGACTTGTAACATAAATTTGTCACTTATTTGACACAAGCAATGATGGATGAACTGGAGCCTGAGATTTGGAAAAATAATCTCTGTAACCTCCTTGTATCTTGATTATCTTCTCCTAAGATTACCCTGTTTACCTCCGGGGAGGCAAGTAGAGTTAAGATTTACACCCCATTTAGGGCTGGCTGTATTATTATGAAATCTCCAAGACGGCTAGTACCATCATTGAGAGAATCGAAACCCTGATTAAGTAAGTTTTAAAAATAGAAGATTCATATACCCTAACTCAATATTATGAGAATTTGGTATAGTTAATTAAGAAAGAAGGTTCATTTTGCTTATGCATTGATTACCGCAACCCTAATTAGGCAACAATTAAGAATTGCCATCAGCTGCCCAGGATCGTCGATTTGTTCGACTAGCAGCGAGGATTAGCTATTCCTTAAGATTAGTTTTAAGCAGTGGTTGGAATAACCATCTCACCTTAAAATAAGATTTTCTATAATGGTTGTTATATAAGTATCAAGGCTGCTCCTTTAGATACCTTCTATAGATGGAATGTTAAACATCTATTAGTAGACAGAAGATTGGTAAGTCCAATTACCAGGATCTGAAAGCAAATTTTTGGTGGGTAGGCTTGAAGAAGTCTATAGCTGCTTATGTAGCTAAATGTTTGACGTGTGCGCAAGTAAAGGCTGAACATCAGAAGCCGTCAGGTTTGGTACAACAGCTTGAACTTCCCACGTGGAAGTGGGAAATGGTGACAATGGATTTCATCACCAAGTTACCAAAGACAAAGAAAGGAAATGATACTATATGGGTGATAGTGGATAGACTGACTAAGTCAGCACATTTCCTACCCATTAAAGAGACCTATAGCTCCGACATGTTAGCCCAATTGTACGTAGATAAGATTGTATCTCTGCATGGCGTACCAGTGTCTATTATCTCTGACAGAGATACTAGATACACATCACATTTTTGGAAAAGTTTCCAACAATCTTTGGGCACGCGCTTAAATTTTAGTACGGCTTACCATCCTCAGACGGACGGGCAGAGTGAGCGTACAATCCAAACTTTGGAAGACATGCTTCGTGCATGTGTGATTGACTAAGGTGGTAGTTGGGATAACCACCTGCCATTAATCGAGTTTTCCTATAACAATAGCTATCGTACCAGCATTAAGGCTGTGCCTTTCGAGGCCTTGTACGGTAGAAAGTGCAGAACACCCGTTTGTTGGGCGGAAGTTGGAGATGTCCAACTGACAGGACCTAAAATAGTCCTGGAGACGACAGATAAGATTGTGCAGATACGCGATCGTCTCAAAGCTGCCAGGGATAGGCAGAAAACCTACGCGGATTTAAGGCGTAAACCTCTGAAATTCGAGGTAGGTGACAAGGTACTACTTAAAGTATCACCCTGGAAAGGGGTAATGCGATTTGGTAAGAAAGGCAAGTTAAGCCCCAGATACATAGGACCATTCGAGATCATCGAATGTGTCGGATCAGTGGCTTATAAGTTAAATTTGCCTGAAGAGCTCAGTGGTATTCATAATGTATTCCACATCTGCAATCTGTAGAAGTGTCTAGCTGATGAATCACTAGTCATACCACATGCAGATGTGCACATCGATGAGAGCTTGAAGTTTGTTGAAAAACCTGTGTCGATCGAAGATCGACAGGTTAAGAAGCTTCGAAGGAAGCATGTACCGATCGTAAAAGTAAAATGGGGTGTCGTAGAGGTCCCGAGTACACGTGGGAGGTAGAGTCCACAATGAACGAAAAGTACCCTCATTTATTTCAGTAAATCTTGAGGTCGAGATTTCTTTTAAGGGGGTGAGGATGTAACACCTCGAAAATTCATGTCCAATAATCGTGTCATGGATTTGAAACGTGTAAAGGATTGATTTAGAGGGACTAAAGTTGACAAACAAAGAAAGTATGTGAATATAAGGGTTCAAGGTGTCAACAATGAATAAATATACTTCAAAAGAGCCCGACATAATGTTTATAACCTTAAACGAATAAATCATGGATCATACGAAACTAATTGTGGAAGAAAGTGAGAGATTACAAACTACAGGGGCTAAATGTGTCAACATGTTTAAAGTATACCTCTGAGTGACCTTTTAGCAAACCCGAAGCTTTGTAATGATTAATTATGCTCACGAGAATAAGTGACAAAAATTTCACAAGGTTTCGTTAAAGTATGAGAAAGTTATGACAATATTCGTATACGAGGGGTTAAAAGCGTCAACATTGAAAATTAAGGCTTTTTGGGGATCGTATGAATAATCGGGGACTTAACAAAGTTGGTTTATGACTTGGATTCCTTAAAAGTCAAGTTTGGGGGTTACAAGTGCAAGAAAGCATGTTAAAATCAAGTTTGGAAGGACCAGGGGCCAAAAGTGCAAATAACGAAACTTGTTTGGCCAGTTCTGAACACCCACGCGGGGCACGTAAGCCCAGGAAGGGCCTTACGCGGGCCGCCTGGCTCCCCCAGATGCAGAAAACGTTTACAGCTGCCTGTTCCAGCCGGTTACACCGCCTCAATTCACCATTTCTTGATTCTAGGGGCTTGTTTAATGTTTTAGAAGGGCCTAGGGACACTTGGAATGATCCCATAACATCCATAGACTTTGTTTGGCATGATCTTCATGAATCAAGATCACTATATAAAGACCCACATTATTTCAATTTTTGATCATTCATTCAAACTCAACTCCTGAGGATCTCTGGAGCACAAGAGCCTTTCCTAAGCATCTCTAGTCGTAATTAGGACCTTGGTAAGCTTCCTTAACCTTCCTTAATTCAGTTTTGCTTAGTTTATTAGCTTAAAGTCAAACCGTCGTAATTAAGGTTTGACTTCGTCATTAATCTTAATTTGTCCGGTCAAAGTACAAATTGAAAGTACCTATGAGTTGTTAATTATGTGGGCAATAAACCCTTAAAAGGGCACCCTCTGATTCTCACTCTAAGTAGGTCATTTGTCGGGTCAAAGTTAGTTATAAAAAGTCAACAGGAACATTCTTTTCGAATTTACACATAATTAGCAATGTAGAAGACGTGTAACCTGTTTTACCACTCATATAGCTTGGTAATCAATGCAAGAACATGTCTAAGCATGTCAGACCCGACAATTTTCAGTTTAGGCTCGGTTCGGAACCGAAAGTCGCATAATTTGACTATCGCTTTGACTTTCAGTTCTGACCCGGTTTAAATTAGTTTAGACATGCCTTGAAGTTCCATTAGGACTGGGTTATATGACAGTATAACCCTCTGTGATTATACTTCTTGGCTCGTTGATTGTCCGATTTATATGCACGTTTCCGTTAAATGCCTAATGTTGACCAATATGCCTATTTGACCTTAAAACGAGAATTTTGGAAATGTGAGAGGACAATAATCTTTTTGTACTGAATTATAAACATGTCCCTAAAGTTTGACATCAGTTTGTGGTCTAGATTAAGAGTTATGCTCAATAGCGTAATTAGAACGATTTTTATTAATTAAACGGCGTATTTAGCGTATAGCCTATCTAAACCCAATCTTTGATACCAAAATTTTTACCCACTGATATAATATAATATTTTGGGATTTTTGAAGATTTTTATTTATTTTTAGGCTGAGCTTAACATAGAGTTCTAAGCTTATTTCGGTATTGCCGACCTTGCCCTTTTGGGCTATAAAATGAGTTTTACAAACCCTTTTGATACCAAACCTTTTTCTACTGATCTAATATGATAAGTAAAATATTTTGAGCCTTCTGGAATAATAAGAATATCAGCTTTCCTTTGAAAACCCGGAAATGGCTCCAAATCGCCTTTTTTAAGCGTTTTAAACGCATAGTATGCATTAAAACTATTTTAAACATATAATGTTTGATGCCTACTGATATTTTTAGCAAATATTTGTACACTAACAGTAAGAAAAAGTTTTAACTCAGATTTCCAGTTTTGACCTTTTAAGCTTATGTGAAATTACCAAAATGCCCCCAAGGTGCAAAGCTTGGTTATAAATGATAAATTTCACATATATATGATACCCTACTGTTATAACTTATTAAATTAAGTATTTTACTGATTACATCAGACCCGAAACTCAGATTTATATTTAAACTCTTTCATAACCTTTAAAATGACCAAAATACCCATACGGGACGTAATTTGAATTTAAATCCGTTATGGGCATAATAGAAGATATCTCACTGATGTCATAACATATTTAAGGCATATTAACTTAGGAAACTTGCATATGACTCATTTGGTTACTCGTTACGCACTTTTCGCGTTCGGATCGGCTCAGGTAACTAGTTTGCATATATTAGCCGAAACGGGTCAAACCATATCGTTTTCACCTCAAAATCCAGAATGTGTTCAAGTTACCCATATTAAACAAGCATACAAGCTTGTCGGGTCAAAACCACATTCTAAACCGGTCTTCGCTTTATCATGCGTTTGAACCGTGTCTACCTTTTGAAAACTAACCGGTCTAAGTATAGACTTAATTAAAGACCCGTTAGGATTCTAATAGGTTATTAAAAACCTTCGTTCCAGATTTAGGAGCCCAGTAAAAGCTATCTGTACTTGCTGAATTGATATACGGCTGGGATTGAATTTATATTTAGCTCAGGTAAATACTTTTAACTTATTTCCCCTTATACGGGCTTGGGGTACGGTATATAAAATACCGCTTGGTCGGGCATTCGACTTTAATCGTTTGGTGGTTAAATATTATCGAGGTGACCCGTTTAAAATTTTGTTTTGTTTGCTTAACGCCTTTGGGGGGTTAATGACCATGTCCCGGATATCCTTGGCATCATTTTACGAAATGGCCACGACCTAAGCACGGTGTGTAGGCGTACACCCGTCAGTGCCTAAATAAATAATGTGGTGTGTCTAATGATCTTTAACCCGGCACGAACCGGGCTACTGAACGCATAAGAAACATGTAATTCTTTTACAAGTATTATATACAAATAATTATCCCAAGTTATAAAATGTTTTGTGCCATGTGCATCCAAATCAACTTTCTAAACCTTTTCAAAATGAGTCAGTTAATTGTATTTACCAGTGTAAACTTACGTATTTTCCAAAAAGGCTAAGTGCAGGTACTAAATGTAATAGGCTGGCTACTCCAGGCATCAATAATCAAGTCTCGCAAGCTCTAGATGTTAAAGTCTGTTGAACAGTGTTATCCTTCTATTTTAGATCCGCCTGTGGATCCATCTTACATTCCGCTGTAATATTTGATATTACTTTATATCGGATTGTAATATATTTATCTTTTGCTTCCGCTGTGCATTTAAATAGTGTGTTGTTTGACTATGATGATATCAAATACGTCACGATACTCCCCATCGGGCCCACCGGTAATACGTGGAAATATCGGGGTGTGACAGTTGTTATAAAAAACCCCTAAATTCTGTTTTGAGGAGCTGCAGATGTCGAATTCTTTTGAAATTATTACGTACTTGAAGAGAAATTTGAAGGTGAAGTTCAGAGAAGCAGCATCGAGTGAGAGAAAAGAGAAATTTGAAGGTGAAGCTCAGAGAAGTAGCATCGAGTGAGAGAAAAGTGAGAAAATCTTGTGGAAGCTCATCATGAAGCGGGTAACGTCAGTGACGAACAAAATTACCAAGGTTGTGGCGGAGGGGAGATGTGTTGTCGGCAGTGAAGGCGGAGGCGGGAGAGGTGATGCCGGGCAGCCGGAGGTGGGGGAGGGGAGATGTGGTTGTCGGCTGAAAGGAGCAAGTGCTAGGGTTCCAGAGTGTTTTGAAAGAGCAGAGGTCTAGAAGAAGGGAGTCCTGATCTGTACTAGGAAGAGGTCTAGAAGACCTTTTTTAATGAAATTACTTTCAAAAAACAAACACACTGCAGACTCAAACGTCTGCGCATGGTCTGCATAGGGAAGACATAAGAGGTCCAGAAGTACTTTTCACAAAAAATAAACACCCCCTGATTCTCACATCCTTTTCACTCTCACTCTCTCTCTCTCTCTATATATATATATCTATGTATATATAGATAGAAATAGAGATAAGGGTGTGTGAATATTAATATCCATATTTAATCCAACAATTAAAAAACACCAGCTTGATATCTTCTTTTGTCTTTTTTTTTCTTCTTTTAACAACAAATTTTGATCACCGACGGACTACTAGAGTATCATTGTATCATCAGCGGAACAATCCGATCATACCCATCTCCAGTAGACAATAATACCTATACACTAATTCAGGAGGAAATCCAATAAAATTGGGAAAGACCCCCTGTGGGAATCGAACCTAGGACCTGATGGTCAGTAAGCGTTACCCAACCCCAAGATGCCACTAAGCTATGTATCTTCTCTTGTATGTATTCGTAAATAGTTTATGAGAGTCTATAAATAGAAAGGGGCACCATGATCCGCAGTGGCGAAGCTTGACCCGAATGACGGGGAGTCGAAAACGTATATACCAAAAAATTTCTATACGAAAACTACATATATAACACTACTGAACGAAAAGTCCCCCCCCCCCCTCCCCCGATAATCCGTATAAAGTATATTACATTACTCGAAATACCTCAGGGTATCATTATCAATCACAATGTCCCACTCCCACCACCTTTTTTTTAACAGACACAACCTTCTACTAATTGACACCTTAATTTTGGACTAGTCAGACTAAATTAGAATCCAATTTAGCCTATGAAACCATAACATAATTAAAGCAGACCATTCAACCTTAAAACAATTGGTGGCACACAACAAACAAATGTATTATTGGTTTATATGATTTTGACAGAATAGTGAGAAGTAACTGCACATAGGCATATGACAATTAGTACAAATTTGGGGCCATACATACAGTAAGTATGGTCTAAGACCAATAATACAGAAAATGTACCATTGGTCTTCATGCATTCAACTTTTTCTTCGAAAATTTTCATAATTCATATGAAATGATTTTAATGCTTTTCAAACTGAAAAAATAACTTGTTTTGTCATAAAAAAGTTTCAAAACATCTTATACGCACAATATTAGGGTTTAGAGTTAAATCACCGGTCAGGTTGACTAATTTATAACTACTCATAACTGTTTTTTAATAATTTAAAAAAAAGTGTTCTTTTTTTTATACAGAAAATGTTAGTTTTAAGTATAATGATTTTTCTAGGAGGGAAATTCGACAAGTTTTATGAATTTTTTTAGGAGAACTATAATATGTATGAGAGAATGGTACGTACAGCCTGATCGACATATATATAGTAGTGTTTTGAGTCGATTTTTAAAGCGTCAAAGGGTAGTAGAGCTATTTTAGGTGTAATTTAAATGGATCAAAATCAATATATTTTATCTCTTTATAAAAAGAAACCAGAAGCAAAACCCTTATAAATTTTACTTTATTTAAATAAAAGTAAATTTAGTGATAACTATTTTGTACAATTCTACAAATACAAGGCTCTTAAACAATTATTTAACACTATATTTTTTTAAATTCAGCCGCTAGGTGATTTAACAAGTCTGTGTTTTTTATGTAAGTGTTACAACATTAGTGTCCATTTATCTCTTTTTATGAGAAAAATAATAAAGCTTTGTTTCAAAAGAGTTATAACCATTTTTTTGTGTGTTTAAAGTTTTTTCATCCAGTTAGAAATGTCAAATACTTTTTTTTAACTAGAACCGTTACACGAAAACTCATAGACCCCACCAATACACTGTTAACTGTACGATCAGATAAAACAAAGCTTTTGGAGAAGATGGCTTTCAAGGGAAGATAAAAGCACAAGCGCAAGCTAAATTTAAGCAGTCACCAATGAGCTATCTTAGATGCTAAATTCTCTACATTTTATCTAAGGTTATAAATTTTATGAAAACAAATTCAAATTAGAAGTGACATGCAAATAGATAAACCAAAAGGGTATACATGAACACACTTGAAAGTGCTTGAGATGCATGAATCTGTCGTCTTCAAATACATAGAAATGGACTTTGGTCAGTTGGTGCCCCTTTCGAATTAAAATTTGTGACCTTCACTTTTTCTAGAAGCTTTCAAAAATTACATTTGAAAAACATATGGTACGTGACAAAACAGTTGCCTTCCTAGATATGGGGAGTGCCAAGCCTAACCATTTATTAATAAATTAGGATGAGTGATACGATAAAGACTCATGCGACATTTTTAAAAGCCAAGTGCAATGAATCTATGAATTAAAGCTTTTATGTTAAATAAAAAAAATAATTATAAGTACAAATTATATTTTAACTATATATTTTACGTAAACCGGTTATTTATGTATTAAATGCTGCCATTAGTACAAATTATCTGGTTTCAAATTTTTAATAAAATAATACGAGTTTTTTTTTTTTTTTTTAGATTTGGAAATGAAATATGAACATGATGTTGGGAACATTTTTTTTTAAATGTTGAGAAACAGAGAGAAATCTCAAAAGAACAATTATCATGTACATCTTACACACGTTATGAAACCAAAACTCAATCATAAATGAGAGCATAGTGTGAGGGGTTGTCCGTGCTACTCCTCAACTTTGTCTCCAAAGTGCATTACGAAGTGCGTTTTTTAATCGTTTTATGTATAGGATACCTCTAAACAAATTCCTATAGAGAAACCGTGGCCAGTAGTGGCGCTGCGGTGGTCCTACGAAGTTGTTCAGCTAACAAAAAAGAAGGAAATAGGGTTTTTGTTAATAAATCTAAACAAAAGCTATATGGGCTTTCTTTTTAAAACAAAACCAACTTAAGTTACTAAAAGAAGCCCAACTGTAATTTTAATAAATTTTTTTCACTTCATAAATGTGCAGTCGTTAATATATCAATTTTCACGGTTTATGAATATTATTATTTTAAGAGTTAATTACAAAAATACTTCTTATGGTTTATTGAAAGTAACACAATTGAGTACTAACTTATTTTTTTAACAGTTCAGGTTCTATAATTTCGATTTTGTAACACAAGGACTGTCTGTGTAGTTAACTCTTATTTTAAGTTTGACTCTTTAATGGTAAGCTTTAATTTATTATGTTTTCAAGTTATGCATACTGAATATGTGTTCTTTTTTTTGTTTCATTCAAATAAGTTATTTTTATTATTACACCTAGAAGTATTTGAAAAGACAGTTTGGTAAATAACCTAATCAAATATAAAGAATTAATCAAATCCGTTAGATGCCAATGAAAGTAATAGTAGAAGACGTCAATAAAAGATGAATTAACGGGATATTTTAGTTACTCTGATAGTAATAAGTTAAGACATGGAAAATTTAGAAACGTTTAATTACATTTGGACATTATTATTGCATATAATGAAACCATTAAAAGATTGCTATTTTAAGGTTCAACAAATTGAAAAAATAAAAAAAATAAGAGGCGTAATTTGCCTATTTACACGAATTGAACATGATTAATCCTCAAAGAAAAATCATTTGTTAACCCACCGTGAGACTACAGACATGGCCATTACAACATACTCTTGCATGCTACTTATTATTTAAGTCACAGGTTTGTTAGTTCATCTGGTTGTTTCATTATAAAATAGTGTCTACATTTGCAGACTTACTGTTGAACTATTTAAGATGGCAATATAGATTGTTTAAATATTTTATGTAATATGTTAAATAACACTTAGTATGATTGTTCTATAGTTGGAGCCCAATCCGTCCATGGAAAAGATAAAGGCCAAGGAATATGCGTATTGTCTCCTCCAAGACCCCTTTTGTGTTTGCGTATACCCATGTTGATGAACCTATTGATATTTTTCAATAATATATAAATCGGTTAATTGGTGTGAGATTGACACTTGCACACTGTTGGGGTTTCTTTAGTTTAGACTATGGGGTATGGGGCGGGGGTTGGGGCGTGGGTTGGGTACAAACGCCCAAGTCGCCACCCCGGGTGGGCTTGGGTTTCGGTGTGGTCCCTTGGGCGGGGGTTTCAGCCCGGGTGTTGGGCGGGGCTACTCACATGACATGGCGGAACCTCATTGGCCAAGAGCACTAGCCCTTTGAAATTGGCTTTTTTTCCACGTCACCCCAGCCACGCCCCACCATACCCCTTTGAAATTGGCTTTTGGTCTTGGGTGCTTGTTGCAAGCCTTTTCTAGTAGGCAAACACTCCTAAGAACAATAGAGGGAAGGCAAGGATTTTTGGAACAATTTTCTGGATATTTTTCTAAAACTCAAAACAAACAGGAATTATAAACGTGCAGGGAAGGTGGGTTCAACACCCATATTCCTTATTTAATGCCACTACTTCCTATCATGCGATAACTAACCTATCATGCAATTGACTAAATTCAAACGTGCAACAAAACAAACATGCAGTTAACTAAATTAATGAAACGTGGTGCTGTGGAAGCTTGGAGCTCAATCCATGAATTTACTGGGCTTCTTAACATCCCTTTTGGGCCTTGTATGGATCACAGAAGCTTGTTGGGTTGGGCTAGTGGTTGGGCCCTGCTGGACCGTAACATCCCCCTCTCCTTCAGACGAGTCATTGTCCCCAATGTAATCAATTGTTGGAAACTAAGTCTTTATTGAATTCAGGTTCTCCCAGGTAGCATCCTCAAGTGGATGTTTTTCCCATTTAACCAAAACCTCCGGTTCGCCGTTAGCATTTAAACGTGAGTTGATGACCGCTTCCGGTAAGTATGCAAGTTCCTCTGAAGGATAAAATTCAGCTAAGTTTCCTTTGGGACCTGAAACAGGCCCGTAACATTGTTTAAGCAAGGAAACATGAAACACCGGGTGGATTCTCGAACCAGTTGGCAACTCCAGTTTGTAAGCAACTTTGCCGATACGTTCAACAATCTTGTAAGGCCCGTAAAAACGTCTAGAGAGCTTCTGATTGCTACAGTGATAAACTGAACCTTGGCGGTAGTTTTGCAGTCGTAGATAAACGAAATCACCAACCGAAAATTCTTTGTCGAGCTGCTTCTTGTTGGCTTGCTGCACCATTTTTGTCTTTGCACTTTCAATGGATTCCGTCAACGAACGTAATATCCGTTGGTGTGCCATTAAGGAGTCCTCAATTGATCCTGTTTTTGTCGAGCCCGGAACAAAATCATGGATAGAGGTGACATCTCGACCATACATGGCTTTAAACGGTGACATGTTTATTGCAGAATGATGACTAGTGTTGTAACAAAATTCGGCCAGATACAATAAACGAGCCCATGTTCTCGGTTCATCATAAACAAATGCACGAAGGTACATTTCAAGGCAACGGTTGACAACTTCGGTCTGACCATCCGTTTGCGGGTGGTAAGCGCTTGAATGAAGCAGTTTCGTACCCATGAGTTTAAAAAGCTCCTTCCAAAACCTGCTGAGAAATAACGGGTCTCTATCCGAAACTATTGTTTTCGGAAGTCCATGCAGGCGATATATTTCATGCATAAAAATGGAAGCCAAGGTAACAGCAGTGTAATTTGGAGACAAGGGAATGAAATGTGCATACTTTGATAGCCGATCAACTATAACTCAAATTGAAACCTTGCCTTGAGAGGATGGAAGATGTGTGATAAAATCCATTGAGATATCGTGCCACGGCTGTGTCGGGGTGGGAAGTGGTTGAAGCAACCCATACGGCTTATGATTCGGAGCCTTAATGGTTTGGCAAACTTCACAGCTCCTAACAAATTGAGAAATGTCTTTCTTTAAACCGAGCCATGTAAAAGTACCTGATATACGTTTAAGTGTTGCGTTGATTCCCGCATGACCGCCCACAAAAGATGAATGGAATTCTTGAAGCAGGCGATTCCTTAAGTGTGAAATTGGAGGGATGAACAACTTCCCCTGAATATAAAGTAAGCCATCTCTAAATGCATGATGAGGAACAACACTCGGATCAGCGGTGATGCTTGCGACGAATTCCTTTCCAACTGGATCGTTGGTGTAGTAGCTCCGGAGCTCGTCTAACCAAGTTGCAGTCGGGTGCGATATAACTAATAGCGACGGAATATCGACTCGGCTGAGGGCGTCGGCAACCGTATTTTCTCTTCCCGGTTTGTATAAAATTTCAAAGTCATACCCCATCAATTTCGTGACCCATTTTTGCTGCTCTGGCGTTTGGATTGTTTGCGTGAGAATGTGTTTCAGGCTATGATGGTCGGTATATACACGAAACCCTCATTCTTGGGGAATCGAATTTCTGGTCTGGGAGTGGCACCAGAAGCAGATAAAATAGCAGCCATACAACAGTGGCCGAAACCGACATCTTTCACGACTATCCGTGCATTCCTAGGATTAACGGGATATTACCGGAGATTTGTAGAAGGATACGCCCAAGTGGCAGCTCCCACTGACGGATATTTTGAATCTGAAAGAGTTTCATTGGAGTGCGGAAGCTGATGAAGCCTTTACTACTCTGAAGTCGCATATGCAAAACTTAGTAACCTTGGCTCTTCCCAATTTCACGGATTTTTTTACGGATTCGGTAGTCGCATACAACTCTTTGGTGTATGTGGACTGGCCTTGCATAGTTTGACACAACTTCTTACTAAAAAATGCAATTGGACGTTTGTCTTGAGAGAGGACTGCTCCAATAGCCATACTGGACGCGTCCGTAGTGACATCAAATGGTTTGGTGAAATTGGGAAGAGCCAAGGTTACTAAGTTTTGCATATGCGACTTCAGAGTAGTAAAGGCTTCATCAGCTTCCGCACTCCAATGAAACTCTTTCAGATTCAAAATATCCGTCAGTGGGAGCTGCCACTTGGGCGTATCCTTCTACAAATCTCCGGTAATATCCCGTTAATCCTAGGAATGCACGGATAGTCGTGAAAGATGTCGGTTTCGGCCACTGTTGTATGGCTGCTATTTTATCTGCTTCTGGTGCCACTCCCAGACCAGAAATTCGATTCCCCAAGAATGAGATTTCGGTCACTCCAAAAACACATTTATTAGCCTTTGCATGAAATTGATTTTGTTGCAATTTTTGGAAGACATAACGTAGGTGGGAATAATGCTCCTCTTTTGTGCCACTGTAGATGAGTATATCATCAAAAAAAACCAAGACAAAGTGACGTAGAACGGACCGAAAAGGTCGTTCATAGCTGACTGAAACGTTGACGGCGCATTCGTGAGGCCGAACGGCATAACTAGGAATTCATAATGACCGTCGATTGTGCGAAAAGCCGTTTTATGAATATCTTCTTGAGCCACGCGGATTTGGTGGTATCCGGATCGTAAGTCGATTTTTGAGAAAATAGTGGCGCCGTGAAGCTCATCCAACAATTCATTAATTGTAGGAATTGGAAATCGGTCTCGGACTGTGACCGTGTTAAGTGCGCGATAATCCACACAAAAACGCCACGATCCGTCTTTTTTTTTCACTAACAACACCGGTGACGAGAAGGGACTTTGGCTTGGGCGGATTATGCCGTCATTTAACATTTCGGTGATTAGTTGGGTCATGATTTTTTTTCTGAAAATGGGGATAACGGTATGGTTTAACATTGACTGGTTGATTATTGTTGTGGAAAGGAATATGATGGTCGTGGAGTCGGTTTGGTGGAAGGGTATGTGGTGTGGCAAAAATTGGTTGAAATAGGTCGAGAAGGGATGTAATGTGGGGGTCGGCTTCAGGTATCATGGTATCAGTTGTGGTGGTCGGTGGTTCGACAATAAGTGTGTGCATAGAAGCAACAGACCCGTGTCGTAACATGGTAGATAATGAACTGGACGATACTTGTTGGTGGCGGGGTTCACCTTGTAAGGTGCATTGAATGCCGTCTTTTGTGAAAGATAGTTTCGGGACCGAAAAATCAGCAGTGATCGGACCAAGTGAACCCAACCATGAAATTCCCAGTACAACGTCCGCGCCTTCCACTGGTAACACAAAAAATGGCAATGTAAAGTGAGACTTTTGCAATTGTAGGTTGACATCTGGGCAATAACTATTGCAGGGAATGAACTGGCCATTGCCAACCATGACCTCAAATGGAACGAGAGGATTGGATGGGAGGTTCAACAACTTCGCGATTCGTGGTTGCACAATATTATGTGTGCTGCCACAATCGATCAAAACGGTTACCGACTGGGACTTGATGAAACCGGTAATACGCAATGTTTGGACGGAAGAAAGACCAAAGTAAGTAGCATCTGATAATGACAAAAACTGGGGTTCGAGAGCTGCATCAGTATTTTCGTTGTCAATGGTTTCCGGCATGACCGAATGTTCGTCGTTATCCACAATCAATAGAAATTGTGGCGGAGAACACTTATGTCCCGGCACGAATTTTTCCGGGAAACGAAAACAGAGACCGTCTTTTCGGCGTTGTTGGATTGCTTCGGGTGATAGTTTAGTGAAAGGTAATGGTTTTGGTGGAGTTGGCAACAATGGGGGAGTTGATGATGGTGTAGGTTTTGCAGAGGTCGTAGAAGATGGCTGGGAATTAGGAGAGATGGTTGTTTAGGGGGCGATATTATGGGAACGGTATGATTTAGGCTGGTAAAACGGTTTGGGTTTTGAGGTATTAGCAAATTTATCTTCAACTTTACGGGCTAGCCCACAAGCCTCATAAAAGGACGTGGGTTTTAAAATGGCCAATTCAGCTTGTAATTCAGGTTTTAGACCTGAAATAAAACATTTTTTTAGGGTTTGTTGAGATAAGCCGGTAATGTGGTTGCTAATCTTTTCAAATTCCGTTTGATATTCGGTGACCGACGCGGTTTGACGGAGTTTGAACAAGGCGGTCTCGTGATTCTCATACGTCGACGGACCGAAGCGGAGTTCCACTTCGCGTTTGAATTCCGTCCATGAACCCAAAAGTTCATTGTTGAATTGGTTTTGATACCAAGAGATGGCGTCTCCAACAAAATGAAAAGCCGTGAGGGAAACGCGGTCTGCCGGTGGAATATTATAATAGGTAAAATAGTGGTCAGCCTGAAAAATCCATCCGAGCGGATTGGATCCGTCGAAGAGCGGTAGGGTAATTTTTGGTTGACGTAAGGTTTGTTGGTTATTGTTTTGATGGACTGGGGACTTCGGTCGGTTAACGGTTTTCTCTGGTTCAAGGTTGTTGGTTAACTGTTGTACATGATTAAAAAGACGAGCGGTGGTTTCGGTTTGGGTATCAAGTTTGGCGTTGAGGTTGGTTGTAGCTTGAATGAGGGCGGCTAACTGTGTTCGGAGATCGGATTGAATGGAGGCAGCGGTGGTAGCGGCCGTGGTGGTGATCTGAATTAGTTGGCTAAGTTGATCTGTGATGGATGGGGAAAAATCATCGGAACCAGTTGGATCGCGACGCGGCGGCATGGTGGAGGTGATTCGTGAATGAAAGCACCAAATGTTGCAAGCTTTTTCTAGTAGGCAAACACTCCTAAGAACAATAGAGGGAAGGCAAGGATTTTTGGAACAATTTTCTGGATATTTTTCTAAAACTCAAAACAAACAGGAATTATAAACGTGCAGGGAAGGTGGGTTCAACACCCATATTCCTTATTTAATGCCACTACTTCCTATCATGCGATAACTAACCTATCATGCGATTGACTAAATTCAAACGTGCAACAAAACAAGCATGCAGTTAACTAAATTAATGAAACGTGGTGCTGTGGAAGCTTGGAGCTCAATCCATGAATTTACTGGGCTTCTTAACATCCCTTTTGGGCCTTGTATGGATCACAGAAGCTTGTTGGGTTGGGCTAGTGGTTGGGCCCTGCTGGACCGTAACAGTGCCCCATACTCCACATATCGCACCATGCCCCCAACCCACGCCCCACCATAACCCACGGTCTTAGTAACTTATCTAAAATCTCTACTTTGGGTAATGTTCGAAATTTCATACAATCTTCACAGTATATGTTACTAAATACCTAAAGGAATTGTAACCTGTTGATACACTGGGTTATGAATAAATAACTTCAAAGTTTGTTAAAACTAATTTACGCAACAACATAGGGTAATATTTTTTGTTATGTGACGACATCATTAACTTTATGTATCATCATGTTTTTTTCATTATTATACGAATGTACGGTGCACAATTTTTTGGGATACCCTTGAATTTTTACGCTAGATCCGTCACTGTATTTACTGATGAATGCATTGGATTTTCTAGGATTAGTCTTGTAAAAGTAAAAAAAAAAAAACATATATAAATATGCTTCATCTCAACAATTCAAAATCATACATTTTATACATTTTTTTTTTTAATTTGAAGTGTCACTTTTTTCTTTGATGCATATAAGGTATTGTTTGATATTGAAAAACTTAGAAGACTCGGTAATAAAGATGATATCTAACAAATATCAACGATTCTGATTTATTAGAATACTAAGTTTTAATTCAATGTATTACATGGATGGATTGAATAAATATAAATTTATCTACTTAGTAATAAAAGTATACTATCTCTTTTAAAAATTTGTATATTGCAGTGATTTAATAAAATTATGTATTATACAGGTTGAATAAAATATATTATTAGTTAACACATGTATTCGTCAAATATGTATTTTAAAACATAAACTTTGACAAGACATTTAATCATTTAGAGTAAAATGCACGGATAGTCCCTGTGGTTTTGTAAAATAACACCTATAGTCCCTAACTTTTGGAAATTACACCGGTGCTCCCTGTGGTTTGACAGTTTGTTACTCGGATACTCCCTAGAGTGGATGTCCATTAGTTTTCTCTGTTAACTCCATGTAAAATGACCAACATGCCCTTAGTACCCACCAACCTTCTTATTCCCTTTTTTAAGCCCTTGACTCTCTCTCACAAACACACACACTTGAGTTTCATCTCCTTCATCGTTCATCAGAACACCTTTACCCTCACAATCTCGTCATGGAGATTTTTCTCACACTAATAATCAAGATCCAACATTAGATTTCTCAATTTAAAACCCCTCTTCCAGTGGCTGGTGTGCCCTTCTCAAAACAAACATAAAACAAGATGTTCTTACCTTATCCGCCGGTTGCAGCCGGTATCTCGTCTCCGCGACCATAGATTCGATGAGTAATTATCTCATGCAAGAACTGATTAATGCCGGACTCACGCCGGAGACCAAATCGTCACTGGAAACATACCCAACATTCATCGATCTGCAATTGCAGTGGAGATCCGCCGTCGTTTTCCCGGGGTTTACCTCCGGTTGACTCCATTATTTATGCTTCTCTCCCACACACTTTCTAACCTTGTTTCTCTCCCTAGAACACCCAAGATGATACCATGTGTTTCAGATGTCGAAAGGTATTTTCCAGCAGCGCTGAAGAAGATGTGATGTCGGTGTAGCGATGACGAAGACGGAATGTTGGTGGTGGTATGGTTGTAGTGACGGTGGTGATTTGCAGATTGGGGTTGTGGGGTAATGGTGGCATGGGGTAATTTTTCTTATATTTTAATAAAAGCAAGGGTAGTTTTGTCATTTCACATCCACTTAACGGAGAAAACTAACTGACATCCACTTAAGGGCCTATCCGAGTAACAAACTGTCAAACCACAGGGAGCACCGGTGTAATTTCCAAAAGTTAGGGACTATAGGTGTTATTTTACAAAACCACAGGGACTATCCGTGCATTTTACTCTACTCAATCATTTATAAATTTTGTTAAGTTAATTTTTAAAGGCTGATTCTAAACACACCCCCTTCCTCCTGATTATACCCCCTTGTGAGAGGAAAACTACCGGCCCCACGCGGGCCCCACCTGGAAGTATGTGAGAGAAGAGAGGTGTAAAAAGTAATTATGGGGGGTGTAGAAAGTAGCACCCTTTTAAAAACATCTTTTTAACCATGTATTAGCTTTTTTTATGTGATTGATAAATGTCAATTCAATTAAAGTGTATTTGCACTTTAAAATATCATTTTGAAACAGTTAAGTTAAGTTAAATTAAATTACAATTATAAATATATGAAAATATGAATACATATAAAAAATTAAGGAATATAATTGATTTTTTTAGTACCACCTTTTTTATTTGACATATCGTTACCAATTAAACTATCCAACCACACTAAATATATAAAACAAATTAGAAAAACAATTATTATTATTATTATTATTATTATTATATTCCTTCTTTATAATGTTTAACAAACATACTTTTGAATTTAGTAATATTTGAAAACTTAAATATAAGTATTTAAGTAAAACATAAGTTTATTTTTTTTTTTGAACGGCAAGGTGTCATAATTTTTTGGGTGCGAGACACCCCACACCCCACCCCCCCCCCCCCCCATCCCGCGCATTGGGGAGGCCCGTCTCCCCTCTACGGCCAGACGTGAGTGTCTTAACCGTGCCCCAGCTGACATTAGAGAGTGACCGGCGTCCAAAGGAAAAACCCCACAGGTGCCTCGCCCATCGAATATGGCTTGACGGATTGAGAGCCGCCACAGAGGGGAATAAACCGCCTCAAGTGGGGATCGAACCTGCGCATCATAGGTAAAACCCTAGTGCATCAACCAGTTGGACTGGCATAAGTTTATTAAATTCATAGTTAATTTTATATTAAATTCACTTGTTAATAAATATAAGAACTATCAATAATTAAATAATAGTTATCCAGCGTTAAGTAAGAGCGAGAGCGAGAAACCAAAAAAAAAAAAGTAAATGGCCTAAAATGATAAGGCGTGTCCCCAATATTTTTTTAATGGAAAAATTACAAATTTTGTCCTTTATCTTTATACCACTTTTCAGACGGTGTCATTTTTAACGAATGTTGACAGGCGGTGTCCTTTACTAGGTATTTTGTTGCAAGATTAGTCCTTTACACCCAACCCAGTTAAAAAACCCTGTTAATTATTGGGTGTAAAGGACTAAACTTGTAACAAAATACCTAGGTAAAGGACTAACTAGCAACAAAATACCTAGGTAAATGACTAAACTTGCAACAAAATACCTAGTAAAGGACACCGCATGTCAACAATTAACAGGGTTTTTTAACTAGGTTGGGTGTAAAGTACTAAACTTGCAACAAAATACCTAGTAAAAGACACTGCCTGTTAACATTCGTTAAAAAGGACACCGCCTGAAAAGTGCTATAAAGATAAAAGACAAAACTTGTAATTTTTCCTTGACAAATTCCATAATTCATTACAAATATTAGACAATTGCACTTTCATTTACACTACCATATGTAATACACTACTTTTTACATTACCAATATTAGAAATGCACATGTGCATCTATATGTATGTCAAACCCCGATATTTTCACGTATTACCGGTGGGCCCGGTGGGGAGTATCGTGACGTAGTTTGAATGCACACGGCACAAAAATATCTTTTATAACTTGGGATAATTATTTAGAAATAAACTTGTATACAGTTTTACATGTTTGTCGTCCATTTAGGACCCGGTTAGAAGAGCCGGTTTAACAAGATTAATAGACACACCACTTGGTATAATACCCACAAGAAGATACCCTTCTTGTGGACTACCTTTTTACATACGCAACTGTCAGGTGTATGCCTACACCCCATGCTTAAGTCGTGGCCATTTCAAATGAATGAGCCGAGGATGTTCAGGACACGGTCATTAACCCCCCAAAGGCATTGCATCAAACAAGACAGAATAAAACGGGTTATGCATCTTTTTAATCAATATCGGATTGTACGACTTCATACCCGACCAAGCGGTATTATAATACCGTACCCCAAGCCCGTATAGGGAAAATAAGTTAAAAGTATTTACCTGAGCAAATTTATACAATTTATCCCAGCCGTACACCACCAAGCAAGTACAGGTAGCTTTTACTGGGCTACTAATCTGGAACGAAGGTTTTTAATAACCTATTAGAATCCTAAAGGGTCTTTAATTAAGCTTAGACTTAGACCGGGAAGACACGGTTCAAACGCATGATAAGGCGAAGACCGGTTTAGAATGTTGTTTTGACCCGACAAGCTTGTATGCTTGCTTAATATGGGTAACTTAAACACATTCTGGATTTTGAGATGAAAACGATATGGTTTGACCCGTTTCGGCTAAATTATGCAAACTAGTTACATAAGCCGATCCGAACGCGAAAAGTGCGTAACGGGTAACCATATGAGTCATATACAAGTTTCCTAAGTTAATATGCTTTAAATATGTTGTGATATCAGTAGGATACCTTCCATTATGCCCAAAACGAGTTTAATCTCAAATTAAGCCCCGTAGGGGTATTTTGGTCATTTTAAAGATTATAAAAGAGATTAATTATAACTCTGATGTTCGGGTCTGAAATAATCAGTAAAATTAATTATTTTAATAAGTTATATCAGTAGGTGATAGGTCTTATATGACAAGAATGGTTTTAACCTATACTATATGTTTAAAACGCGTAAAAAGTCGTTTTAATTGATTTCCAGGTTAGAATAGAAATCTGAATTTCCTGATCAGTTTATAAAGTTCAAAATACTCCATTTATCATATAAAATCAGTAGCCAAAGATTTGGTATCAAATTGTTATGAAAAACTTATTTTATAAGCATAAGGGTATAATCGGCAATAACCGAATCAAGGCGATAACACTATGTTATGACCAGTTTAAAATAATTAAAAATCTTCAAAAATCCCAAAATATTATATTACATTAGTGGGTAAAAGGTTTGGTGTCAAAAATTGGGTTTAGATAGGCTTTATGCTAATTACGCCGTTTAATTAATAAAAAGCTTTCTAATTACGCTATTGAGCATAACTCCTAATCTAGACCTCAAACTGATTTGAAAATTTAGGGACATGTTTATAAATCAGTAACAAAGGTTATTGTCCCTTCACATTTCCAAATTTCTCGTTTTAAGAACAAATGGGCATTATGGTCAACATTAAGCGATTAACAGAAACGTGTAAATGAATCGGACAATCAATGAGCCAACCACAGAGGGTTATACTACCATATAACCCGACCCTAATGAAGCTCTAAGGCATTTCTAAATCATGCTAATAAGGGTCAGAACTGAAGGTCAAAGCGATGGTCAATTTATGCGACTTTCGGTCCCGAACCGGTCCTAAACTGAAAGTTGTCGGGTCGGACATGCTTATACATGTTCTTGCATTGATTACTAAGTTATATGAGTGGTAAAACAGGTTACACATCTTCTACATTGTTAATTATGTTTTAAATCGAAAATAATATTTCTGTTGACTTTTTATAACAAACTTTGACCCAACAAATGATCTAGTTAGAGCGGGAATCAGAGAGTGCCCTATTAAGGGTTTATTGCCCACCAATTTACCAACTTATAACTACTTTCAATTTGGCTAAACACCAGACCATTAGTGATTAATCGATAAGTCAAACCTTAATTACGACGGTTTGACTTTAAGCTAATTAACTAAGTAAAACACGATTAAGGAAGGTCAAGGAAGCTTACCAAGGTCCTATGCACGACTAGTGATGCTTAGGGAAGGCTCTTGTGCTCCAGAAATGATCAGAAGTGAAGTTATGAATGAATGATCAAAGTTTGCAACAATGTGGGTCTTATATAGTGAGTTTAATCTCACTAGATCATGTCAAGCAAGTCTACAATTGATCTTTGATGCATCCCAAGTGTCCCTATACTCTAAAAACCAGTTGGGGTTACACATGGTATTGAAAACAAGTGATTTAAGTCGGTTAAACTTGTTATAACAGGCACCTGTCATGTTTTCTGATGTTGGGACTGCCTTACGGACCGTAAGGCTAAGGCCTTGCGGTCCGTATCCGCTTTTCAAAAACATCACCCGGGTCAGCTTCCTTACGGACCGTAAGGGGTATCCTTTGCGGTCCGTAAGCCTTCACCAGAAAACAAAAATTTGTAAACTTTCAAGCTTTGATCATGCAACTTTACAACCTCGAATCTTGGACCTTTATTATCAGTATGGGACCTCTTGAACATGCTTGAACAGTTATGTCAACTTGCCATGCATCAAAAATTCTTTGGATTCTTCTGAAAGGGAACATGCATGAAGGTTTGTCGTACCCATACTCATAGGATCCCGTCCTTGCAACTTGGATCAATTATTACTAGCATTAACCGGATTAGGATGTTTATCAGATGTTTATAACACAGGTTAAGGTTTGGGATTTATACATAGGTCGCTCAGAGGTATTTATTAACATGTCGACGCTTTTAAAACCTACCTTACATCCTTTAACTTGATCCGGAATTTATGACACATTTATCTTATGGGACACGTGTCGTTATTTTATTGGACATGAATTTTCGAGGTGTTACATCCTCACCCCCTTAAAAGAAATCTCGACCTCAAGATTTATTGAAACAAATGAGGGTACTTTTCTTTCATTGTGGACTCTACCTCCCATGTGTACTCGGGACCTCTGCGGGCATCCCATTTAACCTTTACAATAGGCACATGCTTCCTCCGAAGCTTCTTAACCCGTTGATCCTCAATCGACAAAGGTTTTTCCACAAATTTTAAGCTCTCGTCTATATGCACATCCGTATGTGGTATGACTAGTGACTCATCAGCTAGACATTTCTTTAGATTGCAGATGTGGAATACATTGTGAATACCACTGAGCTCTTCAGGAAATTTCAACTTATAAGCCACTGACCCTACACATTCGATAACCTCGAAGGGTCCTATGTATCTGGGGCTTAACTTGCCTTTCTTTCCAAAACGCATTACCCCTTTCCAGGGTGATACCTTAAGTAGTACCTTGTCACCTACTTCGAACTTCAGAGGTTTACGCCTCAAGTCCGCGTAGCTTTTCTGCCTATCCTTGGCAGCTTTGAGACGATCTCGTATCTGCACAATCTTATCTGTCGTCTCCAGGACTATTTCAGGTCCTGTCAGCTGGACATCTCTAACTTCCGCCCAACAAACGGGCGTTCTGCACTTTCTACCATACAAGGCTTCGAAAGGCGCAACCTTAATGCTTGTATGATAGCTATTGTTATAGGAGAACTCGATTAATGGCAGGTCGTTATCCCAACTACCACCTAAGTCAATCACACATGCACGAAGCATGTCTTCCAAAGTTTGGATTGTACGCTCACTCTGCCTGTCCGTCTGAGGATGGTAAGCCGTACTAAAATTTAAGCGCGTGCCCAAAGATTGTTGGAAACTTTTCCAAAAATGTGATGTGTATCTAGTATCTCTGTCAGAGATAATAGACACTGGTACACCATGCAGAGATACAATCTTATCTACGTACAATTGGGCTAACATGTCAGAGCTATAGGTCTCCTTAATGGGTAGGAAATGAGCTGACTTAGTTAGTCTATCTACTATCACCCATATAGTATCATTTCCTTTCTTTGTTTTTGGTAACTTGCTGATGAAATCCATCGTCACCATTTCCCACTTCCAGGTGGGAAGTTCAGGCTGTTGTAGCAAACCTGACGGCTTCTGATGTTCAGCTTTGACTTGCGCACATGTCAAACATTTAGCTACATAGGCAGCTATAGACTTCTTCAAGCCTATCCACCAAAAATTCGCTTTCAGATCCTGGTACATTTTGTCAGCTCCAGGATGAACGGAGTACTTAGAGCTGTGGGCTTCCTGGAGGATAACATCTCGAAGTCCTCCATAAACTGGAACCCATATTCGTCCATTTAACCTTAGAATTCTGTCCTTGCCATAGGATAACTGTTCTTCAGTTACTCCTAGCTTTTCATCAGGATAGTTAGCTTCTAGCACAACTTCCTTCTGCGCAACTAACAACCTTTCATTCAAACCATTCTTTATCTCAATGCTCTCGGCATTGATTCTTATAGGCTTCACTCTTTCCTTGCGACTCAAGGCATCGACGACTACATTCGCCTTGCCGGGATGGTATCTTATCTCACAATCATAATCATTCAAAGTTTCCATCCAACGTCGTTACCTCGTGTTTAAGTCCTTCTGATTGAACAGATGTTGAAGGCTCTTGTGATCAGAATAGATCACACACTTAGTCCCATACAAGTAGTGCCTCCAAAGTTTTAGTGCAAATACTACGACACCCAACTCCAAGTCATGGGTGGTGTAGTTCTTTTCGTGCACCTTTAACTGTCGAGAAGCATAGGCAATAACCTTGCCTTTCTGCATAAGCACACACCCCATACCGGTGTGTGATGCATCACAGTACACCACGATTTCTTCAATCCCTTCAGGCAATGTCAACACTGGTGCATTGCTTAGCTTCTGCTTAAGGATATCAAATGATTCCTGCTGCTTAGGACCCCAGTCAAACTTAATATTTTTACGCGTCAACGAAGTCAGGGGTGCAGCAATCCTTGAGAAGTTTTCAATAAAACGCCTGTAATATCCTGCCAATCCCAAGAAGCTGCGAATCTCTGTGGGCGTTTTTGGCTCTTTCCAATTCATGACAGCTTCATCCTTAGCGGGATCTACCTGGATTCCACGTTCACTAACCACATGTCCAAGAAATTGAATTTCACGAAGCCAAAATTCACACTTAGAGAATTTGGCGTAGAGCTTTTCTCGATGAAGCAGTTTCAGAATGCAATGGAGGTGCTTCTCATGGTCAGCTTGACTCTTCGAGTAAATAAGAATATCATCGATGAAGACGATGACAAATTTATCCATGTAAGGCTTGCAGACGCGGTTCATGAGATCCATGAATGCGGCTGGTGCATTAGTGAGTCCAAAAGGCATCACTAAGAATTCGTAATGACCATAACGAGTCCTAAATGCAGTCTTATGTACATCTTCATCCTTGACTTTCAGTTGATGATATCCTGACCTTAAGTCAATCTTGGAAAAGTAACTTGCTCCTTGAAGCTGATCGAACAAGTCGTCGATCCTGGGTAATGGATACCGATTCTTGATAGTAACTTTGTTAAGTTCTCGATAGCCGATGCATAGACGCATCGAGCCATCCTTTTTCTTCACAAACAGGATTGGCGCTCCCCAAGGAGATGAGCTAGGTCTAATAAATCCTTTGGCTAGCAAATCATCCAGTTGAGTTCTCAACTCTTTCATCTCTGTTGGTGCCAATCTGTAAGGCGCTCTTGCAACAGGTGCTGCTCCCGGAATAATGTCAATCCTGAACTCCACTTGCCTATCTGGGGGTAAACCAGGTAGTTCTTCAGGGAATACTTCTGGATATTCAGAGATAATGGGTATGTCTTCGATCTTAGGCTTTGGTTCATCAATAGTTACTTGCGCCATGTAGATAACACAACCCTTCATCAAACACCTTGATGCCTTGATCATGGACACTTGCTCAGGCATTCCGTACTTAGTATCTCCTTGAATTGTCAGAGGCTCGCCATGAGGAGTTCTGACAACTACTTGCTTCTTTGCACAAACGATCTGGGCTTGGTTGCGAGACAACCAATCCATGCCTATTACTATATCAAAACCAGCTAACTTCAAAGGAAGTAAGGATAACGGAAAAGAGTGGTTCCTAATGGATATGAAACATCCATCTAACACGGTTGAGGCGGTTTCTAAGGTACCATCAGCTAATTCCACCTCATATTTCACACTTAGGGTTTTAACAGGTAAATTCAGCAGCTTACAAAACTTATTATCTACGAATGACTTATCTGCCCCTGAATCAAACAATACCCGCGCATAAACATCATTTATAAGAAAGGTACCTGTTATCACGTTATTATCCTGCACTGCCTCCTTAGCATCCATTCTGAAGACCCTAGCGTTGGTCTTTTTACCTTCTTCTGGTTTCTTGGCATATTTTGGGCAGTTCGACTTAATGTGCCCTTTCTCGTTGCAGTTGTAGCAGGTCGCATCCTTCAACTTTTTGCAATCTAAGGTCTTGTATTCCTTGGATTTGCAGATCCCACATCCAAAAGTCCTTGATTGTGTCTGCGAGTTCAATTCCAATCTACACTTTCCAAAGTGATGTTTCTGACAAACTTTGCATCTGGGTTTCTCACCCGACTGTTGGTTACCTTTGTTGAACCCCGAACTCTTATTGTTCTCATGGTTCCCTTTGTGTTTCTTGTCTGAACGACGTGAGTTATCATCCTCACGCTTTCTCTTACCTTCTTCAGAATTCTTTAGCGATCTCAACCTGACCGCATCTAAGGTAAGAGACAAAGATAGATCAGCTGCTGATCTAAAAGTAGCAGGTCTTGAAGCCTTAACACTGGCTTTGATTTCTGGGGCTAAACCCCCAATGAAGCGAGCAATCCTTTTGGGTTCTGGTGTCACAAGGTAAGAAACCAATCTTGACATTGTGTTGAAGCTGGTAAGATAAGCTTGGCAATCTAGGTTTTTCATAACCAACGATAAGAAATTTGACTCAATTCTTTCAACCTCATGCTGAGGGTAGCAATTCTACTTAATAAGAGCAACAAACTGATCCCATGTCAGATTGTAGAGTGGGATCTTCCCAGCTGCTTGAATTCCACCATGCTAATGCCTCTCCCTTGAACGATTGGGATACATACTTCACTACATCCCTTTCAGCACAACCGCTGATATCGACCGCGGTGTCCATCTCATCTAACCAAGTCATACAGTCAATTGCCCCCTTCTCCCCAGTGAAATCCCGGGGTTTGCAGGAAACAAAGTACTTATAAGTACAGGACTTGGTACGTGGTTTATCATCAAATACTATCCTCTTGGATGGAACACTGTTTTGGTTTGAGGGATGTTGATCATCATCTTTCTTAGAGGGCGGCTTGCTGTGAGCCTCTGAATGAGTCTTAGGCTTGGAATGCTGTGCGGATAGGGTCATACTTCGAGTCCCGCTAGACTCATTATACTGCCGCTCTATAGCTTTTGTAACAGCATTGTCTATCATTGCTTGCAGTTCTGCACCTGCTATGTTAATTCGGGTATTATCATGATCCTCCCTTGGGTGACTGTTGATCTCATCCGAGTCAGCCATGTAGTTTGAACTGTTACATAAGATATTGACAATAATTTATTTGGGAGTATATTATGGAATTGTCTTTTATGGCAATTCATCAACCATTGTAAACACAGACCATATTTGGTTAATTTGTTAATCATATTTATTTAGGATTTTTATTATAACTTATCCTAATTATGAAGCAACAATAGCAACATAAGTGGCACAAAAGGCCTAGTCACAGGGACATTCTAAATCATAAGCCATGATTTCAGAGAATCAAGACATTAAGGTTTGAACATAGTTCCTTACCTTTTCCTGACAGGGAGTCGTAGACTACAACTGTCTTTTGCCTTATATGACAATGAATACGGCCCGTAGGCACTACATCACTAATGGATGTTTAATATGTGATCATCTTAATTGATGACTTAAACCCATGATTTATAGATCATCAGGTTAGGATAGGAATCTTTTGAAGAATCCTATTATAAGAATGACGTGTGTGATTTTAACGAATCACGTGTGCCAGGAGCGTTAACATGTTTTCATATGTTAACAGGGATTTGAATCTTTTTAAACAGGTCTTACCATCTTGGCCAAGTCTTATAATGCCCTGCAGGCTAGGTTATACCTTTAAGATTCTTATTTAATATTTAAATAGGCAGATTATTTCAAGAGGAACGATTTTTTTTAAATTTATTTATTTCACGTATAATATATTTATGCATAAAATGAAAAAATGAAATTTTTAAATTTAACATTCCATTAAACATTAAAAGGAGTACACATTGCCCTAAACGAGACTTTTAACAGAAATAACTTGCCCACGCAGGGGCTAAACCAATAATACAAGTCCTCGCAGGGACTGATTTCTAAGATAGGTGTCCACGCAGGGACTAAAAAGACAAGTCCACTCAGGGACTAAAGAAAGACAAGTCCACGCAGGGACTAAGTACCTAGATAAATGTCCACGCAGGGACTTGATTGAAATAAGGAAATAAAACAATACATATAGGGATTTAATGATCCTCCTTCTTCTTTCCTTTTAACAAGCTTGCTAGGCCCTTGAGAAACCAACGGTTGTTCCTACGCTCTTCTTGAAATTCTCGTTCCACCCTGTTTAGCCTATGGAGGATTTCCTCCTGTTCCGGTGGGGAAAACCGTAGTGGCTGTGGCTGGTGCTGAACCGGAGGTCGAGCAGGTGTTTGATACCCATGAGCTGGATATCCCACTCCCCAGGGAGCTCCATATGGTCCTTCAGGATGAAGGGCGTTGTAGTTTGCTGCTACGAGGTATGGGTCGGCTTCAGCATAGTTGTAGTGAGTGTGGGCCGGCTGCTCAAATGGATCATACGCCGTTGAACCGGCGTATGTAGGAATCGGGTTACCAATTCCCAATGGTGGCGTGGTGGTGCAACTGGTGCAGAATTCACCTCTGAAACTGGGTTTGAAGGCCCACCCATTTGGGGGTCTTCATGCAGTGGCAAATAGTGACTACCACTTGAGTGTTGGGGGGTGCTAAAGTGAAAACCCCTTTCTCGCACGGACATTCGTGTGCCTGTTCTTCTACGCCTCGGTGGTTCTGGAGGTGCTAGTTGTACTGGCGGCGGTGGTGGCGGTGGCGTGACTGCCACGAAACGCGAATCCTCGGAGGGATCCTGCTGCTGCTGGTGGTGGGGCGATGAATGGCGAGAGGGTGTAAAGTACCATTCATACTGGTTAAATCTCGCCTGGTAGCTGTCTGGGCCATGGTAAGGTGATCCATGGAAGGATGACCCATCCGAAATCTCGATGGGGTGAGTAGGTGTCCCAGAAGGTGGTTCGACAGGATCCATGTCCTCATCTATATCCATTCCCTGGGCTTCGGGGAAATGGTCTTCAGGTCCTAGTGGGTTAAAACCCACTGGTTCTTCGATATAGTTTGCCGGGTTGAACCGGCCCTGGAAGACAGGAGTGGGGTCGCCAAAGGAATGGTGCGAAAGGGATCGCTGCAACGGCAAGAAGGAGTGGCATGAGTCTTCAGGCTCGTTCTCTGATTGCGGCCCAAAGGAATGGCGGTAAGGAGGCGTTGAGCTAAACGAAGTAGATCGCCTAGCGGGCTCTGAATGGATCCTCCAGTCTCCTTGAGGACCAGCACTCATGGTAGCAGAAGGAGTTCGCCGGTGTAAAGGCCCGGCCTCGTGATCGTTGGGGGCGTGGATTGGCCCCTTGCCTCGTCCTCCTCTTCGGAACCTCGGTGGCATAATTCCTGTCAAACGATATGAAAGAAACAACAAAGAAATATAAAGTACAAGGTTAGGATAAAAAAAAAAAAAACAATTTGGATTAGTCCTAAGTTCTTTGTCTAGACTCGAAAATGTGCAACTGTGTAACTGAGATTAAACACATAGGCTAGTGTTTAATTCACTCAGTGTTGGCTCTGATACCAACCTGTCACACCCTGATATTTCCACGTATTACCGGTGGGCCTGGTGGGGAGTATCGTGACGTAGTTGATATCATCATAGTCAAACAACACAAATTATAAATGCACAGCGAAAGCAAAAGGTATGAATCACATTTCAAACCGAATAAATAGTAATATCAAAGTATTACAACGGACTGTAAAAGATTCACGGGCGGATCAAAATATAAATAAGATCATTGTTCAACAGACTTTAACTTCTAGAGCTTGCAAGACTTGATTATTGATGCCTTGAGTAGCCAGCCTATTTCGTATAGTACCTGCACTTAACCTTTTTGGAAAAATACGTCAGTTTACACAGGTAAATACAATTAACTGACTCATTTTGAAAAGAGTTTAAGAAAACTAGTTTGAATGCACACGGCACAAAAATATCTTTTATAACTTGGGATAATTATTTAGAAATAAACTTGTATACAATTTTACATGTTTGTCGTCCATTTAGGACCCGGTTAGAAGAGCCGGTTTAACAAGATTAATAGACACACCACTTGGTATAATACCCACAAGAAGATACCCTTCTTGTGGACTACCTTTTTACATACCCAACTGTCAGGTGTATGCCTACACCCCATGCTTAAGTCGTGGCCATTTCAAATGAATGAGCCGAGGATATCCAGTACACGGTCATTAACCCCCCAAAGGCATTGCATCAAACAAGACAGAATAAAACGGGTTATGCATCTTTTTAATCAATATCTGATTGTACGACTTCATACCCGACCAAGCGGTATTATAATACCGTACCCCAAGCCCGTATAGGGAAAATAAGTTAAAAGTATTTACCTGAGCAAATTTATACAATTTATCCCAGCCGTACACCACCAAGCAAGTACAGGTAGCTTTTACTGGGCTCCTAATCTGGAACGAAGGTTTTTAATAACCTATTAGAATCCTAACGTGTAACACCTCGAAAATTTCATGTCCAATATTATGTCGACACGTGTCATGTAAGGCAGAAGTGATAGAAACCCGGATCAAGTTAAAGATGTATGGTAGGATTTAAAAGCGTCGACATGTTAATTATATACCTCTAAGAGACCTTGTTATAAATCCCAAGACCCAAATTTAATTATAAACATCTGATATACATTCAAATCTGGTAAATACTAGTAATAATTGATCCATATCGCAAGGATGGAATCCTATGAGAATGTGTTCGAAAAACCTTCATTCATGTTCCCTTTCAAAAGAATCCAAGACATTTTTGAAGCATGGCAAGTTGACACAACTGTTCAAGCATGTTCAAGAGGTCCCATACTGATAATAAAGGTCCAGATTCGAAGTTGTAAAGTTGCATGATCAAAGCTTGAAAAGTTACAAATTTTTGTTTTCTGGTGAAGGCTTACGGACCGCAAAGGATACCCCTTACAGTCCCTAAGGTAGCAGACCGGGTGATTTTTTTTGAAAAGCAGATACAGACCGCAAGGCTTTAGCCTTACGGTCCGTAAGACAGTCCCAGAAGCAGAAAAATGCACAGGTGTCTGTTTAGCCTTGTTAACCGACTTATATTGCAAATTTTCAACACCATGTGCAACCCCAACTGGTTTTTAGAGTATAGGGACACTTGGGATGCATAAAAAATCAATTGTAGACTTGCTTGGCATGATCTAGTGAGATTAAACTCACTATATATGACCCACATTGTTGCAAACTTTGATCATTCATTCATAACTTCACTTCTGATCATTTCTGGAGCACAAGAGCCTTCCCTAAGCATCACTAGTCATGCATAGGACCTTGGTAAGCTTCCTTGACCTTCCTTAATCGTGTTTTACTTAGTTAATTAGCTTAAAGTCAAACCGTCGTAATTAAGGTTTGACTTATCGATTAAACACTAATGGTCTGATGATTAGCCAAATTGAAAGTAGTTATAAGTTGGTAATTAGGTGGGCAATAAACCCTAAAAAGGGCACCCTCTGATTCCCGCTCTAACTAGGTCAAATGTCGGGTCAAACTTAATCCGAAAAAGTCAACAGAACCGTAATTTTCAAATTAACGCGCAATTAGTAATGTAGAAGACGTGTAACCTGTTTTACCACTCATATAACTTGGTAATCAATGCAAGAACATGTCTAAGCATGTCTGACCCGACAATTTTCAGTTTAGGACCGGTTCGGAACCGAAAGTCGCATAGATTGACCACTGCTTTGACTTTCAGTTCTGACCCATGTTAGTGTGATTTAAAAATGCCTTAGAACTTCATTTGGACCGGGTTATATGATAGTATAACCCTCTGTGATTGGTTCGTTGTTTGTCCGATTCGTTTACACATTTCCGTTAATTGCTTAATGTTGACCATAATGCCCTTTTGACCATAAAACGAGAATTTTGGAAATGTGAAATGAAAATAATCTTTTTTACTGATTTATAAACATGTCCCTAAATTTTCACATCAGTTTAATGTCTAGATTAGGAGTTATGCTCAATGGCGTAATTAGAACGCTTTTTATTAATTAAACGGCGTCATTAGCGTAAAGCCTATCTAAACCCATTTTTGACACCAAACCTTTTACCCACTGATGTAATATAATATTTTGGGATTTTTGAAGATTTTTAATTATTTTTAAACTAATCATAACATAGGGTTATTGCCTTGATTCGGTTATTACCGATTATACCCTTTTCGTTTATAAAATGAGGTTTGCATAACATTTTGATACCAAGTCTTTGGCTACTGATTTTATATGTTAAATGAAGTATTTTAAACTTTATAAACTGATCAGAAAACTCAGATTTCCTGTTATAACCCGGAAATCACTTAAAACGACTTTTTACGCGTTTAAAACGCATAGTGTGGGTTTAAAACCATTTTGTCATATAAGAGTTATCACCAACTGATATAACCTATTAAATTAAGTTGTTTTACTGATTATCTCAGAACCGAATCTCAGAATAATAATTAATCTCTTTTATAATATTTTAAATGACCAAAATACCCCTACGGGGCTTAAATTGAGATTAAACTCGTTTTGGGCATAATGGAAGGTATCCTACTGATATCACAACATATTTAAAGCATATTAACTTGGGAAACCTGTTCGTGACTTATTCGGTTACCCGTTATGCGTTATTCGCGTTCGGTTCGGTTTATGTAACTAGTTTGCATAAATTAGCCGAAACGGGTCGAACCTTATCATTTTTATCTCAAAATCCAGAATGTGTTTAGTTTACCCATATTATACAAGTCTACAAACTTTTCGGGACTAAATCACATTCTATTCCGGTCTTCGCTTAATCATGCGTTCGAACCGTATCTTCCTTTAAAACTAACCGGTCTAAGTTTAGGCTTAATTAAAGACCCGTTAGGATTCTAATAGGTTATTATAAACCTTCGTTCCAGAATAGGAGACCCGGTAAAAGCTACGTACACTTTCTTATTGTGATTATTACTTGCAAAGGTAAATACTTTTAACTTATTTTCTCTATACGGGCTTGGGGTATGGTATATAAAATACCCCTTGGTCGGGCATTGAATCTTTAATCAAATGGAGGTTAATTCATTGAAATGACCCGTTTAAATTGTTTTGTTGCTTAAAGCCTTTGGGGGGTTAATGACCATGTCCCGGATATCCTTGGCATCATTTTACGAAATGGCCACGACCTAAGCACGGGGTGTAGGCGTACACCCGTCAGTGCCTAAATAAATAATGTGGTGTGTCTATTGATCTTTAACCCGACACGAACCGAGCTACTGAACGCATAAGAAACATGTAATTCTTTTACAAGATTATATTCAAATAATTATTCCAAGTTATAAAATGTTTGTGCCTCGTGCATTTAAATCAACTTTCTAAACCTTTTCAAAATGAGTCAGTTGATTATATTTACCAGTGTAAACTGACGTATTTTCCCAAAAAGATTAAGTGCAGGTACTACTCGAAATAGGCTGGCTTTCTCCTTAGCATCAATAAGAGTCTCGCGAGCTTGGATGCATTTCTGTCTGTTGAACAATGTTTCTTTTTATTTGATCCACCTGTGGATTATTTTCAACTATTTTGTGATACTTAATATTACAATTTTATTCGGTTGAAATGAATCTATCTTTTGCTTCCGCTGTGCATTTAAATATTGTGTTGTTTGACTATGATGATATCAACTACGTCACGATACTCCCCCACCGGGCCCACCGGTAATACGTGGAAATATCTGGGTGTGACAGGTTGGTATAAGAGCCAACACTGAGTGAATTAAACACTAGCCTTTGTGTTTAATCTCAGTTACACAATTGCACATTCCTAAATTTTCGAGTCTAGACAAAGAACTTAGGACTAATCCAAATTGTTTTAACTTTAACTTTGTCCTTTATATTTCTTTGTTGTATCTTTCAATTGTTTGACAGGAAATATGCCACCGAGGTTCCGAAGAGGAGGACGAGGTAAGGGGCCAATCAACGCCCTCAAAGATCACGAAGCAGGGCCTTCACATCGGCGAACTCCTTCTGCTACCATGAGTGTCGATCCTCAAGGAAACCGGAGGACCTATTTGGAGCCCGCTAGGCGATCTGCCTCGTATAGCTCAACGCCTCCCTATCGTCACTCCTTTGGGCCGCAATCAGAGAACGGGCCCGAAGACTCACGCCACTCCTCCTTGCCGTTACAGCGATCCCTTTCGCACCATTCCTTTGGCGACCCCACTCCTGTCTTCCAGGGCCGGTTCAACCCGGAAAACTATATTGAAGAACCAGTGGGTTTTAACCCACTAGGACCTGAAGACCATTTCTAAAGAGACCATGCAATGGATATAGACGAAGACACAGATCCTGTTGAACCACCTTCTGGGACACCTACTCACCCCATCGAGATCAGAGATGGGTCATCCTTCCATGGATTACCCTACCGTGGTCCTGACAGCTACCAAGCAAGGTTCAACCGGTATGAATGGTATTTTACACCCTCTCACCATTCATCGCCTCACCAGCAGCAGCAGCAGCAGGATCCCTCCGAGGATTCGTGTTTCGTGGCAGTTACGCCACCGCCACCACCGCCGCCAGTTCATCAAGCACCTCCAGAACCACCAAGGCGTAGAAGAACAGACGCACGAATATCCGCGCGAGAAGGGGGTTTTCACTTTAGCACCCCCCATCACTCAAGTGGCAGTCACTATCCGCCACTGCATGAAGACCCACAAATGGGTGGGCCTTCAAACCCAGTTTCAGAGGTGAATTCTGCAAGAGTTGCACCACCACCGCCACCATTGGGATTTGGTAATCCAATACCTACATACGCCGGTTCCACGGCGTATAATCCATTTGAGCAGCCGGCTCACACTAACTATAACTATGCTGAAGCCGACCCATACCTCGTAGCGGCAAACTACAACGCCCTTCATCCTGAAGGACCATATGGAACTCCATGGGGAGTGGGATACCCAACTCATGGGTATCAAATACCTGCTCGATCTTCGATTCAGCACCAGCCGCAGCCACCACGGTTTTCCCCACCGGAACAGGAGGAAATCCTCCACAGGCTAAACAGGGTGGAACGAGAGTTTCAGGAAGAGTGTAGGAACAACCGGGGATTTCTCAAGGGCCTGGCAAACTTGTTAAAAGGAAAGAAGAAGAGGGATCATTGAATCCCTATATGTATTGTTGTATTTCCTTATTTCAATCAAGTCCCTGCGTGGACATTTATCTATATACTTAGTCCCTGCGTGGACTTGTCTTTCTTTAGTCCCTGCGTGGACTTGTTTTTTTAGTCCCTGCGTGGACACCTATCTTAGTAATCAGTCCCTGTGAGGACTTGTATTATCAGTTTAGCCCCTGCGTGGGCAAGTTATTTCTGTTAAAAGTCCTGTTTAGGGCAATATGTACTTCTTTTAATGTTTAATGGAATGTTAAGTTTAAAAAAAATTTCATTCTGTCATTATGCATAATTATATTACACATGAAATAAATAAATTAAAAATCGTTCCTCTTAAAAAAATAATCTGCCTATTTAAATGTTAAATAAGAATCTTAAAGGTATAACCTAGCCTGTATGTCATTATAAGACTTGGCCAAGATGGTAAGACCTGTTTAAAAAGATTCAAATCCCTGTTAACATTTGAAAACATGTTAACACTCCTGGCAGACGTGATTCGTTAAAATCACACACGTCATTCTTATAATAGGATTCTTCAAAAGATTCCTATCCTAACCTGATGATCTATAAATCATGGGTTAAGTCATCAATTAAGATGATCATATATTAAACATCCATAGGTAATGTAGTGCCTACGGGCCATACCCATTGTCATATAAGACAAAAGACAGTAGTAGTCTACGACTCCCTGTCAGAAAAAGGTAAAGAACTACGTTCAAACCTTAATGCCTTGATTCTCTGAAATCATGGCTTATGATTTAAAAATGTCCCTGTGACTAGGCCTTTTGTGCCACTAATAATACTGTTATTGTTTTATAATTAGGATACATTATAATAAAAAAAATCCTAAATAAATATGATTAACAAATTAACCAAATATGGTCTATGTTTCCCATGGTTAATGAATTGCCGTAAAAGACAATTCCATAATAAACTCCCAAATAAATTATTGTCAATATCTTATGTAACAGTTCAAACTACATGGCTGGCTCGGATGAGATCAACAGTCACCCAAGGGAGAATCATGATAATACCCGAATTAACGTAGCGGGTGCAGAACTGCAGGCAATGATAGACAATGCCATTACTCGAGCTTTGGATAGACAGTTCCATGAATCCAGTGGTACCCATGAAAGGACCCAATCTGTACCACACTCTAAACCACCCTCTAAAACTCACACTGCTCACAACAGTAATTCCCATCACTCATCAAACCAAAGGAGTGTTCCATCTCAAAGGATCGTACCGAATCAGGAACCCCGTGATAAGGGTTGCTCCTATAAGTATTTTGTTTCATGCAAACCCAGGGATTTCACTGGGGAAAAAAGAGCTATAGACTGCATGACATGGTTGGATGAAATGGACACTATGGTAGATATCAGTGGTTGCGCTAATAAAGATGTGGTGAATTTCGTGTCTCAGTCATTCAAGGGTGAGGCATTAGCTTGGTGGAGGTCTTTGATCCAAGCTACAGGGAAAATCCTATTGTACAATATAACTTGGGAACAATTTGTGTCATTGATCAGGGAGAACTACTGCCCTCAGCATGAGGTTGAGAAGATTGAAGCTGATTTCTTGTCTCTGGTTATGAAAAACCTGGATTGTCAAGCCTACCTTACAAGCTTCAACACCATGTCAAGGTTGGTTCCTTATCTTGTGACACCGGAACCCAAGAGGATAGCTCGATTCATCGGGGGTTTAGCCCCAGAAGTTAAGGCCAGTGTGAAAGCCTCTAGACCAGCTACCTTCCGGTCTGCAGCTGATATAGCATTATCTCTTACTATGGACGCGGTCAGGCAGAGATCACTGAGAAACACTGATGCTGAGAAAAGGAAGCATGAGGATGATAACTCACGGCGATCGAATAAGAGACATAGGGGAAACAATGACCACAAGAAGGGTTCTGGATCTAAGAAAGATGGTCAGTAGTCGGGTGATAAACCCAAATGTAAGATCTGCAAGAAACAACACTTCGGGAAGTGCAGATATGAGTCGAAATCCCAATCACAGCCAAGGGCATGTGGGATTTGCAAGTCTTCTGAGCACAAGACCTTAGACTGTAAGAAAATTAAGGATGCTATGTGCTATAGCTGCAACGAAAAAGGGCATATCAAGTCCAACTGCCTAAAACTTGCAAAGAAGACTGAGGATGGGAAAAAGACCAATGCAAGGTTCTTCCGAATGGATGCAAAGGAAGCTATTCAGGACGACAATGTGATCACAGGTACCTTCCTCATAAATGATGTTTATGCAAGAGTGCTATTCGATTCAGGAGCTGATAAATCATTTGTAGATAATAAGTTTTGTAAGTTACTGAATTTACCTGTTAAAACCCTAAGTGTGAAATATGAGGTGGAATTAGCCGACGGAACAATAGAAACAACATCAACCGTGTTAGATGGATGTGTTATATCCATTAGGAACCACTCTTTTCCATTGTCTTTACTTACTTTGAAATTAGCCGGTTTTGATATAGTAATAGGCATGGATTGGTTGTCTCGCAACCAAGCCCAGATTGTTTGTGCTAGGAAGCAAGTGGTTGTCAGAGCTCCTCATGGCGATCCTTTGACAATCCAAGGAGATACTAAGTACAGAATGCCTGAGCAAGTGTCCATGCTTAAGGCATCAAGGTGTTTGACGAAGGGTTGTGTTATCCACATGGCACAAGTAACCCTTGATGAACCAAAGCCTAAGATCGAAGACATACCTATTATCTCTAAATATCCAGAGGTATTCCCTGAAGAACTACCTGGTTTACCCCCAGATAGGCAAGTGGAGTTCAGGATTGACATTATTCCCGGAGCAGCACCTGTTGCAAGAGCGCCTTATAGATTGGCACCAACGGAGATGAAAGAGTTGAGAACTCAACTGGATGATTTGCTAAGCAAAGGATTTATTAGACCTAGCTCATCTCATTGGGGAGCACCAATTCTGTTTGTGAAGAAAAAGGATGGGTCGATGCGTCTGTGCATCGATTATCGAGAACTTAACAAAGTTACTATCAAAAATCGGTATCCATTGCCCAGGATCGACGACTTGTTCGATCAGCTTCAAGGAGCGAGTTACTTTTCCAAGATCGACTTAAGGTCAGGATATCATCAACTGAAGGTCAAGGATGAAGATGTACATAAGACTGCATTTAGGACTCGTTATGGTCATTACGAGTTCTTAGGGATTCCTTTTGGACTCACGAATGCACCAGCCGCATTCATGGATCTCATGAACCGTGTCTGCAAGCCCTACATGGATAGATTTGTCATCATCTTCATCGATGATATTCTTATTTACTCGAAGAATCAAGCTGACCATGAGAAGCACCTCCGTTTCATTCTGAAACTGCTTCATCGAGAAAAGCTCTACGCCAAATTCTCTAAGTGTGACTTTTGGTTTCGTGAAGTCCAATTTCTTGGACATGTAGTTAGTGAACGCGGAATCCAGGTTGATCCCGCTAAAGTTGAAGCTGTCATGAATTGGCAAGAGCCGAAGACGCCCACAGAAATTCGCAGTTTCTTAGGATTGGCAGGATATTACAGACGTTTTATTGAAAACTTCTCAAGGATTGTTGCGCCCCTGACTTCGTTGACGCGTAAGAATATTAAGTTTGACTGGGGTCCTAAGCAGCAGGAATCCTTTGATATCCTTAAGCAGAAACTAAGCAATGCACCAGTGTTGACATTGCCTGAAGGGATTGAAGAATTCGTAGTGTACTGTGATGCATCACACACCGGTATGGGGTGTGTGCTTATGCAGAAAGGCAAGGTTATTGCCTATGCTTCTCGACAGTTAAAGGTGCACGAAAAGAACTACACTACCCATGACTTGGAGTTGGGTGCCGTGGTATTTGCACTAAAACTGTGGAGGCATTATTTGTATGGAACTAAGTGTGTGATCTATTCCGATCACAAGAGCCTCCAGCACCTGTTTAACCAAAAGGATTTGAACATGAGGCAACGACGTTGGATGGAAACTTTGAAAGATTATGATTGTGAGATAAGATACCATCCTGGTAAGGCGAATGTAGTCGCCGATGCCTTAAGTCGGAAGGAAAGAGTGAAGCCTATAAGAATCAATGCCAAGAGCATTGAGATAAAGAATGGTTTGAATGAAAAGTTGTTAGCTGCGCAGAAGGAAGCTGTGCTAGAAGCTAACTATCCTGATGAAAAGCTAGGAGTAACTGAAGAACAGTTATCCTATGGCAAGGACGGAATTCTGAGACTAAATGGACGAATATGGGTTCCAGTTTATGGAGGACTTCGGGAAGTTATCCTCCAGGAAGCCCACAGTTCTAAATACTCCGTTCATCCTGGAGCTGACAAGATGTACCAGGATCTGAAAGCAAATTTTTGGTGGATAGGCTTGAAGAAGTTTATAGCTAGCTATGTAGCTAAATGTTTGACGTGTGCGTAAGTCAAAGCTGAACACCAGAAGCCGTTAGGGTTGCTACAGCAGCCTGAACTTCCCACATGGAAGTGGGAAATGGTAACAATGGATTTCATCACCAAGTTGCCAAAGACAAAGAAAGGAAATGATACTATATGGGTGATAGTAGATAGACTGACTAAGTCAGCACATTTCCTACCCATTAAGGAGACCTATAGCTCCGACATGTTAGCCCAATTATACGTAGATAAGATTGTATCTCTGCATGGCGTACCAGTGTCTATTATCTCTGACAGAGATACTAGATACACATCACATTTTTGGAAAAGTTTCCAACAATCTTTGGGCACGCGCTTAAATTTTAGTACGGCTTATCATCCTCAGACGGACGGGCAGAGTAAGCGTACAATCCAAACTTTGGAAGACATGCTTCGTGCATGTGTGATCGACTTAGGTGGTAGTTGGGATAACCACCTACCATTAATCAAGTTCTCCTATAACAATAGCTATCACACAAGCATTAAGGCTGCGCCTTTCGAGGCCTTGTACGGTAGAAAGTACAGAACGCCCGTTTGTTGGGCAGAAGTTGGAGATGTCCAACTGACAGGACCTGAAATAGTCCTGGAGACGACGGATAAGATTTTCCAAATACGCGATCGTCTCAAAGCTGCCAGGGATAGGCAGAAAAGCTACGCGGATATAAGGCGTAAACCTCTAAAGTTTGAGGTTGGTGATAAAGTTCTACTTAAAGTATCACCCTGGAAAGGGGTAATGCGATTTGGTAAGAAAGGCAAGTTAAGCCCGAGGTACATAGGACCATTCGAGATCATCGAATGTGTCGAGTCTGTTGCTTATAAGTTAAACTTACCTGAAGAGCTCAGTGGTATTCACAATGTATTCCACGTCTGCAATCTAAAGAAATGTCTAGTTGATGAGTCACTAGTCATACCACATACGGATGTGCATATAGACGAGAGCTTGAAATTCGTGGAAAAACCTTTGTCGATTGAGGATCGACGGGTTAAGAAGCTTCGGAGGAAGCATGTGCCTATTGTAAAGGTTAAATGGGATGCCCGAAGAGGTCCCGAGTACACGTGGGAGGTAGAGTCCACAATGAAATAAAAGTACCCTCATTTGTTTCAGTAAATCTCGAGGTCGAGATTTCTTTTAAGGGGGTGAGGATGTAACACCTTGAAAATTTCATGTCCAGTATTATGTCGACACGTGTCATGTAAGGCAGAAGTGTTATAAACCCGGATCAAGTTAAAGATGTATGGTAGGATTTAAAAGCGTCGACATGTTAATTATATACCTCTGAGAGACCTTGTTATAAATCCCAAGACCCAAATCTAATTATAAACATCTGATATACATTCAAATCCGGTAAATACTAGTAATAATTGATCCATATCGCAAGGATGGAATCCTATGAGAATGTGTTCGAAAAACCTTCATTCATGTTCCCTTTCAAAAGAATCCAAGACATTTTTGAAGCATGGCAAGTTGACACAACTGTTCAAGCATGTTCAAGAGGTCCCATACTGATAATAAAGGTCCAGATTCGAAGTTGTAAAGTTGCATGATCAAAGCTTGAAAAGTTACAAATTTTTGTTTTCAGGTGAAGGCTTACGGACCGCAAAGGATACCCCTTACGGTCCGTAAGGTAGCAGACCGGGTGATTTTTTTTTGAAAAGCGGATACGGGCCGCAAGGCTTTAGCCTTACAGTCCGTAAGACAGTCCCAGAAGCAGAAAAATGCACAGGTGTCTGTTTAGCCTTGTTAACCGACTTATATTGCAAATTTTCAATACCATGTGCAACCCCAACTGGTTTTTAGAGTATAGGGACACTTGGGATGCATCAAAGATCAATTGTAGACTTGCTTGGCATGATCTAGTGAGATTAAACTCACTATATAAGACCCACATTGTTGCAAACTTTGATCATTCATTCATAACTTCACTTCTGATCATTTCTGGAGCACAAGAGCCTTCCCTAAGCATCACTAGTCGTGCATAGGACCTTGGTAAGCTTCCTTGACCTTCCTTAATCGTGTTTTACTTAGTTAATTAGCTTAAAGTCAAACCGTCGTAATTAAGGTTTGACTTATCGATTAAACACTAATGGTCTGATGATTAGCCAAATTGAAAGTAGTTATAAGTTGGTAATTAGGTGGGCAATAAACCCTAAAAAGGGAACCCTCTGATTCCCGCTCTAACTAGGTCAAATGTCGGGTCAAAATTAATCCGAAAAAGTCAACAGAACCTTAATTTTCAAATTAATGCGCAATTAGTAATGTAGAAGACGTGTAACATGTTTTACCACTCATATAACTTGGTAATCAATGCAAGAACATGTCTAAGCATGTCTGACCCGACAATTTTCAGTTTAGGACCGGTTCGGAACCGAAAGTATCATAGATTGACCACTGCTTTGACTTTCAGTTCTGACCCATATTAGTGTGATTTAAAAATGCCTTAGAACTTCATTAGGACCGGGTTATATGATAGTATAACCCACAGTGATTGGTTCGTTGTTTGTCTGATTCGTTTACACGTTTCCGTTAATTGCTTAATGTTGACCATAATGCCCTTTTGACCATAAAACGAGAATTTTGGAAATGTGAAAGGACAATAATCTTTGTTACTGATTTATAAACATGTCCCTAAATTTTCACATCATTATAAGGTCTAGATTAGGAGTTATGCTCAATGGCGTAATTAGAACGCTTTTTATTAATTAAACGGCGTCATTAGCGTAAAGCCTATCTAAATCCATTTTTTGACACCAAACCTTTTACCCACTGATGTAATATAATATTTTGGGATTTTTGAAGATTTTTAATTATTTTTAAACTAATCATAACATAGGGTTAATGCCTTGATTCGGTTATTACCGATTATACCCTTTTCGTTTATAAAATGAGTTTTGCATAACATTTTGATACCAAGTCTTTGGCTACTGATTTTATATGTTAAATGAAGTATTTTGAACTTTATAAACTGATCAGAAAACTCAGATTTCCTGTTATAACCCGGAAATCACTTAAAACGACTTTTTACGCGTTTAAAACGCATAGTGTGGGTTTAAAACCATTTTGTCATATAAGACTTATCACCAACTGATATAACCTATTAAATTAAGTTTTTTTACTGATTATCTCAGAACCGAATCTCAGAATAATAATTAATCTCTTTTATAATATTTTAAATGACCAAAATACCCTTACGGGGCTTAAATTGAGATTAAACTCGTTTTGGGCATAATGGAAGGTATCCTACTGATATCACAACATATTTAAAGTATATTAACTTGGGAAACCTGTTCGTGACTTATTCGGTTACCCGTTATGCGTTATTCGCGTTCGGTTCGGTTTATGTAACTAGTTTGCATAAATTAGCCGAAACGGGTCGAACCTTATCATTTTTATCTCAAAATCCAGAATGTGTTTAGTTTACCCATATTATACAAGTCTTCAAAATTTTCGGTACTAAATCACATTTTATTCCGGTCTTCGCTTAATCATGCGTTCGAACCGTATCTTCCTTTAAAACTAACCGGTATAAGTTTAGGCTTAATTAAAGACCCGTTGGGATTCTAATAGGTTATTATAAACCTTCGTTCCAGAATAGGAGATCCGGTAAAAGCTACGTACACTTGCTTGTTGTGATTATTACTTGCAAAGGTAAATACTTTTAACTTATTTTCCCTATACGGGCTTGGGGTATGGTATATAAAATACCGTTTGGTCGGGCATTGAATCTTTAATCAAATGGAGGTTAATTCATTGAAATGACCCGTTTAAATTGTTTTGTTGCTTAAAGCCTTTGGGGGGGTTAATGACCATGTCCCGGATATCCTTGCCATCATTTTACGAAATGGCCACGACCTAAGCACGGGGTGTAGGCGTACACCTGTCAGTGCCTAAATAAATAATGTGGTGTGTCTATTGATCTTTAACCCGGCACGAACCGGGCTACTGAACGCATAAGAAACATGTAATTCTTTTACAATATTATATTCAAATAATTATCCCAAGTTATAAAATGTTTGTGCCTCGTGCATTTAAATCAACTTTCTAAACCTTTTCAAAATGAGTCAGTTGATTGTATTTACCAGTGTAAACTGACGTATTTTCCCAAAAAGATTAAGTGCAGGTACTACTCGAAATAGGCTGGCTTTCTCCTTCGCATCAATAAGAGTCTCGCGAGCTTGGATGCATTTCAGTCTATTGAACAATGTTTCTTTTTATTTGATCCACGTGTGGATTATTTTCAACTATTTTGTGATACTTAATATTACAATTTTATTCGGTTGAAATGAATCTATCTTTTGCTTCCGCTGTGCATTTAAATATTGTGTTGTTTGACTATGATGATATCAACTACGTCACGATACTCCCCCACCGGTAATACGTGGAAATATCGGGGTGTGACATAACGGGTCTTTAATTAAGCTTAGACTTAGACCGATTAGTTTTCAAAAAGGAAGACACGGTTCAAACGCATGATAAGGCGAAGACCGGTTTAGAATGTTGTTTTGACCCGACAAGCTTGTATGCTTGCTTAATATGGGTAAATTAAACACATTCTGGATTTTGAGATGAAAACGATATGGTTTGACCCGTTTCGGCTAAATTATGCAAACTAGTTACATAAGCCGATCCGAACGCGAAGAGTGCGTAACGGGTAACCATATGAGTCATATACAAGTTTCCTAAGTTAATATGCTTTAAATATGTTGTGATATCAGTAGGATACCTTCCATTATGCCCAAAACGAGTTTAATCTCAAATTAAGCCCCGTAGTGGTATTTTGGTCATTTTAAAGATTATAAAAGAGATTAATTATAACTCTGATGTTCGGGTCTAAAATAATCAGTAAAATTACTTATTTTAATAAGTTATATCAGTAGGTGATAGGTCTTATATGACAAGAATGGTTTTAACCTATACTATATGTTTAAAACGCGTAAAAAGTCGTTTTAAGCGATTTCCGGGTTAGAATAGAAATCTGAATTTCCTGATCAGTTTATAAAGTTCAAAATACTCCATTTATCATATAAAATCAGTAGCCAAATATTTGGTATCAAATTGTTATGAAAAACTTATTTTATAAGCATAAGGGTATAATCGGCAATAACCGAATCAAGGCGATAACCCTATGTTATGACCAGTTTAAAATAATTAAAAATCTTCAAAAATCCCAAAATATTATATTACATTAGTGGGTAAAAGTTTTGGTGTCAAAAATTGGGTTTAGATAGGCTTTATGCTAATTACGCCGTTTAATTAATAAAAAGCTTTCTAATTACGCTATTGAGCATAACTCCTAATCTAGACCTCAAACTGATGTGAAAATTTAGGGACATATTTATAAATTAGTAACAAACGTTATTGTCCCTTCACATTTCCAAAATTCTCGTTTTAAGAACAAATGGGCATTATGGTCAACATTAAGCGATTAACGGAAACGTGTAAATGAATCGGACAATCAACGAGCCAACCACAGAGGGTTATACTACCATATAACCCGGCCCTAATGAAGCTCTAAGGCATTTCTAAATCATGCTAATAAGGGTCAGAACTGAAAGTCAAAGCAATGGCAATTTATGCGACTTTCGGTTCCGAAATGGTCCTAAACTGAAAGTTGTCGGGTCGGACATGCTTAGACATGTTCTTGCATTGATTACTAAGTTATATGAGTGGTAAAACATGTTACACGTCTTCTACATTGTTAATTATGTTTTAAATAGAAAATTATATTTCTGTTGACTTTTTATAACAAACTTTGACCCGACAAATGATCTAGTTAGAGCGGGAATCAGAGGGTGCCCTATTAAGGGTTTATTGCACACCAAATTACCAACTTATAACTACTTTCAATTTGGCTAAACACCAGACCATTAGTGATTTTATTGGACATGAATTTTCGAGGTGTTACATGAATTTATGACACATTTATCTTATGGGATACGTGTCGTTATTTTATTGGAAATGAATTTTCGAGGTGTTACAATGTATCAACATAAAATAAGGTGTTTTGGTACACTACTTTGAATACACTTTCCATTTCATCTATCATACCATCCATAATACACTACCATTACCTCCTACCATCCATAATACAATACCATTACCTCCTACCATCCATAATACAATACTATTACCAATATTTTCACTTTATTACATGTATATCAACGCCATTTATACCATCCAATCAACATATTACATCATAAAGTGACAAATATAACCAAACCATCAACCACTAGATATAACTAACCAAAAACATTGTATATGGGCCTACTTCTCCATTCAAAATCACAAACTTTTTGTAACAAAACACGTTATATCATGGTTATACATAATGATGCACATGTGCATTTTGAATATTGGTAATGTAAAAAGTAGTGTATTACGGATGGTATTGTAAATTAAAGTGCAATTGTCTATTACTGATAATGTATTACGGAATTTGTTGAAGTAATGATACATATGCACATGTGCATTGATAACTGTTACTCGAAATTTTTTTTGTAACGAAATATAGCGATTTTTAAAAAAAATATATTAAAAAAATATTTTTTGAGTGCTTTTTTTTATTTTTTATTTTGTGTTAACATTGGTTCTCGCGGTTCTCACAATAAAGGTGGTTCTCAAATGAACCTTACCATATATATATATATAGTGAAAGTGTAAAATACAATATCCATTAACGTACAATACGTACGATATAGTGAAAGCGCATGTTATAAAATAGCATGGATGAAATCGCATGTGATAATTTTGATGAAATCACATGTTGGTTTTTTGTAACAATTTCGCATGTGATAATTTTGATGAAATCGCATGTTGGTTTTTTTTTGTAACAATTTCGCATGTGGTAAATTTTGATGAAATCGCATGTTAAAAAACCAACATGTGAAATTGTTACAAAAAAACCAACATGCGATTTCAATGTGGGATGAAGATCTGACGGCTGATATGAGCGCGTACATATTGTACGATAAGGGATATTGTACGTTAACCTAACCCTATATATATATATATATATATATATGGTCAGGATTTAAAGAAAACGATAGAAAGTGTGAGAACGGTATGGACTAGATTGGCGCGGTGGCATTTTAGTAAATAACATCAATTTTATTACGTGGACGCGCGTCATTAAGGGTAAAAAAGTAAAAAAAACCATTACTCACATAAAACGCCATTGAAAAATAAAACGCCAAATTAATACAAAACGCCAATTTTATCACTGCGTATTTTTTTATGTGTTTTTATTTAAGATCTCTGGCTACAAAAACGCCATTATATATAACGCCAAAGCTTACATCCGGATAAATGTTAATTACATTTTTTGTTATAAAAATAACATCCCGCCTAAACTACGCGCCAAAAAAATTCTATAAATAGAAACGCCTCACCACCTTCCGTTTATCACACCAAAAAAACGCACAGTGGTTGCTAAAAAAATTTACAACTCAAAGTAAAACGCAAAAAATACAAAAAATACAACGACATCAAACATCTTTTCTTTGATCCTCAATAATGTTCTGCATGAAGCTTCATTTAATGATTTGTTACGTGAGTGTAGTAAGATTTTGCTGCATGAGAGGAACAAAATTGAAAAAAGAGGGACTGATGACACCCATATGTCATACTGTCATCTTTGTTCCTGAAGAAGGTTTGGATGATAAGAAGAGACCTATACCAGTGTAAATGCTACTTTGGCCTCAATGAATATAATGAAGACCACAGGCAGATAGCATCCACCCATAAGGGGTCGCTCTATGTCTCCAACATCCACAAAGACACTTCAACACATGAACAAAGAAAATAAACAACGCCAAACCCAAAACGCCATTTATTTGCCACATTCCTTGTAGTTTCAAAAGAAAAAAGAGACTGATGACAGTGAAGATTTAAAATCATAAATTGCTTCTACTTTGTTTTTGTTTTTTATTTTATTTTCTTTATCTATTGTTTGTTTTGTAATGTGAGTTAATAAACATCAAAATAATATTAATGCTATAATGAAAAATATAATAAAACGCCAAAATTAGCAAATACGTGTAAAACGCCAAAATGCCATAAAAACGCCCCCAAAAAACTACCAAACTATAATAAAATTAATTTGAACAACTAATATTATAAAAAAAAGCGTGAAACAATGTGCAAAGAATATAAAACAAAAGAAGTCCAATAGTTATCTAACCGCCATTTGAAAACAAAACGCCATAATTACAGCCGTCAAAAGATTTGACGTGTTACACCATTAAAACAGTTGAGTCTGAAAACAAAACACGGTAAACTGCAAAAAACAGTAAAATGAAACGACGGAAAACATAATTACTAACATTTATTATATTAAATTTATTTATCTTTTTCAAAACGCCATAATTACCTGTCATACGCGGGAAAAAAAAGTTGATATAAAAGAAGACCATGAGAACCCAAGTTCAAACATGCAAAAAAGTCTAAAACGCCACATATTCTCCAAAACGCCAAAAAATTTAAAAAATGGCTAAGGTTATTGCATGGAGGTTTGAAAGGAAAGATAAACGATTCATCATAAATTTCTCTGACAGTAGAAGGGTAAATGTAAGAACAATAAAAGCCACGATGGGAATTGGGAATGAATGAAAATGTTCAGAATGATATCCTGGCCCTTGGGGTTCCAATAGACAACGATTGTGAAAGAACGAGAATTGTAATAAAAAGACCGGAGAGAAAGTTTCCAGCAGAAGATGATGAAGATGATGATGATATTGAAGATACTCACATACCAAAACTTAGCAGTTGGGTATTGCATGAGGAAGAAGGAACACTTGAAGTGACTTATAAAAACGGGGTGCAATATTCAAGGCCAATGGAAGAAATGTTGAAGACAGGGTTGCTATCTATCATTGAACAACTCTGTGATTTAACACCTTCAAACGATCCAAAATCCAAGGATGCAGTGATATTCAAGAATAGGTTGCAGCAAAGAAGAGACGAGCTAATGGCCTTATACGCAAAAATGAAATTTGATGATGAAGAATCTGAAGAAAGTGATGAACAAAGAGATGGGTACATCTCTGATGTAATCCCACCTACGGAAGACTCTTAGTTTATTTTGATTTTCGTATTATTTTAGTTTTATAAAATATTAATCTATGGTAATGAATTCTTAACAAAAAGATACAAAACGCCAAAAAATGACATGGAAAAAGCCATAACGCCAAAAAATTAACTATATGACACAAAAAGAATTAATTCAACGAGAAGAAATATGAGAAAAAACAGTAAAACGACAAATAATTAATAAATCTACATAACGCCAAAATTATCTTGCACGAAAAAATAAAGAAGCATGTCAAACGCGAAAATCGTGAAAGGAAAAGAATACTAAAAAGATAAAAAAACCTCTCGAACCCTGATCATGCTCCACGTCACATGTTTGGCCAGGATGCGTTCTCACATTTTTTGTCGTTTTCTCCTGATCCTGTTTCTCTCTCTCTCTCTCTCTATATATATATATATATATATATATATATATATATATATATATATGGGGTAAGATCAAATAAAAAGTTAATTTTGCCTAAGTAGGATGAGAAGGAATCTCAACCATTCATTTTTCAAATCAATGGTTAAGATGAAAGTGTAGGAGAAAGGAGGAGTGCAAGGGTATCTTGGGAAAATCCTATTTATAGACTTTCTCTCTCCACATGCAATGCACATGCATATTTCACCCCCATTTTTTAAACGTTCATAACTTTTTTATACGACATTATTTTTTCATAAAAATTTCACCGTAAAATCGAGCGTCTTTTTATCTTTAATTTGAGTACCATATTGCTATATAAAATATGAAAACTAAAAAAACCCACTAAAATGTGTTGTATTTCTATGTTATATAACATCTTTTTGTGTTGTATTTTTGTACTATATTTTTGTGCTAAATTTTCTATGCTGGATTTTTTTGTCCTAAATTTTTTTTCTCAATTTTTTGTGCTTCATTTTTTTGTACTACATTTTTTTGCTGAATTTTTTCGTGCTATATTTTTTTGTACTAGATTTTTTTGTGCTATATTTTTTTGTACTACATTTTTTGTGCTATATTTTTTTGTACTAGATTTTTTGTGCTACGTGTTTTTTACTAGATTTTTTTGTTATATTTTTAAAAAAACAAAAGGGGTGCCACATGTCATTTTCACTCCTATTTATAAGGACCAAAATACCCTTCATTCATACTTATTAGGAGTGCCACATGTCATCATCATAATCATTCTTAGGCTACTTAGGCAAAATCCACTTTTTAGTGGATCCTTCCCCATATATATATATATATATATATATATATATATATATATATATATAGGGAGCCGCTAGAATGAGAACCACCACGAGTTATGAGAACCGCGAGAACCGCGCCCCGCGGGTGGCCGTTGACCACGGAATTTTTTTTACGACTAGATGTGTATATTTTAACACCATACGTAAAGTTTGGGTTCAAACGGCGCGCCCGATGGGGTAGTTTTTTACGCCCAAAGTTTGGTTAAAAAAAAAAAGAAAAATTAAAAAAACCCAAACTTTGGGCGTAAAAAACTACCCCCTCGGGCGCGCCGTTTGAACCCAAACTTTACGTATGGTGTTAAAATATACACATCTAGTCGTAAAAAAAATTTCGTGGTCAACGGCCACCCGCGGGGCGCGGTTCTCATAACTCGTGGTGGTTCTCATTCTAGCGGCCCCCTATATATATATATATATATATATCAAGCAGTTTGATGAATAGTTAAGTATTTATTTTTTTTTCTATCTTATAAGGATTTATTTATTCTTTAATAATATTTTATTTGTCATTTAATTTAATTTTACTAATACGTTGCGTTCGATATTTTTTTTTAAATTTAATTTCGCCACCCTGTATTGTATTGTATTATATTTTATTTATGTATTTATTTATGAATCAAGAGGCTTGATTAATAGTGATCTGAATTTTTTAAGTGTTTATTTATTTTTTATAATATATTTCGAAGCATTTATTTATTCTATAATAAATGTTTCTATTATTTTTCATAATAATATTTTAATTTATTTATCTTTAATTTTGACTGCTGAATGAATTGTTGTGGCTGGTTGGTTTAAGCTTTAAGGCCATCTTAAAACAGAGACCTAAGCGTCTAAGCCTTTAATTTTCTTAGAAGAACAAGTTTTTATGGGCCTCCATGGACTAAGCCTTTAGTTTTCTTAATTATGGCCTGTTTAAAAAAAAAACAATAAAATATAACTATAATAATGACCGTTTCGGTGTTAATTTTATTTGACTAAATTGCTAAAATCGTCTTTGAGGTTTGGGCATGTTTGCCATTTTGATCTAAAACAACTTTATTGTACCATATAGTTCTTCATTTTTTGTGATATTTTGTCATTTTCATCCAAACGTCCGACTTTTTTTGCCAAAATCGTCCCTGAGATTTGGGATTTTTTGTCATTTTCATCCAAATGTTTGATAGAAAAAATAAAGGAAATTAGATGTTTGGATGAAAATGGCAAAAAATCCCAAAAGTGAAAGAGTATATTGTACAAAAAAGTTGTTTTGGATGAAAATAACAAAATGCCCAAACCTCAGGGACGATTTTGGCAATTAACTCATTTTATTTTTATTTTTTGTTATATATAGGATATATACTCTGTTATGAAGACATATACTAGTTATTATTAAACAAATATATTAGTTAACATTTGTTTTATAGAAATAAATTATTTTGAGTTTGTTTTTCACTAAGTTATGATTTGACTAACGTTTATTTAAAACTATTATTCTTAGAGTATTTACATTGAAGTCTTTTTCTCCTTCTATATAAAAACATATCTTTCTTTATATTTTGTTAATTTTTTTGAAACATCTCACATCTTACTGATTTCTCTATCTATTTCTTACTCACAAACAATTATTTTATTATTTTTTTCCTACACACTCACAATGTAAATATAGAGTGTTAAATATGAACCTCTAAATATAGAGGTGTACTTTACTTTCTATATATATTTCTCTAATATTGAGATTCCAATGTGGTGATGTTTTTGATGTTTTTGTTGTTTCCTCTATTATTTTCTCTATACCCGTAATCATACAAGTAATTTATTAGTGTTATGATTTTTCATTAAAGCAAAACAAAATAATAGAAGAAAAAATTGTTTAGTGTTGAGTTTTAATTGGAGCTAATGAAAATCTATGACAAATGATCTTATTACTCAGTTAGCTCTTTTCGTAGTAACATTGATGAGCGACGACAAGGTACATGACAACATTGCAACCGTGACAAAAGCTACGAATACAATGACAAAAGCAACCACTGTTGTAGAACCTCAGCATCAAGAACAACAAACACAAAAGAAAAGCAACTAACACCAGATCTACATATACATACAACATCACCATGAAAAAGGGTGAGAAAAAAAAAAGAAAAAAAATAAAGAAATTTGTCTTACACAACTTAGGCAAATGAGTATCATTAGCGAACAATTACTAATTGGAGCAATCTGTCAAAAACTGCTGAAGAAATTATGACGGTTTCAAACAAAAACTAATAAGAATGAAAATGGTAAATCAAATATATGGTCGGGAATTTGTAGGTAGTTACGATATATTACCGCTGGTCCTGATGTGTCTGAAAGAACACATAGATTTCAATGCCTAAAACCCCCATATTTATAGTTTTTTATTGCAAACTCACCTAGAATTGGTTTCTTGTTTGTAATTTGGTGTTTTGCAGGTCTTGAAGCTTAATTGAAGGGTTCTCGAGGTTGAAGACGAGATTAACAGAAAAGAATGAAGAAGCTGGAGAAGAACCCTGGTACGGCCCGTACGGAAGAATTGGAGTATCGCTCGTACCAGAAGATGACAAAGGAACTGAGCACCGCCATAGAAGTCAAAACCCTAGTGGGTCTCGTATATACATGTTAGTACGAGACGTACCCTTTAAATGAAGGTACGATTTGTACCAACTTTGAAACCCTAAAAATGCCTATAAAAGGGACATGATGGCTAAGAAACCCTAGAGAACGAAATTGAGCGATTGTAGAAGTGAAAAAGGTGTTGTTGGGATTCGTGCAACAAGACTGAAGATATAAAGAACTTGAAAAACCGAAGATCTAACATACAGAATATCGTGCTTGCGATTCTTTCTGAGTTTAATACTTCTTATTTATGTTTTCTTTAATCTCTATTATGTATTCAATGAATTCTAGTTTTTTAGCTTTGATTGTGGCTAGCTAACCTGCCTTATAGCAGGTTAGGTAGGATGAAGTCTAGCTTTTGTTAAGTTTGGAGTTGTTTAGGTAGGATGAATCTTGTTTTTGTTATGCTTAAACGATTATGTTTATGAAAATGTGATTTTATATGAGTGTTTACTGTTGATCTTGTGTTTGTATGACAATTTGTTGAGTATTGATACTTGGATGAGTTTGTGTGGATGATCGAGGTCTTTCTATTTACTTGTGCACGTTTGATCTGATTATTCTATATCTGAGTTATATATATGTAGTTAGGGCTTGATACCTAGCTGGTAATAAATAAACTTGTTTAAGTATTGGTAAAACATAAGGGCTACCTATTGGAAGGATCTGGAAATACTTACGGTTTGCGTTAAATTATATTTTTTCTAGTAGTTTGCATTTTTCTAATGACACCTCATTTTTAGTTTGTGCCTACCTACATATTGTTGTACGTCTCTAACCTTGTGTTGATTTAATGAGTCTTTTTATCACTAAGACTATGTGCAGTGGTTTAATTAAGCCTTCACGCCCATTAACCCCACTACCCCCCCCCCCCTTTTCGTGCCCCCTTAAAATTGGCTACGACTACAGAGAGTCTTAAGTTAACTCAAGACACATTTTTTATACTCTTACCCTTTAAATTTTGTTTTTCCATGTTTTGTCCTTTTCTCTATTTTAACTATCCTAATATTAATATGGGAGAAATTAAAGTTATTTTCTAGAGTGAATTTCAAGGATTTTTCTTTATCTTTATACCCATTTCCAGGCGTTGTCCTTTATGTTCAAAATTGACGTGTTTTGTCCTTTATGTTTTCATATCATACACGTTTTGTCCTTTATGCCTAATCCAGTTAGTTTTTTCAGTTAAATTTGGTCATATGCTTTGCACATGAGGGCATTTTTTGTCAATTCAAAGGTAAGTTTAACGGCAGATTTACAGCTCAAAGCTTCTGCAAACATTGAATTGACAAAAATGCCCTCATGTGCAAAGCACATGACTAAATTTATCTGAAAATATTAACTGGGTTAGGTCTAAAGGACAAAACGTGTATGGTATGAAAACACAAAGGACAAAACTCGTCAATTTTGAACATAAAGGACATCGCCTGAAAATAAGTATAAAGATAAAGGACAATTCTTTAAATTCACTTCCTGTATTTACATTTGGAATGAGGGGGAATACTTCCCCTTTCTTATTGGTTCAAATGGGGGTTAGCCAATGGCATCATTGATGTGGGGAATAGTGTTAGGTTACTGTCTGTCTACCACTCCTTCATTGGTCAGGGTATTTACGATTCTACTCACAGTTTAAAATTATGAATTTGACCCCTGTTCAAAGTTACGATTTTACCCCTTGTTAAAAATTATTGTCATCACTTTAGCTCTTAGCAAATTACGATTTTACCCTAACCCCAAATTACAATTTTTCCCCGATTAAAAAATATAGTATTGTCATCATTTTAATTTTTTTTAAATGGTGTGTGGGGGAATAGTGTCAGGTTGCTGCATGACACTCCCCCATTGGTCCGGGCATGTTACGATTTTACCCCCAGTTCAAAATTACGAATTTGCCCTAGTTCAAAACTACGATTTTGCCCTAGTTCAAAATTACGATTTTGCTTCAGTTCAAAATTACGCTTTTGCCCCTGATTAAAAATTACAGCATTGCCATCGCTTTAGCTTTTGGAAAATTACCATTTTACCCCGGTCAAAAAATACAATTTTGCCCTCAGTTCAATATCTCAGTATTGCGATCGTTTTATATTTTTTTAGCAAAACTATAGAATTGTTTTATTTTAATTGGTCGACTCGATTTAATTTTTTATTCGTGTCAAAGAGCTGTTTAACGCTTGCTCATTTGTCCTGACAAATTACAGTTTTGCCCCTAGCTCAAAGTTACCGTCTTGCCATCATTTTAGTTTTTTTAGCAAAACTATGGTAATGTTTTTTAATTGGTTGTGAAGTATTCAGCCTACCGCCCCGCAACACGGGGAGGCATCAATTAGTTGTTTACATTTTATGTTCTTTTTGTTCAACTCTTATGGCTAGCAGGTAATCCCTCTACAACTCGAAATTATAACCCTTACGACATCACACCAATATTAAAGTGTAAATATAAAAATTATTCAAAAGGTATTGAAGAATATCTTATAACATGCTTTATGGGTTAGTATTGCAAACTTAATTTCAGAGAACAAATGCATTATAAATCTTCTTGTTAAAATTGATGTTGTCGTTCCTGAGAAAATTTGATCAGATACGTGATAAACGACATGTTTGAAAAAGTTTATTTAGATCTCTCGTCGTAGCCACAACCTGTTAGCTACTTAGCTAGTTTACTTTAAGCCATATCAACATAGTTCACTAAGACTGTGGGGAGTGGGGCGTTTTAGGGGGCGGGGATGACAGGTAACGCTGGCTAACCCACACCGTGCCAGCGTTGGCCACGGCGTTGTCCCGCTAGCGTGGCTTTGAAGCCCGACGTTGGGCGGAGGGGGAGGGGGTGTGAGCTGGCTAGCTAGGATTGGTTGTTGAAATTGGACCGTTTAGGCTAACTGTTAGCCAACAAATTACACATGGCTGGCCACGCCATTCGAAGCCACACCAACCACACCCAACCACAGCCCCGCCATGCCACACCACATCTTATGGACCCCACAGCTGCCCCTTGGCAATCAATACCCCAAACCAAATGCCCCCGCACCCCACAGCCTAAAGATCACTTCTCTATCCACTTCACCACAATCAATTATCTCATACTCACCATCCTCATCCCTACTAATTCTATATATAAAACTGAGGTCATCAAAATCAGGTTATGGGAATACTATTTGTAGTTTTGGACAATGTCAAGAGTCAAAAGTCCTAGGGCGGATTTCGAGGGGTTTTTCGGAGTTCCCAGGAATCCCTTGGTTTGGAAAAAAAATAGTGGAAACCTTGTATAATTTGAAAAAAAAAAAATTAGAATTAGTGAAAATCTATCAAAAGAAACACCCTGGAAAAATTTCTAGATTTGCCACTACTCAAGACTTTCTACGGAACCTAGGAGACTCGATGTTATATGAATACTAGATTATAGAGATACCATAGATATCATTTCAGCTATAGGTAATCTCAATTTTCATTTTAGTATTAGACCAAGCGTAGTGGGGCTTTTTTTTTTAAATTGCCCAATCACGCCCCTTCACCGCCCCCTGGGCGTGATTGGGCGTTATCTTGCAAAAAAAGCTCTTTGGCGTGGTTTGAAAAACGCCGAATGGGGGGATTGTTGACCAATCACATTTGAGCTTCCATTTGCTTGGCCAATAAGATTTTTAAATGTTTTTTTTTTATTTTATTTTACTACAAAACATAATGCCCAATAACGCCCCATCCCCACTACGCCCATTTTAGAAAACGCCAAATAATTCCCCATTGCTAACTGAGCGGCCACATGACGCAAAATAGCCAAGGGTGAATATTGCCCACTACAGATAGCCTTAGGACTACTCAATCATTTTCTTGTGGTGATGGATTCTTCATGCTAGTTACCAGGGGCGTACCCACCCTAAGTCAAGGGTGGGCGGACGCACCCCATGAAAAAATATTTTTAGTGTTATTTTTCGCCGGAAATCCCGACCGCACCCCTTGGAATTTTTCACCCGCACCCCTTGAAAATTTTCAACCGCCTCACTTAGAAAAAAATAATTATTAACCACTTATTTACTTAATTATTTAATCCAATCAAAGCCCAATCTGCAATCAATTTTTATTAACACAAGCTCAAACCCAACCTAAAGAAATTTGAACTAAATAAAATAACCCAAACTCATCCACCCATTCCATTTCCAAATCCCGCCCCCAAAAAAACTCCCAGCGACTTAACGCCACTGCTCACGACCTAGTGGCTTTTTTTACTGGAAAAACCAAAATTCCGGTTGGACCGACCCATATTACGTCAAAATTCCAATATAGAACTAGTATGGTTTATTTATTTATTTTGTTTTATGTGATGATCAGGAGAAAATATAGATGTGTAAGGGTTTAATCTTTTTATATTTTTTTGTTTTTCTAGACTTGTAATTTAATGATTTTGTTGTTTTATTTATAGCTTTGTTTGTTTAAATTATTAGTTACAAATAATCAACATTTAATATTAAAGCTTGAATGTTTAAAAATATAGTTGAAAGTTATGGGCTATGGTTGAACATGATTCTTCATTTTGTTTAAGTGTTTAGTGTTGTTTTATGAACTTATGTAGCAAATTATATGAACCAATGGGGTGGTCAGTGGTGGTCCATTGGCAAAGGCAAAGCCTTTAAAACACCTAGGTTGGGAAAGGGAATGTCTTGGGTTCAAGTCCCATAGATGATAGGGGATTAAAGAAATTAGCCGTTCAAAAAAAAAAAGGAACAATGAATAAGAATGTAATGAACTTATGGCTAGTATCTTTAGATGATATTTGGATATTTTTCAAAAAAAAAAAAAAAAAACTGTAGGGCACAATTTTAAATACGTTTATAATTTGTAATGATGTTTGACGTGTTTTTGATGATTTATAAATTTTAGTTTGTTACATGATCCGACCCGACCCGCTATGAACCGATATTTTTATAAGGCTAGGGGTCTAAAATCTTTGAAAATATTCCGCACCCCCAGAAAAAAATTCCTGTTTCCACCACTGCTAGTTACTCACATGGGGTCACTGTTAGATCCGTAACCCATGTCGCCTACATTACCTAAATAATTTTCGTGTCATCCATAAGATTACAAAAAATAATATATTTGTTCGACGGTTTACTAATAATTATAAGGGAAAAATTACAAGTTTTGTCCTTTATCTTAATACCACTTATCAGGCGGTGTCCTTTTTAACGAATTTTGACAAGTTTTGCCGTTTACAAGGAATTTTGTTGCACATTTTGTCATTTAGGCTTAACCCAGTTAGATTTTCTTGTTAAATCCTGTCACATAAGGGTATTTTAGTCTTTTTACCCATTTATTTCAAGAGTCAACCCTAAAATATTTTTTTTTATTCTTTGAAATAATATAAATAAATGTGTAAAAAGACTAAAATACCCTTGGGTGACAAGATTTAACAAGGAAATCTAACTGAGTTAAGCCTAAAGGACAAAACGTGCAACAAAATTTCTTGTAAAGCGCAAAACTTGTCAAAATTCGTTAAAAATGACACCGGCTGATAAGTGGTATTAAGATAAAGGACAAAACTTTTAATTTTTCCCAATTATAAGTGCTCTATTGGATCTGTTCCATATGGTTTACATTCTAAGGATTTGTAGACTTGAAGCCTCGTTACCGGATGTGACAATAGCAAGGGTGTTTATGGTATGCTTATGAGAGTTTTCATGTCAAACCGTTATGTTTGTTGGAATGTGTAGTTGTCAACATCCGGATGAGTGGTTCAAGCATATTTTCAGGGGGTGCGGTCGGGTTTTTTGCCTAAAAAATACACTAATTTTTTTTTCAAGGAGTGCGCCCTCCCACCGTGGGCTTCACCTAGGTCCGCCCATGGTAGTTGAAACTATGATTTTCGCCAACTTTGAACACATAAATTATATTGATACATGATATATTAAATCAATCGTATTGGGGTTTTGTTCTATATGATAAGATCTTCGTCAATTTGCAACATGAATGAGATGTCGATCCTTAAAGTAAGATGTTCAAAATGGAATTTGATCGAATTTTTAAATTGAAATGGCGAAACAAATTAATTGTGTGGATGAGATTTTTTTTTTTTTTTTTTTATAACTTAGAGAAATTAGGTTTCCTAGTAATATGTGCTTTTATTTTTGAATGTTTTTTATAACTTTAATCCAATTTACCACTATTTTACGGTCTATTGTTACCTCATGAAACACTTTTAGAAAAAAGACCAAAGATTCCATGTTTTATTTATTTTCTCTAAATATATATAAACATATATAAAAACCACAATATTATAATAAAAAAATTAAACCTGCATTCACTAGAATAAATAAAAAAGCTTAGGTAATTAATACTATTGAGAGGTGGTTATAGAGTATGGTATAAATATCACCACCCTTCTTTAATATCTTCGATTATCTTGTAACTTGCATTCTTCCATATTCTTAAACAGGTAGCAAGAAGAATGGCTTGGATAAGCTTCCCTTTCTCTTTAGAATTATCGTGCTCTTCGCCATTCTCCAGTAAAACTCCTGAGTGAAAAAAGAAATTCTGTGGATATTAGAATATTTACCCAAACACAAACTTGTCACCATATCGCTACATAAGCAAGAACAAATGGTGTGATTTGTAGATTCTCTGCTTAAAGCAACAATACCACACAAAGAACAAGTGTATCTAACAGAATATATAATTGGGTGATTCCACCGGTGATACAATAATACTTTAATGATCCGCCAGTCATCAAAATTTGTCGTTTAAAAAAAAATCTAACAGATACGGCAAATAATGCCAATAACTTCAAGATATTAATATAGTTGATTGATATGCATGTGTGACTGACAGGAAATCTGTGAACTATTACATTAGAGTTAAACGTTAAATACGGTTTTTTTTGAACGTCCAACATAAGAATCGCCTGGTACTCCGTACGCGGCACCCATTGGCCGAAAGGTAGCCCGCGGCAGCCCAACCTGCACACACGGAGCCCCTAGCACGACAATGCAAAGCCGGTAAAACCCGGAGGGATCAGGGATCGAACTCAAGACCATTCGGCTAGGAGTCTTCCCTTCATTTCCATAACCACTGAGTTATAAGCCCAAGGTTGTTAAATACGGTTTTTATAACGATAATTAGATTTTCGGTGTATACATTTACTAGCTATATTCTCTTAAAGAATAAAAAGATAGGAAGGCAAACACACTGGTTTCTATTATAATTATTGTTAATTATATCTCTAATAAAAACGGTAGTCAAGGAAATGTTCCTCAAGTGACTACATATTTTTCCTAGTGATTTAGTATTCTTATGTCTGCCAATAACTTATACAAATCAAAAGAATTGTTAAAGGTCAAAATTTTGACCAGTCTCAATGTGTTTCTTTTGACATATTACAAGTACTTTTCTTATGCATATGTGACATGAGATCGATAATAATATTCATTCACCTTTTTGGTCTATTTAAAAGTGGGTACCAACAACTTTAATCATTATTTTGGATTAAAGAATACTATAATCTATTCTTACATTGCTTAGTAAAAATATTCACACATTTTTTTATATTTTTGTTTTGGTCATGATTTTCCATTTATCATAATATTTTATATAAAAAAGTATACAAACATTAGATTGTGTCCCATTAAAAGTCGATAGTTTATATCAAAATAAATACTAAGATGAATTAGCATTTTATACCCAAAAATTCTCTAGTTTAGGTAATGTGTAATGGAGTATTACAGGGATGTGAAGGGGCTTGATAACACCTTAAAATTATCCCTCTAGAGCATTATAGATGCATGAAGAATGAAGAACATTTATATGATATTGCCAAATGACTAGAGAACGAAATGTGAAGTAATGATTAGAGTTAAATGCTATTTTAGTCTCTGTGGTTTGTGTCATTTTGTCAGTTACTCTAAATGTTTTATTTTTCACCTGTGGGTCTAAAAAGGTTTCACCGTTACCATTTTAGTCCACTGGGTCAACTTCATACATTATTTCTGTTAACGAGAATGACAATTCGGTCATTTTATATGGCCGAATAGCCCTTCTAGTTAACATTATTCCATATAAAATGACCGAATTACCCTTCTCGTTAACAGAAAAAATTGATGAAGTTGACCCAGTGGACTAAAATGGCAACGGTGAAACCTTTTTGGACCCACAGACGAAAAATGAAACATTTGGACTAAACTGACAAAATGACCCAAACCACAGAGACTAATGACATTTAACTCTAATGATTAAAAGAGCATTGAGGGGCGTTGTCACACCCTTAAATTCCACGTGCAGGGTTTTACCGCAAGCCGTGCAACTGACCAGGATCCAGCCAATAATCATGTTAAACCAAATATTTAAAGTTGTAAATCATCACTAACAACATGATTAGTGATCAAGTTTTAAAAGTCCAAAACACAGTTTAAGTTAACAACAGAAGTGTTTTGGTCAAAAATCGGTTTAAGGATAATGTAACCAAATCTGATTTGTGAGGTAGAGTGCTTGAAAGTTGAACAACAATGAAATCGAATATGAAATGAAAATGGCAATGAACACGATGATTTATACGAGGAGAAAGCTGTTAATCTTTAGAAAATCTCCGGCATAATAAACCTCGGGTGATGGAAACTACCGATCACCAACTATATTAATCAAAGTATAATGCAATATCCGGTACAACTTTGGATGATGATCGAGCTCAATACAAGTCATCACTAGTGTGTGTGTTTCAGAGAGTATTCGAAAGTTGCTAAGTGTGCGAGTTGTGTATTATCTGTCTAATGAGCTCATCATCCCATAAATTTAATTAGAAACTATCTAACTAACTAAACGAAAAAGGGGGAAGTCCCCACGATCGTCCATAACGGCTAATCCACCTTTTACACGTGCTTTATTCGAAGCATATTCAGCGAGATTCTAGCTTGACCAAGTCTAACTCATTTACCTGCATCAAACTACAATAGCACATCGAAGACAATTATTAGAAACTGCTACAAGAATTAAGGATCCTTGATCCTTCCAATACCCGCTATACATTTCAAGAATAACGTATCCAAGATACACAGAAGGATCATCGATCCATAAGGAAATAAAATCAGACCTAACAATTTGCCCCCAATATGGCGGTTGTGATGATAAGTCACAGCTGTCATATTACCTTAAATTCAACCTAGTTCGTTAGGGGTATACGACGGGACTTGCTCAAGGCTATAAAACCATCATAGCGATTTATAGGGAAACATATAACTTCCCTTTCTTTTAAATCCTCGGAACCATTATCATAAATCCACACCGTTGGCCTCATAATCCAGGTATATCTCTCTTCCTTCTCTCTTTTCTTTTTGATTTTTTTGAATTCTGGCGATTATGCATACTCGTTCCTCACCTAAATCCAACTCTAAGAAGTCCGATGATACACCCCAATCACCAAACCTACTAAAGGACCCTTCTTCTAAGATCTGTAAGTTCACGGATCCAGAAATCCAGAACCTCAAGTCCTGCTTTTCTCTAGAAACCATTTTCCGATCCTTCGACCCATCCGTACGAAGCGACGCCGTGTTGGAAACCTGGATCTGTTTTCCTGCACTCCCTTTCCTCCTTGGATTCTCATACCCTTTTCCTTCCTTGACCCAGTGTCACACCCCTAAAATACCACTTGCAGAAATACCACGGGGCGGGTGACGTACCAAGATCTAGCCACCAATCACATTGAACTTATAAAGGTATTTCAAGTAAAACTTTCATTTATTAAAACAAGTGTTACAATACAAGATCTATTATCCAGCGGAAGCATATTACATTTTGTTATGAGTTTCATAAAGCAGGTGTATAAAAACCATCAAACTTGTCTTGTGTTTCCTTGCAACTTGACCCATGACCACTCCAGCATCCCAGACAGCAAGTTCCAACAACATGTACCTAAAGGCCTGCAAGCATGCAGAAAAACGTGTATCAGACAACGCTGGCGAGTTCAAAGTTTTGTTAACGTGTTTAGTTACCAGTTACCAGATAAAAACGTTTCACAAATTCGATGTTGTTAATCACACGCTTACCGCCGATGGCTCCAGATTATTTGCCCTATTCCCCAATGCCTCTATCAAAGCATTGGTCAAGATGGGGGTCATTAGTTCACTCCCGACCTCCTCGGTGCGGTGTGAGGGTGCCAAACCTAAATAGCGCTATTAACTAATACCCCGTTGCCTTCCCGGCAACAATCGGTAGGAGGGACTTGAGTGATAGATATAGACGTGTATTAACCAACAACCCAGGTTTAACATTCCAGTCAAACCCATTACCCGACATTCCTCCCCGAAACGTTTACCAGATGTCCCTCCCCGGGACGCATGCTTGGAAAAAGGGCAGTGAACTCACCTTAGATTTGCTCGGTATGTTACGTTACTTGTTCACACATAACCAGTCAAAGCCTATGATGTTCATGTACACGAAATCAGTTTACGCCCACGTTGTTCACGTATGTTCATAGTGTGTATTCGTAGTAATGTTCATTGCATAACAGATAGCATTCATTTATAACATTCGTAACAAATAAGTTCACTACTTACATGTATGTTTCGTAATAGTACTTTAATAGTTAAGTGAGCTATCCATCTTAGGTAAGTCATATTTCCTCAGCCATAATTAACATCATGAACAGGCAGGTGATAATCATTCAAGTTTCATACACATGGTAAACCACAGTCTGTTGATGAGTTTCCTTCAAAGCGACGAAACATCACAGTTTTTCATTGACAAGTTGGGTGACGAAACACCAAGTGTTTCGTCGACATAAAGGTGGCGAAATATTAAGTGTTTCGTCGACATTTCAAGTGGCGAAACATCAAGTGTTTCGTCGACAATATGAGTGACGAAACTCCCAGGTCATTCGTCGAGGAGGTCTTTTGTCACCCCTCAACAGACGGTTGCAGTGAATCAAGTCAATTACAGTTTCAACATATCAAGATCCCTAATGATCGACTAACAGTTACATTACAATCTTCAACATCAGTCATCGATCCTATCACATGGACACAGTTTTCACACATTCAATTATCATAAACATTACATCACACTACTCCATTAACTAACACTATTGTGTTTTCCAATTCACATTCATACAATAACATTGTAACCGATCATACAAGACCCTTATCTAACTTGATTTGTGATCAGGACTCAGCCTGAGTTCTAATCTCTACCACTCAACATATAATCATGTAGCCAAATACGACAAAAAACTGATGAACATTCACACCCATACAACTCAACACGAAATCATGAAATTAACCACAATCAAAACTGACGAATCATACTTACCGTTTACAAGAACGAAAGAGATGAGAGGCTCCGTAAGGAAGAGAACTTCGACATAGGTAGGCATCGTTGATTCAAGAGAGAGAAGAAGGGAGTGTCGCCACCCCATGTAGAAGAGATTAGGGTTTTGCTACCTTGTGTGAGTCTGAGATAAATGAAATCCCCCCAATCTTGTATGCGTACATATTCGAACACATGTGTTTGGGTTCGTGGATGTTGGGCCGAGAAAGAGAACTGGCCCGAAGCCCTTCTTGATGAAACAATGCTCGACGAACAATATGTTTCGTCGAGTGATGTTGATGGCGAAGGTCCAAGTTTCATTGGGTGATGATGATGACGAAGGTCCAAATCTTAGTGAGGAGAGTTTGACTTTAGTTGAGTAATTATAAAACATAAACTTGTATTAGGTTAATTAATAGATAACTATACGTAAAAGTACCTCACTTGTTCATCAAACTAGCACCAGTTACAAGTAACGCGTAGAGGAAAACCTTGGAATCTCGGGTTGTCACGTCATCCCCAACTTGAAAGAAATTTCATCCCGAAATTTAATAAGTACTCCAAAAGTGACGAGGTGTTAGATCAGGATGACTGTGGATTTTCCACGGGTACCACATCATCCCCAACTTGAAAGGGAATTTTGTCCCGAAATTCACTAGTGACATCAGCAGTTACTTCTGATCTTTGCGTTCCCACATGAAATCTGGTCCACGCCTTGAGTTCCAACGAACTCTCACGATTGGAATCCGACTATGTTAACGAGCCTTGACTTCCTCGTCCATGGTTTCGATATACTCCACGACGACTGCAACTTGTCTGGTAAAGGTATCACAAATGTTTCCTCGGACAAACGCGTCTATAGATTTGAGACATAATGACATCGTGAACGTTACCTAACTCGTCAGGTAACTCAAGTTTGTGAGCCATGTCACTGATTCGTTCCAGACATCCATACGTCCCAACGTATCGTAACTAAGCTTGCCACGCTTCCCAAAAGCGTACCGCACCCTCCCAGGGTGAGACTTTTGATTATGATACGTTCGCCTCCAGCGAACTCCCAGTGTTTCCTAAGCTTATCAGCTTTCCTAATGGTCACGCGTTGCCGTCAAACAATTTCTGATCTAAGCAATCTTCAAGCGCTTCGAGCACAAGTCCTGATTAGGTTGTCTCCCACGTTAGCCCAACACGGAGGGCATTATTGTCCATGCAATGCCTCAAACAGAGCTGTCTAAATACTAATACGGTGACTGCTGCAGTAGGACTCAAGGAAAGGTAAATGTCCTTCTAACTCTTACTAAAGTAAATCACACACATGCTCGCAGCATGTCCCCTAGTGTCAGGATGGTTGGTTTACTCTGACCGTTTGTCCTACGGTGATAAACAATGCCCATGTTTAGATGTGAGCCAAAGGTGTTATGTACTGCTTGCCGGAAATTGGGTATAAATCCAGATCACAACCAGAAGTAATAGAAATTGGCACCTCGTGCCTAAGAATAGCCTCTCTCAGTGGAACATTCACAAGCTACGAAAACTCATCAGTTTCCTTGGTTGCAAGAAAGTGTGCTGGTTATGAGAGACAATCCACGATCACCTAGCCGTTCTGAGATTTAGGTAGACCAGTGACAAAATCCGTGGCAGTCTATTCCAATTCTCCTAATGGGTGTTTCTGATTACTGACACGTACCAGAAGGTTTCTGATGTTCCACCTTCGCTTTCGCACAAGTCAAACGTTGTCCACATGCTTCGCTGTGTAGGCTTTCAAGCCCAGTTGCCAGTACAAAATCCTTAGATCTTAATATATTCCATCAAAATCCAGATGACTAGAATATCGAGGCTTGGTGTGCTTCACTCAACACAAGTTCCCTTGGATTGTTGTACAGTGGGATCCATATTCGTTCCATGAAGTAGCGAATATCATCCGACTCTTCAAAATCACTTCTCTATGCCCCGCATGGGTTCAACTTGAAAATCCTCTTCCTTCAGTTCTCCAGTTTGAACAGAGTGAGTCTGATTAGGTAGGTTAGAGTCGATAGTGAGCTGCAAAGCTCGTGCACATTCAAGTTTCACAGTCGTAATCATCCAAAAGTCCCAACCAGCGATGCCGTTAACTGCTTTAGCTCTTTCGAAACCAGGGTACACGGGAGGCCCTTGTGATCGGTCTAAGTAGTGCATTTGGTACCGTCCAAGTAATGCCTCCACCCAAATCCAAAGACCACGGTTTCCACTGCAGGTTGTGTGTCGTGCAGTTCCTCTTTGAAACTCCATTAAGTAAGTCATCACTCTCTCATGTTGCATCGGCGAGTTACTGGGACTCTGATTCTGAGCATCATGATATACCACTAGATCACCTGCACCCTTAGGTAAAGACGATACTCAGTGCATTGCAGATTTGGGATTTGAAAGCTGAAAAGACGTCCTCCTGTTTTGTCTCCCACGAACACAGCACCCTGCTGTGCTAAAGAGATTTAAGCTGCGCGATCTTCGAAAATCCTGTGATGAATCTGCGATAGTATCTAGTGAAACCAAGGAATTGCAGCATCCTCGAAGGAATCTTTGGTGTCGATCAGTTTTAACCAAAATGGGTCTTAGCGAGATCCACGTGCATTCCTACTTCGTTGATTATATGCCCAAAAGGTACCTCTCGAATCCAGAAATTACATTTAACAAGACTTCGCGTGCAGTGGCTCCTCACTCGGGAGCCCTAAGATAAGATACACATGCCGCCCAGGGTGTTCCCTTCTCCTGAAAATGATTCAAAACGTCCTCAATAAACACGGTCGATTCATGTGATCCATTAAGCTGCCGGTGTGTTGATTAACCCAAAGGTCATGGAATACAAGTCGCAATGGCCGTACTGCGTTTGATATGCCGTTGTAGGAACATTCTTCCCTTGGACTTCCATCTGATGATAGTTTGTTCGTTAGTTAACCCTCGAATAGGTGCTAAACCCTCGTAGCTGGTCAACAGGTTGTCAATACATGGTCGAGGCGAGTGGTTCTTGACTGTCACCTTGCTGAGTTCTCGATAATCAGTACACATACGAAAAGGCTTATCTTCACGGATATAATTGGGGCTCCCCCAAAGCAAAAAACTACGTCCAATAAAACTCCTGTCCAATAGTTCCTGTAGATAGTTCTTGCAACCCTCCTGGTGCAAGACGTTATGTAGTACGAGTAATCAGGGCTGCTTCTGACGTGAGACCAAACTGAGATCCTGCCTAACAGTTGTGGGAGTAAGCCCGAAAGCTCATCGAGTAGCACACTAAGAGAAATCACGAACAATTTATGGATCCTCGATCCTCTTTCCCTTAGCCTTAACATCAGTAACGGTTGTTAACGTAGCGGGGTGATCCCTCCATAGACACTTCTGGGCCTTCATAGCTGAAATGGCGCTAACCCTTGCGCCACTCTGACGCTTTTAGAATTGTTAACGATTTTCCACTAGGAAGAAGGATACGCAAAATTTTCTTCTCACAGGGTATATCTGCGCGATATCTAGATAACCAATCCACACTAACTACTGCATCGTATCTACCAAGGATAGAAGAAGGATGGTCGATGTTGTACACTTGTCCCACAAGGTCGAGTTTGCATCCCAACAAGTATATGAGGTTTTAATTGTCTTGCCATCAGCCGATCCCACAACAGGTTCAGATTCAAGAAGCATCAGGGTTAAACAGAACAGAGACGAAGCGATTAACTACTGATACTAGCTACCATGTTGCTAAAATCCTGGCGTCGCCCACGCCAATCCTAGATGCCCTTCCATGAGTATCATTTCCAGTGTTGTTATCGTTACGAGGATTTCTAGTACTGGCGTCGTTTCCTTGGTTGTTGTCATCTTAATTTAACCATGGCCAATCCATGTTGTTGGCACCTCCATTTCCAAACTGTTGGTTACAATTACGAGTATCTTGATGTTGCCGTGACTGTTACCTCTAATGTCATTGCCTGTAACGGAGTCCTATGATCTTTCACCGACAAGGTCCATCTTTTCACATTCCGCGTCACGTCCTAAGGCGTTACTCATCGTGCTGGCAGTCACACATTCCATACTACAGTCAATTGTCATCACTTATGTGTCACACCCCGATATTTCCACGTATTACCGGTGGGCTCGGTGGGGAGTATCGTGACGTAGTTGATATCATCATAGTCAAACAACACAATATACAAATGCACAACGGAAGCAAAAGATAAATATATTACAATCCGAATATAAAGTAATATCAAAGTATTACAACGGAAAGTAAAGGATCCACAGGCGGATCTTAAAACATAAACATTGTTCAACAGACTTTAGACGCCTAGAACTTGCAAGATTCCTTATTAACGCCCTGAGCTTCCAGCCAATTACGTTCAGTACCTGTCACTTAACCTTTTTGGAAAATACGTCAGTTTACACTGGTAAATGCAATTAACCGACTCATTTGAAAAGGTTTAATAAAATTGATTTGAATGCACAAGGCACAACATATCTTTTATAACTTGGGACAATTATATAAATAGTCTTGTATACAGATTTACATGTTCGTTATACGTTCAGGGCCCGATGTAGAAACCGAGTCAAGATTAACAGACACGCCACAAGTATAGGCCCACAAGAGAGTGAGATACCGTTTCCCTTATGCACTGTCAGGTGTATGCCTACACCTCGTGCATAAGACGTGGCCATTTTATAATACAATGATGTCAAGGATATCCGGGTCATGGTCATTAACCCCTAAAGGCTTTTATTTCAAACAATACAGATTAAAGCGGGTTACCTCAATAATTTAATCACAATTCGACTAAACATTCAATACCCGACCAAGCGGTATTATTATAACATCGAATCCCAAGCCCGTATAGGGAAAATAAGTTAAAAGTATTTACCTGAGCTAGCAAATGCAATTTATACTCAGCCGTATATTCTAATCAGCAAGCACAAGTACTTCTACTGGGGCTCTCAATCTGGAACGAAGGTTTTATTAACCTATTAGATTTCTAACGGGTCTTATTTAAGTCGTAACTTAGACCGGTTAGTTTTAAGGAAAGGTTTACGGTTCAAAACGCATGACTAAGCGAAGACCGGAATAGAATGTGATTTAGACCCGAAAAGTTTGGATACTTGTATAATATGGGTACACTAAACACATTCTGGATTTTGAGATAAAAATGATAACGTTTGACCCGTTTCGGCTAATTTATGCAAACTAGTTACTTAAACCGAACCGAACGCGCAAGAAGCGTAACGGGTAACCATAAGGGTCCTAAACAGGTTTCCTAAGTTAATATGCCTTAAATATGTTGTGATATCAGTAGGATATCTTCCATTATGCCCAAAACGAGTTTAATCTCAATATAAGCCCCGTAGGGGTATTTTGGTCATTTTAAAGATTATAAAAGAGATTAAATATGATTCTGAGGTTCGGGTATGAATTAATTAGTAAAAAAACTTAATTTAATAGGTTATATCAGTTGGTGATAAGTCTTATGTGACAAAATGGTTTTAAACCCATACTAGGTGTTTAATACGCGTAAAAAGCCATTTTAAGCGATTTCCGGGTTATACAGGAAATCTGAGTTTTCTGATCAGGTTATAAAGTTCAAAATACTTTATTTATTATATAAAATCAGTATCAATTGGATTGGTGTCAAAATACTATGTAGAACTCATTTTATAATCAAAAAGGGTATAATCGGTATTTACCGAATCAAGGCGATAACCTTAGGTTATGATCAGTTAAAAAATAATTAAAAATCTTCAAAAATCTTAAAATATTATATTACATCAGTGGGTCAAAGGTTTGGTGTCAAAAATTGGGTTTAGTTAGGCTTTATGCTAATGACGCCTTTTAATTACTAAAAAGCGTTCTAATTACGTCAGCATAACTCCTAATCTAGACCTCAAACTGATGTGAAAATTTAGGGGCATGTTTATAAATCAGTAATAAAGATTATTGTCCTTTCACATTTCCAAAATTCTCGTTTTATGGACAAAAGGGCATTATGGTCAACATGAAGCAATTAACGGAAACGTGTAAACGAATCGGACAATCAACGATCCAACCACAGAGGGTTATACTATCATGTAACCTGGTCCTAAGGAAGCTCCGAGGCAATTCCAAACCCATCTAAATCGGGTCAGAACTGAAGTCAAAGCAAAAGTCAAAGTTTTGCGACTTTCGGTTCCGAACCGAGCCTAAACAGAAAATTGTCGGATCAAACAAGCTTAGACCAGTTCTTATACTTATTACTAAGTTATATGAGTGATAAAATAGGTTACACGCCTTCTACATTGCTAATTATGCGTTAATTAAAAAATTAGGATCATGTTGACTTTTTATAATAAACTTTGACCCGACAATTGATCTAGTTAGAGTGGGAATCAGAGGGTGCCCTTATAAGGGTTTAATGCCCACATAATTACCAACTTATAACTACCTTTAATTTGACTAAACACTGGACCATTAGTGATTAATCGCTAAGTCAAACGTTAATTACGACGGTTTAACTTTTAAGCTAAAAACTAAGCAAAACTTAATTAACGAAGGTTAAGGACACTTACTAAGGTCTAATGCACGACCAGAGATGCTTAGAGAAGGCTCTTGAGCTCCAGAAATGATCAGATGTTGAGTTGAGAATGAATGATCAAAATGGCAAACAAAGGGGCTTTATATAGTGTTCTTGATCCATGAAGATCATGACAAACAAGGCTATACATGATCCCTGATGATTAAGAAGTGTCCCTAAGGCCTAAGAATTAGTTTAGGCAGCTCTTGGTGGTGATAAAGGGCATATATGTCGTTTACATGGGCTGAACAGGCAATAGAATCGATTTTCTGCATCTGGCACATGCTTATGGACTGTAAGGTACAGGTCTTACGGTCCGTAAGGACCTGGTCAGCATAGTAAAGTTTCAATTGTTGACAGATTTAGCCCCTGCACTTCCAAATTCCATTTCCGACACATCCAAGGCCCGTTAAACCATTTTTAAGGCTCTACAATGATGCCTAAGTATGGGGAACATGAAACATGCTCAAAAATATGCCGGATGTTGGTTTGTTTGGTCGTACGGTCACGTTGTTTGGTTAATTACGACGAAACACGGACGGACGTGAAAAACGAACCAATTGACGCGACGAATGGAATTTTATCAAGCCAAACACTAAAATAACATATTTTAGTGCTTACATAAATTTTTGGCATAAAAGCCTTGGATGGCCAATGATTGGCATTCCCGAGAGTATAATTAAATATCATGAGATTCTCGGTTTGTTAAAAGGTCACTCAGAGGTAAGAATTAACATGTTGACGCTTTTAACCCCTTTATTGCGCAAACTTTCAATTAATTACGCACACGGCTACACTTGATCAACAAGTGTCTCATTTGTGAATATAAAACCGTAGGGGGTTATTTAGAAACTTATTTTTGATATGATAACACTTCCAGTCCTTTCATAATCAAAGTTTTTGATTTTTCGAAAAATTAGTCCCTTAAATTCAACGTTTGACTTCATTAGGGTTTATTACACGTGTCAATACTTCATAGGACGTGATTTTACGAGGTGTTACATCCTCACCCCCTTAAAAGAAATCTCGACCTCGAGATTTGCTAAGATGTTGGAAGTACTTTTTGTCGCATAATGGACTTAACCTCTATAGCATATCTGGAGCTTTTCCAAGCTCCCAAGTTGACCTTTATAATGGGTACATGTATCCTTTTGGAGCTTCTTCACCTGTCGATCCTTAATCGACATAGGTTGCTCATTATATCATAAATCTACATATCGTTATGTGATAGTGCTTCTTGACTTATTGGCGAAACACATCCTTCAGCCACTAGTGTGCAATGTATTACGAGCTCCGCCAAGCTCCTTAAACAGGTTTTTGCTTATAAGCTACTTGATCTTGATACATTCGATTTCCTTCGAATGATTCTATATATTCAGAGCTTAACTAGCCTGATAATTTAACAAATTTGGCACACCCTTCCTGGGTGATATCTTTTGTTGAACCTTATTCCTTAACAAGAATTTAGGAGGGTTGCTACTTTCATTAATTCTTGATTTTCTGTCGAATACTGGCAACTTACTGATGATTAGGGATTTTTATGATCTTATTTGTTGTTTCCAATGTAACTTTCAGATCCTGTTAAGTGGACTTCTCAAAGTCTCGTCCATCCAACGGATGTTTTGATATTTCATCTATACAAGGTCTCTAAGGGAGCCACCTTGATACTTATATAACAACTATTGTAGAAAAGCTTATCTTAAGGTGAGATGGTTATTCCAAACATTGCTCAAAGCTAATCTTAAGGAGTAGCTAATCCTTACAGTTAGTCGAACAAATCGACGATCCTGGGCAGCTGATGGCGATTCTTAATCGTTGCCTACTTAGGGTTGCGGTAAACAATTCATAAGCAAAATGAACCGTCTTTCTTAATTAACTATACCGAATTCTCAGAATATTGAGTTAGGCGATATGAATCCTTTATTTCAAAATTTAATTAATCAAGGTTTCGATTCTTCCAATGATGGTACTAGCCGTCTTGGGGATTTCATAATAATACAGCCCTAAATGGGATATAAATCTTAACTCTACTTGCCTCTCGGGAGGTAAACAGGGTAGTCTTAGGAGAAGATAATCAAGTTACACTGAGATTATAGAGATTTTTTTTTTCAAATCTCATGCTCCAGTTCATTTATCCGTGCCTGTGCTAGACAAGTGGCACATTTATGTTATGAGTCCATAGATTCCTTAATCAGAGACACTTACTTGGACAATTCCATTTTGGATATCTTCCTTGAATACCATTAGCTGACTTTAGTACCATATGATCATTGGGATATCTTTGTGGTTCCATGCATTAAACCTCCATACTGATCAGGCATGGAAGCAATCTATGGAACATATTAAGATACACCGATCCTCATATGGCGCTTTTGTCATACCATTTGGTATTCGTAATCAATAGAGATCAAAGAGATATCAGTTTCATATGATGAGGTACTTTATCTGAAGAGAGGTTACATTAGGACTTTATGATTGAAGATTTCTGACAGGAATAGAAGAAATGGTTCCTATGAATTTTCTATCTGTAAGTTTACCTTACACTTAAGGTCTAGGATTCTTATGATAGATTTTTAAAAGTCTAATATACTTACAATTTATGAAGGATTGATTGGTATCCGATTGAAAGCAGAATTCTTAGCGTTTTATTCTACTGCTTAATTTGTGCTTAGGGTTCTAACAGGCAGATTTAACAAAATTTATTCCAGAATGACTTATCTGCACCTGAATCAAACGGTACTCTTGCATATACATCATGGATGAGGACGTACCGGTTATGATATTGTCATCTTGTATGACCTCTTTTGCATCCATCTGAGAGACCTTAGCGTTGGTCTTCTTATCTCCTTTAAGCTTCTTAGTATATTTTGGGCAGTTTGATTTGATATGCCCTTTCTCGTTACAGTTGTAACAAGTCGCATCTCCTATCTCCTGGCATTCCAATGTTTTATGCTCACTAGATTTGCAGATCCCACAAGCCCTAGGCTGTGATTGGGATTTTGATTCGTACCTGCATTTCCCATAATGGCGTTTCTTGCAGGTCTTGCATACTGGTTTCTGGTTGGACTTTTGTTTGTTCTTCTTCTTAGAGCTCTGGGAGTTATATTCCTCCCTTTTCCTTTTTAGCTCACCCTTTGCATTTGAGGTATGAACAAGATCCTCCTTATGAGAAAGGAAATGTGGTTCTAGATAAAAATTGGAGCGAGTAGCATGGGGGTCCTTGAACTTTTTCACAGCCTTCTTCACAGCTTTGCCAACAGCTGCGTCTATCATAGTCTGAAGAACCTCTTTGGAAATTCTAAGGTTCACAATTGTAGTATCATTAACACGTGTCGCATCATCCATAACACGATCAACTGCTGTCTTATCCAAGTTTGTCATACTCGATATTTGGTTCCTAACACCAAATAAAACAATTAGTTTCAATCCAACAACCGCTATTCATCATCCTGATGACCTAATATACTAACCATGGTATCGTTTAACCATACAGGTTAATATAGCACGAACATTCTCTATGAATGTCCTGTAGATATGTATATATATATCAATTATACTAGCCTAGGCCATAGAAGACCATTAATGGTAATTAAGGTTTGGACCTAGTCCATCATCTTTTTGACAGGGGATCAATTGTCACATCTGTCTTGATCATATTGATGATTTTGGATAGCTTGAAAGCTTGACATTAGGATATCAGAAAAGAGTGATTCCTAATAGATATAAAATATCAATCTAAGATTTGTTGGAGCATTTTCTATAGTATCATCGGCCAATTTCTTCCTCGCATTAAATGACCGGAGTCCTAATCAGGCGGAGACAACAGTTCTCAACATTTATCGTTCATTATAGAATCATATGTGCCAGCATCAAATAAATTTTTGCATAAACTGCTTGACAAGGAAAGGTACCTGCTATATAGTTATCATTCTGCACCATCTCCTGGGCGTTCATCTGGAAGACTCATGCGTTTGTTTTCTTGGCCTCTTCGGGGTTCTTCTGATTCCTAGGGCAGTTGGTCTTGATATGCCCCTTCTCGTTGCAACCATAACAGGTTGCATCTTTCAACTTCTTGCAATCCAAGGTTTTATGTTCCTTAGACTTGCAAATCCCATAAGGTAGAGGCTGAGATTCAAATCTGCATTTCCCGAGGTGGTATTTCCGACAAGTTTTACACCTGGTCTTCTCACCCGACTGCTGGCTGTCTTTCTTAAACCCGGAACTCTTCTTATCCTCAGAGTTCCTCTTTGTCTTCCTATCGGAGCGATGAGAATTCTCATCCTCCCTTTTACGCTTTCCATCTTCAGAGGCTTTGGCAGCCTTGTTTCTGACTACATCGAGTGTAAGAGATAGCGACAGGTCTGCCGCTGACCTGAGTGTAGTAGGTCTCGATGCTTTCACGCTTGCCTTTATTTCTGGGGCTAGACCCCCAATAAAGCGAGCTATTCGCTTTGGTTCCTGTGTGATCAAGTAAGGAACCAATCGAGACATGGTATTGAAACTTGTAAGGTATGCTTGACAATCTAAGTTCTCCATGACTAATGTCAAGAATTCAGTCTCAAATTTCTTAACTTCATGTTGAGGACAGTAATTTTCTTTGATAAGAGCAACGAACTGACCCCAAGTCATGTTGTACAAAGGGATCTTCCCCGTAGCTTGGATCAGTGACCTCCACCAAGCTAGAGCTTCTCCTTTAAAAGATTGTGAAACAAACTTCACTATGTCTTGCTCTGCACATCCACTGATGTCAACAACGGTGTCCATCTCATCGAGCCATGTCATGCAATCGATGGCCCCTTTTTCTCCTGTGAAGTCTCTGGGCTTGCAGGAGACAAAATATTTATATGAGCAGGTCTTAACTGGTGCCTCTTGATGAAGCACCACCAGTCTAGACGGAACACTCCTTTGATTTGACGAGTTACGAACATCGTCTTCCCTTGACTCATGTAATTTAGAAAGGGGCTTACTACGAGCCACAGATAGAGTCTTAGAGTGTGTACCACTTGATTCATCATACTGTCTGTCGAGGGCTCGTGTAACGGCATCATCTATTAATGCCTGCAGTTCCGCACTAGTTATATTAACTCTAGTAGCATCATTATTCTCCCTCGGGTGGCTGTTGACCTCATCCGATCCAGACATGTAGTTTGATGGCTACATAATTATTGACGATGATTCAATCAGAGGTTATTATGGATTCATCATTTTTGACGATTCATCAACCATGGTAATATAAACCATATTGGTTAATTTGTTAGTTATATTTAATTAGTATTTTCATTATAATTTATCCTAGTTATAAAACATTAAGGATATTAAGGTGGCGCAAAGGGCCTAGTCACAAGGACATTATTAAATTTATAAGCCATGATTTCAGAGAATCGAGGCATTAAGGTTTGAACATATTTCATTACCTTTTCTTGACAGAGAGTCAAAGACTTCAACTGTCTTTTGTCCCTTAGGACAATAAGTATGGCCCGTAGGCATTTCATCACTTATGGATGTTTATAATATGATTATCTTATCTGGTGATATTAGTCAAGATCGCATCGATCATACAGACTATTATGTTTGGACATAGTCCAACATCTTTAGACAGGGGGTTAAAGACCACCACTGTCGTTGTCTTATAGGACAACAAGTTTTAACCCATAGGCACTTCATCACTAATGGATGTTTATAATATGATTATCTTTATTTGATGATTTAAGCCATGATTTCTAAATCACTAGGCTAGATAAGGGGGTTGGAAATTTCCAATATAAAGATGACGAGTGTGATTTTTTATCGCATCACTGTTGTCAGGAGTGTTAACATGTTTTCAGATGTTAACAAGAATCTGAATCTCCTTTAAACAGGTTTTACCATCATAGCTAGGTCCTTAATGACATTCAAGCTAGGTTATACCCCTTTAAGATTCCTTTCATTATATATATCGGCAGATCAATTACGAAAAGGAATCATATTTTACTTTACTTCATATGTTATATTCATAAAAAATGATAAAAAAAAAGAATTTGGATAAAACATTCCAATGATTTTAAAAGAGGTACAGAATTGCCCTAATCGGGACTTGAAGGAATTAATGTTGTCCATGAAGGGACTAGAAGATAAATATGTCCTTATAAGGACTACTAAGGAAACAAACTTCAGCAGAAGGAGTTTTCTTCTTTACTTTACTTCTGAATGCTTTCTCCTTGGTTGCACGTTGTACCCTAGCCGCAGTACGAAGCTCGGAAATTCAAGGCTCCGGATGTGGAGAATTTTCATTACGGCTTCCTTAATTGGAGACATATTCAAAATATATAAATTTGGAAGCAATAGTTTTCAGATTAGGGTTGAGAGTATTCCTATGTTAAGTCTAGACTCAGAAAGTCAAGGAATGTGCTACTGTGTCACTGAGATTAAACACAAAAGACTAGTGTTTAATTCACTCAATGTTGGCTTTGATACCAACCTGTCACACCCCGATATTTCCACGTATTACCGGTGGGCTCGGTGGGGAGTATCGTGACGTAGTTGATATCATCATAGTCAAACAACACAATATACAAATGCACAGCGGAAGCAAAAGATAAATATATTACAATCCGAATATAAAGTAATATCAAAGTATTACAACAGAAAGTAAAGGATCCACAGGCGGATCTTAAAACATAAACATTGTTCAACAGACTTTAGACGCCTAGAACTTGCAAGATTCCTTATTAACGCCCTGAGCTTCCAGCCAATTACGTTCAGTACCTGTCACTTAACCTTTTTGGAAAATACGTCAGTTTACACTGGTAAATGCAATTAACCGACTCATTTGAAAAGGTTTAATAAAATTGATTTGAATGCACAAGGCACAACATATCTTTTATAACATGGGACAATTATATAAATAGTCTTGTATACAGATTTACATGTTCGTTATACGTTCAGGGCCCGATGTAGAAACCGAGTCAAGATTAACAGACACGCCACAAGTATAGGCCCACAAGAGAGTGAGATACCGTTTCCCTTATGCACTGTCAGGTGTATGCCTACACCTCGTGCATAAGACGTGGCCATTTTATAATACAATGATGTCAAGGATATCCGGGTCATGGTCATTAACCCCTAAAGGCTTTTATTTCAAACAATACAGATTAAAGCGGGTTACCTCAATAATTTAATCACAATTCGACTAAACATTCAATACCCGACCAAGCGGTATTATTATAACATCGAATCCCAAGCCCGTATAGGGAAAATAAGTTAAAAGTATTTACCTGAGCTAGCAAATGCAATTTATACTCAGCCGTATATTCTAATCAGCAAGCACAAGTACTTCTACTGGGGCTCTCAATCTGGAACGAAGGTTTTATTAACCTATTAGATTTCTAACGGGTCTTATTTAAGTCGTAACTTAGACCGGTTAGTTTTAAGGAAAGGTTTACGGTTCAAAACGAATGACTAAGCGAAGACCGGAATAGAATGTGATTTAGACCCGACAAGTTTGGAGACTTGTATAATATGGGTACACTAAACACATTCTGGATTTTGAGATAAAAATGATAACGTTTGACCCGTTTCGGCTAATTTATGCAAACTAGTTACATAAACCGAACCGAACGCGCAAGAAGCGTAACGGGTAACCATAAGGGTCCTAAACAGGTTTCCTAAGTTAATATGCCTTAAATATGTTGTGATATCAGTAGGATATCTTCCATTATGCCCAAAACGAGTTTAATCTCAATATAAGCCCCGTAGGGGTATTTTGGTCATTTTAAAGATTATAAAAGAGATTAAATATGATTCTGAGGTTCAGGTCTGAATTAATCAGTAAAACAACTTAATTTAATAGGTTATATCAGTTGGTGATAAGTCTTATGTGACAAAATGGTTTTAAACCCATACTAGGTGTTTAATACGCGTAAAAAGCCATTTTAAGTGATTTCCGGGTTATACAGGAAATCTGAGTTTTCTGGTCAGGTTATAAAGTTTAAAATACTTTATTTATTATATAAAATCAGTAGCAATTGGATTGGTGTCAAAATACTTTGTAGAACTCATTTTATAATCAAAAAGGGTATAATCGGTATTTACCGAATCAAGGCGATAACCTTAGGTTATGATCAGTTTAAAAATAATTAAAAATCTTCAAAAATCTTAAAATATTATATTACATCAGTGGGTCAAAGGTTTGGTGTCAAAAATTGGGTTTAGTTAGACTTTATGCTAATGACGCCTTTTAATTACTAAAAAGCGTTCTAATTACGTCAGCATAACTCCTAATCTAGACCTCAAACTGATGTGAAAATTTAGGGGCATGTTTATAAATCAGTAATAAAGATTATTGTCCTTTCACATTTCCAAAATTCTCGTTTTATGGACAAAAGGGCATTATGGTCAACATGAAGCAATTAACGGAAACGTGTAAACGAATCGGACAATCAACGATCCAACCACAGAGGGTTATACTATCATGTAACCTGGTCCTAAGGAAGCTCTAAGGCAATTCCAAACCCATCTAAATTGGGTCAGAACTGAAGTCAAAGAAAAAGTCAAAGTTTTGCGACTTTCGGTTCCGAACCGAGCCTAAACAGAAAATTGTCGGATCAAACAAGCTTAGACCAGTTCTTATACTTATTACTAAGTTATATGAGTGATAAAATAGGTTACACGCCTTCTACATTGCTAATTATGCGTTAATTAAAAAATTAGGATCATGTTGACTTTTTATAATAAACTTTGACCCGACAATTGATCTAGTTAGAGTGGGAATCAGAGGGTGCCCTTATAAGGGTTTAATGCCCACATAATTACCAACTTATAACTACCTTTAATTTGACTAAACACTGGACCATTAGTGATTAATCGCTAAGTCAAACGTTAATTATGACGGTTTGACTTTTAAGCTAAAAACTAAGCAAAACTTAATTAAGGAAGGTTAAGGACACTTACTAAGGTCTAATGCACGACCAGAGATGCTTAGAGAAGGCTCTTGAGCTCCAAAAATGATCAGATGTTGAGTTGAGAATGAATGATCAAAATGGCAAACAAAGGGGCTTTATATAGTGTTCTTGATCCATCAATATCATGACAAACAAGGCTATACATGATCCCTGATGATTAACAAGTGTCCCTAAGGCCTAAGAATTAGTTTAGGCAGCTCTTGGTGGTGATAAAGGGGATATATGTCGTTTACATGGGATGAACAGGCAACAGAATCAATTTTCTTCATCTGGCACATGCTTATGGACCGTAAGGTACAGGTCTTACGGTCCGTAAGGACCTGGTCAGTATAGTAAAGTTTCAATTGTTGACATATTTAGCCCCTGCACTTCCAAATGCCATTTCCGACACATCCAATGCCCGTTAAACCATTTTTAAGGCTCTAAAATGATGCCTAAGTATGGGGAACATGAAACATGCTCAAAAATATGCCGGATGTTGGTTTGTTTGGTCGTACGGTCACGTTGTTCGGTTAATTACGACGAAACACGGACGGACGCGAAAAACGAACCAATTGACGCGACAAATAGAATTTTATCAAGCCAAACACTAAAATAACATATTTTAGTGCTTACATAAATTTTTGGGTGTCCGGGGATATTCAGAATGTAAGATATGCGCGTAAACGCAAACTTGTGCGCTTTTTGACACTTTTAGTCCCTGCATGACTTAAAAGCTTATTTTTGCGCACCAAACACCTCTAAGCCTATATCTAAGCTATATTAGGGATAATTATGGTATGTTTATCTCATGGTCATATTCCGGAAGGTCCGATAACATACGAATCGGTATACTTTAGCAGTTTGACGCTTTAGGTCCCTCTAATGCGTAAACTTGCGTAAATCATCATTTAATGCATTGAAGCCTCATCTAATCCATATTAGGCATTCTTGAAAGTATTATTAAACATCATAATGCTTCAGGCTCGATAAAAGGTCATTCAGAGGTATAATTAAACATATTGACACTTTTAGTCCCTTATACTTGCAAGGTTGCGCGTAGCTTCACTTTTTGGCATAAAAGCCTTGGATGGCGAATGATTGGCATTCCCGAGAGTATAATTAAATATCATGAGATTATCGTTTTGTTAAAAGGTCACTCAGAGGTAAGAATTAACATGTTGACGCTTTTAACCCCTTTATTGCGCAAACTTTCAATTAATTACGCACACGGCTACACTTGATCAACAAGTGGCTCATTTGTGAATATAAAACCGTAGGAGGTTATTTATAAACTTATTTTTGATATGATAACACTTCCAGTCCTTTCATAATCAAAGTTTGTGATTTTTCGAAAAATTAGTCCCTTAAATTCAACGTTTGACTTCATTAGGGTTTATTACACGTGTCAATACTTCATAGGACGTGATTTTACAAGGTGTTACATTATGCCCCGATTGATTCGTAAGAGTTGGCTCCCATGAGCCACTAACTAGAGTTAAGGATTCGATTAAAATCAATTTGCTGATGTTCGTTGCCGGTAACCAAGGCCGTTCTAATACTGAGGTCGGCATGGTACTACGCTCATCTTGTTGTCCTTTGATCTTGCATGTCGATTGAGTAATACACGGTATGCGGCTAGGGTGCTGCAGAAGTGATCGCACTTCGGGATCTAAGACGTCAGTACACTGGGTTCCAGCAACTAAAATGGAGTGTGAGAGGTATAGACCAATCATCGATGTTGCAAAATCCAACTCAGGGACGTTCGTACAAGCACCTGACATTCTACACGGTTCGCTAGGCGTTCAGATGGGTGTTCAGGTGATACTCGATAGCATCGAGATTCGAAAGGTTTCAGAGGGAAATGAAAAGATCATATTCGAGTAGGAGACAATCACTACTATGACTCCTATAGACTGTTGTGTTTCACATCGACCAAATAATGGAACGGAACCCCTTTTTCACTTGTTAAGCCTCACTGGGACTCGCATGCACCCCGCATTATTATTATGTGTGCACCCACAATAATTTTGTGATTTGCATGCTCATCTCTGTTCCTCCTAACTCATGTCAAATGGTTCCTCAAGCTCGTGTGCCAAACAGAGGTTGTCAAAACGATAAGATCACAAGATTCTAAGGACTACAACACACCAACTACGCATCGTAAGGTAAGCAAGAAATTCATGAAATTATGCTATAGTGACGAGTGTGTGTTCGTATGCCACATCATAAACAAGTGTACACTAGCCATGCAATGTATACAACAGATGAAAGAGACGAACCTTGCAATCTGGAGCTGAGTGTCATGGTCGTATTCTCATTTTCAGAACTGTTCGGTTATAGTCTGGTTTTATAAAAACGTTTTTAAAACCAAGTTCACTATAACCAGTGGCTCTGATACAAAACTGTCACACCCCAAAATACCACTTGCGGAAACACCGCGGGGCGTTTGACGTACCAAGATCTAGCCACTAATCACATTGAACTCATAAAGGTATTTCAAGTAAAACTTTCATTTATTAAAACAAGTGTTACAATACAAGATCTATTATCCAGCGGAAGCATATTACATTTTGTTATGATTTTCATAAAGCAGGTGTATAAAAACCATCAAACTTGTCTTGTGTTTCCTTGCAACTTGACCCATGACCACTCCAGCATCCCAGACAGCAAGTTCCAACAACATGTACCTAAAGGCCTGCAAGCATGCAGAAAAACGTGTATCAGACTGTAACACCCCGTGTTTTCACAAGTCAAAGTCAAAGTCAAGGTCCGAGTCAACGACCGATTTCACGCAACCTGACTTATAGAAATTTCTTTATTTTATTCGTATTATGTGGAGTAAGTGTCGTTAATGACAATAATCGAATTGTGTTAATCGTAATTCAACCGATCTACGACTGTGAATTATAGAAAGTAACAATGCGATAAAGTTAATCAACTAATAATCAAGCTATGCTAATCGAATCGACATCAATTCACAACTCGAACTATGTATTTTACTTGTTGTTTATACGTGTGTGTGTGTGCCTTACGTGTTACCTGTGCATGTTTATTTATGTTGTGTTGTGGTAATCAAGAGAACTCAATCGAACTCGAAATCTAACTTGAATGCAATCAAACTCGAACTCGAATCACGATCGAACCCTGATAGATAGCAAAAAATAGATTATGCAGGTACGAAGTAGTTGGGACTAAATGTAATTTAACTAGGAAACCCTATCGAATCGAACCGCTCGTAATCTGAATCGAAACACCGAAACTCGTCGCATCGAAAACTTGAACCAAGCGCCATCCGTCCGGATTGCCATTCGACCGGATAAGCCATCCGATCGAATAGCCACCCGACCGGATGACACAATTGATGACAGGCTGGATGCCATCCGACCAGATCGTCATCCGAGCGGAGTGCCATCCGACCGGATCACACTTTCCCCTTTTGGAAACCTATAAATACCCCTGTCATTGTCATTCTTTCCACTTTTGGAAACCTTCTGTCCGAACAGCTCGTGTTCTTCACCTTTTCTTCGATTTCCCTCAATCCGGGTAAGATCTCGCCCTAAATCTTGTACTTTCTTGATCTATACGCGCTTCTACACCTTTCTATCTTTTAAATATTAACTTTTAACCGTGAAACCATGAAGATTTGAGGTATTCTAGGATGACGTCATCATGAAGTTCCCATGAACTCCAAGTTTGACCTCATTCCACCAAGAATAACTCAGATCTGAACGGTTTCCACAAGATTTCACAACGACCTCGCATAAATCTGAACTTCTTTCAAATAAAAGAGTTGAAAGAAATAAACACAAGTTTTCTCCTTCTTTTACACTCAAAACACTCAAAACCGGTAGAATCGGGATCAGATCTAGTCTCCTACTCAACCATAGCATTGTACTGGTTCAGATCTGGATTCCACCTACGAGACAACCGACTTCAAGTTAGACAAGAACAACCGTCTCGAGCCGGTTACTGACCTAACTAGGGTGATTCCTGGTCGGTTTGGTTACTTGGGTCAAGGCAGGGTTCTAGTTGGCTAACAAGATGTCAAGACGTCTCGAAAACATCGACAAACCATCAAACGATCAAGTTTAGGACGAAGGGAACAATCGGAATGGATTGCCGTCCGATCGGATTATCATCCGATCGGATAGGTCATCCGAACGGATTGCCACCCGAACGGATGACACTTGGGACCCACCTTTTCAAACTATCTCATCTAGAGTTTGAGTATTGAACGAATTGCAATCCGAACGGATTACCATCCGCCCGTATCACTCTTCGGATCATGAGATACTAAGACTTTAAAGCCTTAAACAATTTTCAACATGTTCATCACCAGAAATGCCACCCGATCGAATGGCCATCCGATCGAGTGACACTTCCACTAAGAACTTGTCTTCAGCAAGAAATCTTGCCATCGAGTCACCGTCCGACCGGATTGCCATCCGCACGAATGACCATCCGAACGGATTGTCATCCGCATGACCCAACATCCGATCGAACGACTTGAAGGATAGAGATACTTAAATGTTTTCTAAATGCTACAACGAAAACTTCAAAGGACACGCCATCATACACAAACACATCCTTAGCCTAGGAAGAAACAATCCACTCGAATATACTCGAACGACTTGAAGGATAGAGATACTTAAATGTTTTCTAAATCCGATCTATTCAGGCTAACCGAACTCGCTAAGCGCTCCCTTCAATCCATAATCGCTGTGAGTATACTCGATCCCTTTTTGCTTTAAGCACTTTTGGTTGTTACATACGTTACGAATATTCAAACTACAACTATCACACTACTCAAACTATTTGAACGCTAACCGTTAATGCATGTATTACGTGGCTTATGAATGCTTGTTTGTTATGTTTACACATGTAATGCTGTCTACCTGCCTTAGCAACGATAGTACTATAGTTTGGACTCAGCACCCGTTCTCACGGGGGTTGTTAAGGATCTTTTACTTGCATGGATTACGGTGGTAATCATGTATTGCGAACTGCCTCGGGCAGTCAACCCGCATTCATTGGTATCGATGGATCTATGTCGATAACTAACGTGCTTCATTTCACTATGTGTACGTGCTGGTTATGCGTAAACGAATTCGAACTCTATATGGTATTATCAAACTTGTATGCTCACCTTTACATTTTATGTATTGACTTTATTTTAACGTATGTGACAGGTGTTTAGGTTGTTTGTATGCCTAGCTCACTGTGAAATCGAGGCTAGGAAAGGTCTAGGATGCTCGCTGTGCTGTGATGAAATTGAAGCTAGGAAAGGAGGTCCCAGAAACCAATAAATAAATTATTTATGTGTGAAATCTGAGTTGTCGGAACAGAATATTTGCCTAGATGTTATCTGTAATAATTTGTTTACTATTTGAGACATGTTATAGGACTTGTTAAATTAAATTGAATGGTAATGATAGTTGTTATGGAAACTTCTGGACTATCTGTTTCGCTCAGTGCCATGTCCCAATGATTCCGCCATCGGTTGGGGTGTGACAGATTGGTATCAGAGCCATAACTATAGGGAATTAGGCAAGACTCGACCTAGTCCGGGTCGAAGTCTTAGATACCTAGACTATAGTTAAGAACCAACAGACCAACTCGAGTACGCTTAGTAGGAATCCCGTACGTACTTATTTCCCACTATCTTTGCTTATACTACACTACTTCTGCACTCGAATTTTCAACTATGAGTAGGCAATAAGGTCGAGAATAGGTGTGAAAACCGCAAACTCTCGACTAAAGTTGCTTAATCAACTCGCATTTTAACTACAACCGAGGAGAATTTTGCCAAATCAGGAGTGAAATCCACATTTTGATGAATAATCTCCTCTATTTTATCAAAACAGGAACGAAGTTGTTAAGCCAGGGGTGGAACCCTAATCTTGACGACTTGTTCCGCATATTTTACAAAACTCTCACCAGAGTCTCGACGGACTCCAACGACCTGAGGTCACGACAAGACCAACAGATGCGTGCCAAATGCCCAAGAATCGAGGCAAAGGCACAGTTCTGGAGGTTAAATGTGCGCAACAGGCCCTTGTGAATAGTCGAACCACTTTGGTTAGTCAAAGTCTACTAGCCGCAACTGCTGACTCGGATAATTCGTCGATTTTATGAGTTTATATATGTGTTTATCTGTATATGTGCTTTAATTTTTGGAATTTACTCGATTTTACTTTCACTTCAATCGACACGCACGACTCGCACAGCTTTTCTATGCCAAATCGTTGACAAATCGCGAAACTATGAACGACTTTATACTACGGTATACGTTTATGCTACGCTGTTCTCAAGCAATCGCAAGACATTTAATGGTATATAATAGAGGTAGTTAGAATACTCTCCGTGTCTCTATATGCCTCTAGTGATTAAGTGCGCATATGTTTGCCGTCTCCCTTGCTCTACATACTTAGGAATTATGTGATTATGTGCTCTACGTGCTTACGTGATGGTGCTCTAAGTGTTTATGTGGTTATGTGATTAAGTAAATTTGTGTTTTGTGTGGTTATATGTCTACGTGTTTACACGGTACGTGTTACTGAGCTTTAGTAGGAGTAGACGTGTGAGGTGAGATTCGAATACAATGTGTTGAGTTCCGTGGCGATGTCTCTTGCAGACAATGTCGTCTGGATCCCGTCATGCACTCTCTCGTCAGGAAAAGAGGGACAAACGCCTTGCTCCCATCATCGCCAAGAGTGTGGCAAAGGCCGTGAGTGATGTTTACGAGAATGCCAGCAAATCATCTGAGGAGTCGAGAACCGAAGCTTCCAAAGCTACCGCAAGGCCTTTCAGTTTCAAGTAATTCAAGTCGTGTGGGCCGAAAGAATTCACTGGCGAAGGAGGTCCCACTGCACTATTTCACTGGTTTGATTCCATTGAGGTTACGCTGCGACAGAGTGGTTGCCCTGATGACCTCCGTACTCTGAATGCTACCGGCGTTTTCCAGTCCCGTGCGCTAGACTGGTGGACGGCTGAGAGGAACAAGCGAGGGAACGATGCAGCCTACGGTCTGTCGTGGGAAGAGCTCAAGGAAGTTATGCAAGAGGAATTCTGCCCTCCTCACGAGCGTCAAAAGCTGGAAGATGAATTTTGGCACATACAGCAGAAGGATGGTGACAATGCTGGCCTCATTGCTCGTTTTAAACAGCTCAGCATTATCTGTCCTGATCAAGTCAAGACTCCCGACATGACAATCAAGAAGCACATCCAGGCACTGCCCAACTGCGTTGCTGATTTCGTGCAAGCGGCTAAGACAACGAAAATCGAGGAAACTTATCTGCTAGCCGCTGAGATCAACGACAAACGGGTTAAGGCTGGTGTCTGGGATAAGGCTTCAAAGCATCTGCATCAAGCTACCGCTACCGCACCAACTGCTGAACCTACCTTATCAAGCAACAAGAGAAAGAACAGCTCCACCAACAAGAACTGTGCGATTACTGCTGCACCGATTCAAGTTGTACCTGCCCAACAGCGTCAAGTAGCGGCGCCTGTGGCCAATGCACCGCCTGCAAAGTGTGCATACACTGGGCCACACCCGCTCTGCCCTACTTGCACCTACCATCACCCGACCGCTATTCAATGCCGTTTTTGTGCTCATTGCAATGTGTACGACCATTTTACTGCCAACTGCCGTATTCGTCAAGCTCCTGCCAATCAAGCTCTACTCACTGCCCCACAGGGTCAACAAGCTCCTCCGGCACCCGCAGTCAAAGCCAGAGCCTGCTTCGCATGTGGCGACCCAAACCATTTCGCCAACATGTGCCCAAACAGGGTCGTGAAACAAGAGCCCCAACAACAGCAGCCACAGCAACAACAACCACAGCAGCAGCAACAACAGGCCGCACGTACCAGAACCTTCAACCTCAATGTGCGTCAAGCCCAGGACGACAACAACATGGTCAATAGTACGTTCCTTGTGAATGGTATTTATGCTTCCGGTTTATTTGATACCGGAGCCGATAATTGCTTTGTGTCGTTCGAATTTGAGAGACTCCTTAGTCGTAAACGCTCCAAACTCTCCTCGACATTCGATGTTGAAGTCGCTATCGGAAGAACCGTTGCCGTCAATTCTGTCATCCGTGATTGTACTCTTGAGCTCAACAATCACATCTTCCCAATCGACCTCATTCCGATGCAACTCGGAAGTTTCGACGTCATAGTAGGCATGGACTTTCTTCGGGAAAACCATGCTGAAGTTGTGTGCTTCGACAAGATGATTCGCTTCTCGCTCGCAAATGGTGACTTATTGTGTGTTTATGGCGATACTACTTCACGAGGGCTCAAGCTTATGTCATGCGTACAAGCCAGCAAATATCTCCGCAAGGAGTACAGGGCTTTCCTGGCTAACATCGTAGTAACGGAGAAGGAAAAGAAAGAGAAGGAAGTGAAAGACGTTCCTGTGGTTCGAGAATTTCCTAATATTTTTCCAGAGGATCTTCCCGGACTACCGCCAAGTCGTGATATCGACTTTCGTATTGACCTCATTCCTGGAGCAAACCCTATCGCCAAAGCTCCTTACCGACTCGCACCGTCAGAGATGCGCGAACTCTCAACCCAACTCCAGGAATTACTTGAGAAAGGCTTCATTCGCCCGAGCACCTCTCCTTGGGGCACGCCAGTCCTTTTCGTCAAAAAGAAGGATGGGTCGTTCCGGATGTGCATCGACTACCGGGAATTGAATAAGTTGACTATCAAGAATCGCTATCCTCTACCTCGCATCGACGATTTGTTTGATCAGCTACAAGGCGCTACGTGTTTCTCGAAAATCGATCTACGTTCAGGATACCATTAGCTACGTATTCAAGAGGAGGATATACCCAAAACCACATTTCGTACTCGTTACGGCCATTACGAATTCGTTGTCATGCCCTTTGGTCTAACCAACGCACCAGCGGTTTTCATGGATCTGATGAATCTCGTGTGTAAACTGTATCTCGACCGTTTCGTCATCACATTCATCGAAGATGTCTTGATCTATTCCAAATCGAAGACCGAACACGCACAACATCTACGTTTGGTTCTCGAGTTACTCCAGGGGAACCAACTCTATGCCAAGTTCTCCAAGTGTGAATTTTGGTTAGAGAAAGTTCAATTTCTGGGTCACATTGTTAATAGACAGGGTATTCACGTCGATCCTGCGAAGATTGAAGTAGTCAAGAGTTGGATTACACCTAAGAATCCGTCTGAGGTCCGTTCTTTTCTCGGGCTAGCGGGCTATTATCGACGATTTATCGAGGGATTCTCAAAGATCATTGTACCGCTTACCTCTCGCACACATAAAGACAAGCCTTTTGTTTGGGGAACTAAACAAGAGACTGTCTTTCAAACCCTCAAGCGCATGCTTTGCAATGCTCCTGTTCTCACATTGCCCGACGGAAACAATGATTTCATTGTCTACTGTGATGCTTCCAACCTTGGTCTTGGTTGTGTTCTCATGCAACGGGACAAGGTCATAGCGTACGCATCTCGTCAGCTCAAAATCCACGAGAAGAACTATACAACCCACGATCTCGAGCTAGGCGCAGTTGTTTTTACATTATAGATTTGGCGACACTACCTGTATGGTACCAAGTGTACGATCCTCACCGATCATAGGAGCCTGCAACATATATTTAATCAGAAGGAACTTAATATGCGTCAACGCCGATGGGTAGAACTTCTCAACGATTACGACTGTGAGATTCGTTATCACCCAGGCAAGGCGAATGTTGTTGCCGACGCACTTAGCAGACGGAGCTATCTGCTTAGCACTCGTAATGTTCAAGCCCAGCATAATCTCGAAGCTCTCATCCGCGACGCTCAACATGCATGTTTCAACGAACGCACCCTGAAGAAAGAAAGAATCTACCACGATGGAGCCCAGCTTGTGAGCAAATCCAATGGGATATTCCACTATCTGGACCGAATCTGGATCCCTAGGCGGACCGATTTGCGACAGATTATCATGGACGAAGCCCATAAATCCCGATATTCTGTTCATCCCGGTGCTGACAAAATGTACCAGGATCTTCGCTACAGATACTGGTGGCCCGGTATAAAAAGGGATATCGCTCTCTACGTCAGAAAATGCCTAACTTGTGCTAGAGTCAAGGCTGAACATCAAAGACCCTCTGGCTTGCTCGAACAACCACCAATTCCCATGTGGAAGTGGGAGAGCATAGCCATGGATTTCGTAACCAAGCTACCACCCACGTCGTCAGGTCACGACAGCATATGGGTTGTGGTCGACCGTTTGACTAAATCAGCTCACTTTCTGCCTATACGAGAATACTACAAGGTGGAACGATTAGCCCGAATCTACACCGACGAGATCATTTGTAATCATGGGATGCCTCGTGACATCATCTCTGATCGTGATGCTCGGTTTACTTCACGACTGTGGGAAACGTTTCAAACAACACTTGGCACAACGCTTAATTTAAGCACTGCTTTTCACCCACAAACCGACGGTCAGACCGAAAGAACGATTCGTACTCTTGAAGACATGCTCCGTTCGTGTGTCCTAGACTTCGGTGGTAATTGGGATAAACACCTGCCGTTAGTCGAATTCTCGTATAAACATAGCTATCATTCTAGCATCCAAATGGCACCATTCGAGGCATTATACGGAAGAAGATGTCGATCGCCTATTGTATGGCACGAGATCGGTCATTCACAATTAACCGGTCCTGAGTTATTACAAGAAACGACAGACAAGATCTTCCAAATTCGAGACAACCTAAAGAAGGCTCGGGATCAACAGAAAAGTTACGCCGATAAAAAGCGCAAGCCCCGTGAATTTGGCGTTGGTGACTACGTACTCCTAAAGGTATCACCTTGGAAGGGTGTAGTCTGATTCGGCAAGAAGGGAAAACTCGCGCCTTGATATGTTGGACCTTTTAAGATTCTGGAAAGGATCGGAAAAGTTGCCTACAGACTCGAACTACCGGAGGAACTTAGTAACGTCCACCCGACTTTCCACGTGTCAAACCTCCGAAAGTGCATAGCCGACCATGACTTACATGTTTCTCTAGATGATCTACAAGTGAACGAAACATTACACTTCGTGGAAAAGCCTGTTGAAATCATGGATCGCCAAACCAAGCAGCTCAGGCACTCACGCATCCCTATTGTGAAAGTCCGATGGGATGGCAAACGAGGCGCAGAGTTCACTTGGGAACTCGAAAGCGACATGAAGGCTAAGTACCCGCAGTTGTTTAAAGAGTGAGGCTAGAGAGAGAAAGTAGTATTGTGATTCTAGTGCTTTGTACGATTTCATATCAATCTATAGAATCACCGATTATAGTACGTTCTTGTGTGTTTGGTCACGTTCGTGTATGGATTCCGCAATCGTTTCGGAGTCAAAACCGGTTCAAAGAGAAAGTTCTCAAACGTGATTCACGGCGTTGTACAGCTTTCAGCTTAATTTCGGGACGAAATTTCCTAAACAAGGGGAGGCTGTAACACCCCGTGTTTTCACAAGTCAAAGTCAAAGTCAAGGTCCGAGTCAACGACCGATTTCGCACAACTTGACTTATAGAAATTTCTTTATTTTATTCGTATTAGGTGGAGTAACTTTCGTTAATGACAATAATCGAATTGTGTTAATCGTAATTCAACCGATCTACGACTGTGAATTATAGGAAGTAACAATGCGATAAAGTTCATCAACTAATAATCAAGCTATGCTAATCGAATCGACATCAATTCGCAACTCGAACTATGTATTTTACTTGTTGTTTATACGTGTGTGTGCCTTACGTGTTACCTGTGCATGTTTATTTATGTTGTGTTGTGGTAATCAAGCGAACTCAATCGAACTCGAAATCTAACTCGAATGCAATCGAACTCGAACTCGAATCACGATCGAACCCTGATAGATAGCAGAAAATAGATTACGCAAGGTACGAAGTAGTTGGGACTAAAAGTAATTTGACTAGGAAACCCTATCGAATCGAACCGCTCGCAATCTGAATCGAAACACCGAAACTCGTCGCATCGAAAACTTGAACCAAGCGCCATCCATCCGGATTGCCATTCGACCGGATAAGCCATCCGATCGAATAGCCATCCGACCGGATGACACAATTGATGACAGGCTGGATGCCATCCGACCGAATCGTCATCCGAGCGGAGTGCCTTCCGACCGGATCACACTTTCCCCTTTTGGAATCCTATAAATACCCCTGTCATTGTCATTCTTTCCACTTTTGGAAACCTTCTGTCCGAACAGCTCGTGTTCTTCACCTTTTCTTCGATTTCCCTCAATCCAGGTAAGATCTCGCCCTAAATCTTGTACTTTCTTTATCTGTATGCGCTTCTACACCTTTCTATCTTTTAAATATTAACTTTTAACCGTGAAACCATCAAGATTTGAGGTATTCTAGGATGACATCATCATGAAGTTCCCATGAACTCCAAGTTTGACCTCATTCCACCAAGAATAACTCAGATCTGAACTGTTTCCACAAGATTTCACAACGACCTCGCATAAATCTGAACTTCTTTCAAATAAAAGAGTTGAAAGAAATAAACACAAGTTTTCTCCTTCTTTTAAACTAAAAACACTCAAAACCGGTAGAATCAGGATCAGATCTAGTCTCCTACTCAACCATAGCGTTGTACTGGTTCAGATCTGGATTCCACCTACGAGACAACCGACTTCAAGTTAGACAAGAACAACCGTCTCGAGCCGGTTACTGACCTAACTAGGGTGATTCCTGGTCGGTTTGGTTACTTGGGTCAAGGCAGGGTTCTAGTTGGCTAACAAGATGTCAAGATGTCTCGAAAACATCGACAAACCATCAAACGACCAAGTGTAGGACGAAGGGAACAATCGGAACGGATTGCCGTCCGATCGGATTGTCATCCGATCAGATAGGTCATCCGAACGGATTGCCACCCGAACGGATGACACTTGGGACCCACCTTTTCAAACTATCTCATCTAGAGTTTGAGTATTGAACGAATTGCAATCCGAACGGATTACCATCCGCCTGGATCACTCTTCGGATCATGAGATACTAAGACTTTAAAGCCTTAAACAATTTTTAACCATTGTTCATCACCAGAAATGCCACCCGATCGAATGGCCATCCGATCGAGTGACACTTCCACTAAGAACTTGTCTTCAGCAAGAAATCTCGCCATCGAGTCACCGTCCGACCGGATTGCCATCCGCACGAATGACCATCCAAACGGATTGTCATCCGCACAACCCAGCATCCGATCGAACGACTTGAAGGATAGAGATACTTAAATGTTTTCTAAATGCTACAACGAAAAGTTCAAATGACAAGCCATCATACACAAACGCATCCTTAGCCTAGGAAGAAACAATCCATTCAAATTGTCATCCGAACGGATTGCCATCCGCACGAATAACCACCCGAATGGATTACCATCCGATCGAACCACCATCCGACCCATCTTCACTTGTTTCGTTTTTCTTATCGTTATGCTATCGGATCTATTCAGGCTAACCGAACTCGCTAAGCGCTCCCTTCAATCCATAATCGCTGTGAGTATACTCGATCCCTTTTTGCTTTAAGCACTTTTGGGTGTTACATACGTTACGAATATTCAAACTACAACTATCACACTACTCAAACTATTTGAACGCTAACCGTTAATGCATGTATTACGTGGCTTATGAATGCTTGTTTGTTATGTTTACACATGGAATGCTGTCTACCTGCCTTAGCAACGATAGTACTATAGTTTGGACTCAGCACCCGTTCTCACGGGGGTTGTTAAGGATCTTTTACTTGCATGAATTACGGTGGTAATCATGTATTGCGAACTGCCTCGGGCAGTCAACCCGCATTCATTGGTATCGATGGATCTATGTCGATAACTAACGTGCTTCATTTCACTATGTGTACGTGCTGGTTATGCGTAAACGAATTCGAACTCTATATGCTATTATCAAACTTGTATGCTCACCTTTACATTTTATGTATTGACTTTATTTTAACGTATGTGACAGGTGTTTAGGTTGTTTGTATGCCTAGCTCACTGTGAAATCGAGGCTAGGAAAGGTCTAGGATGCTCGCTGTGCTGTGATGAAATTGAAGCTAGGAAAGGAGGTCCCAGAAACCAATAAATAAATTATTTATGTGTGAAATCTGAGTTGTCGGAACAGAATATTTGCCTAGATGTTATCTGTAATAATTTGTTTACTATTTGAGACATGGTATGGGACATGTTAAATTAAATTGAATGGTAATGATAGCTGTTATGGAAACTTCTGGACAATCTGTTTCGCTCAGTGCCATGCCCCGATGATTCCGCCATCGGTTGGGGTGTGACACAGACAACGCTGGCGAGTTTAAAGTTTTGTTAACGTGTTTAGTTACCAGATAAAAACGTTTCACAGATTTGATGTTGTTAATCACACGCTTACCGCCGATGGCTCCAGATTATTTGCCCTATTCCCCAATGCCTCTATCAAAGCATTGGTCAAGATGGGGTCATTAGTTCACTCCCGACCTCCTCGGTGCGGTGTGAGGGTGCCAAACTAAATAGCGTTATTAACTAATACCCCATTGGCTTCCCGGCAACAATCGGTAGGAGGGACTTGAGTGATAGATATAGACGTGTATTAACCAACAACCCAGGTTTAACATTCCAGTTAAACCCATTACCCGACATTCCTCCCCGGAACGTTTACCAGATGTCCCTCCCTGGGACGCATGCTTGGAAAAAGAGCAGTGAACTCACCTTAGATTTGCTCGGTATGTTACGTTACTTGTTCACACATAACCAGTCAAAGCCTATGATGTTCATGTACACGAAATCAGTTTACGCCCACGTTGTTCACGTATATTCATAGTGTGTATTCATAGTAATGTTCATTGCATAACAGATAACATTCATTTATAACATTCGTAACAGATAAGTTCACTAGTTACATATATGTTTCGTAATAGTACTTTAATAGTTAAGTGAGCTATCCATCTTAGGTAAGTCATGTTTCCTCAGCCATAATTAACATCATGAACATGCAGGTACAGTCTGTTGATGAGTTTCCTTCAAAGCGACGAAACATCACAGTTTTTCGTTGACAAGTTGGGTGACGAAACACCAAGTGTTTCGTCGACATAAAGGTGGCGAAATATTAAGTGTTTTGTCGACATTGCAAGTGGCGAAACATCAAGTGTTTCGTCGACAATATGAGTGACGAAACTCCCAGGTCATTCGTTGAGGAGGTCTTTTGTCACCCCTCAATAGACGGTTGCAGTGAATCAACTCAATTACAGTTTCAACATATCAGGATCCCTAATCATCGACTAACAGTTACATTACAATCTTCAACATCAGTCATCGATCCTATCACATGGACACAGTTTTCACACATTCAATTATCATAATCATTACATCACACTACCCCATCAACTAACACTATTGTGTTTTCCAATTCACATTCATACAGTAACATTGCAACCGATCATACAAGACCCTTATCTAACTTGATTTGTGATCAGGACTCAGCCTGAGTTCTAATCTCTACCACTCGACATATAATCATGTAGCCAAATACCACAAAAACTGATGAACATTCACACCCATACAACTCAACACGAAATCATGAAATTAACCACAATGAAAACTGACGAATCATACTTACCGTTTACAAGAACGAAAGAGATAAGAGGCTCCGTAAGGAAGAGAACTTCGACAGAGGTAGGCATCGTCGATTCATGAGAGAGAGAGGAAGGGAGTGTCGCTGCCCCATGTAGAAGAGATTAGGGTTTCGCTACCTTGTGCGAGTCCGAGATAAATGAAATCCCCTCAATCTTGTATGCGTGCATATTCGAACACATGGGCTGACCCAATGTTTGGGTTCGTGGATGTTGGGCCGAGAAAGAGAACTGGGCCGAAGCCCTTCTTGACGAAACAATGCTCGACGAACAATATGTTTCATCGAGTGATGTTGATGGCGAAGGTCCAAGTTTCATTGGGTGATGATGATGACGAAGGTCCTAATCTTAGTGAGGAGAGTTTGACTTTAGTTGAGTAATTATAAAACATAAACTTGTATTAGGTTAATTAATAGATAACTATACGTAAAAGTACCTCACTTGTTCATCAAACAAGCACCAGTTACAAGTAACGCGTAGAGGAAAACCTTGGAATCTCGGGTGTTCACACCCAGAGCTTATTCGAGTATTCATTAATGTATGAACGTTTATTAATGTATGAATGAATATCCAATTCGTAAAGGACAAACCTAATAAGTTATGAATTTAACAACACACATGATCATTCATTACAATTTTATTGTAAAATGTGCTAAAATTACATTATTTTAAAGAAAATGGGGTAAAATGTAAATTTTATAAAACTTACATGGATCCAACCCGTGTAAATGGAGCATCTGTATTAGGTTTTTGGATCCTCTATATAAGCTCTACTCAACTCCATTATTTACCATAAACATCACAATACCTTCAGAACTGTTCTCATAAGCTTCTTATCAAAGCTCTTAAGACCTCTGCATTATATATATTAGACACTGTAAAACCAGGTATTGTTTCTTTGATGTTATTGTTTGTATTATAAACGTTGGGTTTTCATTCTTTGATGTTATGAGAATATGTTTAGCATAAATGGCATTTCATATTCTTTGTTTCGATCATAATAGTTGCATTAATCTGGAGTACTTTTATTGATTTAGTACTGCATTAACTTAAATGAAGCTATTGATAGCATTCTCTGAGACAATTTGTGGATGCATCTTCTTGATGTCGTCTTCTATGTTACGGTTGATAAATGAACCATATGATTTTTGGTTATTGTTGATTTGTTTAACTGTCGTAAGATATGATAATTTTCATTTTGTGCTTTATTTTTATGAAACCCTAAGTGTGTGATTATACAAATAGTTGTCATAATATTTGGTACTTTTGTTTTTTAAGTACTGATTTAGTTCAACTGAAGTTACTGATGTTTTTTTAAATTATTTTATTGATATTTGAATGGTAACGAATGTTTTCTTCATCAAGTTCTACATTACGGAAATAAAATAATAGATATGATGTTTTTGTTGTTGATGTGTTTAGCTGTTTTTCGAAAGGATAATTTTTGTTTCCCGTTATTTTTCCCATGATAATTATAAACTTATGATAGCATCTACTTTCAGCATAGAAGTTTACTATAAGTTTTCTTGGATGTTGTTCGTCTTTATAACTTGTAATTTTAAATCCATTTTTGCAGATATGAATCCATCCAACCTAACACCATCCTTTTTAAAATTTATGAATGAAGATGATTTTATATTTTTGGTATGTTTTTTACTTTCTTGCTACTATTAGGATTGTACATTAATTTTTGATGTAAGATGTTTGTTAATTACTGTCGCAGACTATACCACTTGATTTTGGGAGTTTGTTGTGGGGGAAGGAGGTCCCCTACGGTCAAACTGTAGAACTACATGATGATGACAAAACATGGTTAGTACGAGTAAATAAGAGAGATGGTCATTGTATATTTACGGATGGCTGGATAAAGTTGGTTCGAGATTGTTGTTTGAAAACCAAAGATGCTGTATTGTTGAAAGCTATAAGACATTTGTCATTCATGGTCTCATGTTTTAAAGAAAATGTCTACGGGAATTCTTACATTTCGCAAATATTAGACCTGAATCTGGCATGACTGTAAGTAACTTTATATTATTTTGCTACTCACTGTAAATATTTTTGGCATGACTGTAACTAACATTTAATTAACTACCTGCCAGCTGTCCAACTAACTCAACAACCTGCTAACCTCTGTTTGCCCTTTTAACCTCTGTTGCCTTATCCTCTTAACCGCTGTTAACTAACCCTTTTAACATCTGTTGACTAACCCTTTTAACATATGTTGACTAACCCTATTAACATAAAAATGTGGATGGAACAGGGGTTTTTATTATGTGAAAAAGAGAAAGCTGACGTGGCATCTGTTTCAAACATCTGATAGTTAATATCTGTACATGTGGCAACATCTGTCCAATAACCCTGTATATATAGGGATGAGTTAAAATGAGAACCACCTTGAGTTGTGATAATTGTAAGAACTAGGTCATCCAAAAGGTTTTCCGAATTTTTTTCTCAAAAGTCATAAAAAATCACTTGTTTCTGCAAAAAAAAATGTCGCATACCCACATTTACATGAGGCATAAAAAAAATATTTATCTTCGTACGAAATTTACACCACCGCGTAAAAAAACTTGCATAAGTCAAAATAAATTTGGCCCAACTCGCGCGGAGACAAAAAGTTTTCACGGTTTTCAAAACTCGTGGTGGTTCTTATTTGAACCGAGCCCTACATATATATATATACATATCTTTCCGGTTTTTTAAATATCGTTAGCATATGTAATATATTTTCTCACTTAAGAATTTTATGTATTTATATTTTCAATCCATTTTTTTTAACAGCGAAACTTCTATATATATATATATATATATATATAACCTAGCAAGAAGCTGAAACGAAAGAAACAAACAACAAAAAATGACACAAAGCACAAGGATACCCAACATTACACTAACTCGACAACATCAAAGTTGGACCATTTATCCCAGCCAATCGATGCCCCCTTTCCCCTATGACACAACCAAAGGAACGAGTCTTCCTTTATACTCTCCACTATTCTTTTGACCGGGATAAAAACCTCATCAAAAGTCTTCTTGTTACGGGCCATCCATATCCTCCATATCGATGCCAGCAAAACCTTGTGAACAATTTTCCTCCATTTCCTCGAACCCTGGCTGTTTTCGATGGCCTCGAACACCCCGTGTAACAATCCTCAAAAAAACCGACACTCTTATAATTGTTCCGACACGCTAATATATTTTAAAATATCCCAAAATGTCCCAAAATACACCCCATACGCGAATACGGGCCTTAAATATATTAAATAATATTAAAAATAAATAAAAATTTAAAACTTAAGCTGAGGCTGGCCGTGTAGGACCCCACCTCAACCTTACGTGGGCGGTATAAAGGTCAATACCTGATTTCGTTTGATTTATTAAGTCCAGGCGGGCCGCGTAAGACCCTTGATTAGTTTACGCGGGCGCGTAAGATCATAAAGGTGGCGCAGCCCGGTGATGACATGTGTCATCATCGTGGCGAGGCTAGATCATGACCGGGACAAACTATATGTTTGACCGGGGTTGACACGGCCGCGTAACCCCTGTCTGTCTTTTACGTGGGCCGCGTGAGGACCAGTTTCAGCACCTATATAAGAAGGCCATCGGGTTCAACCAGAATTCGCTCACAATTCGTTACTCAATCTCAAAATCTGAATATTAGGCTTTATAAGCGGGCATTATACCCCCCCTAATTAGCGAAGTTCTGCTCCGTTGTAAGTATTATAACCCCTGGATACGTATTAGATACGCTGCCCGATTGATCTAGGGTTCCGTAATGGCTGTCGTGGTTCTGCCCGACGTAGTCATTGGAATGCCGTCTCGGGGAGGGTATTGCTAATGTTAAAATGGGTTATTAATACTAACGCGTGTACATGTGTGTAAATGTTTTTAAAATGCGTTTCATGTAACACCATGTGAAAGCCAATTAGAAGCCAGCTGGACAGTACTGAAGGCTTGGAAAAGTGGCTATAAAAGTTACCTAAATAAAGAAGGCGTTTTAATTCAAATAAAATGGGATTTATCCCTGTAAATCAGCTTGTAATAAAAACTTGGGTTTTATCCCAATATGTTTATATATATATAAATGGTGGTTTTACTCTGATAAACATTTCCTAACTACGGTCCTGATGAAAAATTCCGCTGCCAAATTAGACTATACACGATACCACCGAAACTGGCTCGCGGCCGCCCGTTCCCCGGAAATAAGGGATCGGGGGTTGCGACAGAAGGTGGTATCATAGATAAGCCACTGATTCAGCCACAGAGGTGTTCTGCTGACATCAAAATATAAAGTGTTAGGAAATAAATTACGGGAATACGTGCATAACTGTATTTATTTGTTATGTGTTATTTGACTATCTGTTAGTTTACAGTATGAGCGACCAAGGACCATCTGACGCGTACCGTCAATTGTTTGGTTCGCCTAGAAGCGAAGGCACATCCTCTTCTCAGCCTGCCCTCTCAGGGTACTCTGCTGATACGGAAGAAGGAATCTTTGTGTTTCAGGCTCAGTCAGAAGAGCCATTTCCTAAGAAAAAGAGGGGATGGTTCAGAAGAGGAGCACACGAGCGTAGAAAACGTATGAAAAAGTTACAAGATCAGAGGGTACTAGCAGCAACCAAGAGAGAGACAGATGCCTATGCCCAGGATATGATAAATAGGGGTATAGCCAACATCCACATCCTAGCAACCACTGCAGCTGACCCAAATCTGGAGCAAATAATAGCACCTCAACCACAGCCACCAATCCCTGACCAACCCATGGAGATAGAAAACCCTGAAAACCAAGTAGAGATGCATGACTTCAGTCCGGAAGAAATCCCTAGGGTACCTGCACCAAACCCCCTAGACCCAAATTACAATCCCTGGTGGGATGACGTTAGGGACTATGTGCAATGTTACCCGATACATGAAGACACACCCATGCAAAACATAGGAGCCTATCCAGGTATGGACCCTTTAGATCCCTATTACCATGATAACTACATTAGGGAGATCTTAGAAGATCCTTACAGATTTCAGGCACTTTCACCCCATATCAGGAAACCGCACCCCAGATTCCAAACCCAGTCCTAGAACCTGCACCCCCAATGAGTGCAGAAAACGTACAAGAACTTAGGACTTTTGGAGAGGAAATTTTAGAGAGCAGTGAGAGAATGAGACAGGTGGGAGAGCGACTCGTATGGAAATACGATGAGCGCAATATGGATTTTTGGATGAATCTATATCCGTGATGTGGTGGAGGAGATGATAATAGTAATAATAATATAATAATAATAAAATAAAATAAAATATGTGTGTACGGATGCCTATTACTATTAGTGTAATTCTATTTCAGTTGGCATTGTAATTTTTATTTCAGTACTAGTGTGTAATAGATGCATAATAGTAGATGAATAGAGTAAAAGTCGCAATGATCGATGTTTTTGGCAAAAAAGCGTGTCATGTGATTGACTATATAAATATTATCTTGTGATATTAATATGGGGTAAATGTTTAAAATTCAGATGGCCGACGAAGGAAATCAAGGAAATCTGAATAACGATAACCAGAGTAACATTAACGTGGTTAATGAGAATCCAAGCATTAATAACAATGGAAACCAAATGGATAATAGTGCCGTTCAACACATAGTGGCACAAGGAATTATAGATGCAATGCCATTTATTATTCAAACGGTTCAAGAAGCGAATAATAAAAGTAAACATAGCAGTAAGCGACCAATTGAACCAGAACACAACGTGAACAATGGACTCGTACTTCAAATGCCCATTTCCAAAAGAAGAAGAACCGTGTCTTACGGTTTTTCTTACAAGGAATTCTGGTCCTGTAACCAATAGAATATTCGAGCAATGAAGATCCAATTGCAGCTCTACGCTGGATAGAAAAGACTAAGGCTGTTCTAAAAATAAGTAAATGTGCTGAAGAAGACAAAATAATGTTTGCTTCTAATCTGTTTAAGAACTCATCCTTAGAATGGAGGAACACTATCCTCCAGTCAAGAGGAAGTGATAGGATATATAACATGGAATGGGAGGAATTTAAGAATATGGTAGAAAGGAAATTCTGCCCTCCTAATGAAAAAGAACATATAGCAAACAAATTCCTAAACCTTAGGATGAATGGAGTGGATAGTAAGGGGTATACAAAGTTATTCTTTGAATATGCTAGAATAGTACCAACCCTTGCATCACCTGAACCAGTATTAATCTCCCGTTACATCTGGGGATTAATTGGAGAGATTAGACATGTAGTCAAGGCAGCTAGACCTCAAACCATAGAAGAAGCTGTAGAACTAGCAAATACCTTGACAGATGAATTAATCCGTACTAGAAAAGAAGAAGAGAGGAGAAACTTAACCCAGAGGCTTACTCAAGAATTCCGTTCTGGGAATTACAACCATAGGAATATGGGTTGTACCTCAGCACCTTTCTGCAAGGTCTGCAAGAAAAAGCATTCGGGAAAATGCTCAACTCTTTGCAATTATTGCAAGATGCCAGGACACAAGGAAGAAAATTGCAGGAAGAAGCCCAGTAATGGATTATGCTATAACTGTGGAGAAAAAGGTCATATCAGGCCAAACTGTCCAAAATTAGCCCCAGCTGCAAACAACAAGAACACTAAAAATGCTAGAGCATTTGTTCTGACTGCAGATGAAGCCAAGATGATCCCAGACGTGATAGCTGGTACGTTTTTAGTTAATGATGTTTTTGCTAAGGTATTATTTGACTTTGTTGCAAACCAAAGTTTTATCAATACTTCGTTTTGCAAATTTCTAAATCAGTCATTAACTAAACTACCACAAGAATGTCTAGTAGAGACAGCTAATGGAGAAACTGTTAGGATTTCTGAAATCTTGCAGGGAGCAAGAATAGAAATTTTAAATCAAAAGTTTATGGCAAACCTTTATCCAATGAATCTGGCAGGATTTGATGTTGTATTAGGAATGGATTGGTTAATAGCCAATAAAGCCAGTATTTTATGTGATCAAAAGTCAATTCAAGTAAATTCACCAAAAGGTAAAAAGATCACAATTAAAGGAGATAAATCATCTAGATCTACAAAATTCATCTCTGTGATGAAAACTGCAAGTTATATAAGAAAAGGTTCTATAGTGTATTTGATTTTCATAATCACTAACACTAAAGGAAAAGAACTAAAAGACATTCCAGTAGTGTCCCAGTTTTCAGATGTCTTTCCAGAAGAATTACCAGGACTACCACCAGACAGAGAAGTTGAATTCAGAATTCACCTACTGCCAGGAACAACACCAATTGCCAAAGCACCTTATCGTTTGGCACCTGCCGAAATGCAGGAATTGAAGAAGCAATTAGATGAATTGCTGGAAAAAGGATTCATACAGCCAAGTTCGTCGCCATGGGGAGCACCGATACTGTTCGTTAAAAAGAAGGACGGATCGATGCGTATGTGCATTGAGTACCGTGAATTGAACAAAGTCACGATTAAGAATCAGTAACCATTACCGAGAATCAATGATTTGTTCGATCAACTGCAAGGAGCTCGATTTTTCTCTAAAATCGATTTAATGTCAGGATATCATCAATTAAAGGTACAGGAAGAGGACATTCCTAAGACTGCATTCAGAACAAGGTATGGTCATTATGAATTTACTGTCATGCCATTTGGGTTAACCAATGCCGCAGCCGCATTTATGGATATGATGAACCGAATATGTAAGCCATATTTGGATAAATTCATAATTGTCTTCATAGATGATATTCTAATTTACTCTAAGAGTAAAGAGGATCATGCAAAGCATTTGCACGCACTTTTAAGTCTATTAAGAAAGGAAAAGCTTTATGCAAAATTTTCAAAGTGCGAGTTTTGGTTAGAACAGGTACAATTTCTTGGACATTTAGTTAATCATGAAGGAATTCATATGGATCCCACAAAAATCAAGGCAATTACTAAATGGAAAACGCCTGAGTCACCAACCGAGGTTAGAAGTTTCTTAGGATTGGCCGGTTATTATAGAAGATTTATTCGAGATTTTTCTAGAATAGCCATTCCCTTAACTAAGCTAACCTGTAAATCTATTAAGTTTGAATGGGGTCCAAAACAAGAAGAAGCCTTTAGAATTCTTAAGCAAAGATTAACTAATACACCCATACTAGCGTTACCAGAATGAACTGAAGACTTTGTAGTCTATTGTGACGCTTCTAAGTTAGGTTATGGATGTGTATTAATGCAATGTCAAAAGGTTATAGCTTACGCATCTAGACAACTTAAGAATCATGAAGAGAATTATTCAACCCATGATCTAGAGTTAGGAGCTATAATTTTTGCCCTTAAGATTTGGAGACATTACCTTTATGGTAGTAAGTTTACCATATTCACTTATCATAAGAGTTTAAGGTATGTCTTCGGGCAAAAGGAGTTGAATATGAGACAAAGACGCTGGATGGAGATGCTTAGTGACTATGATTGCGATATCCAGTACCATGAAGGCAAAGCAAATGTAGTAGCAGATGCTTTAAGACGAAAGTATCATGAAAAGCCAAAAGATGTACGTTCTCTTAAATTAAATCTACAAGTAGATTTAAATGATCAAATAATAAAAGCACAAGAATCAGTAATCAAGGATGATGCTGAAAAACTAAAGGGTATGATTAAAGAATTGGAACAATGAATAGATGGAATTTGGAGATTCCATAAAAAGAGAATGTGGATACCTAAATTAGGAAATTTACGTCATCGTATATTAGAAGAAGCTCATAAGTCTAAGTATACGATGCATCCAGGAAATGATAAAATGTATTAGGATTTAAGGAAAAATTTCTGGTGGATAGGAATGAAGAAGGACATAGCAGCCTATGTTTCTAAATGTTTAAATTGTTCACAAGTTAAAGCTGAACACCAGAAACCATCAGGTTTGTTACAACAATTAGAAATGCCAGTGTGGAAATGGGAATTGATCACAATGGATTTTGTTACCAAATTACCCAAAACAAAGAAAGGTAATGATACAATCTGGGTGATTGTAGATAGGTTAACTAAGTCAGCTCATTTCCTACCAATGAAGGAAACTTTTAATATGGAACAGCTAGCTAAATTGTATGTAAATGAAATTGTTTCATTACATGGAATTCCTTTATCAATTGTTTCTGATAGAGATAGCCGCTTTACCTCTCATTTTTGGTCAAGTTTCCAAAAAGCCATGGGAACTAAGTTAAACCTAAGCACAGCCTATCATCCTCAAACGGACGGACAAAGCGAAAGAACAATTCAGACAATGGAAGACATGCTTAGAGCTTGTGTAATTGATTTTGGAGGTAATTGGGACGATCACTTACCTTTAATAGAATTTTCTTATAATAATAGTTACCAAACAAGTATCAATGCTGCACCATTCGAAGCACTTTATGGACGAAAGTGCCGAACCCCAGTCTGTTGGGCAGAAATTGGGGAAAAGCAACTATCTGGACCTGAGATAGTGCAGGAAACAACTGACAAGATCATTCAAGTCAAGGAACGACTAAAAGCAGTACGTGATCGACAAAAGAGTTATACTGATAACAGACGCAAACCCTTGGAATTTCAAGTAGGAGATAAAGTATTGTTGAAAGTATCTCTTTGGAAAGGAGTAGTAAGATTCATCAAACGAGGAAAACTAAGTCCTAGGTATATTGGACCATTTGAGATTATTAGAAGAATAGGACCTGTAGCCTATCAGCTACAACTGCCAGAGGAAATGGCAGGAATACATGATGTGTTTCATGTATCTAATCTCAAGAAGTGTTTAGCTGATGAATCGCTAATAGTACCTCTTAAGGATATAGAGGTAAATGAACAACTCAAGTTTGTAGAAAGGCCTCTACAGATCGAAGACAGGAAAGTCAAGAACCTCAAGCATAAGAGATTAGTTCTGGTCAAAGTGAAGTGGGACCCCAAAAGAGGACCTGAGTACACGTGGGAGCTTGAATCTGAAATGCAAAGGAAATATCCACACTTGTTCCAGTAGATCTCGAGGACGAGCTCTAAAACAAGGTGGGGATGATGTAACAATCCTCAATAAAACCGACACTCTTATAATTGTTCCGACACCCTAATATATGTTAAAATATCCCAAAATTTCCCAAAATACACCCCATACGCGAATACGGGCCTTAAATATATTAAATTGTATTAAAAATAAATAAAAATTTAAAACTTAAGCTGAGGCGGGCCGCGTAGGACCCCACCTCAGCCTTACGCGGGCGGTATAAAGGTCAATACCTGATTTCGTTTGATTTATTAAGTCCAGGCGGGCCGCGTAAGGCCCTTGATTAGTTTACGCGGGCCGCGTAAGATCATAAAGGTGGCGCAGCCCGGTGATGATACGTGTCATCATCGTGGCGAGGCTAGATCATGACCGGGACAAGCTATATATTTGACCGGGGTTGACGCGGGCCGCGTAACCCCTATCTGTCTTTTACGTGGGCCGCGTGAGGACCGGTTTCAGCACCTATATAAGAAGGCCATCGGGTTCAGCCAGAATTCGCTCACAATTCGTTTCTCAATCTCAAAATCTGAATATTAGGCTTTATAAGCGGGCATTATACCCCCCTAATTAGCGAAGTTCTGCTCCGTTGTAAGTATTATAACCCCTGGATACGTATTAGATACGCTGCCCGGTTGATCTAGGGTTCCGTAATGGCTGTCGTGGTTCTGCCCGACGTAGTCATTGGAATGCCGTCTCGCGGAGGGTATTGCTAATGTTAAAATGGGTTATTAATACTAACGCGTGTACATTTGTGTAAATTTTAGATTATCACCTGGAAACCCTTACGAAAAATCTAAGACAGCAATGCGAGTAATCTCCTTTTTGTTAACCGTTTTTACAAAACCTTAATTATTTTACAATGCAATTTAGCAGTGATTGAGTCTTTGTAATTCTTCAATTACTGCCGGTATGTTGGGGTTTTGTATACAAAATGTACTACACTGTGAGTAGTAAGTCGGGATGACAATACGTTACCATTGGACAATGAGTTAGCCAATGTGTAATATGACCCACAAGTCAGGATTGACAGTACTAATGGAGTAATTGTGTAGATCTAAACATTGTAATCGCTCTCAATACTGTTTAAATTAAATTAATGTTTCTTGATTAAACTGGGATTCACTCACCAGTATTTCCCACTGACAAATGTTTGTAAAACGCGTTTCAGGTAACACCATGTGAAAGCCAATTAGAAGCCAGCTGGACAGCACTGGAGGCTTGGAAAAGTGGCTATAAAAGTTACCTAAATAAAGAAGGCGTTTTAATTCAAATAAAATGGGATTTATCTCTGTAAATCAGCTTGTAATAAAAACTTGGGTTTTATCCCAATATGTTTATATATATATATATATATATATATATATATAAATGGTGGTTTTACTCTGATAAACATTTCCTAACTACGGTCCTGATGAAAATTTCCGCTGCCAAATTAGACTATACACGATACCACCGAAACTGGCTTACGGCCATCCGTTCCCCGAAAATAAGGGATCAGGGGTTGCGACACCCCAGAAACGGAAGTCGCCAACACTGGATATGGGATTCTCATCCACACGAACACGTTCCACCAAATAAACCTCACAAATAAGCATGAGAAGAAGATATGATCCACATCTTCTTGTTGGTATCCGCATCTATCACACATAAGGCTTTGGATTCTTATACCCCTAACACTTAATCCGCTCTTTGATGCTACTTTACCCAAGACCGCACGCCATGCTAAGAAATTAACTTTTAATGTGGCCCAATTATTCCAGTAAAATGGACGAACATTATTTGTAATCTCTTCACCACTTGCTAAAAGCTTTCTAACACCCTTGACGGAGAACTAAGAATCCTCCTCGTTTTCGAACACCCAACGGTCGCGGGTATCCGAAACCGCTACCTGCTGCAACAAAGTCATAATAGAACCTGTTTGGAGCCATTCGGTAGCCGTCATCGGGGCCCTCACCCAATCCCATTTCCATTGACAGCTAATCGCCCGTTCCGCAATACAATCCGACACTGACCCTTCTTTATTTTTTGCCAAACGGAAGATATCTGGAAACCGGTCTCTAAATGGAACCTGACCCACCCACGCATCCTTGCAGAAACTGATTTTCGAGCCATCCCCTATTGATACTTTTAACTTGTTCGCGAACCCGATACCTCCTTTCGCAAGTACCTCGTCCATCATACTAATATCCTTCCACGAGCCCGGAATGGATTTGTTGACCGGAATGATTTTACTATTCGATTTAGTTTTGTGTATGGAATAAATGACTCGGGCCCAAAGTTGCTCCGGATACTCCCTTATCCGCCACCACTATTTAACTGTTAGGATACTTTATTTGTAAGTATTGAAGAAAATCATATTCAACTTGATCTATGAAGAAGACAACAGTCCTGAAGATCACAACAAGAAGAAGAAGATCGGATAGGACAACTGATCAAGAGCTGAAGAAGATTATCAGAGAAGGTCATTTCTGATGGATCTGATGATATTTCTGATGAAATATCATCAGTTTCTGACGATTCTGATCATCAGATTTTCTGATAAGGTACCCCACTTGTCTAAAAATCAGCTCTATCCTGCCACACTAACCGAAGCAAGTTGACATTATTGGATCTCATGATGACAAAGGCAACTTGAATATTGGATTCAATGAATATGTCAAATTGTTACCTTTTCAGGACTTTTACATGAATAAACAAATGTTTATTCATGTATTCAGCCTTCTATATTTAGAAGGCTCACCAAGCAGAAGACAATGAGTTAAGCTTAGCATTCAATACATACTACAAACTCCATTGCCCTCTCACCCGCAGAATTCAAGTATTCATTTATATTAGATAATAATCTTATAATCACCTTGTAAACCATTTTGTCTTCAAAGTGATATAAACTTGATAATTCTGTAGGTCTTGTTTCTTGAAAGTCTGATTTCCATTTCCGCACACGTTTTCACATTTACTGAAATCACTTGCCATATTACGTGAAAAGAAGTTTTTTAAGTCCTTACTGGGACCAACAATTGGTATCAGAGCAGATTGAATAAATCATTTTCAAACAATCAATCGCTCATCTTCTTTTCTCTAAATATGGCCAGCTTTCAATCATGGAATAATTCTTTCAACATTGGTTCTATGTCTAAGACTCCGACTCTTGTCAGAGAGGAATACCCCCAATGGAAAATCAGGATGGTCAATTTCCTTAATGGTCATGACCGAGCTCTGTTTCAATCCATTGAAAGGGGTCCACATATACCAATGACTGAAATACCACCTATTCCAGCAACTGACAAATCACCTGCTATCCCTGCCTCCCGAGCTCCCAAAAGTGAAATACTTTGGAGTAAGGAAGACAAGGAAAAGGTGGCTGGGGATGACAGGGCAAAGTCACTTTTAATAATGGCCATCCCCAATGGCATATTTTCACAAGTTGATGCATGTGCATCAGCTAAGGAAATATGGGATCAGTTGGAAAATCTTTGTGAAGGAGGAGAAAGGATGAAGAGAAACAAGAGAACAAATAATGTTTCCTCATATGAGAGGTTCAAAAGTTTACCTAATGAAAGGTTAAATGAAACATATCAAAGATTTACAAAACTTTTGAACGAGCTAAAGAAATTTGGAATAACAAAAACAAATGATGAAAGAAACATAAAATTTCTGGATGCTTTACCTAGAGAATGGAGAAGTCTAACCATGACTTTATCCTCAACCTTAGAACTAGGAAATATGAGTCTTCATGACTTATACAGCATCTTGGTCCCCAGAGAGGAAGAAATATTTGAAGAGTCCATTCAAAGAGGGGGATATTTAGCTCTTATCTCAAACTCACAAAGAACACCACCCACCAATGATCCACAACCATCAAATATTCAAAATCTAGAAATATCTGATACATCTTCAGATTTTTCAGCTTTTGCTGAAGCAATAGCACTGCTCACCAAAACATTTGAGTAGAGGTTGAGGTGAGGAGGCCAAAGATACCAGAGAAGTGACAAAGGGAGGATGGATGGTAGATCTGAGGAAGAAGGTAGATCTAAGGATAAGGGAAAGGCTGAAGTTGTGTGTTACAAGTGCAAGCAGAGAGGCCACTATGCATCAGAATGCAAGACCAAGAAACTGAAAGAGGTTTCTTATTATGAGAAGAAACTGGAAGAAGCTAAGAAGCAGCAGCAAGTCAGTTTAATTGCAGGAACAGATACATGGTTATCTGATGATTCTTCTGATGAAGAAGAGGAAGAAATGGCAAATTTCTGCCTCATGGCACTTTCTGATGACCTACAAGAAACTTCAGGACAGAAGGTAAATTTAGACAATCTTGATCTTGAACACAAGCTAAACAAGCTCATGTCAGATTTTCTAAATCTACAAGATAAACAACAATCAGATAGTAAAAAATATGATGAGTTGCAGAGGACCATGAATAAAATCATACTTGAAAACCAATTACTAATAGAAGAAAGTTTAGATCACAGAGCTAAAATTGAGTTCTATGAAAATGAAAGAAAAGATCTTTACAAGAAAATTAATGATAAGGAAATTAATGTAAAAGGTTTTCAACAAGCTAAAGAATTCATAAACTTCATTGAGTCCACACCAAAGAACAAAGGAGAGGGTTTGGGATATGTAAAAACAAGAGATAGTAAACCCATTATCTTTGTAAAAGCAACCCATCAGATTTCTGATAATTTTTTTATCAGAATCTGATTCTGAATCATGCAAATCAACTTGTTCTGAATACTCTTTTGAAAAACCCAACTTCAAAGCAAAAATAAGTGAATGCAATAAAAAATCTTTAAATACTCCAGAAGCTGTTCACTTATCTTTTCAAAATTATCCACTCATTCCATCACAAGAAAGAATATCAGAAAATTCTGATAAAGAATCTTGTATGTGTGTTGACATACTGAAGCTTGTTCAACACCATCTCCAAAAGGAAAATGAAAAATCTGTTTATGGCTCAGCATATAACAGATATTCTGATGAAAGGCCATCAAGAGAAAACAATCTGTTTAAAATCTCATCAGAAAGAGTACCCAAGCAAGTCTGGGTACCAAAAACCCTCTAACTTTTCCATTTCAGGACCATCATGTGCAGCAGATCTGGTACTGCGACTCGGGAAGCTCCAAGCACATGACTGGGGACAGGAGCTTACTCAGCAACTTTGTTTCAAAGCTGGGTAAAATGGTAAATTTTGGAAATGGAGGATCATGGGATATGGATGCTTAAGGTATGGATGTCTGACTATAGAGAAAGTAGCCTATGTAGAAGGCTTAAAGTACAATCTGCTAAGTTGTCGTCAATTTTGTGATAAAGGTTTTCAGGTAACCTTTTTACCAGAAAAATGCTTTTTACCAGAAAAATGCTTGTGTGATGGGAAAATCCAAAAGAAGCTCACACAAATCAATTTCTGAGTCTTCTATTACACAAAATTTGGAACTTTTACATATGGATTTGTGTGGACCCATAACTACAGAAATCTTTTCTGGAAAGAAATACATACTAGTAATAGTAGATGATTTTTCTAGGTATACATGGATATAATTTTTAAGGAAGAAAAGTGAAACTCCTGATCTGATCATTAATTTTATCCAAAAGATTGAAAATCTGTTAAAACTAACAGTCAGAAGGATCAGATCAGACAATGGGACAGAATTTAAGAATTCAAAAATTGAGAGCTTTCTTGTGAGTAAAGGAATCTCTCTTGATTTTTCTGCTCCCAGAACACCTCAACAGAATGGGGTGGTTGAAAGAAAAAAATAAAACCTTAGTGGAAGCTGCCAGAACAATGCTTGCTTATGCTAAAATGCCCACTCATTTTTGGGCAGAAGCAATAGCAAATGCCTGTTTTACCCAAAACAGAACCATAATCAACAAAAGGCACAACAAAAAACCATACAACATTATCAATGGAAGAATTCCAAGTGTAAAATTTTTACATACATTTAGTTGTAGATGTTTTGTTTTCAATGATTTTGAAAGCCTTGAGAAATTTGACAGAAAAGCAGAAAAGGGTATTTTTGTTGCTTATAGAATCTTTATTCTAAACACAAGGATAATAAGAGAAAGTCTGTATGTTTCTTTTGATGACTCATCAGAAACAGAGGTTTCTGATGAATACATGAAAGAAATAAATTTTTCTGACAAACAAGAAAATTATGAACTTCTCTTTGAAATGATAACAAATGATTTATTAGAACATGATAAATCTCTCACAAACAAATCTATAGATATTTCATGTACTAACCCTGCAGAACAAATGAATAGTGCATCAGAAATCTTGAATCAAAACAATGAAAATATGTCTGATCATCAAAATTCTGATACACTACACACAGCTGAGGCAACTGTTCAGGTGGAAACTTCAAATCCATCCGAACCAACAACTTTTCACAATAAGTTAAGATGGATTAAAGGACATGTTCATTCTGACATCATTGGCAATCTAGCAGATGGTGTGAGAACAAGATCTACAACAGCACATGAATGTGCATTTGCTGGGTTCTTAAGCAAAATAGAACCCAAGTCTGTCAAAGAAGCTCTAAATGACTCAGATGGATTCAAGCCATGCAAGAAGAGCTGGATCAGTTTGAAAAAAGCAAGGTATGGGATCTGGTGCCAAAGCCAAATGACAAATCTGTCATAGGCTCAAAATGAGTATTCAGGAATAAATCAGATGAAAATGGCATAATCACCAGAAATAAATCAAGGTTAGTGGTCAAAGGTTATTGTCAACAAAAAGGTATTGAGTATGATGAAACCTTTGCACCAGTAGCCAGATTAGAAGCAGTAAGAATCTTTCTTGCTTATGCTGCATCCAAAGAATTCAAAGTTTATCAAATGGATGTAAAATCTGCTTTCCTGAATGGTAAAATTGAGGAAGAAGTTTATGTGCATCAACCAGAAGGCTTTGTAGATCCAAAATTTCAAAATCATGTTTACAGATTAAACAAAGCCTTGTATGGTTTGAAGCAAGCTCTAAGAGCCTGGTATGAAACACTCTCAAACTTCTAACTCAATTCTGGGTTTACTAAAGGTACTATTGACACAACACTTTTCCTCAAAACACACAAAGGTTTTGTTAGTCAAGATATATATATTGATGACATTATATTTGGATCAACAAATGAAAGTTTCTGTAAAAAGTTTCAAAAGTTAATGACCAGCCACTTTGAAATGAGTATGATGGGTGAGTTAACCTTTTTCTTAGGTTTATAAGTAAAACAAAGAATTGATGGAATATTCTTGAGTCAATCAAAATATGTGAAAACAATTCTACAAAAATACTCACTTGAAAACTGCTCCGTTTCAAAAACTCCCATGGCAACAGGGAACAAATTAGATTCTGATAAGGATGGAATAAGTGTAGATATTAAAACCTATAGGGGGATGATAGGATCATTGCTATATTTAACTGCAAGCAGACCAGATATTATGTTTGCAACATGTTTTCTATCCAGATATCAATGTGATCCTAAAGAATCTCACCTAAAAGCTATAAAAAGGGTTTTCAAATATCTAAAAGGCACATCAGATCTTGGTCTCTGGTATCCTAAGGATACAAACCTTGAACTAATTGCATATACAGATGCAGATTATGCAGGGTGCAAGATTGACAGAAAAAGCACATCTGGTGCATGTCAAATCTGGGGAGAAAAATTGGAATGTTGGGCAAGCAAGAAACAAAACTGTGTTGCAACATCAACAGCAGAATCAGAATATGTAGCAGCAGCAAGTTGTTGTTCACAAGTGTTGTGGATGCAAACTCAACTGAAAGACTATGGAGTAAATCTGACAAAAAAAACCAATCCTATGTGATTCAAAGAGTGCAATTGCAATAACAGAAAATCCAGTTCATCACTCAAGAACCAAACACATAGATGTCAGATATCACTTCATAAAAGATCATGTTGAGAAAGGTAACATAGAAATGTATTTTGTTCCAACTGAAAACCTCTTGATGAAAAGAGACACAATTTTTTAATCAGCAACCTTGGCATGGCCAATATAAAAGATGAAGATTTTTCTGAAAACAAAAGGACACAAATTGAAAACCAAATTGATGAACATCAAAATTCTAATAATCAAAAGGTAAGTCAACAAGTTTCTGACAAAGAAATCCATCAATCTGATGGAATATCAGAAGATCTGAAAAATCATCAATAAATGTGACGATTTATCAGAAAATCTGAAGAAGTATCAGAAAATCTGATAAAATTATCAGAAATTCTGATACAACATCAGAAACTTTGCTGAAAAATCAGAATGATCACAGATCATCAAAAATTTTCATCTTCATACATATCTCATATGTGTATAAATTCATATCTGTGTATATTCTGTTTTTGTATTTTTTTCTTTCTTTTATTTAAATTAAAAAAAAACAACAACAAAAAGGGGGAAAGGTAACATGCATCAAGATAAATATCACTGCAAAGAAAATCAACCATCACAAGAGAAATTTTTGCAGAAAATTGAATTTTTCTTATACTACCAATGCATGCAACGTCATTTTTTCATGAGAAGTTTGAGAGACACATAGGCACAAATATAATTAGGGGCTATAAACATAGCCGCCTAGCTATTCAATGCTCTATCACACACGGGGCTTAAGTAGATTGTCATATTCTCACTGCAACATATATCGTCTTAAATGAAGAGATTGAAATAAAAATCTTTGGCTGTTAATATCATTTATGGTATAACCATCACTTTCATTAATAAATATTAACTTCCAGAAAAAGACTTTCTTCACCAAACAATCTTCTCTTCAAAAGCTTCTCATCAGAAAATTTCTTAGTTTTGAAAAACGGCATACCTAAAAATGATGAAGAAATCTATCTTTCCTCTCCCACTTCACAGACATCATAACCTTAGACTTAGGTCTAATTTAGAAGGACCTGCATGGGAAGATTGCAGGTATGTGTATAACATGATCATGCAAAGTCCCTTGGGCTTTGCTGTGTCTACACATGTCACCATCTATCCAGATCTTCTTCAAGATTTCTGGTGGAATGCGGAAATCATTCTCAGTGGCACTTCCATGTGGATTGAAAGTAAGGTTATGGGGGTTAAAATCACCCTAAAGGAGGAGACTCTCAGAGAAGTCCTCCAGTTGGGTGATGATCAGGAAAACACCTTCCTGGATAAGGAAATGGTGCAACAAACCTTGATAGACATGGGCTACAATTCATACAACGTGTCAAGGCAAATCAGTAAGTCTGGTTTCATACCACCTTTCCGGTACCTGGTGACACAGTGTCACACCCCAACCGATGGCGGAAACATCAGGATGAGACAAAGTGTGTAGATTGCAAGAGACTTCATAACGCTATTTGTGACAAATACTTAATAATTTCTTTCTACATTGTTTGAACTAGAATATATAGCAAGATAGAAACACAACATGTATTAAACAATAAATTTTCATTTCATTTAGAGAAATATTTTACATGTGGAAACGAAATACAACAAATTACAATTTATTTAAAATGAGTTTCTAAGGCATTCATATTGGATTCCGTGGATCTTGATTTATATGGTCAACCTGCAATACATGTTAAAGCATAGTTCAATACAAAAAGCATTGGCGAGCATACAAGTTTGAATATAAATATAGGAAAACATTTTAAAACCATATTTCATGGTAATGGCTACGTATAAGCATATAGGTTTAAGCACGTATGATTACAAGTATAACACGTTGGATTACAAGTATGATAGGAACACTTATATATAGGAAGTACCAGCGGCGTATCCACCATGTTCGTATCATGTTACGTCCATTTCGCGACTCGGTGTCATGTTACGTTCCGCGTTATGATACACAGTAGAACCTACTATGGTTTTCATGCATCTACCAATATAATCCCGTATGCATCCGCCATTATTTTGGTATGTGCATGATCTGCATAGCTTGTACTAATAGTGTACGGGTCAAGGTACATTGTCGTATTACGAGTATAAATGTGTGCGTGTGATAATGTACAAAGATTTAAGTATGTAAGCATGATTGTATTTAAGTATGAGGGAGTATAGAGTATGAGTAAAATACTTGAACAACCCCATGGCATACTTAGTTAACAAGATTAACGCATTACTGGCATATAAATAAACAGGTCAAACCATCGCTCCGACTAGTATGAATGTATGACTTAACATGACCACAAATCCATGTGGCGGTGCGCTACTCCTATAGTGCTACACAAGCACTATACATGTTAAGATGTGGCTTCTTACGAAGTTAATGACAATTTGTCAACCCATCGCTCCCGCTAGTATGAATGAATGACTTAATATTACCACAAATCCATGTGGCGGTGCGCTACTCCTATAGTGCTTCACAAGCACTATATATGTTAAGGCGTGGCTCGAACAAATCGAACCAATGTGTCCGCTAGTATCATCTCTATAGCACATGTCATCATTTCATTGCTATAAATACCGTAAAAGTTTAACTTAACGTAACCACAAATCCATGTGGTGGTGCGCTACTTCTATAGTGCTTCACAAGCACTATATACGTTAAGGTGTGGCTTCTTACGAAGCTAATGACCAGTTCATCACATAAAGAATGACCAGTAATCCCGAATCAAGTATAATGTATCAGTATGCGTGTATTAATCTATTGTGTAAAAACGATGATTAAGTAACAAGTATTAAATCGCATTAATATAAAAGAGAGGCTTGACAAGTATTGGAGTGCGTCGGGTTTAGAAACTTCGACTATTCCAAAGTGAATCGCAAGTCCTTCTGAATTAGGGAGACATGCTTTGGCCTAATAGGTATAATACTCTCATCGCCTGGCGATTAACGGTATTTTACCCTTGCAGTTAGTACATGTCCCTAATTTGATTGAAAATACGAAACTTTGGCAAGATTGAAAATCGTAGGGCGGGACCAGTCACCAAGGTGTGGATATCAATCCTAGCTTGACAATTTCGTCCCCAAAATGTAGTTTATTGAATGAAACAAGATAAAATCTCGACCTGTCAATAAGGAACCACTAGAGTATGAAATGGAAATTCCCATCAAGATACGGATATCACTCCTGACTTGATGGTGTAATTTCGTGCAAAATTACATGTAAGGTGGATTGAAATTCGTCACCAAAGGCAGGAATCACCCCTATTCTGGTGAGTCATTTCGATTGTGGGATATGAGTATCTTCAAGTATGTATTATGTAAAATGTCTTAGAAAAGACACATCTTTTATTTAGACAAAAAGAGAGGTAGAAGCAAATAGGAAGAATTACATATTAAGCAAGAATCAGGAATGGTCGACTTTTGGTACTTAGACTATAGACTAGGTCGAACATGGCAATTCTACCTAATTCCCTATAGTTATGGCTCTGATACCAATCTGTCACACCCCAACCGATGGCGGATACATCGGGATGAGACGAAGTGTGTAGATTGCAATAGACTTCATAACGCTATTTGTGACAAGAACTTAATAATTTCTTTCTACATTGTTTGAACTAGAATATATAGCAAGATAGAAACACAACATGTATTAAACAATAAATTTTCATTTCATTTAGAGAAATATTTTACATGTGGAAATGAAATACAACAAAGTACAATTTATTTAAAATGATTTTCTAAGGCATTCCTATTGGATTTCGTGCATCTTGATTTATATAGTCAACCTGCAATACATGTTAAAGCATAGTTCAATACAAAAAGCATTGGCGAGCATACAAGTTTGAATATAAATATAGGAAAACAATTTAAACAAATATTTCATGGTAATGGCTACGTATAAGCATATAGGTTTAAGCACGTATGCTTACAAGTATAACACGTTGGATTACAAGTATAACACGTATGTTTGTATATTTGATATAAGTACATGTATTGCATCCCAAAGGTAATAAAGTATAAAAGGGATCGAGTATGCTCACAGAATTATCAAGTCTTCCGATTATCCAAGTGTTGACGAGTGTAAAAGATTAGGAGGATGGAACACCAAGGTCACTCGAGCTCGTGTTGACTAGTTTGACCCGACAGTTGACAGCCGCTGACTGAGGTTTGACCGCTTGAACTGAACCATGAGTCGAAACCCGACAACAAAACTGAACCGAAACAGGGTATGAACCAAGTCGATTCAACCCGTTCGCCACTGCCGTGAACCTGAACCGACGAGTTTACCGGAGAACCGGTGAACAAAATCGGAAGAGAGAAAAAAATGGTAAACCAAACGGAAACCTGACCCGATCCGAACCCAAACCGAGCCCAGCTGACCCGAACAACACTACCACCGCCTTCACCGCACCGTCGCCGGTGAGGCCGCCGCTGGTGCGGCTTCTGTCGTCGGAAAAATCCCCAAACCTGAACCTGCTTGAATCGGAGTGAACCTGGACCGAGAAAGCCACCGCCGATGATACTCCCGTCTCTGTTTCTTTCTCTTGTTCGACTATCGTGCGCCACCACCGCTTGATGGTGGCCGACTGATCGGTTCTGCAAATGGGGAGGGTGGAGGTGTGGTGGAAATTAACCAGAAAAGGAGAGGGGTGAGGGAGGAAGGCGGAGGTGGGTGTGGTGGTTGTCGGGTGACCCGTCATCGGAGAGCCGGCCGGAATCGGAGCTAGTCGCCGGAGGAGCGAGAGAGAGCAGGGAGCTCCTAGGGAGGCTAGGGTTTGTTGAGGTATTTATAGGTGGTTAGGTGTGTGGGTTGGGCCTAAAGCTCGTTAATCCGGTTCTTGCGTTTTAAAACGGTCCGGTCATGTTTCAAGATCCGTTTTCACACCCGAGCGTCGTAACGTGTCGTACTAAATTAGTTTAAGGTTAAAAGTGTGAAAAGTTAGTGTCGGTAGTCGGTATTGGCGTGTTCGTTCGTTATTTCGTTAAAAACACGGAAAGTACGTCGTTTGTCGTTTTAAATCTGTTTTTTTATCAGATTTCAACTACGGATAATAAAAATTGATTACCAAGGTAAACGTATCGAAATTTTCGGCGTTTTCAATATTTTGTCCAGTGTCAGTTCGTTTACCGTTTAACGTTCAGCAGTTTTCCCGTAAATCACCTTTCGCGTATTGTAAAGCCGGATAGACGTTCCTAGGTCTACCAAAAGCCAATTTAAGTTAGTTTACGTCTAATTATGCTACCTTTTAATATCTTAAGGTTTGTTGTACTCGTAATTACAAATCAAAAGTACCGGTTTGCGTATGTAATAACCAGGTTTAAAATAAGAATTTAATTACAATAACGCCTCGAAAGTAGAATACGAATATGAACTTTCTAAAATAGAAATACAAAATACGAGGCGTTACAGTCTCCCCTACTTTAGGAAATTTCGTCTTGAAATTTATTCAAGAGGAAGACTTTAGAAAAGTTGACACTTCGAAGTATGTTTGGGTACAACCGAGAAATAGATTGTGAGTGATCAAAGTTTGTATTCAATATAATAGGGGAAACACTGAATTTCTCATGGCACGTTTTTTACGAAAGTTTGGTAATATGATAGGAACACTTATATATAGGAAGTACCAGCGGCGTATCCACCATGTTCGTATCATGTTACGTCCGTTTCGCGACTCGGTGTCATGTTACGTTCTGCGTTATGATACACAGTAGAACCTACTATGCTTTTCATGCATCTACCAATATAATCCCGTATGCATCCGCGATTATTTTAATATGTGCATGATCCGCATAGCTTGTACTAATAGTGTACGGGTCAGGGTACATTGTCGTATTACGAGTATGAATGTGTGCGTGTGATAACGTACAGAGATTTAAGTATGTAAGCATGATTGTATTTAAGTATGAGAGAGTATAGAGTATGAGTAAAATATTTGAACAACCACATGACATACTTAGTTAACAAGATTAACGCATTACTGGCATGTAAATAAACAGGTCAAACCTTCGCTCCGGCTAGTATGAATGTATGACTTAACATGACCACAAATCCATGTGGCGGTGCGCTACTCCTATAGTGCTACACAAGCACTATACATGTTAAGATGTGGCTTCTTACGAAGTTAATGACAAGTTGTCAACCCATCGCTCCCGCAAGTATGAATGAATGACTTAACATTACCATAAATCCATGTGGCGGTGCACTACTCCTATAGTGCTTCACAAGCACTATATATGTTAAGGTGTGCCTCGAACAAATCTAACCAACGTGTCCGCTAGTATCATCTCTATAGCACATGTCATCATTTCATTTCTATAAAGATCGTAAAAGTTTAACTTAACGTAACCACAAATCCATGTGGTGGTACGCTACTTCTATAGTGCTTCACAAGCACTATATACGTTAAGGTGTGGCTTCTTACGAAGCTAATGACCAGTTCATCACATAAAGAATGTCCAGTAATCCCGAATCAAGTATAACGTATCAGTATGCGTGTATTAATTTATTGTGTAAAAACGATGATTAGGTAACAAGTATTAAATCGCATTAATATAAAAGAGAGGCTTGACAAGTATTGGAGTGCTTCGGGTTTAGAAACTTCGACTATTCCAAAGTGAATCGCAAGTCCTTCCGAATTAGGGAGACATGCTTTGGCCTAATAGGTATAATACTCTCATCGCCAGGCGATTAATGGTATTTTACCCTTCCAGTTAGTACATGTCCCTAATTTGATTGAAAACACGGAAAATACGTCGTTTGTCGTTTTAAATCTGTTTTTTGATCCGATTTCAACTACGGATAATAAAAATTGATTACCAAGGTAAACGAATCGAAATTTTTGGCGTTGTCAATATTTTGTCCGGTGTCAGTTCGTTTACCGTTTAACGTTCAGCAGTTTTCTCGTAAATCACCTTTCGCGTATTGTAAAGCCGGATAGACGTTCCTAGGTCTACCAAAAGCCAATTTAAGTTAGTTTACGTCTAATTATACTACGTTTTAATATCTTAAGGTTTGTTGTATGCGTATTTACAAATCAAAAGTACCGGTTTGCGTATGTAATAACCAGGTTTAAAATAAGAATTTAATTACAATAACGCCTCGAAAGTAGAATACGAATATGAAATTTCTAAAATAGAAATACAAAATATGAGGCGTTACAGTCTCCCCTACTTTAGGAAATTTCATCCCGAAATTTATTCAAGAGGAAGACTTTAGAAAAGTTGACACTTCGAAGTATGTTTGGGTATAACCGAGAAATAGATTGTGAGTGATCAAAGTTTGTATTCAATATAATAAAGGAAACACCGAATTTCTCATGGCACATTTTTATGAAAGTTTGGTAATATGATAGGAACACTTATATATAGGAAGTACCAGCGGCGTATCCACCATGTTCGTATCATGTTACGTCCGTTTCGCGACTCGGTGTCATGTTACGTTTTGCGTTATGAGACACAGTAGAACCTACTATGCTTTTCATGCATCTACCAATATAATCCCGTATGCATCCACGATTATTTTGGTATGTGCATGATCCGCATAGCTTGTACTAATAGTGTACGGGTCTGGGTACATTGTCGTATTACGAGTATGAATGTGTGCGTGTGATAACGTACAAAGATTTAAGTATGTAAACATGATTGTATTTAAGTATGAGAGAGTATAGAGTATGAGTAAAATATTTGAACAACCACATGACATACTTAGTTAACAAGATTAACGCATTACTGGCATGTAAATAAACAGGTCAAACCATCGCTCCGGCAAGTATGAATGAGTGACTTAACATGACCATAAATCCATGTGGCGGTGCGCTACTCCTATAGTGCTTCACAAGCACTATATATGTTAAGGTGTGCCTCGAACAAATCTAACCAACGTGTCCGCTAGTATCATCTCTATAGCACATGTCATCATTTCGTTTCTATAAAGATCGTAAAAGTTTAACTTAACGTAACCACAAATCCATGTGGTGGTACGCTACTTCTATAGTGCTTCACAAGCACTATATACGTTAAGGTGTGGCTTCTTACGAAGCTAATGACCAGTTCATCACATAAAGAATGTCCAGTAATCCCGAATCAAGTATAACGTATCAGTATGCGTGTATTAATTTATTGTGTAAAAACGATGATTAGGTAACAAGTATTAAATCGCATTAATATAAAAGAGAGGCTTGACAAGTATTGGAGTGCTTCGGGTTTAGAAACTTCGACTATTCCAAAGTGAATCGCAAGTCCTTCCGAATTAGGGAGACATGCTTTGGCCTAATAGGTATAATACTCTCGTCGCCAGGCGATTAACGGTGTTTTACCCTTCCAGTTAGTACATGTCCCTAATTTGATTGAAAACATGAAACTTTGGCAAGATTGAAAATCGTAGGGCGGGACCAGTCACCAAGGTTTGGATATCAATCCTAGCTTGACAATTTCGTCCCCAAATTGTGGTTTATTGAACGAAACAAGATAAAATTTCGACTCATCAATAAGGAACCACTAGAGTATGAAATTGAAATTCCAATCAAGATACGGATATCACTCCTGACTTGATGGTGTAATTTCGTGGAAAATTACCAGTCAGCTGGACTCTGGAGGAGTAAGAAGCTGGTATCCAAGGGCTGAACTAGCGCTACAACAGAACATCAGCGATCCTACCCTTGTCCCATCAAATAATCACACTGGTCATATAACCTGTCTCTGGTTATATGTGATGGCCATGTTCAACGTACTCAAGGAGGAGTAGTTGTGGTTTGCTTGTTCTGTTTTTTTTTGTGTTTAATGGCATATTCGTATCTTTATATATTTGTTTTTCTTCTTTTCGTTTAACTAAAAAAAAATCAACACAAAAACAAGACAATAGATCAAGGGGGAACTAAAACAACATTTCTGATAAAAATAAGGAAAATCTGGTGAAACTCAAATAAAATCTGATAGATTTAGTGAAACTCAGAAAATCTGATGATCAATCAGAAATTTTGATAATTTTTCAAAAAAAAAATCCAATAAATCATCTGAATCTGTTTAACATCAGAAAAATCTGATAATGAATCAGAAGATCAAATTTTTTATCAGAAAAGTCTCTTAACAACCGGGAAGTCTGACAAATCATCATAAAGAAACATCAGGAAACATTGCTTTAAACCATATTCAAAGAAACTTATAACCAACTAAAATTTTTGAAATAAGTTTCTTTCAAAATATTTCTTTTCTGAGAATTGGAACAAGCTGTATAACCAACACTTTCTGGAAATCAGAACAATGATGTGGAGATCAGAATTGCAATGTAAGTTAAAACCTCAAACTCTACTTATTCCCTCTCATCTCAAAAAAAAAAAATATGCTGATTCAATTTCTACATATGAATCAAATGCATTCTGATGAATTATGAAGAAAATCCATCTCTCAAAGATATTATTCAAAGATTTTCTGATGTAAATCATCAAAAGGAAAACTTGGAAAGATACACAATCGCAAAAAGGTTTCTATTGGACCTTTTTTAAAACAAAAGGGGTCCCACATGAAGAAAAGGTGCAAGTTGGACATTAGTGTTTATTTGCTAAATCCTTGGAACCTCTGATTCTCATTAAAAGATTGATATTGAATTAGAGATAAACCAAAGGTCTTCAAAAACGGTTGTTTCCCAAATGGATTAGAAACATCATTAAGGTGTCATTAACCACCTTGAATGCAAACAACCCACGGAAAACACTCAATCGTCTCTGTCGTAAAACACTATAAATACCTCATTAAAAAACAGAGACCTCTATCTTCAACCTTCAAACTTAAAACCCTTAAAACCCTTTTGCGAAGCAAAAACCCAAATTCTCAATGGCTGCCATCAACATCAATATGCCACCAGTTAAACACTCTGTTCCCTTCATTACCGAAGCTCAATTGCTTCCATTAAAGTGTCAAATCCTGATTGAATTTCTGACCAGATGCCCAATAGCTCATGCTATCACAAAGACCAGAGAGGTACCAGAAAAAATTATACAACAAGTTATAAAGACTCTCAAACTCTCAAATCAAACTAAGCTTACAGCATATGTGTGGGGAGATATCTTCATTACAATCTCACCAGAGAAATTAAGGGAAAGTTTGGAACTACCCTTAAGCCAAAGCTATGAAGATACACCAGAGAAGGAAGACATGTTTTCACTACTTGATGCAGTAATGGGTTACAAAACAAAGATCTCAAAAATCAATGAATTCAAGAGGAATCAGCTACCTGCCTTCAGGCAAGTATTAATGGAAATTCTGGACAAGTGTTTATCATCAAAAATTGGAGGTACAGATCAGATAAATATGAATGTTCTAACAATCATGTTCAGTCTCATTAGTGGATTGAATATTGATTTTGGAACAAGAATATTTAATTTGATCAGAAGAACAATTCTGACTAACACTGGAAGGATAGATTCTCATCTACCTTTTCCCAGATTTCTGTCAGTCATAATTTTTGATGCAATTTCTGAAAGGAACCTAGAAATTCCAGCATCAGAAAATATGTGGAGTACAAAAATCATGAGACCTTGGACTGCAGGAGGGTCTTGGAAGTCAGATCATGATGTGCCTATTCTGTCAGAAAGAATGATGAATCTCATACCAGAAGATTCATGATGTGCACAAAATGCAACATATAAATTACATCAATTGTGGCATAAAACTAACCCTTTTTTAGTGCTAATGTTGGAAAAAGTGTGTTTTTGTCTTCCTTTTGTATTTTCAGGATTAAATGAGCTCAAATTAACAAAAGAAGCAAAAAGGCAGCTAAATCTAACATAAATACAAGAAAAGGAATAAACGTGGCATGCCCGACTTCCTCAACAGCGTCTTCCCAAGCAAAACAAGAGAACAGAAGGCTGAACACGCCCCATGCTCAGTGAACACGGGGGCATGCCCAAGTGTCAGCATAAAAGACAAAGCTGTAGAAGCTTCTATCGCCCACCACAGGGCCGTGCTCAGCGGACACGGGGCCGTGGTCAACTATAAGATTCGCAGAATCCAGGCAAATCTTGATAGTACAGATACGCTTCTGTACACAGGGTCGTGCCCAGCGGACACGGGGCCGTGGTCAACTAATGCAGACAAGAGCAATTAATGAAGACAGAGAACGATGTTGGACACGGGGCCGTGCCCAATGGACACGGGCCGTGCCCGAGCTGCTGTTCAGCCTATAAATAGGGGTGCTTGGCTCATTTGCAAACCATCCCTTGGCACATCACATCTCTCACACTTTACCCACCACCCACCACCATCACAACACCATCATCCATTGTCCATCGTAGAGTGTGTGAGTCATCTCGGGATCCAAGATTGATCGTATGAGTTCTTGACAATCAAAGGCCATGTTTGCCTAAGTCTCTTACATCACTTGGTGAAGACAAGTGTCTAGTGTAATACTTTTTATTTTTAATCTTTTCGCACTTTTTACTTGGTTATGTATTAATGACTTTAATAACTAGTTTCTTATGTTGAAGGTGATTCTTCCTTATCGTTTGTCCGTGGTGTCTTGGCATTATTTTACTGTCTATATAAAATAAAATATTTTTACCATTCATATCTCCACGGTCTATATGGAGGTATGTTGGCTACCTGGTCGGGGGTTAAGGGAACGGTTTGGTAAGAGTCTTGCCTTATTCAGTGTATAGATTCTGCAAGGACCTGGGTCAAATTTACTAGGACCTCCTTTAATACTTACCGGTATTGGATGGCGGGGGTCTAAACTCTTTGATCCCCTCATATGTAAGCTACTATTAATACTTTAACCCGGCTACTTAGGACTGTATCCCTGCTGACTCAGACTACTTAGCCGAGGGTAACGTCACCTTCAAAAGAGGGGCCTACCATAATATGCATTAATAACTTAATTAATTATCTTTCAATAGTCCGACCCTTTAGGATTGTATCCTTGCTGACTCAAACTACAGGGTTGAGGGTAACGTCACCTTCAAAAGAGGGGCCTACTACAATAACTAAGATAATCTCTTAAAAAGTGCAAAAGTGCGGAAATAATCAAAGGTTACACTAAACACGAGTCGAAGCCAAGTGATTCATCTTGTCTATTTGTTTTTCTTTTATTTTATTTTTCAGCATTTTAGTTAGTTTTTAGTTTTCAAATTTAAAATCTTTTTCTAAACTTTTGATTTGATTAGACGTTGAGGATAAACCGGTATTAAAAGCTCTTGTGTCCTTGGACGACCTCGGTATCTTGCCAACACTATACTACGCTATCGATGGGTGATCTTGCCCATATGTGTGTTTGGTGTTAGTAAAATATTGTGTTTTATAAATTTAAAACTTGGCTAAAAAGTGTTAAAAAGGGCTTAAAATATACATTAAAAACCATAACACACTTAGCACGCATCAAGTTTTTGGCACCGTTGCCGGGGACACAAGGATTTTAAGAAAGTTAGGAATCAACGGCCTAATCGTTTTTTCTTATTTTTATATCTTTTAGGATTTTCTTAATTTTTCAGCTTCTGCAGAACTCAGCATGGGCCGTGCCCGCTGAACACGCCCCGTGCCCAATCATTGGAACTGGCAATCCTGTTTTAAGTCAGACGGTAAGCTGAACACGGGGCCGTGCCCACTCAACACGCCCCGTGCCCAAGATTCAGTTACTGAAAACAGAACCGTAAGATCCCAACGGTTGGTAATTTCTGACACAAACATGAGTGATACTGATATTTTTTACTTTCGGCACTCTTATGGTACGTAGTGTCAAATATGTGGTGGCACCCATAAAGAATTAGAATGTTATTTTCTAAATTATAAGCCCCATTATATAGACCCATAGTTTTCCCGTATCCTTATGAGGGGCGAAAGTAAAAATAATCCCTATCTCTCCCTCGAATGCTCTCAACCGGATCTTCTAGGAGAAAAGCTTCTTGATGAACTATTTCAATTAGAAGATCTAATTCTTAATTGGTTAAAAGAACTTAGGATAGATTTCAGTTAGAAGATCTAATGCATATATAGACCTGGGCGATTCGGCATATACCTTCTTTAACGAGAGCCCGGGAAAGGGTTGGACTTGTCCACCTACTTATAGCATAGGAATCACCCTCACCGACAACCTCTTGCGTTCTCGTCTTAATCTAGAACAATTAAGGTATCTTAGGCACTTTGGGGTTGTTCCATCCAGTAAGGAACCGCCCGATCCGGAAAAGTACTTAAAAGAAGGAAAACTCCATAAGACAACCTCTAGACACGGGGCCGTGTCCAGGTCAACACGCCCCCGTGTCCACTCAAAGATTCCCGTCTGATTTCGTGTCAGAATACGGACAAAATGTGTCAGGATTCCACCTGAACATGGGGCCGTGTCCAGCCGACACGGGGCCGTGCGCAGCGTACTATCGTTTTCTATAAATGCAGCCAAGGATCCTGCACATTTGAACCATTCCAGGGACAGAGATTTGGGGAATATTCTCACACACCATCCTTGGTATTTTCTAAAAGCAGTTTCTCAACAACCTTCTTGTCCTTTCCTCTTTTATCCAATTTCATCTTCTTCAATTTTTCCTTCATGCTTCCATTAAAACTTGAAATCTCCATAATTTCAAGCTTTATTGAGATGTTTGCTAGATTTTTATTCATGGGATCTTGTTAAAAATAAGTTCTACAACAATGTTTTAAGTTGTTTCTGCTTAAAAACGTTTTAAACATCATGAAAACAAATTAAAACTCCATGATCCCTTGTCCCAAAAATCTGCAGATATCTGAACACGGGCCGTGTTCATTGAACACGGGGCCATGTTCGAAGTACTGATCCCACAAAGTTGAACTCTTCTCGATATGTTTTCTCAGAATGGCGAGCAGAACTAGCGAAACATCTTCATCACACTCCAGAAGCAACCGACAAGGGAGAAGATCATCAACGGTAGAAGATTCTCTTGTAAACTACGTTTACGCCTTAAGAGAGGCCCTTGATGAGATGACGGGGGTGGAAGAAGCATTGGTTGACCGTATTAATCATTTGACGGTGGGGCTAGAGGGATGTCTTAGAGAGGTCAACCTTTTGCACAAAAGGTTGAACATTCTCGCTTCTCCTCCTTTGGTTCCAATCATTACCCAAAGGGCATGGAATGTGGTTCCCGAAGTCATCATACCGGCCGAATGGCACGCCATACATCCGGAGCCCCCTCGGGACGTACTACAAGGGGTTCCTGTCGGTGTCACTCCTCCTCCACAAGATGTTGAGGAAAACGACCCCGCCTTCTTTCTCCCAAGAGAGATAGAAGAATGGCTCTAGCAACATCTAGGGAATACCTCTCGGCTCGGAGTTCTACAAAACTTTTAGATTTCGGAAAGCTATTTCCGGCATTTTGGTTAATATTGTATTAGTAGAGCTTCTTCGGATGATTTTACGTATCACTTGACCTATCTAATTTAGGACCCTTAAATTTTATTTTCTGCTTTGTTTTCAAATTTTTAGGATTATTATGTAATTCTCTCTATGACATAATGAATGATGGTTTTAGTTAATTTGGTGTTTGAATGATGTTGTAATGAGTAAAACACACTCGGGATGGCAAAGGATAACAAGGGAAACTTGAACCAGCACCCCATGCACGAAAACAGGGCCATCTGACAAATTTTCTTCATTACAGCAAGTTCAGCACGGGCCGTGTCCGCCCAACACGGCCCCGTGCTGCACAGTCTGCAGAAAATGCCAAGTTCAGGTAAACTGGACACGGGCCGTGTTCACCAAACATGCCCCCGTGTCCAGGCTTCTGTTTCTTTTTACAACTTTTGTTACTGGCAACTGAACACGGGGCCGTGCCCGGACACCACGGGGCCGTGTCCAGATGTCCAGTAACACAAAATTTTGCTTTTTAACACATTTTTACACATCCAATCAACCTAAAAACTTATTTTTGGGACACATTGTGGACAATGTGTAATTTAAGTGTGGGGGGGGGGGGTGCTAAAACTTTGAATCTTGCAAGTCCTAATCACAAGCCTTACACAAAACCCTATTGGAACCGCTAATCACCCCAATTTTTTTTTCAAAATTTTTTCATTTTTTTTACTTGTCTAGGTTTAACTTGGGAGTTTCAAGTTCTAAAAAGGTTATATTTTTACAAATTACAACCGATAGCGTCGTGATAAAAAGAACCAACATAAGAAAATTATGAAACGGTATGACAAGCTTAGTTAAAATTTGATTATATATACTTGATCACATAAAAACCCATTCCCATAAAAGTGAGTTTTGGCCTTTATTGAGCATACAAATACACATCTTTAAACTAAATGCTCATTTTTCGTTTCTTGTGTGAATAGCCGCTTGGTTCTTACGACCCTAGAAGTTGCCACGACGATACATTTCCGGTCCTTATCAACTTAAACCCGAGTAAGTAAATGATCGAGGCATTAGGACTAACCCTTTTTATTTCTACACCATTATTTTTCTTTTTTTTTTACCACCTACCCAAAATCCTCCTAGTTAACCCCTTTGAGCCTAAACCTTTTCATTTCTTAACCCAAAAACCAAACACCCTTTCACCCACCAAAACCTTTTTTATTTTTAACCCTTTGTTTTAGTAACAAGCTCGGATTTTCGTATGACTTTTGAAAAAAAAAATGTTGATGATGAAGCAAAAGAAAAATAAACAAACAAGTTCATAAAAAATAACCTTGTTTGAAAAATGGTTTCATCAAAATAAAAATTGCAAAAAAATAAAAAGTCTTCCGAAAACCGACGCTTTTTACGCTTTTCGTTTTTTTTACTAACAACTAACCCAACCACCTACCTTTAACCCAAGCCTAACCTTTCACCCAAAAAGTCCTCTTGATATTTACAAAGGTATATAGTTAAAAAGGAGGATGAGGATTGATTGCTTAGCAAGCCTATGGTAGGAGTAAGTTCCATGCCGCTCTCGAGTGATTCACTAAAATACATCTTTGGCCGAGTGTTGAGTGATTCCACGTGAGGTATGTGAACTTGTATATAAATAGAATTTTAAAAGAGGCATGTTATGCCCTAATAATTAATTTATCTTATGAAAAGTTTTAAATAAATCATGACGAATAGGATTGTAAATAAATAAAAATAAAACTTAATAAAGAATCTTGGAAATCCCGACACTCTATGACAAGTCCAAAAACCTTCTCTTCTACCCATTCCATTTGGGAGTGTAAAGCCACATTATAAAGAGTTTTGCTTGAGGACAAGCAAAGATTCAAGTGTGGGGGTATTTGATGTGCACAAAATGCAACATATAAATTACATCAATTGTGGCATAAAACTAACCCTTTTTTAGTGCTAATGTTGGAAAAAGTGTGTTTTTGTCGTCCTTTTGTATTTTCAGGATTAAATGAGTTCAAATTAACAAAAGAAGCAAAAAGGCAGCTAAATCTAACATAAATACAAGAAAAGGAATAAACGTGGCATGCCCGACCTCCTCAACAGCATCTTCCCAAGCAAAACAAGAGAACAGAAGGTTGAACACGCCCCGTGCTCAGTGAACACGGGGGCGTGCCCAAGTGTTAGCATAAAACACAAAGCTGTAGAAGCTTCTATCGCCCACCACGGGGTCGTGCTCAGCGGACACGGGGCCGTGGTCAACTATAAGATTCGCATAATCCAGGCAAATCTTGATAGTACAGTTACGCTTCTGCACACGGGGTCGTGCCCAGCGGACACGGGGCCGTGGTCAACTAATGCATACAAGAGCAATTAATGAAGACATAGAAGGATGTTGGACACGGGGCCGTGCCCGAGCTGCTGTTCAGCCTATAAATAGGGGTGCTTGGCTCATTTGCAAACCATCCCTTGGCACACCACCTCTCTCACACTTTACCCACCACCCACCACCATCACAACACCATCATCCACCACCATCATCCATTGTCCATCGTAGAGCGTGTGAGTCGTCTCGGGATCCAAGATTAATCGTAAGAGTTCTTGATAATCAAAGGCCATGTTTGCCTAAGTCTCTTACATCACTTGGTGAAGACAAGTGTCTAGTTTAATACTTTTTATTTTTAATCTTTTCGCACTTTTTACTTGGTTATGTATTAATGACTTTAATAACTAGTTTCTTATGTTGAAGGTGATTCTTCCTTATCGTTTGTCCGTGGTGTCTTGGCATTATTTTACTGTCTATATAAAATAAAAGATTTTCACCATTCATATCTCCACGGTCTATATGGAGGTATGTTGGCTACCTGGTTGGGGGTTAAGGGAACGGTTTGGTAAGAGTCTTGCCTTATTCAGTGTATAGATCCTGCAAGGACCTGGGTCAAATTTACTAGGACCTCCTTTAATACTTACCGGTATTGGATGGCGGGGGTCCAAACTCTTTGATCCCCTCATATGTAAGCTACTATTAATACTTTAACCCGGCTACTTAGGACTGTATCCCTGCTGACTCAGACTACTTAGCCGAGGGTAACGTCACCTTCAAAAGAGGGGCCTACCATAATATGCATTAATAACTTAATTAATTATGTTTCAATAATCCGACCCTTTAGGATTGTATCCTTGCTGACTCAAACTATTGGGTTGAGGGTAACGTCACCTTCAAAAGAGGGGCCTACTACAATAACTAAGATAATCTCTTAAAAAGTGCAAAAGTGCGGAAATAATCAAAGGTTACACTAAACACGAGTCGGAGCCAAGTGATTCATCTTGTCTATCTGTTTTTCTTTTATTTTATTTTTCAGCATTTTAGTTAGTTTTTATTTTTCTAGTTTAAAACCTTTTTCTAAACTTTTGATTTGATTAGACGTTGAGGATAAACCGGTATTAAAAGCTCTTGTGTCCTTGGACGACCTCGGTATCTTGCCAACCCTATACTACGCTCACGATGGGTGCACTTGCCCATATGTGTGTTGGTGTTAGTAAAATATCATGTTTTATAAATTTAAAACTTGGCTAAAAAGTGTTAAAAGGGGCTTAAAATATACATTAAAAACCATAACACACTTAGCACACATCAATTCTCCTTACAGAGTAAAATATCTAAGGATGTTGAGCAAAAAGCCAGAGAACAGGGAAGTCTTTGATAGTGTGTCCCCCATGGAGCATGATGCACAAGAGTCAAGCACACCAACAATGGAGCAGCAAGGTGAATCAGAACCTCACCCAGCTGATAAAGATGTGAACATGAGTCGTGTGACAGAAGAACATCATGCTGAAATCTCACATATGGGAGAAACAGGTGCACAACACTCTAAACTCAATATATTTCATAATTCTGAGAGTAATTCTGATGATTCAATTCAAGGAAATTATGAAATTTTACAAAGAGGCACTGTTTCTAAAAGACAAAATGTGAGTGGAACCAAAGACCCATTTTCTGAATCAGATTCCGAGGAAGAAAATGTGGTGGCAACAGGTGGAGATCGGTCTACTGATCAAAGAAACCTGGATGAGAAAACTAAGAGTTTCTCAACAACTCATGGAGAACCTAAAAAGGTTCAAGGATATGAGGAAAACCAGAAATTGAATGTGTTTTAATTTTCTGGTGAGGGTATAGAGAATGTTGAATATTTCAACCCTCTTAACCTCAGAACAGTAGAGAATGTGTTTTCTGCTGGTATTAGAGGTGGAACATCTGTTGTTCCTCCTATTTTCCCAAGACATCAATCCATGTCAGCTGAACAACTACATAAGGAACTTGAAGAAACAACTGTTGTTTGTACTGGGATAACAGCCACAGAAGATAAGCTTGATCTGATATTGGAAGAGATCAGAAATCAAAGATCAGACATCAAAGTATTATCAGAAACTGTCAAAGCTGTGCAGAAGCAAACAGAAGACAACTCTGCAGCCCTCAACAAACTACAAAAGTCATCAGAAAACAGAGAGAGCTCACCAGAATTCAATAAAGCTCTCAATGAATTACAAGAAATCAAGAAACAGATGGCTGAGGTTGCAAGTTCTGGGGAAAGCTCAAGTTCAGGAAAAATCCTTGAAGAAATTTAGTTCTTCAGAGCCAACAACTGCAGCATGGCTGAGGCTCTTGAGAAGCTGATAGTGGAATTGTCTGCACAGAAAAATCAGAATAAATTGGAATTTCAGATAATGAAGAAACAAGAAGAAGCAAATATTCAAGCTCTTGCTGATGTTCATCTGTTGGTAAAGAGGTTAGAGTACAATGTTGCCAGACTTGCAAAAGTGGATGTTCATGAACTGAAAGCCCCAATACCACAAGAAAAACAAGCAGAAATACCAAAAACTTCTCAACAAAAACTCAAACAACCAGAAATCATTCAACAAGACCTAACCAAACAATCAAAAACACTAACAACTCAAAAACAGAAGCAGTTCATGGGTCCTCCTCCTAGTAAGCCAAAGTTACTCATGGGTCCTCCACCAAACATCCCAAAGCCAGATACTTCAAGGGTCGATGTAACACCACGTAAAAACGTGTCCAATTATGTAGAGACACGTGTCCTGAACTCTAATTATGTGAAGGATTGAGTTTGAAGGACTAAAATTGACAAACAGTGGAAATATGAAACCACAGGGACTAAAAGTGTCAACATGCCAAACTTGTGCCTCTGAATGACCATACGTGATGAATATATTCTTAAACGAGAGATTAATTGGATATAAGAAGCCGTTTGTGGAAATAATCGGAAGATTATAAAACTACAAGGGTTAAATGTGTCAACATGTTAATTCTGACCTCTGAGTGACCTTTTAATGAATCCGAGGCTTCGAAATATTCAAATATATTCTTAAGAATAAGTGGTATAAATTTCACGTGGTTTCGGGATCGTTAAGTAAGTTTTCAAGACTTTGGGTGAAAAGTGTCAACTTGTTGAAACTTGCATTTATAATGATATTTAACAAAACCGAGCCTAACGAAGTTTAATTATACATCCTTAAGCCTTACTAAACCATCTACAAGGGCCTTACATGTCAAAAATCAAGTTATATAAGGTTTAAATGGGCCAGGGACTGATTCTGCCAGATTAGAAACTTGTTTAACCTGTTTCCCCGGTTCCAGGCGGGCCGGGTAACCCTTGAAGAACATTTACGCGGGCCGCGTAAAAGTCCCCAGCACAGAAATAACCTGCCAGGTGTGGGTTATCAGCTCCAAACCGACTTAAACTCATTTGTATCGATCCTAGGGGCTCTTAAACGGTTTTATAAATCCACTAGGACACCTGGAGTGATCCTAGGATGTCCCATTACAGCTGCAATTGATCCAAACACTTGGGATTTAGTATATAAGGAGCACTAGTGTAGTGTTCTTATGCACATAAGTTGCAACAACTTCAAAGGGACTCATTTCTGGAGCTTGCAAGGATTAGGAGAAGACTTAGAAGTATAGAAAAGATAGCAAGGACTATTAGTAAGAGTCTTATTACCTGCTTAGTCGTTTTAATTAGCTTAATAACCGAAAAGTCAAACTTATCGTAATTAAGCTTTGACTTTCGGTTTAATCACAATTGGTCCAGCCACTGATCAAAACGAAAGTGGTTATGGAACCATATTAAGGTAGGTGATTAACCCTTAAAAGGGAACCTCCTAATTATTTCGTTTGACTAGTTAATTGTCGGGTCAAACTAGCTTGACAAAAAGTCAAACTGGACAGAAAGTTTAAAAATGAATTAAATTAATTAAACAGAGGTTCTAAATTATATTTTAATATTATAATGACTTGGTAATTAATATTAGAACATGTTTTATCAGTCCTAACCCGACAATTATCAGTCTAATGTCAGTTTATAACCGAAAGTCACAAAAGCTTGACTTTTGCTTTGACTTTCAGTTCTGACCCGTTCAAGCTTAATTCTCCCATGTTTTAAGCTTACATTAGGACCACATTACCAAGTAGTATAACCCTCTGGAGTTATAGTGCATGGTTCTTAGTGGTTTGAATTATATGCTCTTGATCGTTAATATGCTTATAAATGCCATAAACGCCCTTTTGACACACAAATGAGATTTTTAGAAATGTGAGAGGACAAAAACCTTTGCTACTGATTTATAAACTTGTCCTAAAAATTTGACATTAGTTTGAGGTCTAGATTAGGAGTTATGCTTGATATCGTAATTAAGAAACTTTTTTATTAATTAAACGGCATAATTAGCATAGAGCCTATCTAAGCCCAAACTTTGACACCAAACTTATTACCCACTGATATAATATAATATTTTGAGATTTTTGAAGATTTTTATTTATTTTTAAACTGATCATATCATAGGGTTCTAGCTTTAATTCGGTAATTGTCGGTTATACCCTTTTCTTGAATAAAATGAGTTTTACATCACATATTGATTCCAATATTTTGCTACTGATTTTATATGATAAATAAAATATTTTAAGCTTTCTGGAATGATAAAAATATAAGCTTTTCTTATATAACCCGAAAATCGCTTAAAAGCGACTTTTACGCGTTTTTTTAACGCATAGTATGAGCTAAAACTATTTTAAACATATAAGACTTAATACCCTATTGATATAACTTATTAAATTAAATATTTTTACTGATTTCAAAATACCAGAACTTCAGTTTATTATAAAATCTCTTCTATAAGTATTAAAATTACCAAAATACCCTTACGAGACTTAAATTGGTTTAAATTACTTTTTGGGCATATATGTTAACATCCTACTGATGTATTGACATATTTTAAGCATAATAACAATTAAGACCTGTATATTATTCATTTGGTTACCCGTTACGCGTTTACGCTTTCGGATCGGTTTACGTGACTAGTTTGCGTATAATAGCCGAAATGGGTTTAATCTTATCATTTAATCCTCAAATTTCAGAATGTGATTAGTTTACCCATATTATACAAGTATCCAAGCTTGTCGGGTCTAAACCACATTCTATTCCGGTCTCTGCTTAATCTAGCGTTTAGAACCGTAAAGTTTCTTTCTAGCTAGCCGGTCTAAGTCCTTGACTTAACTAAAGGCCCGTTAGCATCCTAATAGGTTATTAAACCTTCTATACTGGTTAAGTAGCATCAAGTAGAAGGTATCATCATACAGCTTTAGGATTTACGGCTGAGTTACTTTCACCTTTAAGCTCAGGTAAATACTTTTAACTTATTTTCCCTTATACGGGCTTGGGATATGGTATTATAATAATACCACTTGGTCGGGTATGAAATCATTTAATCAGATTGTGATTAATAAATTTACATAACCCGTTTTAATCTGTCTTGTTTGATAACATAAACATTGGGGGTTAATTCAACCGTGTCCTGGATATCCTCGGCTCATTTCATTTGAATATGGCCACGACCTATGCACGGGGTGTAGGAATACACCTAGGGCTGTAGACGAACCGAACGTTCAGCGAACAGTTCGTGAACCGTTCGGCGGGAAGTTCGTTTATGTCCGTTAATTTAATAAACGAATGAACATGAACAAGAAATTTTGTTTGATTAGTTAAATGAACGAACATGAACAGAGGTCTCGTTCGTTCGATTGTGTTCGTGAACGTTCGGTAAGGTGTTCGTGAACATTTGTTGATTTGCGTTCGTTTATGTTCGCGTGTTTGTGTTTTAATTGAAGATCTTTGTACTTTCTTATATTTTATTTGTACTTTATATATTATTAAACTTTTATTTATTTTATTACCCTAACAATTAAACTAGGAAACCCATTTTCACCTTGTTTATGCATCATTTCCCTTTCATTTCTCATTATTTACATTGGCGAATACAATCGACCTCCGTTCCACAATAAGGGATTCAAGTTCGAGTGCTACTTTCTGGGCCATCTATCTTTATCCTTCGTCGCGTTCGCCAAATTTATTTGTGTTCGTGAACACGCTCATTTCCTTAATGAACGAACACGAACATAAAATCTCGTTCGGTAAGTGTTCATGAACCGTTCGTGAACACATTTATTTCCTTAACGAACGAACACGAACAAGGCCTTGTTCGTGTTCGTTCGGTTCGTTTACAGCCCTACATACACCTGACAGATGCAAATGCTTAAATATAAACCCACATGTTGGGGATAACTCCTTTGTGGGTTCTATAAGTGGTGAGTCGGTTAATCATGACCGGCTTCCAACCGGCCCCAATTGTAAGACAAACATGTAAATCTGTATACAAGATTATATTTAAATAATTATCCCAAGTTATAAATAATTTGTGCCATGTGCACTTAAATAAGTTTTTATAAATGCTTTTCAAAAGAGTCAGTTAATTGTATTTACCAGTGTAAACTGACGTATTTTCTGAAGATTGATTGACAGGTACCTCTCGTAATAGACTGGAGCTATTAGGTGTCGTATAAGAGGATCTTGCAAATCCCTAAGATGCCTGAAGTCTGTCATTTTCTATTTCTTGTATTTTATTTATGATCCGCCTGTGGATCTTATTACATTCCAGTCTGTATATTATTTCGTCGAACACTCAGACATTATGGTTTGTAATAGTCTATTCACCAAGCCTTCCGCTGTGCTATTATATTGTGTGTATTGACAATGATGATATCAACTACGTCACGATACTCCCCACCGGGCCCACCGGTAATATGTGGAAATATCGGGGTGTGACAGTCGAACAGAAAGAACATGTCCCAGTTCAATCATCTTCCACAGCTCTCACAGGAGAAACATAATTCAGCATAAAAATAGATACAAAAGAGAAGAGAAGAATGGAACACGAAGTAACCTATTCAAAAAGGCCAAGAAAAGTGATTAGAGAAGATTCAGAAGGAAACCTCAAAGAAATAGAAGTGCTGAAAGGTGATTTACACACAATCATGTACCCTGAAGAACACCTGAAGCACTACTACTGGAAAGGTAAAGAAGACAACCCAAGAAGGCCACTCTCTCCAATGAACAAAAATATTGTTCAAATCAGGAATAATGGAAGCTGGGAAGTTCTGCACAAACCAATGACCAATCCAATAGTCTCTATTGAAAGAATCAACCCTTTAACCACTGGAGGAGGTGTCTTAGGAAATGAAGGGCAGAACAAATACACCTTGATCAGAAAAGATAACAGTGAACAAAAGGTTGCTAATGGAAATCTGGCTGATGATATTCACCCACTAGGAATAGTCAAAATGAAGAATATCATTGATAGTGAGAAAAGTGGTTCAGTTGTGATCAGAAGAGCTCTTGACAGCATCAAAAGTGCAGGAGAAAAGTTATATAAAAGGGCTGCTCTGGCAGACTTTGATTTATGTATCAACTTTGAGTATAGCAACAAGGTGCTAATACCTCCTCCCAACAACACAATTCCAGCTGAAATTCCTTTTAAACTAGTGAGAACTGGAGCAATCTTTGACAAACCAGAAATGTGTGTGGTCTTCAAAGATGCTCATAATGAGAAAGCTTTGTTCAGAATCAGTGAAATATGCAGGTATTCAAATCAAACTCTGAAATATATAAAGAACTGCATGAATGAGAAACAAGAGCAGCTCAAGGAGAAGGGAAAGAACAATGAACAGTTGAGAAAAACAATTGAAGATTGCATAGAAAAGTGGATGGAATCCAGAGGATGGAACAAAGAACTTTACAAGGAAACTCAAAAGGCAATTGATCACGAGAAAAGGCTGAAACCAGGAGACAAATACAGAAGTGGAGTGAAGATCAATTAATGATCTGATGAGATTAAATTTCTGTTTTTGAGAACAATATTTTATTTCTGTCTATTTTGAACAATGGTTGGTTTGATTATATTTCTGAACTTAGTTGTCTGAACTTTTGTTTCAAGGATTAGTTGAAAGCTGTTTATGTTAGATATAGAGATAGTTCATTTTCTTACAATACTTAGGGGGAAACTGTTAGGAAACTTTATTTGTAAGTATTGAAGAAAATCAGATTCAACTTAATCTATGAAGAAGACAACAGTCCTGAAGATCACAACAAGAAGAAGAAGATCGGATAGGACAACTGAGAACAACATCTACTTCAAAGAATCACAAGTTGATCAAGAGCTGAAGAAGATTATCAGAGAAGGTCATTTCTGATGGATCTGATGATATTTCTGATAATATCATCAGTTTCTGACTATTCTGATTATCAGATTTTCTGATGATTTGTTCACTAGAATTTCTGATGAAGTGGTTTATCAGAAATTCTGATAAGGTACCCTACTTGTCTAAAAATCAGCTCTATCCTGCCACACTAACCGAAGCAAGTTAACATTATTGGATCTCATGATGACAAAGGCAACTTGAATGTTGGATTCAATGAATATGTCAAATTGTTACTTTTTGCAGGACCTTTACATGAATAAACAAATGTTTATTCATGTATTCAGCCTTCTATAAATAGAAGCTCACCAAGCAGAAGACAATGAGTTAAGCTTAGCATTCAATACATACTACAAACTCCATTGCCCTCTCACTCGCAGAATTCAAGTATTCATTTGTATTAGATAATAATCTTACAATCACCTTGTAAACCATTTTGTTTTCAAAGTGATACAAACTTGATAATTCTGTAGGTCTTGTTTTTTGAAAGTCTGATTTCCATTTCCGCACACTTTTTCACATTTACTGAAATCACTTGCCATATTACGTGAAAAGAAGTTTTTTAAGTCCTTACTGGGACCAACATTAACGAGCATCGCGTGGTTAAATTCTTTGATCCTTCCTATTCCCAATCCTCCTTTATCTATAGCTCGGGTTAATTTTTCCCATTTTACCCACCTCATTTTGATCCTATCCCCATTCTTTCCCCACACAAAATCTCTCCGTATTTTTTCCAATTTCTTCAAAACCGACGATGGAGCCTTGAAAATCGATAGAAAATAAGACGGGAGACTGCCAAGAACGGACTTAGCTAAGGTCACTCTACCGGAAAAACATAACGTTTTAGTCTTCCACGACGCCAATTTCTTCCCGAATCTGTCAATAACCGGCTGCCACTTTCTGATTCGTTTCATATTCATGCCAATTGGAACTCCGAGGTAGTCAAAAGGAAGGTTTCCTTTTTTACAGTTAAGCAAACCCGCCATTTTTTCCACCTCAGAGTCATTAACTCCTACACCAATAAGGTTGCATTTGTTGGGATTGATGTTTAGGCCCGTAACCAAGCTAATACAACGCAAAAGCCGGCTTAAGGCAACTACGTTCTTTTCTCTCCATTCTCCGACAAAGAGGATGTCATCGGCATAACATAGGTGGGAAATTCTAGGCCCGTCGTTCGGCAAATTGATTCCTTTAAAAAGCCCTTGATCCACAGCTCTGTTAACGAACATAGATAGTACCTCCATTGCTAGAACGAAGAGAAATGGGGATAGGGGGTCCCCTTGTCGGAGGCCCCTCTTGAAAGAAAACTCCCCAGAAGGCGAACCGTTGATAAGAACCAAGCCTTTCCCCGATTTTAAACAACCTTCCACCCACTTGATCCATAACCCCGGAAACCCCATGTATTCCATCGTTTTGATCAAAAACTTCCAATTGAGGGAGTCGTACGCCTTATGGAAATCGACTTTGAAAATTAAGAGTTGTTTTTTTCTTTTTCTTAACCCACGAGATCAACTCATTCATTATAATGGAATTATCTAAAATATTACGCTTACCAACGAAGGTCGTCTGACTCGGGGAGATCAAAGAATCAATTACCAGCTTGATACGATTTTCCAACACCTTAGTAAGGACTTTATAAACCGAGCCGACTAACGTAATAGGCCTGAACTGAAAGAGGGACTGTGGATCGGCTGTCTTGGCAATAAGAGTGATGAAGTTTGCATTACAACCCTTGCTAAACTGACCTGAGGAGTGGAAATCCGACAACACTTTTTCCACTAATGACTTGAGCTCGTTCCAGTACCTTTTGAAAAATCTCAGGGAGAAACCATCCGGTCCTGGCGCTTTACTTCCGTCATAATCCTTTATTGCCCTCCTTATTTCTTCTGAAGTAAAATTGGCCACTAATGACTCTGCCTCCGACTCAGATAGGCTCGGGAGACCCAAGTTAACGAATTGAGGTCGCCTCCTCATAGGTTCGTTAAACAAGCTCCTGAACCACTTTTTAACTTCGACTTTCATCATCTCTGGATCCCGAACCCGTATCCCGTTGAATATCAGTTCCTGGATTCTATTCTTGAGTATGTTAATTTTTATAACCCGATGGAAAAGGCTGAGTTTTCATCGCTGAGCTGGACCCACTTTACCCGAGCCTTTTGCTGAAGATCCAAACATTTCTTATGCTCAACTTCCTTTAACTTTACCCGCAGGGTAGCCCTCAATTCCAATTCCTCTTTAGAAAGACTAGTCTTCTCTGCTTTTGCTTCCAGGTCCTCAATTCCTTTCGCTACTGTTTCGAATTCCTTTTCTTCTTCCAATCGCACCGACTCCCTCCATTTCTTTATGTCATCTTTTATCCTCTGTAAAACTTTATACAAAGCTAAGTCTCCTGCTACATTTTGATCAGCTTCTGCCACTTGTTGAGCCACAATACTATTGACCCTATCCAAACCAATCCAACGGTTGAAAATTTTGAACGAAATTGGGCCGAAATCCACATACGAACATCCCAAAAACGGGTCGGTGATCAAACAGACCTCCCCTTAGCACCCTCAGGTTGGCCGACGGCCACCTGGTCATGAAAGAATCACAGACCAAGAAATGGTCTAATTTTCTCAACTTGGTGCCGTTGTCTGATACATAAGTGAACTTGCCTCCTTGCATATTAAACTCCAAAAGGCCGGCTCTAAGAATAAAATCATTAAAAGCAGTCGTCGCAGTTGGATCATACCTCGAGTTCATTCTTTCTTCGGGGTTCCTAACTTCGTTGAAATCTCCCATCAGGACCCACAATCCGGAAAAATTTCCCATTATATGTAAAATATCCTCCCATAATAACCTCTTCTTCGCCAATTCCCTTGGAGCATAAATATTCATCACATTCACTCTTTCCTCAATGTTCGAAATAATGCCCGAAGTAAACAACAAGCCGTTACCCTTGATTACGGAGTCAACCTTAAAGAGACTGGCATCCCATACAGAAAAGGCCCCTCCGGATCTGCCCTCCGCGTCCAAAGACGCACACTGCATCTCGGTCCTATCCCAAAAACGACTAACTTGGGAATCTGATATACCTGCTAGGTGCGATTCTTGAATAGCCAGAAATAAAAATTTAACCTCCTTCTTTAACCTCCTAACCCAAGCAGCCTTCTCAGGTTCCGAAATCCCCCTTATGTTTAGCGACAGAAAATTCATAACTTCTGTCTAGCCTCCATGTCCCCTTTGACCAACTTTTTCACCTAATTTTCAAAGCTATTCAATTGTAAACCATTCGGCCCCGAACTTAATCGTTTCACTTACTTCTTGATCAAAGATGTTGTTAATCATCTCCTCACCCTCTTTGATCGGATCCTCACCCTCTGTGATAACATTGGGATCTGTTTCCACAATTTCCTCGCCGTTGACTCCACTTTTATCCTTATCATCCTTCATTCTCATCTCCTCTGCCTCCTGTCTAAACAGTTCCTCTAAGTTAAAGGGGTCAGACCCTAGCGGATTCCCCAATGTTTCAGTAATATTTGTCTCCAAACTCTCATTAAGGTCTGGGGTTAAATAACTTTGGACTGCATTAATTGGGCCTTTAGAGGGTTTTTTGGATTTGGGCCTTGTGGTAATAAACGCAGACAAATGTTGGTCCATTATGGGAATGGAATTTGTTTGATTAGGGGACATCGAACCATTGTCCGGCACCGAATTGTCATCATTCACTCGCGTGGGGTCCACTTTATTCATATCCCTTGGAACCTGGATACCATCAATGGGCGTGGGACTCGAGGTACGTGCATGGGAGAACCCCATGCAAACCTCCTCGTCTTCCAGCCGATCTACCCCATCCTCACCCTGACTATTCGACTTCGCCGGAGAATTACTGACGGAACCACCGCTGCCCGACTGGCAGGCTGTTGATTGAGGGACCGGTCCAAGGAAGGCTGGTGTCCATTCTTCGTTACCCTCATAAAGCCAGACTTTGAATACTTGATCTTTCCAAGCAACATCAAATGAAAGATCCATTTTTTACTGGAGTTGACGAGGATAGCCATCCTATCCTCCGATAAAGTGTCGTCGTTGGTATCGGCCGTTGACTTGCTAATCAGTCTCCTGCATCTTTCTCCGATCCGGTTGAAAACATGTCGGTCCCAAAGAGGTAGCGGATCCCCGGTGACTCTTATCCAAGCGACTCGATCATACCCCGGAGCAACGCCTTCCCACAGATATAATCTAGCGAACCACTGAGTCCAAATTCATAGTTATTCCTGAGAAACTCGTCGACTTCTTTGACAGATGGGAACATTATCAATATCTTTAGCCCTCCCAGATACCGAACCACTGCCCCCACCAGACACTCGTCTTGGAGTATATCGCCCATATTCTCCATAACCGACGTATCCTTAATTTCCCCTATCAGGGACTTATACTCCCAAAGCTTCTTCGCTTCGGTTTCCAGAGGGGGAAGATCAATTCTTTGGCTCAGTACAGTACCCCCATTGTTAGCCTGATCTCTCTGATCACCTTTGATTCCCCAAGGGTTGTTTGGATCCCTCGGGGATATTCTATTCCTCAAGATCTCAACGTCCGGACGAGAACCTTGCTTCAATGGTTGAGTAGGAAGAGGACCCAACCTAGTGAACACCGACCTGTGCCCCTCTGTAGCCTTCGTCTTGCTACCATCCCTGAAAAATCTCGCTGGAGGGATATCCAGTAAATCCCCGTCAATTCTCACTTCACTAATAACCTTCATCCACTCTTGAGGGTCCGAAACATCAGAGAATCTTACAAATCCGAATCTGTTACCTCTACCATCCATCTTCCTAGGAATGAATGCGTCCGAGAGGTTGTCGAAGTGTTCGAACGCTTTCCATAATCTCGCTTTGGTGCAATCATCCGGAAGATTGGCCACGTAGAAAGACGTATCCATTCGTATTCTCGCCTCCCTTTCATCGAACCACTTTTCTCTTCTTTTATCATGCTTGTTTAGAACCGTATTCCAACCTTGTTCTTTTCTTCCTTTAGCTTGTTTCAAGTGAAGTTGTTCTTCTTCCTTTCTTTTCCTCAACAGTTGCATCTCTGTAGGATCTTGACGGTATGCAAACCGATTTTTTCACCATGATACCCAACCCGATTCCGAAACCGGATTACCGGACTTTAAGAGGTTAATAGAATTCGTATCAATCTAGCTTAACTATAACGATAGCCGCGATCGATGACATACCTACTAAGCAATCAAGACCTAAATCCTAACCCGGAATCACGATAATAACAATTGACAACAGCCTAAAACGCTCCACTCTGATCCTGCTAACAAAGCTCGTTACGAACGTAGGGAACCGCCCGATCACCGGATGTTATACAGGATTGAGCTCGGAACGGTAAGCCTGGAAAAGGAAGCCGGAGAGAGGGGGGGAGGGGTGGACCAATTTATATTTTCAATCCGTGAAGCATACAAGATTTTAACCTAGTAAGAGAACAAAAACTAATTAAATTGTGCTCCATTAGAAAAGACAAAATCTTTAAATACATTGAGTTTAGAAGGGGAGGTTTTGGATTCAGGTCTAACAGACGAGAGAGTTTAAAATAAATTCGTCAAAAAAAAAGTAAGAAAAAAAAAACCAACTAGACAACTAGTCTCTGTTTTGTCTTTTATTACTTTTTTTGAGGGTTTTTTTTTTTTTTTTGTTATTTTTACATTAACTTTTAACATTAACACTTATAGCCTCTTAACATTTCAAAATCTTTGTAAAATGTCATATTTACTCCCTGGAGTTTTACATGTTTTCTTTTATATACGCGTCAGTATAAATACAAATTGGTTTACGTTTCGACGTATATTTTTTCCTGAGTTCCGTCGTGTCAAATATAATATATTTCCATCCTTATTTTAATATATGTCTTTAGTTGATTACTTATCCTGAGTTCCGTCGTGTCAAATATAATATATTTCCATCCTTATTTTAATGTATGTCTTTAGTTGATTACTTAGTGTTATAAATTTATGTATTTTCCCAGTTTGGATCGTCATTCGATTAGCACAGTTTTACGCGTCCGTCCGGCGACGTGGGGGTTTATGACTAGTTCTAAATTATTCCACACCACAAACCTTTTTTGGTTACGGTAATGTTATGGGTCGATGTTTTGTTTTGTTTTATTAGCCTTATAAATAAATTATACCCACACCACAAACCGAAAAGATTGGCCGCCGACAGCCACTGACGAAATAGCGACGTCATAATGACCAGTTGCCAAGACCATATCCCGACAACTCTGTGACGTGGTCAAATCTTAAACCATGAACACACAAAATTCATTGCACCTCCGTACGTTTCAACGAGAACACCAAATCAAACCATGACTTCTCTTTTATAGTTTTTTGGCTATCAATATATTATTCTTTTATCTGTTATGTATTTGATGATTTTGATTATTATATTGGGTAAAATCCCTTCCATTATCATTATCATGTATTTGATAATTTGATTATTCTAAAATCCCTTCCATTATAATTTTTTTTTTTCTAAATGTGATATCATTAATCAATTTGAATTATCTATATCTATATTTATATTTATATTTATATCTATATCTATATCTAACTTATAAAGTAAATTGTGACATGTGTGAGGCATCTAATTTTTATTTTTCTCGTCTCTTTTTTTTACTTATCTTATATTAATTAAATAATATATTAATATTAAATCTTATCCTTAAATTCTCCGCTTCTTATCCCAATTAAGTAAATAATAATTCATATATATATATTAATTCATAACATGCTAATGAACAGTGATGAATAATGTTTTGTCTTTTGTGGTTTTTTTTTTTTTCTGTGGCTGCTACAGTAACTTTCTGGTTTTTTTTTCTAATGCTTATATTTTTGTTTTCATTCTTTCCTTTTAACATAAAATGGTAATTATTTTGAGTAGATCTTTGCTTCTCTTTTTATTTTTTTTATTTTATGTTTTTTTTGTTTAACTTTCAACATTAACACTTATCTAAAACTTATGTAAAATATCATTTTTACTTCCTCGAGTTTTACGTGCTTATTTTTACGTTACATGAGTCACTAAGTGTACAAAGTTCGTTTTTTTTGTTTTACGTTTTTTCCATGGTTTTGATCGTCATTCAGTTGCTACTTAGCACGGTTTACGCCCCCTCCCCGCAACGCGGGGGGCTCAACACTAGTTCAATATTAAATCTTATTCTTAAATGTTAAATAATCCTTTTAAAATTAAGTTGATAAAAATTAATCATAAATAAAGTTAAAAGTTACTTATCAACTAACAAAAATCATTTCTTAAATCATAAGAAATAGAAGAATAAACTTATACGAATATAAGAAAATGAAATTATAAAACTAAAAAAAAGAATAAATCTCTAAACATATATAAAAATAGAAGGATGGATCTTTAAATATATACTTAAATAGACGAAACAATATAGAATAACATAGAAAAATAGATTAACACATTTATAAATCAATACTTAGATAAGTAAAACAAAATGTAAAAAAGACAAACGATATAAATATACATTTACAAATATATAAAACAATTTTTTTTGTCATAATTTTTGTTATTATTTGGTATATAAAATTAAATTTATTTAACCCGAGTTGTACACTAAGTTTTTAAAAATATAATTTTTTTATTGTTTACTATATAAAATTACATTTATTCAACACATATAATACACGTGATTTATCAAGATACAACTTTTTTTATTATTTTGTATATAATACTAGTCTTAAGGCTCTGCGTTGCGTACCGAGAGACGTAAAATCGTGCCATCAACGTTGGGTGGAGGCGGTGTAAAACTTGCTAACCCAACGATGATGAAAATCGGGAAAAAACGTAAATCAGATTACATGAATTTACAATACTAAGTGACCAACGCAAAACATACATAAAAATAAGAATGAAAGGTATAATATTTGACCCGGCACATTTAGGAAAACATTTAAATCGAAACATAAACCAAGTTATATTTATACTGACATATACATAAAAAAAAGTAAGTATAAAACTCCAAAAATTAAAAATGATATTTTACAAAGTTATTTTAAAGTTAAGAGATTGAAGTGAGAAATCTAGAATCATGTACTAATAACATTTGTTGAAAAATCTTTGATAACCTTCCTTGTCCTATGGTAAAGTAAGAAGAGTCGTACAGTCTCATGACTTAGATAATTTAGCAACATGTATTCACAAAATAAAGAAACTTTGGGAACACAACATGACTTAATGGTATTGATTTTAAGTCATAACAAAATGTAGACATTATAAACAGATCCACGATATGTGAACATATGGAAAACAACATGTTCAACACATCCGTGATAAAGTCTAAACCCCTATTAAGGTATACTAGTTGGATTGGATTGTCCTGCTGACAAAGTGTAGTAGGTGTTGAGTATAATGTGTAGCAATGTATAAGTTAGCCACTAGTCGTGCGCTCATCATATGCATACCCGAAATGCAACCTTCTAAACAAGGTTCTTAACATCTACGGATGGCAAAAGATTGAAACCTGAAGTAGAGATGACATTTGTACCCAAACCGATGAGTAAACACGAAACCTGAAACATTTGGGACGGGAAATGGTATGGGTATCCGGCCGGATATGGGATTGGAATTAGATGATTCCTAACCCGATTACCCGAAATGATATACTTGTTTACCCGAACTATCAACTCGGAGCATATACCCGATTTTTTTTTATTTTAGTTTATATACCACGACCTTAGTCTAGTAACAATTGCATTCTACCGGTTTCATTATATGAAAAAATGAAAAACAAAAATTGTAATATTTGTTTGCTAATATCATTTATATTTATTTATCCTACTAAGTATGAATTTATTTATGAGATTTATATCATCATAAAATTTCATGTAATTTTGGATTTTTCAAACTTTTATGGTGGTGATAATACATAATTTATAACATTTTATTTGTCGTAGTTGTTAAAAACAAATGATTATGTAAAACTTAGAATAGAAAGAACCAAGTATATTCGAAAATCCCAACGAACATTATTTTAACAAACTACTCGATACTAGCCGAGTTATTGCGTGATATATACCCGACGAGCATTTGGCTGGGTATAAGACACGACTTTATACGCAGGGTATGGGACTGGCATTACCAATACTCGTCACATACCCAACCATTGCCTAGTGGCGGATCCATTATTTGTTGGAGGTGTGGTCGGGTATTTTACCTAAAAAATACACTAATTTTTATCCAATGGGTGTATCCATCCACCCACCCACAAAAACACATAGGTCCGTCCCTAACATTGCCATCCTTAACCGCAACATTTAAACCCAAAACTCGTAACATACGAGACGAGTAACGAGACATGAAGTAGTTATAAATTAATTTATTGAGTTTGATATGAGTGTGGTATTATGAGATATCCATAAAATCACCTAAAGCACTTTACATGCACCAAAAATGAATATATAAATATACTATATAGTTTTAAAATTACAACAAAAAGTATATATATAATAGTTTTAAAAATACAATAAAAAGTATATATAAGTTGTTAGAAACTAATGACTTCTTATATCTTTACCCAAACTAATGACTTCTTATAAGTGTGTGGGAATATATGATATTTCAAAGCAATTATTATAAAATCGAGTCGTAATACGATAACATTTATGAAAAATCGTACTTTCCTTAAATACACTATTCTTTTTTATTCTACTCAAGCCATGCATTTCAAGGTATGCTCACGTGCACAAGCAACTTGTCACTATTTGTTCTTGTTAGGTGCTCACGAAGCTTCATGATATATATTGGCGGCTAGTCTTTCAAAGGTTTGAATCAAAATTCAATCCACCACATACGACTCACAGGTTTCCCACAATATTCTTTTCGGATATATTTATACCAACAACTTCACACTTTCAACAACACAAAGGATATATCTACTGATTTACACCAACAACTTCACACTTTCAACAACACAAAGGATATATATGGACACACATAATAATCAAGAACCTGCCGGAACTGGTGAACGAGGACGTAGAGAAAACAAGTATAGAGGTATTCGAAGGCGGCCGTGGGGGCGGTACGCGGCGGAAATACGTGATCCGACGAGAAACGGTGCGCGTTCGTGGCTAGGGACGTTTGACACAGCGGAGGAGGCTGCTAGGGCTTACGACAGAGCCGCGTATGCGTTACGTGGGCATCAAGCTATTCTTAATTTCCCCAATGATGGTCATTACCGGAATGTTGACTCATTTTCGGCGGAGATGCCGTTGAGCTCCACATCTTCTTCATTACCAACATTTGTAGGGAACCCTGCCTCATCAATGTCGTTGTCGTCGTCGTCATCGTCGCGTTCTTTGATGGCGTCTTCGAGTGCGAACCATGGGAGACTGGAAACCGGAAGGGATCCAGTGTTCGAATTCGAGTATTTGGATGATAAGCTTTTGGAAGATCTTCTTGGCAAAGATTCACATGCAAACACTAGGGATTAACATGATCTTCAATGGTTTCTTTATATTTTCAAAAAAAAACATCAAAATGTCAAAAATGAGGTTATTTTCTTTACAGGATTTGTTTGGAAATGTTAAAGTAGACATTTGAAAATATGATTTAAAGTGATGTTCATGTTTGAAATGCATGTCTTGAGCTTTATTCGGATGATGGCTTTTTTCAAAATTTTGAGGTTTATATGAGTGTATTTGACCGTGATATATAGGTTGAAATGTTGAATATATGGAATTTGTATATACACGGTTGAATGGTTGATTACTAATGTATGCATCTTAAATTTGATGTTTTTTTTTTTTTTTACACTTATATGTACCAAAAGAATTTAATGGAAAAGATTATCTCTTATCAAAGGTTTCTAATGTAGTTTATTTATGTATCGAATTGCATTATTATCTTATAGTATCTAATGTCAAGGACATTTGCTTTTGAAAGGCATACCAAGAGAATTTTAATGGAAAAGATTACCTCTTATCAAAGGTTTCTAATGTAGTTTATGTATCGAATTGTAGCATCTAAGGTTAAGTACATTTGCTTTTGAAAAACTACATTTTTTTACAATATCCATCACTTGTGGTTTAGTGGTTGGAAAGACTTGGGTTCAATCCGTACTAGTGCCACATTTTGGTGGATAAAGACAATGAAGGCTAAGGTCAAGAGTTCGAGCCCGAGCCACCCAAGGTTTTAGTCCACCATGCGTTATGTGATACCCCGGGAAAACGCACAACACAACTAGCTTCTCCAGTAACTATGTGCTAAATTTCGGGACGAAATTTCTTTCAACTTGGGTATGATGTGACAACTCGTAAAAATCCTTGTTACGTTTCGTGTTACTTTGTAATTACACATACGTTATATGAATTGAATGTGGTGTTTGATTATTTTCTTTGAACGGTTGTGTGCTTAGTAATGTGTAATGTGAATTACAGGAAACCGAAACCTGAAACTGAGATATTGGAATACGTTATTTTGTGAATCGAAGCGTTGTAAAATATTGTTCTGCGATACAAAACGTTTTAATTAGTTATTTCATGAAACTTGCGAAACCGTCACTTAGTAAATCCAACCCAAGCCCGCCCCCTCTCTTTCTTGCGCCACTTAAGGGACCCAACCCCACCCCATGTTTTCCCCATGCAAAACATAAGCCCAAACCCACACTCTCTTGTTCCTTGTAGCCCATTAGCCCAACTTCCCTTGTGTTTTAATTATACATACTTGGATTTGGGAACAAGAAAAATCAAAACTGAAATCCTAAACACCCCATAGAGTGCGACGGCCAGGAAGAAACCCCCCCCCCCCCACTTGCGCAAAACCCCCCTCTTGTTCAGCTTCTTGATTCGCCTTTCACTTCCTCATTATCACTTCTCTTGCTCCAAGGTTAGTATTCTTGATTTGGATTGTGATTCATGCTGTGATTTTGTGGAAAGATGGCTGTCATTTTTAGTTGTTATGCTAGGGTTTTGTTGTTGCATGGTTAATTTCGGTTGAGTATGCGATTTGTTGAATTAATTGATGATATGCATGCATAAATGATCATTGGCTGCGTTTTTGTGAAAATCATGATGTTTTATATCTAGGGTTTTGTGATTATTGATATGATTAGGTGATATTTTGATGGTTAATCAACTGTTAGTTATTATAAGGAAGTGTCGGGATCGTTTACATGCGTTTTGGTGTCGTTTAAATGTAAAACAGAATGCTGATTGACGAAAACAACCAAATTCAGTTGGCTGTAAACGGACCGTTATAAATCGAAAAATTGATTTTCAGAAGTCTAAATTATATGTTTTTTGAAAAACGCTTCAAATGGCGCTAGAATCGTGTTTTTCTGAGGTCGTTTGCTATTTTTAAAGGCCTGTTTTGTACAGCAGCAAAAGCTGCGTTTTTTTCTGCAGAAAATGCGTGATATGTTTTTCGTCATAACTTGTAATCTGGATAGAGTCAGGTCATGAAATTCATACAGTAGATGGCCACGGTGTCGTCGTAAAGCTCTAGCTAGAATTTCGTCAATCGGACTTACGATGAATTTTAAATGAATTTTTCCGTGGACTGCAGACAGAAAGTGACGAATTTGACTGCAGCCAGGTAAATGATTTTTATAAAATAATTGGTAATGAATTGGGTCCCGAGATTCTTACACAATGTGAAGTGGGCCGTTTAGAATATTCTGTAAATTGTTGAGAATTTTTGGAACAAGATAACTATTTTATAAAAGTATCCGAAAACAGTCCAGTTTTGGATGTTAAAGCTGAAACGACATAAGTGGTGATTTTGCGTGTCTAGATGTCGGTTATGCTATTTGATAATACTCCAACGTATTATATAGGTCAACGAAAGTGTTATGTGAAGTATTGTGTGCTTGTTCATGAGTAGTTATATGTGGGATATGTATATGTGCGGAAACGGTCAAAGTGAGTGCATGTTATGTGGTAGATGCGTGTAGGAGTTTCGTGTCTTATTTGAACACACTAATGAACTAAATGGTAATCATACTAGGACGTGATTTACCCACCTTGACTGTTAACCAATTTTAAGAGACCAAACGAGCAACCAAAGGTGAGTTCACACTTTTTCTACAAAGCATGGGATTCCCGGTGGTTTGGGAATGAGTTAAATAACAACAATCTCCCTTGGGTGGGATGCAACCTGCGTATTCTACCTGGGCAGAATACGTACCTCCGCTCTCCTTGGGAAGAGCGACAACCTTAAACTTACTAGATAACAACTCTATCTTAAGTCTCTCATTTTTATATCGACTTAATCGTTGGGCCATTGACGAACGAGTTATTAGTTAAATAGCGCTATTAGGTCTAACAAGCCTCACACCGTGCCGCAGAGGACGGACGTGGACTAATGGACTTGGGCACTTAGTCAATGATGACAGACATTGACTCAGGGCACTCAACATAACTTTTAGTAATTACAACTTTTATAATATATGCTAGTATAATTTTTAAAACATATTGTTGACTTTTAAGCTAATTCCTCACTTGGCCATAGCATTTTCATAATATTTTTATAAAAAAAATCATAAAACAAGCATCTAATCACATTAATTTGAGTATGGTATTACTATAGATTTTTTTTCCTAATTTAACACAAAAAGTAACTTGTTATATGATGACCAGTGTCTGTATTTCCGATATCACTCACGATGATTTGAATACTAATCAATGGAAATATTTCCCTCAATAAATACTCATTTTGATATATAAAAAATAAAAATAAAATAAACAAGCACTTACACCTCGTGTTAAAGTTGAATAGTGAAATCTAAGGATTGTTTGGATTGTATAACGATACCTAAGATTGGTATTGACTCTCAAAGTTGGTGATGCCCAAACTATAAAAAATAAAATATATATTTCTCTCTAGCAAGTTAAAATTGTTAAAACACATATCATGAAAGTTTCAAAAGGACAAGAATAGTCAAATACACAGAAGATTATAATAGATAAAACATATCACCTAGTATCAACCAAAGTGTTTTTGCTTGTGTGTGTCGATGTGTAAATTTATTGTTTTCATCATCGAGCTTTTAAATTGAAAAATATGGTGTTCTTTTTATGACTATACTTGTAAGTTGTTAGTTGTAACCACTTTATTTGACTTAAGCCTTTATGTTAAGGTAGAAAATTGCATATCTTAAATGATCATTATATGTCAAACTTAGGAAAAGTGATCCAAAAAGTTTAAAGCGTGTTCACCTCATCATCATGACCAATTTTGAAAAGAGTAAATTCCTATTTGAGTCCCTGTGGTTTGTGCAGTTTAACCATTTGAATCCAAAAACCAAAACTGTCTTGATTTAAGTCCCTGTGGTATCTAATTTTAACTATTTGAGTCCATGTGGTTTCTAATTTTAACCATATGAATCCAAAAACCAAATGTTTCTGATTTGGATGTTGTTTACTTTTGGATTCAAATGGTTAAAATTAGAAACCATAGGGACTCAAATCAAGACAGTTTTGGTTTTTGGATTCAAATGGTTAAACTACACAAACCACAAGAACTCAAATAGGACTTTACTCTTTTGAAAATAAACTTATATAGACTGAAAAGAATTATGGGAATGAGTTATATTATCGTTAGTGTATACCAATATAAAAAACAAACCCAAACTTATACCGCAAACTGACATAAAATATAAACAAACTTGAATTTGTATCATTTTTTTTAGAGTTAATTGCTCGGATGGTCCCTATGGTTTTAAGTTTTTTCACGTTTAGTCCCCACCTTTTGAAAATAGCAGGTATGCTCCCTATGGTTTATCATTTTGTTATTCGGATAGTCCCTGAGTACATGTCAGTTAGTTTGGAAATAGCATGTATGCTCCCTATGGTTTGTCATTTTGTTACTCGTATAGTCCCCAGAGTAAATGTTGGGGGACTATCCGAGTAACAAAATGACAAACCATAGGGAGCATACATGCTATTTTCAAAAGGTGGGGACTAGACGTGAAAAAACGTGAAACCACAGGGACCATCCGAGCAATTAACTCTTTTTTTTTTTAACTTAAATACAAAATACTAAGATAAGACAAAACTTGAAGAGTAAAAAATGAAACATGCCAACTTTTAAAGGCCGAAACCGACACCAAACAAAGTTTGGTGGTCAAGGCACAAAAAGTAAACTGTTGTAACAATTGACGCGGTTGTTATATATATAGTAACTAGAAGATTGACACGCGTGCGTTACGTCGCGGCCAACGAAATTGACATGTTGTTGATCAGATTTACATTTACAATGTGTTAAGCATGTTTTTGTCGGTTAAGTCTATATTACTATCTTATACAAATAAGTAATTCACTAATAAGCTCAATACAATTAATGGTATAATAATTACTATGTTACATGAGTTGTATCCATATAAATAACCTATCGTATTAAGCTCCCCGCGTTGCGGCGGGAGCGTAAAACCGTGACAAATAGCATCAATGTCACACTATAGCCAACAACCACCAACGTTGAAGTTGCGGCGTCTTAACGTGGAAAAATTAGACCGACATATAAAACATAGAAAATACTAACTCGATTTAGGACTCGCGCGTTGTGACGAACTTATTAAACGGGAAAAAATAGACGACGTAAACACACTAAACCACACAAGTATGTTGCCCCATGTTAACTCGCAAAATTTAGAACGAAACGTATAACAAAACGTAAAATCGTTGAACCACACACACATTGTGCCGTATTAAATCGCAAAATTTAGATCTAAACGTAAAACGAAAATTTTTACAAAATATGAAAAATATAGGGGATCAAAGTTGAAAGTAAAAAGTTTGTGAGATTAAATTGGAAAAACTAAAAACTTTTGGGTTAAAACTACAAAATCAAGTAGATTTAGGTTTAATGTGAAACATCATTTTTTTTTAAAACCCCCCAAAACATTGGGTACAACACCTAATGCCTCAACTTGTTGTATATTAATATTATGTAAATAATACATAAAAATTAATAATGATAAAGATTAGAACATATAATAAGAATATTATTTACATATAATCATATTTATATTTTCAAAAGCTTCCCTCTCAATGTCATAAGTAAACAACCATAATAAAGCTACACAAAGATCATATGTTCACTCTAAAACCCAAGTAGAAGATGCACAACGAAGAAGCTTAAAAAAAGACCTCACAAAAATGTAGAAAACCTTGGATTAACCACTGTCTATGCCTAAAAGAAAACTAAAAAATCAATTAGAAATCAATTGATGTCACAATCGTACCTTCATCAAACATGGACAACTATTCCTACAACACGGTTGATAATGAACTCACAAAGTGTACATAATCTTTGACAAACCACTATCTCTCTGCCTAAAACCCTAAAAGACAATTACAAGACCACAATTGATGCCGGTTGGACCACTCATAATAAAAACAACTATTTGAACAACATGGTTGGCCATGAAATTAACAATGCAATCCACACTCGGTGTCATGATGCGGCCATAGATCGACCGCAATGCTCCTATACAAAACGTCTACTCACCTATGTAGCACATGAACGGGTACGAGACTGGGGTACGGAGACGATACGAGTATAGGGAACGGCAAAACTCAAAAATCCAAGATACGGGTAAGGTAAAGGTACGGTAAAAAAATATAAGAGTAAATTGCTAAAATCGTCCCTGAGGTTTGACTCAAATTGCTAGATCAGTCCAAAATCAAGTTTGTTTGCTAAAACAGTCATTGGGCCTAAGTTATGTTGCTAATTCAGTCCATTGAAAGGGAAAATGATTGGACTAAATTAGCAATTTGAGTCAAACCTTAGGGACGAATTTAGCAATTAACTCCTATTAATTGGACTGAATTAGCAATTTGGTCAAACCTTAGGGACGAATTTAGCAAACAAACTTGATTTTGGACTGATCTAGCATTTTGAGCCAAACCTCAGGGACGATTTTAGCAGTTTACTCAAAATATAAGAAATATAAAAAAATATAAAAGATATACCAAACAAAGTCCAAAATAGACATATTGATGTAAAGTGTAAACTTCAAAAACACTACATCAACCATATATAGGTAAATAATTATCAATAATCAAATCATTTTCAAATTTCCATTGAATCAAAAGCATCTCCACCCACATCCCACATTTTTACATCATCATTTGGATTCCTTGACAAAAGTCGGAGATTATTGTGATTGTAAACCAAGTCTTGAGCACGACTTGTAATCAACTTGTTCCTCCTAAACAAGTGAATAAATGCATGAGTACTCTAATTACGCTCAACACAAGAAGAAGAACTAGGTTGTCCAAGTAATCTAAAAGCCAAAGTCTAGAGAAAGGAGTTTAAGCACCAAAGTTAACTCACCAATTCTTGGGTTTCGACGGTTGTTTTTTTAGAATTTGAAAGGATTAAACCCTAAAAATAAATGTCCCCAAAACAATTTGGAGCCGTCCCCATTAACCCGGAAACGTTTTGGATCTGTCTCCATTAACTGGAAACGTTTAGGAAACGAACCCATGGCGTTTCCGTCCCCAAAGTGTCCCGGGGACAGGTACTCCCTCTCAATTGGCGTCCTTGTGCATCAAATACGAAGTAGAATATTGTAACAACCTAATTTTTATGTTTAACAAACTAAATAAATGCAAAGTATTATATGAAGTAATCAATGGACTTAATGAATCATTAAGGTGATTGAAGATAGGGCTCTAAACGAAACGAACACGAACAAGGTCTTCTTTGTGTTTGTCCGTTAAGGAATGTGTTCACGAATGGTTCATGAACACTTATCGAACAAGGTTTTTTGTTCGTGATCGTTCATTAAGGAAAGGAACGCATTCATGAATGGTTCACAAACACAAGCGAACACAAATAAAATCGACGAAGCTTGATAGGATTTTTTTTTATGTGAATAATGAGAAGGAAAGAGGAACGGTGCATAAACAAGTATTTTTAAAAAAATAGGGTTTTTTGTCATCGAAATGCTTTGAGAAGAAGAAGATGTATATGAAAAGACTAGCATGGTGCTCACACGATGTTGCGGGGGAGCCACTTTACATTGTGGTACTCGATCTCTGGTAGTTTTCTTATTCGTATAATATTTATTTTAGCTTCCACTGGTGGATATACGTCATAAGCGAAGCCATCGGTTAGTCTATTTCATTGTGGTGTGCATGGTTCGGTACTTTGGTTATTATCCTCAATTGAATTCGAAATCGAAGTCATCGGTTAGTCAATTTTATTAACCAATTGATATTCGGTTAATCATTTTAGTTTATTCGGTCAGATTAACAGTTTTTTGTTCGGTTCGTTTAATTTCGGTTAACAGCCAAAACCAAACTGGGCTAAAACTTTTGCTTAGAAATACATGAAGTTGAGATATAAGTACATGAAATGTATGCATAAATACAAGAAATGAAAGTATAAATACATGAAATGAAGGTATAAAACATGAAGTACATGAACCGGAGATATAAAAAGTTCGTATTTTTTGGGTATCTTAAAATGACTCTCCCTCATGCATCATAATATAGTATAGATATAGATGTTTATAAGCGGACTATGAATGATGCGTTCATGGTTCACTTAATATTTTAAATGTTCTTTGCTTAGGTCAAATCTATTGGGTGGTTTAAGGAGATAAAACGAACAAAAGGCACATCCGATATAATCATGAGAATTGTCAAAGATTACAACTACGTGATGCGCAATTTGGATCGAAGGGACCTCGGTGTTAGCTATGTGAAGGTACGTATACTCTTATCATTAAAGCTTAGTGTTTCTTGTAGGGCTGTAAACGAACCGAACGAACACGAACAAGGCCTTGTTCGTGTTCGTTCGTTAAGGAAATAAATGTGTTCACGAACGGTTCATGAACACTTACCGAACGAGATTTTATGTTCGTGTTCGTTCATTAAGGAAATGAGCATGTTCGCGAACGGTTCACGAACACAAATAAATTTGGCGAACGCGACGAAGGATAAAGATAGATGGCCTAGATAGTAGCACTCGAACTTGAATCCCTTATTGTGGAACGGAGGTCGATTGTATTCGTGGATGTAAATAATGAGAAATGAAAGGGTAATGATGCATAAACAAGGTGAAAGTGGGTTTCCTAGTTTAATTGTTAGGGAAATAAAAAAAATAAAAGTTTAATAATATAAAAAGTACAAATAAAATATAAGAAATTACAAAGATCTTCAATTAAAACACAAACATACGAACATAAACGAACGCAAATAAACGAATGTTCATGAACACGTTCACGAACACCTTACCGAACGTTCACGAACACAATCGAACGAACGAGACCTCTGTTCATGTTCGTTCATTTAACTAATCGAACGAAATTTCTTGTTCATGTTCGTTCATTTATTAAATGAACGAACATAAACGAACTTCCCGCCGAACGGTTCACGAACTGTTCGCTGAACGTTCGGTTCGTTTACAGCCCTAGTTTCTTGTGTTCTTTTAGGTTAATATTTGAGTTAGCGTATGATTTAATGTTACTGGGAAAGCTAGGTGTTGACATACATGTGATGTGTTAATTACATTTGCTCATTGTTTTGTTATCAGTAAAGTCTTTAAGAGCTCGACAGCCACAACAGTTAAACGGTCGAAGAAATAAAGGAAGACACATTCTGGTGAGTCACAAACAACTCAAAGCTGGGCGAGTTAACGTATGCAGACTCGTCCAGGTTCGAAGGTGGGAATTTTGGGAATCATGTGGGTATTTCTTAAAGTACAACTGTTCTAATGTTTGTTCAGTCCTGGGTGTAGTCATGTACATGTTTATGTGTGATTAAATTTATTTCAGTTGTGGCTGTGTATTATTTTATCCTACAGTTTATACTTTTAATAATCTGTTGTAGTGTGGTTTAATTTACATTGCCCTATATAGTTTTATTTATTTCATTTGTATTATTAAATTTCTACCCACTTGTAATTTTAATGAAAATTACACAAATTAGCTATTAAACATTATGTGGCATTGACGGTATTTAAGCACTTGACATTATGTAGCTATTAAACATTCTATGATAATGACGAAGTACGATGGGCTTTAATCACTTGTACATTAAGGCATCATCTACTTATACCTTTTAATCCGCACGTCAATGCTGACAAAGAAAACTATCGAAACGTCGACAAAAATGAGTAGTCGTCACGGTTCCTTTGGATTTTTTTAAACATTATACTTTATAAGATATGACAAGAATACGTAAAAGAATTATAAGTTTGTTGTGGAGTGGGAAAAGTGTAACTAATTATCTATTATTTCGTTAAAACGCAGGGATTTAAGTGTAATAAGATACGGAGCTAAGATATAATTAGTGTTTAAAAAACCAATTTACCCTATATATCTTATAAATTAAGAAGACAAAAGTTTTTTTAGTATCTTAAAATGCCCCTCCTCAGACATTATAATATAGTATTGGTTAATAATATTTGTTGCTGAAGATACATGTATAAATAATGTGTGAAAAGCAGAAATAGTCTTTTGGTGTTTGCCTTCGGAGCTTTAAATTACGATGGTGGTGTCATGGTTTACTTGATGGTTAGAGATGGATTGAAGGATTGTTGAATATTTAAACCTGAGCCCACTTTGTCAAATTAAACTTAAGCCCATTTAGCACTTATACCTAAGCCCATTTTAGTTAAAGTGTTTGTTACAAATGCGTCACGGATTTGTGACGCATTTCCGACGGAACATTCAATAGTTTTATTAATAGTTTTAAAATTTAATCTAGTTAACAGGTTTTCATCAAAAAAGCATCACCAAGTAGTAAATATGTATTTGATAATTGTAAATTAAATAAGTCAATAAATTTTGAAATAAAATTATGACAAATTTACGACGAAATTGTAACAAAATTATGGTGTTTTTTTTGTCGCTATTTTGTATAAAATTTGTTTAAAAAATTAGGGTTTTTTTTGTCATCGAAAATGCGTCGCAATTTTGTTGAAATTTGTGACACATTTTTTCATCAGAAAACTCTAGCAAAAGGACCATTTTCTATAATGAAAAATGTGTTTTCTAATAACTTGTACGCAAATAACTATATTAAATAGTGATAGTATAATAATTATTTATTTAGTTTGTATTCTACTACATGAGAGCATAGTGAAAATCCAAATTGTGTATAATACGAAGCCACAACAGTCCTTTTGTTTCCTTCTCATTTTCCATATCTTATTTAAATTGTAACACAACAATCTATTCATTTACTTTTTGAAATTTCTCTTTTGTATTGTAAATTATTTCAAAGTGTACGTTTTATATTATTTTATGAATGATGCTTCTATAACTACTGGCCTGAAAGAGTCCAAACTCTTGGTTTGCTTTTATAAGTTGTCAAATTATTTGAGCTACAACTTCATGCTACCGCTTGATAATATTTTATTTTGTTGTTAAAAGTTTTTTGGTCCTACAAAGAATGGACCACAATTGACAATGTTTGGATATGATAATATTACTTTGTTGTCGAATGCTTGGAGAAATGGACTTTAATTATGTATCATATAATTTTGTTTGCAGAGGACATATTTCAAGATAATAATTGTACCAAGATAATATTATAAGTTTCCCAATCTGTTTCACGTTTTTGTTTACATAAATTTGTTTTTATCTATACTACTATATAATGCATTATAGATGGGTAAAAATATAACAAGAAAGTGAATATGAAACTATTATATCTATAAGTTAGATGCGAAACCCATCAAAACGACATCATTTTAATCAAGACCTATTATATTATTTATCTTCCATATTTATCTCTTATTCATTCTCGCATTTTTTTAGAATATCTTCCTATTTATCTCTTATCTAATCTCTCATTTTTTTTTCTTACGTGGCATCTGATGTGGCACTTATTTAGTGACGTGGCATCTGACGTCAGCTAACTAGGTTCGGGTTTAGTTAGTTTGGGTGTGTCAGATGAAAATAAGTTGAGAGTTGGGAGTGTTGTGATACAAATCGAAAGTTAGGAGTGCTATTGACCAATTGGTGAAAATTGAGCTTATTTAAAATATCCCTAAATAATATAATATATTATATCAAAACGAAGTCGTTTTGATGGATTTTGCATCTAATTTGTATGCATGACATCCCCGTATTCATTTTCCCAAAATAAAAATTCATAATGATGTTATTATAAATTTAACCCAAGGCATAAATTCAACTACCCATTTAATAGATTGAAATTTAATAAAGTTGGGTATTAATTAATTAAGGGATGATTGTCTATATAACTATATAAAGCAAATGTGATGGAAAAGATTGTAATTTTACTATACGTACAAATTTTATAACAACATGTATAAGGGAGGGCAAGCCATTTTAGAAGGGTTGAATTGGTATTTCCACGCAAGTTTAAGACACTAGAGGGGGCAATCTAGGTATTTCAACGTGACGCTTCTCTTCCCCATTAATGCAGGTGATTGAATGTGTTCGTGCGTTTCCATCCCACCCAACCAAGCGTCGTACTTCAACAAGTACATCCCTACATGTTCAGATAGAACCTCAGTCAAGCGCTAGCTTACTAAGGGTTGTTCAAGATGGTGATTGTCAGGGTTTAGGGTGATTACATAGAGGAACCGGCAGTGTTTGGTTGTAAAGGCAACAATTCTCGACAGTAAAGTATATCTGCACACCCTTGTTGGTGAGTTTCATCTCTTTTCAGTTCTATTCATCTTCATTCCTACCGAAACCTTAAAATTCGATTTCAGGTATTGAATGTGAATATTGTTTATTGAAATTAACTTTGGGAATTAAGAAGGAAATCGACAGGGGATGTTGGTTTAGGGATAAATGGAATGGATGAACCGCGTTTAATTTGTTAAAAGTAATTGAAACCCTATTCGAATAACAATATGGGCGCTTGCCCAGTTGAGTAGTTATTAACATCAAGACCTGGTTTCTTGTTTTTTTTTCAAAAAAAAAAAAAATCGTAGGCTTCGGAATTGCACAGATTTTGGGCATTTTTTTGTGTGTGTAAGAATCGTTTTCGTTGATTTGTCATATATGTTCATATTTGGATTTATACAATTTTCTAAGTTAATCTTTGCTTTTTGTTGACTCTGTTTTCCTCCCCCCCCCCCCCCCTCTCTCTTTTTGTAGTTAGCCTTTCAATCAATGAAGAATCTTGTTTCATTTGAATTAAACATTGATTAGGAAGATGAAAGCACATGAAATCCAGACATATTCATCCAACCTCTGTAAAAATGTTGCTAACATGGGGCATTGGTAAGTGTTTTTGGTGCTTTTCGCATTTTTTATGTATTCTTTAGGAAAGCATATCAAATCGCTAATGTTCTCTTTAAGGTGTTGCTTAATTCTTCACCGGAGTATCAAATGTTACTGATCTTTATCTTTAGCCGCTTGAACGGCTGGTTAACTTGCTAGGAGACATAGTTGGTTCTTCATCTAGGGTCATAAGACACCAAACTGGTGGTCGCGCTAACTGCGTTAGCATGGGTGTGAATGGAGTCGAAACAAGCTTCAATGGGCAGGCAATTACAATACTATATAGCATGATCCAATTTTTTTAACCATTCATGTATATGACCCTTATCAAGTTATCATCATTTCTAATTGTGTATTAGGGGGTAAGCAATGTACTTACATTCTGTGTGTTCTTAAGGGGTGTTTGGATTGCATACTAACACTATTATATATATTTTTTACTTTTCCTTCCTATGTGATCAGATTGTGTTCACTTCATCATATGTGGGTAGCAAGATTGCTAGAACATCACTCTTGAACGCATCATTTCTAAATAGCTTAACTGGATTTTGTCGTTTTTATCTTGGTGTTATTGTTTCAATATTAAATAATAAAAAATTACATGTTGTTTATGTTTGCTATAACTTTGCTAACTTGCAGTTTCTCGACATGTCATGATTTGGGACTGGAATCACAGGTCAGGAACTGATTTTGTTGGCTGTGTAACAAGGAAATATTCATGTTAAGTTCAACACATTACATAATTATTTAAATTATCGGGTTTACCTTTTAAGGTAACCAAATTGTAACACCCCAAAAATACGAATGTTTATATTTATCATATGTTCTCATATGATATTTCATGAAATAAATAACGAGGCTATTTAACCTAGTTAAGTGTATAGTGAAAAACTATTAATAAAGGGAAGTTGTGCCAATTATGTGTTAGTGGCTAACACAAGGGACTAAAGTGGGATAAAATGAAAGTTGAATTAATATATGAAAATTTCACACACACAAACACACACTTCGTGTGTTCTAGAACGAGCAGGAGCTCCATGGGAGCCAAAACCCTAACTTTCATCTAATCCATCAAATTGAAAGGTTAACGAAGCTCAAATTCACAACCGAGCATGAATTAATGATCACCTTCACATGGGGATCATAAGGTATGTCTTAAAATTTAGATTGGTGATTATACACGAAGTGGGTTATGTTATAAATCGTGAAATTGTATGAAATTGAGTACGAGTATGTGATAGAATCATCATGTAGGACATGGATTATGCATGGTTTGGGTTAATTTGATGTTTAGAGGTGAAACCCATTAGTTATGGTAAGAATGATGACTTGAATCATCATCCATGTCTAATTCTTGTTGAATGTTGATGTATTATGTGAGTAATATGGATTCTTGTTAGAGGAATTGAAAGAAATGTGATGATAATATGTTTGAATGTTTATGTGTGAATGATATAAGTTAATTAGTAGGAGGATTGGATGAATTATGTATGATATTAGAAGAATATGCATGAATTAGTTGTACACTATGCTTAGGAGGTAGTAAACATACCTAGTGTATGATACAATTATGAGGAATTTGAGATTAGATCACTTGTAAGTGATTAACAAGTAGTTATGAAGTGGGTTTTGTATAATATGATGAAAATGATGATATGCTCATGTTAATGATGTTTGAAATCTTATATGCATGTGAATGTTTGAAAAATTCAGCTAATATTTGATAGATTAGCATGCTATGAGATCGAATGATAAATTCGATCATAAGATCCGTAAGATGGAAGGGTCGTGATGAATGATAAATAAGCTAACTATCTTGCGAATGATATATAATAGTTTGACACTAGACAAGCTATGTGGAAGCTTGGGAAAGAAGCGGGTCAAACGGAACATATACGCATGGGAAGCATATTTAGATGCGAGGTAAGTAAAGCTTACACCCCTTTTTGTAGAATATCTATTCATTGTATAGATTAATAATATGATAAGTTAATATATGGAGTATGATGTTTCGACAAGTTTTGATACGGGTCGGAACATGTGGTTATGATATGAAATTAGGTTGATGGTTAAAAAGGGTAAAAAGGGGTATTATGGTAATTTTGGTTACGAGTTAACGAAGGAATAAGTTACATGGATGGGATAATGAATAATTAAAATCCCATAAGGATAAATAGATATTTAGATTTAACGGGTCAAATGGGAAAGATATCACCATTTGGAGATATCGACTAATGAATTGTTTTGTCAAGTATTATGAACTTACAGAATGAATAGCGAAAGGATTTGCGTTGCTATTATCTAGCAAGTTAGAGGATGAAGTATTAAAACGGGTCATAGCCTTGATCCGAGCCAGGTATGTGTGCTAAGAGTTGTAGTTAAGTCATGGGAATTGTAAAATGTGTAATGAAGTCCTTTGTCGTAAAGGACGGAACAAAGTTGACCAAAATGCCCTTGATAGGCATATCAGGCAAACGAAAAGTTGTTTAGAAACAAGTTAATTGATTAAGTGAACGTTTTGGACAAGTGTGTAAGTGAGGAGTATGATTTTTGTAAGTCAAAGACCTTAAAAACGCGTAAATACCCTTAACGGGTCAAGATAAGCTTTTGAGCAAAAATGGGTTATGAAGATGTAAGGAATCCGGGAATTGAACCTTATATGATAGACGACCTTGAAATTATAAGGTTTGTATGAAATTAAGGTCAAACAAACATGTTATGTTGATAAATGTATAAACGGGTCAAAACTTTGTAAAAAAGGTAATAAGCCGAAAGCTTGAAAGTCTAAAATTTTGTTAATTCGGATGTCGGATGTTAACTCCATGTGATGGAGAATTACATTACGATCACGTAGGAAAAAGGATCGTGTAAAACCGATAAAAAACGAGAGAGTTATGCTCGTTTCCGTAAAAGTTTGTTATTCTGGTAATATGTTGCATCCAGCTGCGAACTGACTGTCAAAAAGAGGCCGTCGCGCCACGCGACGGTAAATGGTAATGATGGTCGCGCAGTGCGACAGGGCTCGCGGCCCGCGAAAGCTTGGGCGCACTTCGTCGCGCCCCGCGAGGGCTCAAAATGACACCAAACTTGTTGCTGGGTGTTTATTTTCAGTTACGAACCTGTTTAAACACGTTTTAAACACTTGTAAGTTACGTATGACCACCTTATCTTATTTTTTAGGAAATATAGGTATGTGTGAAGGTAAGTACGTATGTATGCATTTACGTATGTATGTTTATATGTATGTAGGTAAGTATATGTGAACGTATGTATGTATGTAAGTATGTACAAGGGTAAATACGTATGTAGGTATGTATGTAGGTAGGCATGAATGTGTGTAGGTACGTTTGCAAGTTTTCAATACGATTGAGTATTGACGATATTAATAGCGTGCCTTGTGAATAATGTGTAAGACAGGTACAATAAGAAAGCCTCACCATGGCTCATATACTCGGATGAAAGCTTGAATGTAAAGAGATAATGGAATGAAAAGTAAACAAGAATGAATCTTGTTATGTTTATAATGTGTGCTAATATTATGAACGTATGTGGTGAGTGAATGTTGTACGAGTCACGGAGGATCAATGAGGAGTAGAGATCGAAGACCGAGTCACAAGATAGATTGTACGGGAACGTTGGTGTATGTAATATAATAAACATAAGTTATGTTTTTATTTAGTAAATGAGTCGATTGATGAATTTATGTGAAAGGATTATTTTGGAAATGAACTTCTAGTGAGTCCAAACGTTTATAACGAAAGAAATTTTATGGTACGAATTTTCGCTGCGACTTTTGGACAAATACGAACTAGGGTCTTACAAGTTGGTATCAGAGCCCTGGTTTGAGTGAATCAAGTACGAAAAGTTAAATACTTGAACTCACACTTGTGTGCTCTTGCGACAAGGAACTCGTACAATCCAAGACTCTATCAAGATCTAAGGGTAGAAGTAAAGGTAAGTATGTATTTGAAGAAAACTAACAGTATGTTATGTGTAAGGTAAGCATAATTGCTGGGAAAGGATGATCCGTGAATGCGGTCTAGGACCGGCATCAAGGCATGTGATAAGATAAATTGACCCTAGGTACGTAAATTTAACATGTGGGAGTATGTGATGGTATAATCCAGCAAGTGAAAAAATTTTTAAATGACATATAATAATGGAATGGTAATGAGGTTTTGTAAATGTTACACGTGCCGAAACTTAATTCTTCGGACATAAGGTGGCGATTACACGAAGACACGAAGCTAGTATGTGGATTGTGTACCTGGCCAGTACACAAGAAACATATGACGTTCGTGGGACCGTGATAATTGTTACAGGTATGTCCGTTAGAATTAGGTAATAGGTGGATGTGAGGGTGAAGAGAAATGTAAGACTTTCAGGAATGAAAGTATGAATGATATGTTAGAATCCGCGAGACGGATTCGAAACATGAAAGGAATGAAAGTATGAATGATATGATAGAATCCGCGAGACGGATTCGAAGCATGAAAGGAATGAAAGTATGAATGATATGTTAAGAATCCGCGAGACGGATTCAAAACAAAGGAGGAATAAAAGTACGAATGATATGTTAGAAACCGCGTGACAAGTTCAAAACATAATGAATGATAAGAATGAAAAGATTCGAACGTGTAAATAATTACAGACTAAGCAAGTATATATTCTTTAAAAGCGAATATTGTCCAAGTTATATCTTAAACTTATACATATATAGGTGAATAAATGTGTATATATATATATATATATATATATATACCAATACGTTTGTATACAAGAATGGTTAAAGAGACGAATAAGTCATGCGGGGCAAATGGTAATCGCCATTTAAACCCGATATATTTAATGTTTTGATTTGTTAAATTTTATACTTATAGGCGAGCATAATGTTTGGCACGCAAAACCAAATTCTGATGAAAGAAAGAAGTTTTCAACAAGTTATGTGTTAAATGTGTTATAATCGACTCTTAAGAGTCATAATGAATGACGGGCTATAGCCAGGACAATGATTTAAGTATGAATGAAAAAGGTAAGTTTTGTCAAAATGCCGAAAGGATGTAATGAATGTCTTTACAAGTAAGCATGAATGGAAAGAGGTACGAGCGGGTACCTCAATACATGTACGATAGTTAAGAACGTTAGTTTGGCCTTGAAAGGTCAAACTGCGAAGGTAGACGAAATAAGTAACCAGAATGAAAGAATTGCATGTAAGGAATAGAATGTGTGATATGTTATAGTATGTACGTAAGAAATTGTAAAAAGAATTATAGGTGAGTAAACACCTAGTATAATGAATGTCTGAATGAAAGGTGCTAACCGCCGATTTTGTAGGTGTTAATGATAGAATTCTGAATGAGATGAAACCAATCGAGTTGGTGAAAGAATGTGCACGAGTGGAAGCCCATTACAAGGATGAATGAAAGCTGGCCTGGTACGGTTAGTACACGTGAAGGAGCGGATCGATTTGGTTTACGGATCGCTGAAGTATGAAATGAAATTGAAGTAAGTAAAATGTTTTAACTCATGTCGGATAGGTATGAATGAGTAAATTGAAAACGACCTACAAAATGAATGATGGAATAGGTATGGTATGGTATGGTATGGAATGTTTGATTTTAACAGTTGACATAAGAAGAAAACTATGTCATTAAGAAGTAAATTTTAAAAGTTTTGAGTGAAAATTTCGGGTATTGGTTAAACTCTCGTATGATGAACCTGCATGACACGCTTGTTTATGCAAATTAAGTAATGCATGAAATGAGAGGAATAGTAATGTAGAATGAATGAAGTGAGTTGAAGGTAACGTAAAGGTATGTAGGGTACAAATAACTATAGAAAATGTAGAATGATGTTAACCTTGGAGTTAAGCACGTATGGGTGACTATGAAATAGTAAATTGTTGCGATAACAAAAACTATAATTAAATGTTATGTAATATAGGTATAGAATGTAATCTTAAAGGATGAGATGAAGGTATTAGATCTGTTATAAACGGATCATATAAATGTAAGTATTAATACAAGTTTAAATAAGTATGCATATTGACCTGTTACTAACGGGTCAAGGAAATGAGAATGTTATATGGAAGCATGGTATGGAAGGTATAGACTTGTTAGGGAGAAGTCAATCGTATGAAAAATATGTGAATTGAGAACGATGGTTACTTAAAATTACGATGCAACTATCGGAGTTAAACATAGAGGTGTATGTATAAATTACAAAGGGAAGATGATTAGTGTTAGATGGAAATGAGAAAGGTTTCGGGGACGAAACCTCATTTAAGGGGGGTAGACTTGTAACACCCCAAAAATACGAATGTTTATATTTATCATATGTTCTCATATGATATTTCATGAAATAAATAACTAGGCTATTTAACCTAGTTAAGTGTATGGTGAAAAACTATTAATAGAGGGAAGTTGTGCCAATTATGTGTTAGTGGCTAACACAAGGGACTAAAGTGGGAAAAAATGAAAGTTGAATTAATATATGAAAATTTCACACACACAAACACACACTTCGTGTGTTCTAGAACGAGCAGAAGCTCCATGGGAGCCAAAACCCTACCTTTCATCTAATCCATCAAATTGAAAGGCTAAATGAAGCTCAAATCACAACCGAGCATGAATTAATGATCACCGTCACATGGGGATCATAAGGTATGTCTTAAAATTTAGATTGGTGATTATACACGAAGTGGGTTATGTTAGAAATCGCGAAATTGTATGAAATTGAGTATGAGTATGTGTTAAAATCATCATGTAGGACATGGATTATGCATGGTTTGGGTTAATTTGATGTTTAGAGGTGAAACCCATTAGTTATAGTAAGAATGATGACTTGAATCATCATCCATGTCTAATTCTTGTTGAATGTTGATGTATTATGTGAGTAATATGGATTCTTGTTAGAGGAATTGAAAGAAATGTGATGATAATATGTTTGAATGTTTATGTGTGAATGATATAAGTTAATTAGTAGGAGGATTGGATGAATTATGTATGATATTAGAAGAATATGCATGAATTAGTTGTACACTATGCTTAGGAGGTAGTAAACATACCTAGTGTATGATACAATTATGAGGAATTTGAGATTAGATCACTTGTAAGTGATTAACAAGTAGTTATGAAGTGGGTTTTGTATAATATGATGAAAATGATGATATGCTCATGTTAATGATGTTTGAAATCTTATATGCATGTGAATGTTTGAAAAATTCAGCTAATATTTGATAGATTAGCATGCTATGAGATCGAATGATAAATTCGATCATAAGATCCGTAAGATGGAAGGGTCGTGATGAATGATAAATAAGCTAACTATCTTGCGAATGATATATAATAGTTTGACGCTAGACAAGCTATGTGGAAGCTTGGGAAAGAAGCGAGTCAAACGGAACATATACGCATGGGAAGCATATTTGGATGCGAGGTAAGTAAAGCTTACACCCCTTTTTTGTAGAATATCTATTCATTGTATAGATTAAGAATATGATAAGTTAATATATGGAGTATGATGTTCTGACAAGTTTTGATACGGGTCGGAACATGTGGTTATGATAAGAAATTAGGTTGATGGTTAAAACGGGTAAAAAGGGGTATTATGGTAATTTTGGTTACGAGTTAACGAAGGAATAAGTTACATGGATGGGATAATGAATAATTAAAATCCCATAAGGATAAAATAGATATTTAGATTTAACGGGTCAAATGGGAAAGATATCACCATTTGGAGATATCGACTAATGAATTGTTTTGTCAAGTATTATGAACTTACAGAATGAATAGCTAAAGGATTTGAGTTGCTATTATCTAGCAAGTTAGAGGATGAAGTATTAAAACGGGTCATAGCCTTGATCCGAGCCAGGTATGTGCGCTAAGAGTTGTAGTTAAGTCATGGGAATTGTAAAATGTGTAATGAAGTCCTTTGTCGTAAAGGACGGAACAAAGTTTACCAAAATGCCCTTGATAGGCATATCATGCAAACGATTTTAAAAGTTGTTTAGAAACAAGTTAATTGATTAAGTGAACGTTTTGGACAAGTGTGTAAGTGAGGAGTATGATTTTTGTAAGTCAAAGACCTTAAAAACGCGTAAATACCCTTAACGGGTCAAAATGAGCTTTTGAGCAAAAATGGGTTATGAAGATGTAAGGTGTAAGACCCTTGCTATTATTTAACAGTTTTCGTATGGTTTACGAAAATAAATATGTAATTATAGATACATATATATTGAAAAATACAGGTTTATTAAAACTTTTACAATTTAAGAACAATACAACGTAATGTAATTGAGTTTGCTGTTTAAAAATAACGACGAAACTATGTGCGGAAGCTTGTAACTGCATAGTGTTCGGTTCACTTCATTGCTTGATCGACATCCGGATGGTAGCTACATTCACCTAACATCAAAAACCAACTTAAAGTTTAGTTTTGATAACTTAAAAACAAGTATAAACAAGTTCCATAACATTTTATCTACAAGACCGTTTCGCGTAATTTTTTCCCACGCTTCCGTAATTAAATTACGAATCCGTTTATCACCTCGGTTTGCATAAAAATATGATTTATAAGCAAACGACTTAAAAATCCTTTGTGTGATTATTTGTGTCACACCCCGACCACGTGGAACATACAAAACGTGGCGGAAACGTCGGGGAGTGTTGTAACAGAATTAATCGTTTCAAATCCATGGCAATTAAAGTTTCGTTTTATTAATCAAACATGAGAGTTTACATTGTTTTAAACAAGAAACAAAGAGTACATAACAAAAATTAACTAGTTCTTGTTGCGTTTTAAGTCACTAAGGCACAAGTCCGCCTAAGTATGTCTTGATAAGTCCTATGCATCATCTCCTGAAAACACATGTGAAAATAAGTACGTCAGCATAAAAATGCCTGTGAGATACATAGGTTTGTGAAAATAGGATTCATGACTTATATTTGATAAATGTTTAGACATGAACCTTGTAATTTGCTTTGTCTTGTAAATCATTTGAAAAACGATAAGATCAGATGATATGTATAAATAAGAGAATAATGTAGGGTTAAATGAATAACCATGTAAAATGAGTTTGTATAAGAAAAGTTGTTTTGTAAAACAATGTATTGTGAAAAGTATGTTATTTGTATAAAATGTTATATGTCTCAAATTGAAATGATTGAAATAACGTTACGACATGTAATACCATACAAACACTTATATATAGGAAGTACCAGCGGCGTATCCACCATGCTTGTAATATATTACACACGCCTCGTTACTTAATCACTTACTCAAACCAAACCAACAATGTAAGATGTCTATGTTTAAACCAATTGCCAAATGTATTGAATAATATGTCAAAATGCTTATGTCAAGATGTAAATCATGTAATGTGTATATAAATGTCAAAATGTAAGCATGTGATGAATAACAAATGTACTAAGTATGATGAACAATGCAACGATTGGACATACATAGCATGTGAACTGTACTAAGTATGCAACAATAGACATACATAGCATGTGAACTGTACTAAGTATGCAACAATAGACATACATAGCATGAAATGTAATGTAAAACAATGTACTAGGTATGCACACAATGGTCATACATAGCATAAACACAATGAAATCATGTACTATAATTGTACTAATAAACATAGCAAGTATATGATGTGAAAACAGGAAAGCATGAAAGTAACAAGTAGGCACATGTGTTTCACCCCAAAACAGTTTGGAAAACAGTAAAAGAGGGGTCTATGTACTCACTTGAGAATGCTCAGTAGTCCTTGAGTGACAACCAAACAATGCTAGAGATCACGGATATCAAACGGCACGAAGGGTCCCCGAATGCTAATTTCGATCCAAGAATCTCAGGTATGAAACAATGGTTTCAACTTAGAGTTTCTCAAATCAAAATTCTAGTGAGTTTAGCAATGGATAGCATGGGGTATTTATAGTGTTCGGGTAACCGTTAAGATCGTTTCATGGAAACCGTGCTCGAATCCCACCCGTACATGTGTTGGAATGTTATGGTATGTCAAATGGCCACTCACCATAGGGAATTGACATGTGGAATTGGGATTGGAAGTGCTAAACAGCTGATAACAGGCTGTTAGAAACATTTAATCTGGTCAGAAGGAGCCATGCGGCCCGCTTCAGGATCAGACAAAACTCAGGCGGGCCGCCTGGCCTTGTCTGATCAGCAACATGTTTCAGATTTTACAGTTTCAGTCCCTGCACATGTTTAAGACCATTTTCGACACTTCTAAGGCCCGTAAAGCCAACTTTAAGGCCCTAAAATGATAACTAAACATTGTGGACATGAAACATGCTCAAAAATATGTCGGATGTTGGTTCGTTTGGTCGTACGAACGCGATGTTCGCTTAATTACGACGGAATGCGCACAAGCGCGAAAAACGATCCAAATGACGCGACGAATGGATTTTTCTTATGCCAAACACTAAAATAAAATATTATAGTGCTTACATAAATTTTTGGATGTCCGGATGTATTCAGAACGTAAGATATGCGCGAAAGTGCAAACTTGTGCACTTTTTGACGCTTTTAGTCCCTGAATGACCCTAAAGTTTATTTTAGCACACCGAACCCCTCAAAGCCTATTTCTAAGCTATGTAAAGGATATTTATGGTATGTTTAACTTATGGCCATGTTCCGGAATGTCTGTTACAGTTCAAATTGGCATACTTTCGCAGTTTGTCAACTTTAGTCCCTGTAAGCGATATAACTTGATTTCGGCATACCAAACCTTCCAAAACTTATTTCTAAGTTATGTAGAGGTTATTTAAGGTATGTTAAGCCTATTTCACTATTCCGGAGTGTTTGTTGCATTAAACTGGTTATATTTACGCATTAGTGCGCGTATAACCTTCCAGAAAGCGATTTAGAGCTTGATATCGAACAAGAGTTGATATGTGCAAAAGATACACATATTTATACGAGTCCAAAGTATGAAATACAATATTTCATTGGTTTGGTATTTGTTTGATGGTCGCAGTGACACAGGTGTCACAGTCTCCCCTACTTTAGGAAATTTCGTCCCGAAATTAATTTCTAGAGGAAACTTGTGAAGACAGCTGTGACGGTTTCGCCTTCTAATAGATCCATTAAACCCTTAAGTAAAACTCTGGGCCATGTTAGGATTCTTAGCGAAAATGTCAACCCTCAAAGTGAAGCCCTTGTAGTAGCAAAACATGGAGTTTCAAACTATAGACATGAGAACGTTTCCCGAGAAGAATTATCATAGGAAACTTGTGTGTGCTTGAAATCAGAATTGGGGAGTATAAGAATATATGACATTGGTCAAAGTCCAAGACTTCTCCCATATCATTACTCTTGTCACTGTAGTTCTTAACACATGACAAAACTTCCCGTGGTTTCTGTGCACTGAATTCCATAATTATGTAGGCCTCCATAATTACGTACTTCCTTGCACAGTCCGCACAGTTCATTTCATAATGCGTATGGGAAAAACAACGAATAATCCTGTGGTGATTTAACTTGACTGCAAAAGAGTCTCTTTAACTAGGTCACCACAGGATTAGATCAACGAACAATATCTTGAACTAGACCACCCGAGGGCCTATTTAACTACATAAACACATAATATATTTAACTAGATTGTCGAACCAATCTATTTAACTTAGATCGATGTAGGATCTCTTTAACTAGACCGCCAGAGGGCCTATTTAACTATATCAACGCATGATATATTTAACTAGATTGTCGAACCAATCTATTTAACTTAGATCGACGTAGGATCTCTTTAACTAGACCGCCAGAGGGCCTATTTAACTATATCAACGCATGATATATTTAACTAGATTGTCGAACCAATCTATTTAACTTAGATCGACGTAGGATCTCTTTAACTATATCAACACATGATATATTTAACTAGATTGTCGAACCAATCTATTTAACTTAACTACCCAAGAGGAATATTTAACTACATCGACGTAGGACGTCTTTAACTAGATTGTCGAACCAATCTCTTCAACTATATCAACACATGTTGTCCTTGAACTTTGGAATAGTACTTTATAATCCAAGGGACTTAACTACAACGTAGGAGTCCATTAAGGATTTAAGATAGTACCTTTTTGAATATCCTACTACGAATCCCTCATATGAAGATAAGAAAGATTCTATGAGGATTTGGATAACGAATATCCAGTGTATACGAAAACACAAAATGCATAAACACATAGTCACATAACCACAAAATTTTTTATCTAGATCTTTAATTTGTAAGTTTTGTTTTGTTAATTACGTACATGCATTTAAAGCACACTAGGAATCCATTTCATGGATTTCATTTGGTACTTTAAACATTAGCAAGAATCTAACTATGAAGATAGAAAGATCTTCCAAAAATTCGATTTCGTTTTCAAGAAAACGCAATATTCGAATTTGGGTACAATAATTTTAGAATATACAGAAATACCCTTAGGTACCTTATTAAGAATTTATAGTGGTACTTTGGGTATTCGTACAGAGTTGCAACTTGCGCCTTGTACTTCGTTTCCTTGGAAGAAACGGGTACTTAGGATTTTCCGTGGAAAAAGCAAGAGATAATAAAATGGAAGAAATTACGGGGTAGTCTGTTCTTCAAGGAATACGGTTCCTTGATTGTCGGTATTGTAGAGGATACGTTGTTTATACAAGCCATCACATTTGTACATTGCAATGTAAATAAAAAGATTTATTTATAAACAACAACAACTGTTTCATGGACCTTGACTACAAAAGAAAATAATACATAAGGCTTGATTATTTCTAAACAACATTGTCTTCTAGTTGGTCCGATGCTCATCCTTTCGCTGGATTCGCATTAGCAATCTTTGGGTAATTTCTTCGGAAATGGCCCATCTCGCCACAGTTGAAGCAAGGTCCTGGTGGAAGACGAGCTTGAGCAGGATTTACTTGAGGTTGGTTTGGACCACCTTGGTTCGGGGTAAATCGACAAGCATTTGCCAGGTGACCGAGTCGCCCACATGATGCACATAAACGACACTGTAGGTGAGCTAAATGGTGTGCATTACATTTGTCGCATATCGGTGCAGTACCGGCATAAGGTTTCTTTACAGGAGGTTGAGTTGGTTGGTTGCGGTTGTTTTGGTTGGGTTGAGCAGCAATTGCACAATTCTGCGAAGCCTTACGCTTCTTAGACTTCTCAGGGGATCCAGTCTGTTCATCCATGGTCTTTGATTCCTCGATTGGCTTCTTGTCACCCTTTCGAAAGAGTTTATGCTTTCTGATCTGAGATTCAGTCAAGGTTGCAGATAGCTCAATGGCCTGCCTAACCGTAGTGGGGTTACTACCAGTAACAATGTCCTGAACTGAGTCAGGGAGACCATCAATGTATTTTTCAATCGCCTTATCCAAAGGCGTAACCATAGTAGGACACAACAGGCTCAGCTCCTCATATCGATCAGTGTAGGCTCGATGTTCACCGCTGTCTTGCTTAAGATCGTCGAATTCCCTTTCCAAGGCCCTGATCTCGTGACGAGGACAGAATTCCTTCATCATAAGGGCCCTAAGTTCAGCCCATGTCTGTGCTAGAGCAACTTCTGCACCACGATCTCTCATAAACCCGTTCCACCACGTAAGGGCCCTCTTCTGGAACACACTCGAAGCAAACTCGACCTTGCGATTGTCAGGACACTGCACGTGGCGGAAAGTATTCTCAATGCTCTCGAACCATTGAAGAAGCCCAGTCGCTCCCTCAGAACCACTAAACTTGAGTGGTTTAGCCGAGTTAAAACTCTTGAAATTGCATGGACCATTGTTGTTGTTGTTGGCTTGGTTCCATTGAGCAAAGAGGTTTGGGAATTGAGCGGCCATTTGCTGCGCAATGATTTCTGCCAGCTCGGCAGTCGCTATCTGGTTCTCGCGTCGAGGAGGCATTCTAAAAGAGGAAACATGAAAGGAAAAGAGTGAGAGAATTAGACGAAAAGAATGAGATGAAACAAATCTGATGAAAGCAAGGACAGTGGTCATTTGTTTGTTACCACAAGGTAAACAAACGACACACAGTGACTAATCAAAGTAAATGGGTCAAAAATAATGTATCGCGAAGACATGCTCGCCTATAAGTGAACACTCATCCCAAGAATTCCCAGGTAAGCACAACTGGTCTCGCGTCTGATGAGATGTATACGAAGTGCTTGCCTAGACAGAAAACCCAGAATACAGGCATTCACCCTTCCAGTTTGCACGTGTTCACATTATTTATAACCCAAAACCTTGACGAGATTTTGAAAACTCAAAGGGGTTCAAAACCATATAACAGAGGGTTCAAAACCTTACAATAGAGGGTTCAAAACCTAGTAATCAATCATCCTAGAACAGATGATTAGTTTTCAAAGCGGTTTTGCAATTTATGTTCTTGTTGTGGTCGTCGCCTAAGGATAGGTGACGGTATTGTTTTATGATTAAACGCAAGTAAACTCGCGTTAGGGTCCTAAGAAGGTTATAGACTAGGTCAAAGCATTACTAATAACCTAATTCCCTATAACCATTGGCTCTGATACCATCTTTTCTGTCACACCCCGACCACGTGGAACATACAAAACGTGGTGGAAACGTCGGGGAGTGTTGTAACAGAATTAATCGTTTCAAATCCATGGCAATTAAAGTTTCGTTTTATTAATCAAACATGAGAGTTTACATTGTTTTAAACAAGAAACAAAGAGTACATAACAAAAATTAACTAGTTCTTGTTGCGTTTTAAGTCACTAAGGCACAAGTCCGCCTAAGTATGTCTTGATAAGTCCTATGCATCATCTCCTGAAAACACATGTGAAAATAGGTACGTCAGCATAAAAATGCCTGTGAGATACATAGGTTTGTGAAAATAGGATTCATGACTTATATTTGATAAAATGTTTAGACATGAACCTTGTAATTTGCTTTGTCTTGTAAATCATTTGAAAAACGATAAGATCAGATGATATGTATAAATAAGAGAATAATGTAGGGTTAAATGAATAACCATGTAAAATGAGTTTGTATAAGATAAGTTGTTTTGTAAAACAATGTATTGTGAAAAGTATGTTATTTGTATAAAATGTTATATGTCTCAAATTGAAATGATTGAAATAACGTTACGACATGTAATACCATACAAACACTTATATATAGGAAGTACCAGCGGCGTATCCACCATGCTTGTAATATATTACACACGCCTCGTTACTTAATCACTTACTCAAACCAAACCAACAATGTAAGATGTCTATGTTTAAACCAATTGCCAAATGTATTGAATAATATGTCAAAATGCTTATGTCAAGATGTAAATCATGTAATGTGTATATAAATGTCAAAATGTAAGCATGTGATGAATAACAAATGTACTAAGTATGATGAACAATGCAACGATTGGACATACATAGCATGTGAACTGTACTAAGTACGCAACAATAGACATACATAGCATGTGAACTGTACTAAGTATGCAACAATAGACATACATAGCATGAAATGTAATGTAAAACAATGTACTAGGTATGCACACAATGGTCATACATAGCATAAACACAATGAAATCATGTACTATAATTGTACTAATAAACATAGCAAGTATATGATGTGAAAACAGGAAAGCATGAAAGTAACAAGTAGGCACATGTGTTTAACCCCAAAACAGTTTGGAAAACAGTAAAAGAGGGGTCTATGTACTCACTTGAGAATGCTCAGTAGTCCTTGAGTGACAACCAAACAATGCTAGAGATCACGGATATCAAACGGCACGAGGGGTCCCCGAATGCTAATTTCGATCCAAGAATCTCAGGTATGAAACAATGGTTTCAACTTAGAGTTTCTCAAATCAAAATTCTAGTGAGTTTAGCAATGGATGGCATGGGGTATTTATAGTGTTCGGGTTACCGTTAATATCGTTTCATGGAAACCATGCTCGAATCCCACCCGTACATGTGTTGGAATGTTATGGTATGTCAAATGGCCACTCACCATAGGGAATTGACATGTGGAATTGGGATTGGAAGTGCTAAACAGCTGATAACAGGCTGTTAGAAACATTTAATCTGGTCAGAAGGAGCCATGCGGCCCGTTTCAGGATCAGACAAAACTCAGGCGGGCCGCCTGGCCTTGTCTGATCAGCAACATGTTTCAGATTTTACAGTTTCAGTCCCTGCACATGTTTAAGGCCATTTCCGACACTTCTAAGGCCCGTAAAGCCAAATTTAAGGCCCTAAAATGATGCCTAAACATTGTGGATATGAAACATGCTCAAAAATATGTCGGATGTTGGTTCGTTTGGTCGTACGAACGCGATGTTCGCTTAATTACGACGGAATGCGCACAAGCGCGAAAAACGATCCAAATGACGCGACGAATGGATTTTTCTTATGCCAAACACTAAAATAAAATATTATAGTGCTTACATAAATTTTTGGATGTCCGGATGTATTCAGAACGTAAGATATGCGCGAAAGTGCAAACTTGTGCACTTTTTGACGCTTTTAGTCCCTGAATGACCCTAAAGTTTATTTTAGCACACCGAACCCCTCAAAGCCTATTTCTAAGCTATGTAAAGGATATTTATGGTATGTTTAACTTATGGCCATGTTCCGGAATGTTTGTTACAGTTCAAATTGGCATACTTTCGCAGTTTGTCAACTTTAGTCCCTGTAAGCGATATAACTTGATTTCGGCATACCAAACCTTCCAAAACTTATTTCTAAGTTATGTAGAGGTTATTTAAGGTATGTTAAGCCTATTTCACTATTCCGGAGTGTTTGTTGCATTAAACTGGTTATATTTACGCATTAGTGCGCGTATAACCTTCCAGAAAGCGATTTAGAGCTTGAAATCGAACAAGAGTTAATATGTGCAAAAGATACACATATTTATACAAGTCCAAAGTATGAAATACAATATTTCATTGGTTTGGTATTTGTTTGATGGTCGCAGTGACACAGGTGTCACAATTTGACCCGTTACTTTTAACATCATACTACAAGTTTATTAACAATATTCATTGCTTATCGTTTTTACCCATTCCGGGCTTGCCAAAAATTAGCATTTTCGCTTCCATTACAAGGTTTGTATTCGTGTTTACATTCACCGGTTTATTTTGAAATTTTCCAACACTTAGCCAATCTTAATCACTTGCTTTATTTTGACCCGTTTAACGGTTTTTATGCATTTAAGCATCAATTTCACTCATCTCTTTTCGTACTTCACATTTTTACATTTAAGATGTCTACTTATGTTTTACCACAACTATTTTTGTGGTGAATTAATACAATAAACCGATTATCCCAAGTATTACTTTTCGGTTAGTCATTTTACTAAAAAGACCTATTCTTAGGCATTTGACCCATGAAAGTTTATGCCTATATTCTTATACGTATCAAAAGGGTTACATAATAATAATAATACAAGTTCCTAAACAACCTCTAGGGTTCGTTTGCCCGGTTTACCCAACGAGGGCTTTTTGGTCAATTTTAATCCTTCATTTTACAATGAAGGACTTTCGCTAATTAATTGACCAAGAATCGTATGTTTAACTAAAAGCTTGTTTATGCATACCTGGCTCGGGTCAACATATAAACTCGTTTTATACCTTGCTTTTATTAGCCGCTACTTTATAGCGACGCAATTATCCACTTCCGGTTCACTACATTGAACATACGACTTAACAACCAACGTTAGTCAATATTGTCAAATGGTGTTATCACCACCATTTGACCCGTTTGGCCTATATGACCAAACATTCGAATTTGTTTCAAAGCATGGTTTTTAACTACCCATTTCGGATTTTACCACAAAATTTCCTTTTTCTTACATATTTAACCCATCTCGGCTTACGCCGTGGGTATCCATTTAATCTCAACTTACATTTAGTCATCACGTGACTAAATTAACCTTTTTACCCCTTTTTCCCATTTCTAGTTACGCTATTAGGTAACTTTAAGAAAACTTATAAATTCTTAGTCAATTCATGACTAAATTACCATTTTACCTCTTTTTACCATTAACCATGGTTTTGATCGTTTTTATTTGTTCCGACTCATTTCGGTTCATGTCGGAACCCATTTTTTTTAAACATAATCCATTGTCATATTTATCACCTATAAAATAAACACGTACACTTAAATTGGGTGTAAGCTTTACTTACCTTGCATCCTTGCGAGCTTCATACTTGAACTTGTACCCATTTGACCCGTTCATTTCCAAGCTCCTACCTAGCTTGTCAGAGTCAAACTACCATATCATATCCACAAGATGATTAGATTAGTCAACCATTAACATGACCATCACACCTTATGGATTCACACACTTATTCATCAAAGTATGCTATTTATTTAACAACTATTTTTTTTTTCCATAATTCTTTCCATTCACTAACCGTTTGACCCGTTAGTTAAGTTACTTATACAAACTAGTTAGTAAGTGATTTTGAACACTTTAAGCATGTCATATAAAGTGTTATTTGTTCCTAACAATAAATACTTCATGACTAAACAAGTATACGCAATCATATGTCTTTTCTGGATTAATAATAACATTATTAATGTGCAGCGATTTTCTATTCAGCTGCTGTAATCTACCATTATGACCCATTTAAAGTCCGAACTAGATTAACATGTTCAAAAATGGATCGTAGAAAACTTCAATACCTTCGCAAGCATATAAGGTACACCTTCTAATGAATTTTCTACGATTTTATATGATTTTTATAAAATCAGCACAACAACTATATTTTCATTTTTCAATCAGCTTTTAAGTTTTCTGAACAGCAGTTTTAATTCACATTTTTGACCTATTTAACAACCACATTTGTTTCTTATGATTGAAAACAATAAAAATTTACATCATAAGCTTTCCGAAAAGGTATAGAACACCCAAATCGGATAAACGGTTGATTTTATATGATTTTTTTAAGATTAGTCAAAATCCATATAAAAAGCTACGGAAATCATGTTTAGGGTCCTTTCAAATTCGACCCAAACCATCAAATGCAACCCATTTCCATGGCTATAACCCTTATTAAACTCTTGGTAATGGTTAGAAACTATAACACAGTGATTGTAGGCTAAGAGATGTCAAAAACATCATCTATTTCAAGTAGTCATCATATGAATCCTAATTTTACCATCTTCTTAACTTCATCTTTGTCAAATTAAGAACTAGAACTAAAATTAACATATATTCAAGTTCTATTTGGTGATTCTCATACACCATCATATTTAAAACCCGTACTATTCCATATCACACGAAATTAGTCAAATTATCCAATTACGTGTTTATTTCATAATTTCAACATATAAACATTCATTTAGGCATTTTAACAAGCACCTAGCGGGCACAATTTCTATACCTCTTATTTAGTTCATGGCTAATCTTTTTAACCAAGTTTCAATCATTAAATCAAACCCTTATTTCTAGCATTCATAAGCAATACCAAGACTTGTATCATAACATCAATTCTACACTATTTCAACATTGAAATTCAGTGTTCATCACATAATTACAACACCCACTTAACGCATGTATGGGTAATTATCAATTTCATAATTTTCATCACTAATTCAACAAGTTATTGACTATGGTTTACTCCTAGACATGTTTTCATTACTAATTTCATCTAAATATCAATCAATCAAGTTCAGATTTTGATTTCTCATGTTCATCAAAATTCTAAGATGTAACCAAAAGATGAAATTTAGCATACCTTGTGATCCCTTCACTTAGGTGATCACTAAAATAAGCTTGGATTTCGATTTGGGACTGATTTGGCCTTCCAATTGCTCGATTTTTGGCTAGTTAGGGTTTGGTTGAAGGAAGCATGTTCGCCCCCTGCGTAATCTACGACCAGAACACACACCAAGTGTGTGTTTTGGGTTTTTAATTTTTGTTTTAATAATAATTATTTTCTCACTTAACCCTTTTAGTCCCTCTAGTTTCTAAAAGTTATAAAAAGGTTACTATATCAAGTTCCTTCATTATTTTAAAACGCTTAACTAACTAGGTTGATATTCCTAGTTACTTAGTGGGTCCCGGGAGTTATAACCCGTTTTATTTTAACTTCTGTTAACTCGGGCGTCTTATAAACTTACTTCTTTTTTTAAAGCATTTATTCTTAATTAATATTAGGATTATTTGTTTAAATCCTAATATTCACCTGGTTAATTTTACCACTAACGGTATTTTACCCGTTCATTAATATTAACGTGGTTTGACTATCAAACCTGTTTTCGGGGTGTTACATAAGGAATCCGGGAATTGAACCTTATATGATAGACGACCTTGAAATTATAAGGTTTGTATGAAATTAAGGTCAAACAAACATGTTATGTTGATAAATGTATAAACGGGTCAAAACTTTGTAAAAAGGTAATAAGCCGAAAGCTTGAAAGTCTAAAATTTTGTTAACCCGGATGTCGGATGTTAACTCCATGTGATGGAGAATTACATTACGTTCACGTAGGAAAAAGGATCGTGTAAAACGGATAAAAAACGAGAGAGTTATGCTCGTTTCCGTAAAAGTTTGTTATGCTGGTAATATGCAGCATCCAGCTGTGAACTGTCTGTCAAAAAGAGGCCATCGCGCTACGCGACGGGAAAAGGTAATGATGGTCGCGCAGCGCGACAAGGCTCGCTGCCCGCGAAAGCTTGGGCGCACTTCGTCGCGCCCCGCGAGGGCTCAAAATGATACCAAACTTGTTGCTGGGTGATTATTTTCAGTTACGAACCTGTTTAAACACGTTTTAAACACTTGTAAGTTACGTATGACCAACTTATCTTATGTTTTAGGAAATATTGGTATGTGTGAAGGTAAGTACGTATGTATGTATGCATTTACGTATGTATGTTTATATGTATGTAGGTAAGTATATGCGAACGTATGTATGTATGTATGTATGTATGTATGTAAGTATGTACAAGGGTAAATACGTATGTAGGTATGTATGTAGGTAGGCATGAATGTGTGTAGGTACGTATGCAAGTTTTCAATACGATTGAGTATTGACGATATTAATAGCGTGCCTTGTGAATAATGTGTAAGACAGGTACAATAAGAAAGCCTCACCATGGCTCATATACTCGGATGAAAGCTTGAATGTAAAGAGATAATGGAATGAAAAGTAAACAAGAATGAATCTTGTTATGTTTATAATGTGTGCTAATATTATGAACGTATGTGGTGAGGGCTGGTTGTACGAGTCACGGAGGATCATTGAGGAGTAGAGATCGAAGACCGAGTCACAAGATAGATTGTACGGGAACGTTGGTGTATGTAATATAATAAACATAAGTTATGTTTTTATTTAGTAAATGAGTCGATTGATGAATTTACGTGAAAGAATTATTTTGGAAATGAACTTCTAGTGAGTCCAAACGTTTATAACGAAAGAAATTTTATGGTACGAATTTCCGCTGTGACTTTTGGACAAATACGAACTAGGGTCTTACACAAATGTCAAATTTTGACTTCATTTATCTCTCATTGAACCTAAGTTCTAAATGAGTATTTAATCTATTACGCATACCTGGCTCGGATCAATATATTGACCGGTTTTAATAACTTGCTTTAATAACCGCTAATTAATAGCGATGCTAATATCCATTAGATATCTATTCCTGTAAGCATATAACTCGACAAATAATCATTAGTCGATATTGTCAAAGGGTGATATCTTCATCTTTTGACCCGTTTGGTCTAAGTGACCGTTTATCTTTGCGAGATGATATTTATTACCATCTCATCTTACACCGTACGGTCATTATACTTATAAACCGCTTCTTGACTCTTTTGACCCATTATGACTTACGCCATGAAGCATCTTTCAAAACCTAACGGTTATCGTCAACGAGTGACCGAATTACCGTTTTACCCTTTTTATTTATGTTGGTTTACCCTATAAGGTAACCATTCAAAACTCATTATCTATTAGTCATTGCATGACTAAATAATCGTATTAGTCATTTTTAACCATTAAACATGGTTTATTATTATTGTCTTTTGTTCCGACCCGTATCGTGTCGCATCGGAACATCATAATTCAAACATGACTTTCTATTACTCATAACCTATATAACAAATAGGTATTCAATAAAAGGTGTAAGCTTTACTTACCTTGCATCCAGATTATGCTTTTCCTTCATAATTGATTCGTTTGACCCGCTTCCTTCCCAAGCTTTCACCTAGCTTGTCAAGCGTCAAACTATCATTGTAAGTTGTAAGATGGTTAGATTAGTCATAATCATTCACGACTATTCCATCCTACGATTTTTATATCGAAATTATCATTCGATCATATCAAAGGTCATTTTGACTTTTAAAAGTCAAATTGCCTATTGACGAAAGTAATTACACGATGTAGCTCAACTGCTCGTTTTATTACTTTGTCAATATCCGGTAAGCATCATTCTTATGCTACCGTTTTAACTAATTATTAAATCAAGTTATCAAAATAATAACACATTGAATTATCATTACATCAATCATTCTTAACACATGATGATATCAAACATCATTTTGACATGAATCTATCATCATTCTTCGTTTTGTCATACAAAACCCAATTCATAATAAGTATGATTATATACTCAAACACACAATTTGTTCAAGTATTTCCTTATTACTATCATATATGATGATTATAAACACAATTATATCATCAATTTCATCCTATTAAATATAACAACCCTAAAGAAAACCGACACCCTCGAATTATTTCCGACACCCTAAAAATATTTAAAATATCTCAATATGTCCCAAAATACACCCCATACGTGAAAACAGGCCACGAATACACTAAATATTAATAAAAATAATTAAAAATATGATTTTTGGGTTTAGGCGGGCCGCGTAAAGGATCCTTAACCCTTACGCGGGCCGCGTCAACTTAATGAGCAGGCTAGCCCCGGTGTCGCCACGTATGTGTGCGCGTGTTAGACCTACCCCATGACCCAGACACCCTAAACCCTACCCGGGCTAGTACGCGGGCCGCGTAAGCCCTTGCTTACATTTACGCGGGCCACGTGAAAACCAGAATCAGACACTATATAAAGGAGGCCTCGGGCATCAACTCAATTCGTTCATTTCACTTTCTGTATCTCGAATTCTCACGTTATAGGCATAATTCCCAAGTATTATACCCCCTAATTAGCAAGGTTCTGCTCCGTTGTAAGTATTATAACCCCAGTTTCTTATTAGATACGCTGCCCGATTGATTTAGGGTTCTGTAACAACTGTCGTGGTTCTGCCCGACGTAGTTGTTGGAATACCGTCTCGGGGAGGGTATCATTAATATAATCAAAGGGTTATTATACTAACCTATGTACATTTGTGTAAATTATAGATTAATCCCAGGAAACCCTTACACGAAGTCTAAGATAGCAATGTGAGTTTATCCGATTTTTGTTAAACTTTTTGTAATATTTTACAAAACCTTAAATGTTTTACAATGTAATTAAGCAGTGATTGAGTCTTTGTAGTTCTTCAATTATTGCCGGTATGTTGAGGTTTTGTATACGAAATGCGGAACACGTTACCATTGGACGACAAGTTAGCCAATGTGTAATATGACCCACCAGTCAGGATTGACAGTACTGAATGAGTAATTATGTAGAAATAAACAATGTGATCGCTCTCAATACTGTGTTAACTGATAAAATGTTTCTTGATTAAACTGGTATTCACTCACCAGTATTTCCCACTGACAAATGTTTTTAAAACGCGTTTCAGGTAACACAATGTGACAGCCAATTAGTAAAAAGCCAGCTGGAGAGCACTGACGGCTTGGGAAAAATGTGGCTATAAAAGTTACCTAAAAGACGATGTTTTAAATTCAATAAAATAGGGTTTATCCCTATAAACATGTTGTAATAAGAAACTTGGGTTTTACCCATGTGATTATTAATATCAAATATGGTGGTTTTTACTCTAATAAACGTTTCCTAACTACGGTCCTGATGTAATTTCCGCTGCCAAATTAACAAACTGATACGACCAAAATTCTGAGTTCGCGTCCGCCCGTTCCCGGGACAGATAAGGGATCGGGGGTTACGACAGAAGGTGGTATCAGAGCCTAGCCACTGGTCTAAGCCAAAGAAGTGTTCTGCTGACACTTAAATTTTAAATTTTGTGTTAGGAAATAATTTATGTGATTATGTGTTTTGTTTTATTTGACTATTTGTTAGTTTACAGTATGAGTGATCAAGGACCCTCAGACATGTGTCGTCAGTTGTCTGATTCACCTAGGAGTGAAGGTACCTCTTCCCAGCCTACCATCTCTGGGTATTCTGCTGATCAGGAAGAAGGGATGTTTGCCTTTAAAGCCTAGTCGGAGGAGCCATTCCCTCATAAAAAGAGAGGATGGTTCAGTAAGGAAGCATTTGCACGTAGGAAAAGAATGCGAAAGTTGCAACTGCAAAGAGTTCTAGCAGCTGCTAAGAGAGAGTCAGATGCCCATGCACAGGATATGCTTAATAGAAGCCTAGCCAATTTCCATATCCTAGATACAACTGCTGCTAACCCAAGTCTGGAACAAATAGTAGCCCCACAACCCTTACCTTTAATTCCCACTCAAGCCGATGGAGGTAGAAATGCATGATTTCAATCCTGAGGAGATACCTAGGATACCTGCCCCTAATCCTTTAGATCCAGATTATGATCCCTGGTTTGATGATCTTAGGGATTATGTGCCACGCTATCACTTAAACGAAGAAACCTTGCCGAACCTAGCAGCGTATCCAGGATTGGACCCCTAGATCCCTATTATGACAACGATGAATACATTAGGGAGATTTTGGAGAATCCATACCCTCAGGATAATCCAGTACCTCAGTACCCAGAGCCAATACCAGTACCTGCACCCCCAATGAGTGCAGAGAACTTGCAAGAACTCCGAAACTTCAGAGAAGAAATCATAGAAAGTAGTGAGAGGATGAGGTATGTAGGAGAGCAACTCGTATGGAAATACGATGAGCGTCAGATGGATTTCAGGGAAAATCCATACCCGTGAAGGCGATGATGAAGTTGGTAATAATAATAAATAAAATATATGTCTAATACTAATAAATCTATCGTAGTATAGACCACTTGATGGTTAACGAGGCGTAGTAGTATTGTAATTTTAATTTTTGTTTTAGTGTGTATTTGACGCATACTATATCGAAAAGAGTAAAGTCGCAATGCACGACGTTTTTGACCAATATGTGTATTATGTGGTTGTTACTTAAACTATTAATTATCTTGTGATATTAATATGTGATAAATGTTTAAAATTCAGATGAACAACGAAGTAAATCAAGGAAATCTGAATAATGATAACCAGAGTAACATTAACTTGGTTAATGAGAATCCAAACATCAATAACAATGGAAATCAAGTGGATAATAGTGCTATCCAATACATAGTCGCACAAGGAATAATAGATGCAATGCCATATATTATTCAAACGGTTAGGGAAGCCGATAACAAGAGTAAACATGATAGCAAGCGACCTTCTGAACCTGAAAACAGTGTGAACAATGGACCTGTATTTCAAATGCCCATTCCCAAAAGGAGAAGAACCGTGTCTTACGGTTGTTCTTATAAAGAATTATGGTCTTGTAAACCAATGGAATTCTCGGGCAACGAAGGGGCCATTGCAACCCTACGCTGGATAGAAAAGACTGAAGCAGTATCAAGAATAAGCAAGTGCGCAGAAGAAGACAAGATAATGTTTGCTTCCAATTTGTTTAAAAATTCAGCACTAGAATGGTGGAAGACTATTCTCCAGACTAAAGGAAGTAATAGAACTTACAATATGGAATGAGAGGAGTTTAAAAACATGGTAGAAAGGAAATTCTGCCCTCCTAATGAGAAGGAACAGATAGCAAATAAGTTCTTCAACCTTAGGATGACTGGTGTAGATAGTAAGAGGTACACTAAGTTATTCTTTGAATATGCTAGAATAGTGCCAACCCTTGCTTCCCCTTAACCAGTACTAATCTCCCGATATATCTGGGGATTAATCGGAGAGATTAGGCATGTAGTCAAGGCAGCTAGACCTCAAACCATAGAAGAAGCTGTAGAACTAGCAAATACCTTGACTGATGAGTTAGTTCGTACACGAGAAGAGGATCAAAGGAGGAACCTAACCCAGAAGCTCACACAAGAATTTCGTTCTGGAACTTTTAATCGTGGGAAAAATATAGGTTCTACCTCTACACCTTACTGTAAGAATTGCAAAAGAAAGCATTCAGGAAGATGCTCCATATACTGTAACTTTTGCAAAATATCGGGACACAAGGAGGAAGACTGCAGGAAAAAGAATAACAATAGGATATGTTACAACTGCGGAGAACAAGGTCATATCAAGCCTAACTGTCCAAAGTTAGCTCCGGCTACAAACAACAAGAATACTAAAAATTCTAGAGCATTTGTTCTAACTGCAGAAGAAGCAAAGATGATCTCGGATGTGATCACTGGTACGTTTTTAGTTAATAACATATTTGCTAAAGTATTATTTGACTCTGGTGCAAACCAAAGTTTTATTAATACTTCGTTTTGCAAACTTCTCAACCAATCATTAACTAAACTTCCACAAGAATGTCTAGTAGAAACAGCAAATGGGGAAACCATTAAGATTTCTGAAATCTTGCAGGGAGCAAGAATAGAAATTTTAAATCAGAAATTTATTGCAAACCTTTACCCCATGAATCTGGCAGGATTCGATGTTGTTTTAGGAATGGATTGGTTAATAGCCAATAAAGCCAGTATTTTATGTGATCAAAAGTCGATACAAATAAATTCACCAAAAGGTGAAAAGATCACGATTAAAGGGTATAAAACTTCCAAATCTACTAAATTCATCTCTGTGATGAAAACAACAAGTTACATAAGAAAATGATCATTAGTGTATTTGATTTCTATAATCACTAACACTAAAGGAAAGGATTTAAAGGATATTCCAGTAGTATCCTAGTTTTCAGATGTATTTCCGGAAGAATTACCAGGATTACCACCGGACAGAGAAGTTGAATTCAGAATTCATCTACTGCCAGGAACAGCACCAATTGCTAAAGCACCTTACCGTTTGGCACCCGCAAAAATGCAAGAACTGAAGAAACAATTAGATGAATTGCTAGAAAAAGGATTTATACAGCCAAGTTCGTCGCCATAGGGAGCACCGATTTTATTTGTTAAAAAGAAGGACGGATCGATGCGTATGTGCATTGACTACCGTGAATTAAACAAAGTCACGATTAAGAAGCGGTACCCATTACCGAGAATAGATGATCTGTTCGATCAACTGCAAGGAGCTCGGTTTTTCTCTAAAATCGATTTAAGGTCAGGATATCATCAATTAAAGGTACAGGAAGATGATATTTCTAAGACTGCATTCAGAACCAGGTATGGCCATTATGAATTTACTATCATGCCATTTGGTTTAACCAATGCCCCAGTCGCATTTATGGAAATGATGAACCGAATATGTAAGCCATATTTGGATAAATTCATAATTGTCTTTATAGATGATATTCTAATTTACTCTAAAAGTAAAGAGGAACATGCAAAGCATTTGCACACTTTTAAGTTTATTAAGAAAGGAAAAGCTTTATGCTAAATTTTCAAAGTGCGAGTTTTGGTTAGAGCAAGTACAGTTTCTTGAACATTTAGTAAATCATGAAGGAATTCATGTTGATCCAACAAAAATCGAGGCAGTTACCAAATGGAAAGCCCCTGAATCACCAACCGAGGTTAGAAGTTTCTTAGGATTGGCCGGTTATTATAGAAGATTTATTCAAGATTTTTCTAGAATAGCTATTCCCTTAACTAAGCTAACCTGTAAATCTGTTAAGTTTGAATGGGGATTAAAACAAGAAGAAGCCTTTAGAATCCTTAAGCAAAGATTAACCCATACACCCATACTAGCGTTACCAGAAGGAGCTGAAGATTTTGTAGTATATTGTGACGCTTCCAAACTAGGTTATGGATGTGTATTAATGCAACGTCAAAAGGTTATAGCATATGCATCCAGACAACTTAAGAATCATGAAGAGAATTATTCAACCCATGATTTAGAGTTAGGAGCTATAATTTTTGCTCTTAAGATTTGGAGACATTACCTTTACGGTAGTAAGTTTACCATATTCACTGATCATAAGAGTTTAAGGTATGTTTTCAAGCAAAAGGAGTTGAATATGAGACAAAGACGCTGGACGGAGATGCTTAGTGATTATGATTGTGATATCCAGTATCATGAAGGAAAAGGAAAAGCAAATGTAGTGGCAGATGTTTTAAGTCGAAAGTATCATGAAAAACCAAAAATGGTACGTTCTCTTAAATTAAATCTGCAAGTAGATTTAAATGATCAGATAAGAGAAGTACAAGAATCAGTAATCAAGGATGATACTGAAAAACTAAAAGGTATGATTAAGGAATTAGAACAAGGAACAAATGGAATTTGGAGATTCCATAAAAAGAGAATGTGGATACCTAAATTAAGAAACCTACGTCATCGTATATTAGAAGAAGCCCATAAGTCTAAGTATACAATGCACCCAGGAGGTGATAAAATGTACCGTGATTTAAGAAAGAATTTCTGGTGGATAGAAATGAAAAAGGATATAGCAGCTTATGTTGCAAAATGTTTAACCTGTTCACAAGTTAAGGCTGAACATCAGAAACCTTCAGGTTTATTGCAACAGTTAGAAATGTCTGTTTGGAAATGGGATTTGATAACAATGGATTTTGTTACTAAATTACCGAGTTTTTTTCCAAAGTGGTGTTGTTAGAAAAATTATTTACCATATTAGAGTTGTTTCAAAAGTATTTACCAAAATGGTGTTTTATCTCTTTTTAGTAGTTTCTCACTCTTAATTTCATTGGTTAGCTTCACTTTATTAATTAATATTGACTTAGTCACTTTTTTTTATTAAAAAAACTAAGTTGTCAAACCTTAAATATTTTTGGAGCTCGAGACTTCACATTTGAAAAAAAAAATTTCATATGATATAAAAATTACTTTTTTTTCTCTGTACTAGAAAACTATTAATTTATGTTTTCTTATCCATGCTATAGTTAGAAAAATATTAATTTGTTTTTTCTTATCCCTGCTATAGTTTCACTTCTCTATACACGTACAAAGAAAAAAAGTGGGCAATGATAAATCAATAAAGTAATTACATGTAATATCTTTATAACAAAAAAATAGAAACTATTTAATTCGATTTTTCTTATCCCTGCTATAGTTTCACTTCTCTAATTTAACCCCATCTAATGCTTACTTTTGGCGGATCCTAAATACTTGTTTTTAGACTAGAAAAATATAAGATGGACGTTTAACATATCATTCTCTACATTTCTAGAATAAAAAAAGCAAATATTTACATATTGTCATATTCACAGATGTCAAGTAACCGAACATTTTTATATTAACTAAAGGAAAAAGGTAAATACATATTTATTTATATATATGAGGTTAACAATTTATTTTATATTAAAAATAGTTTTCTTAAATTTAAAAATTAATTAAGTCATTTCTGTTTTATGATTTTTATATTAAAAATAGTTTTCTTAAATTTAAAAATTAATCAAGTCATTATTGTTTTATGATTTGAGGTTACTCAATGAGAATAGGAGTGAGAAATTAATAAAGTAAGATAAAACACCATTTTGGTAATTACTTTTGAAAGAAGACTATTATGGTAAATATTTTTTCCACCAACACCACTTTGGTAAAAAACTCCTAAATTACCCAAAACAAAGAAAGGTAATGATACAATCTGGGTGATTATAGATATGCTAACCAAGTCAGCTCATTTCCTACCAATGAAGGAAACTTTCAGTATGGAACAGTTAGCTAAATTATATGTAAATGAAATAGTTTCTTTACATGGAATACCTTTATCAATTGTTTCTGACAGAGATAGTCGTTTTACCTCTCATTTTTGGACATGTTTCCAAAAAGCAATGGGAACCAAGTTGAATCTAAGTACAGCTTATCATCCTCAAACGGATGGACAAAGTGAAAGGACGATTCAGACAATGGAAGACATGCTTAGAGCTTGTGTAATTGATTTCGGAGGTAATTAGGACGATCACTTACCATTGATAGAATTTTCTTATAATAACAGTTATCACACAAGTATAAATGTTACACCATTTGAAGCACTTTATGGACGTAAGTGCCGAACCCCCCGTCTGTTGGGCAGAAATTGGGGAAAAGCAACTATCTGGACCTGAGATAGTACAAGAAACAACAGACAAAATCATTCAAGTCAAGGAACGACTGAAAGCAGCACGTGATCGACAAAAGAGCTATGCTGACAACAGATGAAAACCATTGGAATTCCAAGTAGGAGATAAAGTATTGTTAAAAGTCTCTCCTTGGAAAGGAGTAGTAAAATTTATCAAAAGAGGAAAGCTAAGTCCCAGGTATATTGGACCTTTTGAGATTATTAGAAGAATAGGGCCTGTAGCCTATCAACTACAACTGGCAGAGGAAATGGCAGGAATACATGATGTATTTCATGTATCAAATCTCAAGAAATGCTTAGCCAATGAATCGCTGATAGTACCTCTTAAGGATATAGAGGTAAATAAACAACTCGAGTTTATAGAAAGGCCTCTACAAATTGAAGACAGGAAGGTTAAAAACCTCAAACACAAGAGATTAGTTTTGGTCAAAGTGAAGTGAGACTCCAAAAGAGGACCTGAGTACACATGGGAGCTTGAATCAGAAATGCAAAGGAAATATCCACACTTATTCCAGTAGATCTCGAGGACGAGCTCTAAAACAAGGTGGGGAGGATATAACAACCCTAAAGAAAACCGACACCCTCGAATTATTTCTGACACCCTAAAAATATTTAAAATATCCCAATATGTCCCAAAATACACCCCATACGTGAAAACAGGCCCCGAATACCCTAAATATTAATAAAAATAATTAAAAATATTATTTTTGGGTTTAGGCGGGCCGCGTCAACTTAATGAGTAGGCTAGCCCCGGTGTCGCCACGTATGTGTGCGCGTGTTAGACCTACCTCATGACCCGGACACCCTAAACCCTACTCGGGCTAGTACGCGGGCCGCGTAAGCCCTTGCTTACATTTACGCGGGCCGCGTGAAAACCAGAATCAGGCACTATATAAAGGAGGCCTCGGGCTTCAACTCAATTCGTTCATTTCACTTTCTGTATCTCGAATTCTCACATTATAGGCATAATTCCCAAGTATTATACCCCCTAATTAGCAAGGTTCTGCTCCGTTGTAAGTATTATAACCCCAGTTTCGTATTAGATACGCTGCCCGATTGATTTAGGGTTCCGTAACAACTGTCGTGGTTCTGCCCGACGTAGTTGTTGGAATACCGTCTCGGGGAGGGTATCATTAATATAATCAAAGGGTTATTATACTAACCTATGTACATTTGTGTAAATTATAGATTAATCCCAGGAAAACCTTACACGAAGTCTAAGATAGCAATGTGAGTTTATCCGATTTTTGTTAAACTTTTTGTAATATTTTACAAAACCTTAAATGTTTTACAATGTAATTAAGCAGTGATTGAGTCTTTGTAGTTCTTCAATTACTGCCGGTATGTTGGGGTTTTGTATATGAAATGTGGAACACGTTACCATTGGACGACGAGTTAGCCAATGTGTAATATGACCCACCAGTCAGGATTGACAGTACTGAATGAGTAATTGTGTAGAAATAAACAATGTGATCGCTCTCAATACTGTGTTAATTGATAAAATGTTTCTTGATTAAACTGGGATTCACTCACCAGTATTTCTCACTGACAAATGTTTTTAAAACGCGTTTCAGGTAACACAATGTGACAGCCAATTAGTAAAAAGCCAGTTGGAGAGCACTGACGGCTTGGGAAAAATGTGGCTATAAAAGTTACCTAAAAGATGATGTTTTAAATTCAATAAAATAGGGTTTATCCCTATAAACATGTTGTAATAAGAAACTTGGGTTTTACCCATGTGATTATTAATATCAAATATGGTGGTTTTTACTCTGATAAACGTTTCCTAACTACGGTCCTGATGTAATTTCCGCTGCCAAATTAACAAACTGATACCACCAAAATTCTGAGTTTGCGTCCGCCCGTTCCCGGGACAGATAAGGGATCGGGGGTTGCGACAGAATGTGGTATCAGAGCCTTGCCACTGGTCTAAGCCAAAGAAGTGTTCTGCTGACACTTAAATTTTAAATTTTGTGTTAGGAAATAATTTATGTGATTATGTGTTTTATTTTATTTGACTATTTGTTAGTTTACAGTATGAGTGATCAAGGACCCTCAGACATGTGTCGTTAGTTGTCTGATTCACCTAGGAGTGAAGGTACCTCTTCCCAGCCTACCCTCTCTGGGTATTCTGCTGATCAGGAAGAAGGGATGTTTGCCTTTAAAGCCTAGTCGGAGGAGCCATTCCCTCATAAAAAGAGAGGATGGTTCAGTAAGGAAGCATTTGCGCGTAGGAAAAGAATGCGAAAGTTGCAACAGCAAAGAGTTCTAGCAGCTGCTAAGAGAGAGTCAGATGCCCATACACAGGATATGCTTAATAGAAGCCTAGCCAATTTCCATACCCACTGAAACGTTTTTTGATCAGCTGGATCAAAATAGCAAGTTGATTCTTTCTAATTACAGCTTTTACTTGTTAAAAAAATACTTTTACAAATATAAACCAGTAACTTATAAATAAATTATCAATTTAAACCTATTATAGTCCATAATTCTTTGAATCGTTGAAGAAGAACGATAAATAGTAACTTTATTTTTATAATAATATATAGTTTTATTATTTTTTATTTTTATAATATTTTATTAATATATCTACTTTTAATAATATATTTTTTATTTTTTTCTTATTTTAAAATCATATATTTTCTTTACCGTTTTTAATAATTCGTTTTTCTTTTTTAGAACATATATTAATTTATCAATTAATTTAATACTTCTTTAATAATTTATGTTTATAACTTTTTTCTAAAAACTTAAATACGTGTTGTGCTTCATTTTTTCTCTCGATATTCGGTTATAAGTTTTTTTAATAACGAAGTTGTACTCAAAATAAAGTATTTATTTGGTATCATAAAACGGTTCGATGATAAACTAAACCATGCTAATGGTCTGACTTTCTAAACAACATCCTTTATTTTCAAATCACGTTTGTTTTACATTATCATTTAATAGGTTTCGACGCAACGCGCGACGTAAAAAAAAACTAGTTTTCCATTATAACTCATCTTTTTAGAAATAAGCAACCCATTTTAAGCCCATTAACTAGGGCTGTAAACGAACCGAACGAACACGAACGAGGCCTTGTTCGTGTTCGTTCGTTAAGGAAATAAATGTGTTCACGAACGGTTCATGAGCACTTACCGAACGAGATTTTATGTTCGTGTTCGTTCATTAAGGAAATGAGCGTGTTCACGAACGGTTCACGAACACAAGCGAACACAAATAAATTTGGCGAAAGCGATGAAGGATTAAGGTGGATGGCCCAGAGAGTAGCACTAGAACTTGAATCCCTTATTGTGGAACGGAGGTAGATCATATTCGTCGATGTAACTAATGAGAAAAGAAAGGGAAATGGTGCATAAACAAGGTGAAAGAAGATTTCCTAGTTTAATTGTTAGGGTAATGATATAAATAAAAGTTTAATAGTATAAAAACTATAGATAAAATATATGAAAGTATAAAAATCTTTAATTAAAACACGAACATACGAACATAAACGAACGCAAATGAATGAATGTTCACGAACACCTTACCGAACGTTCACGAACACAATTGAACGAACGAGACCTCTGTTCATGTTCGTTCATTTAACTAATCGAACGAAATTTCTTGTTCATGTTCGTTCGTTTATTAAACGAACGAACATAAATGAACTTCCCGCCGAACGGTTCACGAACTGTTCGCTGAACGTTCGGTTCGTTTACAGCCCTACCATTAACCATAACCCAATAACCTTACCTAAACCCCATCCAATAACCAGTCTTAAACCTTAAGCTTATATATATATATATATGTTACCAATAGCTCATTATCCCCTAATTAGCTTCTCGCATATAACATTTAATGAAACCTTGAGCCCAATTTTTTAAGCTAATATAAAGCCTTACACTTCAATTAAGCTATTTAGCCTAGATCTATTTTTATTAAATCTAATATAAAATATATAAAAATACACAAATACATCTAGCATAAATTTTTTTTTTAATTTGAAATACATTATCAAATATTATGGGCGCATTAGGTTATACGGCAGGCTTTCGGTATAAACCATTAACCAAACCGTTTGTTATAGCTTGAAATTTTTAAACCAATCGAAAGTTAATAAAACCCCACGGCGAAACTAAAACGATGACACATTTATAATGTTTCATGGTTTTAAACTTAACTATGAACACCCCTACCCCACGTTTTGTCTTGCTTACAACTGCTCCAATCCGACCTTCTCAACAATGATTTGAAGTTTTTTGTGTGATATGATGATTTACATATGATTTCTTCTACGTCTACGATTTGATTCTGGCTTTTTTTTTTAACCATAAATATTACAAATGTTGCAATCTAACACTTGGAGTCGAAAATGACAAGATATTAACTTCAAACTTATTAGCAAATCAGTGTACATGTTAAAGACATTTTTAAATGGGTGCTACTTTCTACACCCCCTATTTACCTTTTTCACCCTCATTCTCTCACATACTTACAGGTGGGGCCTGCGTGGGACCGACAGTTTTCCTCTCACAAGGGGGGGTATAATCAGGAGGGGGGGGGGGGGCGTATAGAATGAGCCTTTTAAATTACGAAGTTAAGTTAATAATATAATGTTTTGTGAGTGTCAGAGAAATCAACCTTTGATTTGTTGATAATTTTAAATAAAAAGAGTTTTTTTCGTCTTCTTTCTAAATTTTTTTAATAATTATATTTATTTAAAGATATAATAACCGCTCCGCTTGCTGTATGCGCATATAATGTATATATGTGTGGGCCCTTAGAGGCAAAAGTGAAAGTGCACTAATTTTTGACGGTATATTACTAATTTCGTGAAAATAACGTTAAAAAGCGAGAGAAGGTTAATCATGTATTATGTGGAGGCGTTGATAGCCGAAAGATAAGAGGGTACATGCACTAATCGGCTTTTATGCCAATTGCTGAGTGTTATATGTCTTATGTCCAAGGCTTGATGCAAAACTACTATCAAGCCGAGGGTCTCACTGGAATTAGCATCTCTATTCCTACGAAATAAAGATAAGGCTATCTACATCTTACTATTCTCAGATGTTACCTAAGATTTATTATTGGTGAGATTTAGTGAGTATGAAGATATAATAAATACAAGGAAATTTTAAGCGGTTGAAAAAGTTTCACATAACTTTTAACCTATTTCCTTTGTTTCTAAGTTTACTATTTACTTTATTGAGACATTATCAACACAATAAAATTTAAGGGTTGGTTAACGTACAATATTCCTTAACGTATGATGTGTACGAGATGAAATTACGCACGTTATAAAACTCAAAAACCCTAATCACGCATGTTGAAAATCATAATCACGCATGTTGAAACCCATAATCACGCATGTACAAAATCAGAAATCACATATGGGGTAAAAAACATTAATCACGCATGTTATATTTTCACAGCGTACGTTAAGCAAAATTGTAGAATATACTTTCACATAAAATTTAATAAGGATTCTTTTGTTTGAAATTCATACATATTATTCTCTCTTTTACAAAGAATAACATTAACTATTTTATGTCTTATGTTTTCCTTTCAAACGTTATGTATAAGAATCTGTAAAGTTTCTAATTATGAATGATGTATAAGGATTTGTTGGAGAAGGTTTAGAAATATAAAACATTTCTACTTATAAGTACCAATTAAATATGGTGGTAATTAGATTGGTCATATGATCCATTCGCTTCTAGAATAATATCAGATATTCTTATCACCTACAAGTATTGACCCTCCCATGATACGGTTCAGAAGTCTGTCTTATAATTATTTTATCGATTTCATTATGTGTACTCCGTTGACATGCTATCAATAAAATACTGTTTAATGTGATTCGTTTGTTTAAAATCGATAACTATGATCCTTTTTCAATAGGCCCATGATGTAACCGCTTCTAGCATGAATCAGGGGATCCTTTACACCTACATCTTATAAAAATTTCCAGTAATTTTTCCCGACATCCGAACTTTTCGCTCAGTAGTGTCCTGTATGTAGTTTTCGTATAGAATTTTTTAGATATATACGTTTTCGACCCCCCGCTTTTATAATTTTTTAAGGTATATACGTTTTCGACCTCCGGTCAAAAATCTTAAGTTTCGCCAATGGCTGTGTGACAAATGAAGTATCTTACCCTACAATCATGCCTTTGTTGAAATAAAATACCCATAATGGTTAGAGGTACTATTAATAATTGGGATGCCTCATGCATATGTACTTGAAACTGTAGGTAATGAAGCATTCTTGTAAACGAACGTTTGTTTTTTTGTTTTTTTTTTTTTGGGAAAGTTGAACTTCATGTGATGATGAGTATTCACACCCGTCTCATTGACTAGCCCTCATCCACCATATACCCAGACTATGTTATTTTAACCGGGTCCACGCTGGTGTAGTGGGGATTATTAGCGGCTCTCGCCCAGAAACTGTACCGCCTCCACACAAGTTTCCTTGCTGGAGAAACGGCCGGATGAAAACCGGGGCAGCTCAGGCTCGAACTTGCGCACTTATGCCTTACAAGCTCTTACCATCATTGCCTAGCCCGCTGAGCTACAAGCCCAGGGGTTTGTAAACGAAAGTTGGTTCAAGAGAAATATACATTTGAATGTTATTGTTATATATATATATATATATATATATATATATATATTCAGTGTATCAAGTTTTCATGAGGTAACTCAAACATCTTCTACTTTTTAGATTTGTAATTAAATATGATAAACCAGAAACTATCATGAGACACAAAGAACACCATCGAATGCTCACCCAACTCGTTTCGGCAATATAAGTTATGCTGCAAACTTGGGTTTTTTACAGGTGCTGGCATAATTTGGATCGGAATCAAAGAAGGAAAGGTGTTTTTTTTTTTTTTTTTTTTCTTAACTATTGAATTCGATATCATTCCACACGAAAAAGGGCAATTACAAAGCAATGGCAGGTAGTCGGGCAACAAGTTGCGCCGCCACCCCCTTTTGAATAGAAAAACCAATTCTACTAAATACAAAGTTTGAAACCTTTAGCGACGAAGAATTACTATTAATGACTTTTTGAACCCGATTCAAATTAAATAAATAATTAGTTTGTTATTTAAAATTGTTTTGGTTCATGGAGTTAGATTTAAACTAACTATATTTAAATAGAGTTCGAAGTGTGTTACAAACATAGTCAGTCTTGAGGATTCAAGTTGTGCGAGCCAGAAAAAAAAGGCGCTTAGGTCCTAGCAAATTATGAAAACTATTTTTTTAAATGACTATTCACGTTATAGCAATAAACATAGCAAAATCATTGTATTGGATTGACACACCACAATAGCGAACCGATGATTCGTGAGTAGCAAGTTGTTTGATTACATCTTCGCAATTTATACCCTCTAAGATTTCGTTCTCGATAGCTATTAACAATTAATCAACTAGGATCCAACATTCAATAAAACACTTAATTTAGGGCTCAATAAAACATGCAAATCTAACAATTAGAAAATAATAATTAATCAATTAGGGCTCTACATTCAACAAAACACCAAATCTAGAGCTCAACATAACACCCAACTCTAACAATTAATCAATTAGCGCTCAACATTCAACAAAACACCAAATTTAGGGCATAAAGAGACACCCGGTTCTAACAATTATCAATTAGGGCTAACTTGTAGGAATCAAGGAAGTGGAACAAAAAACGTACCGTGAGGTTCGTGGTGGTGGGTGGCTTGTAGTCAACGGTCGTCGGTAAAAGTGGTGGTGGGTGGGTAGTGGGCTAGTATCGGGTCACATCTTTTGTTGTCATCGCTCTTGTTTCTACTTTTTTAAATGATGTTACATGTGATTATTATGTATTTGGTTAGGCTATGTGGTGTGGTGATTTTCTAATCACCATCACCACCCTCCACATAGGTGCCACATCACTTCACCTTCATCCACCACCCTATATGGTGCGGTCCATGACCCCCATCATCATCCACCATTCTCCACCACCAATCAAAATCCCCCAATTAATTCAAGGAGGCTCGTGGTCGGCATGGAAATATCCATGCTTACTATGCATGGATTAAGAGGGGGTGGTGTCCCACACGAATCATGTCCTATGTGGCAATCCATGACCCGAACCACCATCCCCACACCCCATAGCCTAAATGGATCAATCATTTTTATTTGAGTCCAACTAATAAGTCATGAGATTTTAATGTTTGAAAAAGAGGGCCTAATAAATTTTGAGTTGTTAATGTTTTGTATTGAGGGTCCATTAAGTTGTTATGTGTATGAATTCAGTGCCCTGGGAAAAACAGGATCCGGTCGGAAGTGTGGCTGGCCCTGGTTAGTAATAGGATAGAGTTAGTATAAATATAAGGTTAATATAAATGTTTTAGTCGTGTCTATTTAATGATAAAAGCATGTGATGAGACTTGTTAGTCTCTAAATAAATCTGATTCCAAATCTTGTCGTTTTCATCTATTTCATTAAGTTCATCCAAAATTTCTAGGAAGATAATGGGTAATTTAGTCTTTTTACTTGACGTATAAGTTTTTTAGCAACATCTACAAGTCCTTTAAAAAAAGGGATATTGGATTTTAATAACCTCAACATTCACCAATTGGTCGATAACACTCTCAACTTTCGATTTGTACACCAAAACTTCCAACTTTCAAGTTATTTTCCTCTACCATTCCCTAACTAACTGAAACCTAACCCAGTTAGTATTTTCTGATGTGGCATCTGATGTGACCCTTTTGCTGACGTGGCAATTGATGTGCCATTTTTTATGACGTGACGACTGATTTGGCAGCTGACGTGACATTTTTATGACGAGGCATCTGACGGGGCTATATGGGTTAGGGTTCAGTTAGTTAGGGAGTGCTAGAGAAAAATAAGTTGAAAGCTGGGAGTATTGTGGTACAAATCGAAAATTGGGAGTGTTATCGGCCAGTTGGTGAAAGTTTGGGTTATTTAAATCCAATATCCCTTTAAAACAAAACATACATATTTGATATACCATCAATTATAAATATATAGCATACACATATATTCCAATTTAATGGTACTTTTGGGCTATTTATCATTATAAATATTACATAAATCGTTCCTATTTGATAAACACATATTTTTAGACGTACCAGACAAAAAGAAGTGTCAAAGACCTATTAAACAAAGTAAAAAAATATGGAAGTCAGGAGACCAAGTACGACCATGCTTCCATCACAAAAGAAACTTGAAGATAAAGAGAAGAATTTGGAAAATCAGATATATGAACGATTTAGCACGACCATGCACCACCCAACAAGAAGTCAAGCAGCAATGCATGGCCATGCACATATCCAGGCGCGGTTGTAGAAGGCCAAGGCAAACTATGGAAGCTTCCAGATCAGACAAAGATGACAAGACTAAAGATTCTATCGGACACGTGTCCACGCACAATTAATCATGTGATAGTAGGTAGGGGTGAGCAAGAAAACCTAAATAACCGAACCGAAAAAACCGAACCGAAACAAAAACCGACGGTTCGGTTTTCGGATTTTTAATAACCGAAAATTTCGGTTCGGTTTTCGGATAAACTTTTTCAATAACCGAAAAAACCGAACCGAACCGATAAGTTACAATCCATATATTTTTATGTTTAAGTTTAAATTGTTTAAGTGTTTAACCCAATGCTAGTAGAAAATGTTAATTTTATTCTTGAATGTTAAGTGTTTATAATAAAAACATTATAAGTGAAATGATTTATTATTACCTATAAGATATAACAAAATTTAATAAAAACTTTGAAGAAACATAAAAAAAGATTAGAAGGTTAGGTTTATGTAAAACAATATTAATTAAAGATGTTAACTATAACAATTTAAATGTAAACATATAAAAAGATTGTTATAATATAAATTATACTTTTTTTTTTGAATCTTACATAATTTTGTTCCAAAAACCGAAATAACCGAAAAACCGAACCGATGTAAAAACTGAAAAACCGAAACCGAAACCGAACGGTTTTTAAAACCCAAAAACCGACATTTCGGTTTCGGTTTTGATTTTACCCAAAAACATAACCGAACCAAACCGTGCACACCCCTAATAGTAGGGGACAAGATTCTGCAAAAAGTACAAGAATAGAGATTCTGTCGAGGACAAGGACATGAATGACTATGCATCATACAAGCACGATCGTGCCCATGTACAAAAGGATGATTCTCTGTCGGAGGGTCTGGCCATAAAACAGTCACTAGCATTTTTCCATCTAATTAGATAAAGCCATAACATAGTGTCCAACGATAAGTGGTACCTTACCTCAGTCCACTTCACTCATTTTACCATCATCCTCCCAATTTCACCACACTTACCCAAAGTACCAACCTTTAAAGTCCATTTGATTCATGCATTTTAACCGAGTTTGTTGGTGTAGATTTGACTGCATACAATCCTATGTCTCATACATGCTCTGGATTGAACTTAAGTGTTCCACTTCAAACTCACCCATAAATATATAGCCGAGAGTTGAACAATATGAGGAGAGTGAGGTTATGCATAATCAAAGTTTTAGTAGGCATGTCATGTTCCTATTATTATCCCAAAAATGGAAAAGTTGTAACTCATGGGAGGTAGTAGAGTTTCGAGCCACTTGAATGGCCTACAATTTTTATGCTTGAGGATATGCGGGTTTGCTTGAGGACAAGCAAAGGTTTATGTGTGGGGTTATTTGATGTGCCACAAATTATAAATATTTATCATGTACACTTATCCACATTTATTGTACTTTTTAGAGCATTATCATTGTAAAATTACATAAATCGCTCCCATTTGATAAATACAGATTTTTAGATGCCTGGAATGAAATGAAGCGTAAAAGACCGAAAAACGAATTAAAATCCGAAAGTCAGATGACCAAGCATGGACATGCTTCCATGCTAGAAGAAAAATAAAGAATAACAGAAGAGTCTAGAAAACCATAGATAGGCACGACCGTGCTTAACCATAAGCATGATCGTGCACCACCCAACAAGTCAACAAGAATTCAAGTAGCAGTGCATGATCGTGCACATATCCAAGCACAACCGTATAAGGTAAAGACAAACTTTAGAAGCTTAGAGATTAGACAAAGCTGACAAGACTAAATATTCTGTTAGACACGTGTCCATGCATGGTACAAGCCTGGCCGTGCTTGTAACAGTTGGGACATGATTATGAAAAACATACAAGAACAAAGATTATGTCGAGGATATGAAGGACAAGCATGGTTGTGCATCATACAAGCATGACCGTGCCCAAGTACACAAGGACAATTCTATGTTGGATAGTTGCTTAAGCACAATCATACATGTAGTATGCACAGTTGTGCATATGTAAGGTACCATCAACTATAAATGTTTTTTAGACATACATACCCCCATTTTAGGGTAATTTTGGGGGATTTATCATGGGAGACACTACCTAAATGGTTCCTATTTGATAAATACAAGTTTTTAGATGCTTCAGAAGCAAAACAAGACCCAAAAAATGAAGCTGAATCCAGAAATCATAAGACCTAGCAGGTCAAGGGCCATGTTTCTAACCCAGAAAAAAAAAGAAAAAAACAAACACGCACAATCGTGCCTAACTATAGGCACGATCGTACACCACCCAAGAAGTCAACAAGAATGCAGAGGCACAACTGTGCACCTACATCAGGCATAAGCGTTGAAGAAAAGGCAAATTTCCGAAGCTTTGAGACCTGAAAAAACTAACAAAACTGAAGACTCTATTAAGACACCCGGGCATAAGTACAAGCACGGTCGTGCCTGTAACGGCTAATGATGAAAATCCGCCAAACAGTACAAGATCAAAGATTTTGTTAGGACAACTATTGAGGCAAGGTCGTGCTAAGTGCAACAACGACCGTGCACAAGTACAAAATGACGATTTACTATCGGAAGAAGGTTCCACACACAATCGTGCACTACAAGGCACGACCGTGCACACCCACCAGACAATGGCCTATAAATAGCAACATTTGCAGACCATTTCAATTATCCCATTCTATACCATTCTCCCTTATATCACTCCACATAATTTCTCATCCAGAGAGTTTCCACTTCCACCCATGGAGCTTAGGATCACTCAAAAAACCCATTTGTTCTTCTATTTCAGTAAATGATCTTGTTAGCGTACTTGATACTAATAGTGGTTAATCTATTTGTAGTGTTGAAAAACCCACATCTTGTGTAAAACTCTCTTTTATCAAATTTCATTTGGCACTTGTAGATTCTATATACCAGGCTCGAGTGTCAAGCAAACACTTGGTCGGTAAACATTGCTTGCATGATCTTTTTGCTAGGCTTTGGCGTAGACTAAGAGTTTGTGAACTCATCTTAGAAAATATACGTCGTTATATATTTTTTATTATTATAATGTCTCTCGTTAAATAAGGGCCAATCCCCTTTATTAGTAAGAACATGTATCCCAAGAAGGTAGAGCTGCCCTGACCAACAATGTTGTGAATAGGCACATTATACTGTTGTTTACCCTTAACGAGATCACGACTATAGAAGTTCGCATAGTGGAAATGTTGTAAAAGGAAAATAGTAGTTAAATGTCTATAACCCAGACGGTGGCTTAATCAATAAGTTTTCCAAATGACTTAGGGTTGTGGTAATCTACCCAGGAGTCCTTCCACAATAACATCAAATATTGTAATTTAATTTTAAAGCGTTAGCAACCTAACCAGAATCCGAGCATTTTTAATTTGGTTTTCCACACCATCAAGCTATTAACTTAAAACTAATGCATCCTAAGTGAATTCCATCCCAAGTAATACCTCGTGTGATATAACATTCACCACTCACTTACTATTACTTATATTTATTTTTATAGTCTTTTATTTTATTGCCTTATAAACCAAATGAAATCTATTAACTGACTAGTTGGTAACAAAAGAAATATTAAGTAGTAAAATTCATGTCAGTTGGGTTAGATTTTCTTTTGAACATAAAATTTGAATCACTAACGGACCACTGAATTATCATTATGCTACCAGCGAAACCAACCGATCATATCCATCCCACTACTTAATATTTGAAATAGCTAACCCATCAATTAAAAAAAAAAAGATGAATAACCCGTCAAAGTCTGGACACCACTATTGCATTACAAGTGACTACAATTATGGATTGATAAAACCCTACATATTCATAATAGATAACATGGGTACTTACTGAAATATACCGGTACCGATACACGTTGGTACCAAATACCCAAAAGCCCCTAAAATGGATAATTGTTCGATACGGTACAAGATAGTAAAGAAATCTTCCTACAAGATTTTTTTTTCCATTTGAAGGTGACAGCCTTCAACAAGTTACCACTTTAAATTTAGAGTTAATTACTGTTTCCGTCTCCGTGGTTTGTCAAAAATCACTATTTCAGTCCATTAGTTTAAAAATTGCGATTTCAGTCCCTGTGGTTTCACTTTCGTAACCATTTCAGTCCACCTCGTAACCATTTCTGTCCCTGTACTTAACAGAATAATGGATAGAAATGGTTACGAAAGTGAAACCACATGGACTGAAATGGTTACGAAAGTGAAACCACAGGGACTGAAATCGCAATTTTTAAACTAATGGACTGAAATAGTGATTTTTGACAAACCATAGGGACGAAAACAGTAATTAACTCTAAATTTAACCCAGTTAATTTACCTTTAACAAAATTCAGCCCAGTTGTAATCCTTTTTTCCTGTTGCACAGATTCATTACAAGACAAGAAATCCATCTTTTATTTTTATTTTTGAGTTAATTACTGTTTTCGTCCCTGAGGTTTGTCAAAAATAACGGTTTCAGTCCATTAGTTTAAAAATTGCGATTTCAGTCCATTAGTTTCATTTTCGTAACCATTTCAGTCCACTAACTTAACTCCATCCATTTATTTTGTTAACTTTGAGTTAACTAACTAATTCAGGGACGGTTTGCGTCAGTTTTAGAAACACAGGGACTTAAGTGTAATCTCTAAAACATTAAAACAAAAAAAAATAGTAAATTCCAAAAAATCAAAAAAATTCCAAAAAACCAAACAAATTCCAAAAAATTCTAAAAAATAATAAAAATTCTAAAAAATAATAAAACTTCTAAAAAATCCAAAAAATCCGTTTCGGCGCGAACTGTTTCGAACCCGAACCGTTTCGAGCTGAACCGTTTCGACGCGAACCGTTTCGACCCGTACCGTTTCGACCCGAACCGTTTCGAGCTGAACCGTCCGTACCGTTTCGACCCGAACCGTTTCGAGCTGAACCGTTTCGACGCGAACCGTTTCGACCCGTACCGTTTCGAGCCGAACCGTTTCAAGCTGAACCGTCCGTACCGTTTCGACCCGAACCGTTTCGAGCTGAACCGTTTCGACGCGAACCGTTTCGACCCGTACCGTTTTGAGCCGAACCGTTTCGACCCGTACCGTTTCGAAGCCGAACCGTTTCGAGTTGAACCGTTTCAAACCGAACCGTTTCGAACCGAACCGTTTCGACCTGTACCGTTTCGAAGCCGAACCGTTTCAAGCCGTAACGTTTCGAACCGAACCGTGCCGTTTCGAATCGAACCATTTCGAGCTGAACCGTTTCGAACAGTACCGGTTCGGTTCGAAACGGTACGGCTTGAAACGGTTCGGCTTCGAAACGGTACGGGTCGAAACGGTTCGGCTTCGAAACGGTACGGGTCGAAACGGTTCGGTTCGAAACGGTTCAGCTCGAAACGGTTCGGCTTCGAAACGGTACGGGTCGAAACGGTTCGGCTCTACACGGTACGGGTCGAAACGGTTCGCGTCGAAACGGTTCAGCTCGAAACGGTTCGGGTCGAAACGGTTCGCGTCGAAACGGTTCAGCTCGAAACGGTTCGAGTTCGAAACAGTTCGCGCCGAAACGGATTTTTTGGATTTTTTAGAATTTTTATGATTTTTTAGAATTTTTATTATTTTTTAGAATTTTTTGGAATTTGTTTGGTTTTTTGGAATTTTTTTGATTTTTTGGAATTTACTATTTTTTTTGTTTTAATGTTTTAGAGTTTACACTTAAGTCCCTGTGTTTCTAAAACTGACGCAAACCGTCCCTGAATTAGTTAGTTAACTCAAAGTTAACAAAATAAATGGATGGAGTTAAGTTAGTGGACTGAAATGGTTACGAAAATGAAACTAATGGACTGAAATCGCAATTTTTAAACTAATGGACTGAAACCGTTATTTTTGACAAACCTCAGGGACGAAAACAGTAATTAACTCTTTATTTTTAAATGGACTTTCGTGCATGAGTGCATGAATTTTGGACCAAAATATTCCATTTTAATGCAATCAGATTTTAACTTATGTATGCAATGGTAATACGTAAAATCGACATGAATTTTGACCTGGCAACCCATTAGTGTATCTTTCTATCCTTTTTACCTCAATCGTGTCGTTGTAGTTCATTGTTTCTACAAACCGGTTAAAGGCAAAAACAATATGCTTTGTAATGATTTCAAAGCATTTATAGCACAATTAATTTGCAATAAATTGTATATAAAAGTAACCGATCAAATCAACCAACTTACGTTGGTGGCAGTAGCGTAGCTTGAAAATTTCCACCGGGGGGTCGGAAGTCAACGGAACTAAAAATTCTATATAAGTAAATTTTATTTTTATAAAACCGGGGGGTCGAAAACGTATATACCTAAAAAATTCTATACGAAACGTATATACATAACACTACTGAGCGAAAAGTTCAGGGGGTTGGGCTCCCGCCGGCCCCTTGAAGGCTCCGCCCCTGGCTAGTGGCACCATAATACTTCAATTAAGCTATTTAGCCTAGATTTATTTTTATTAAGTCTAATTTAAAATATATAAAAATACACAAATACATCTAGCATAAAAAAATATTTTTAATTTAAAATACGTTATCAAATATTACAGGCACATTAGGTTATACGGCAGGTTTTCGGTATAAACCATTAACCAAACCGTTCGCTATAGCTTGAAATTTTTTAAACCAATCGAAAGCTAATAAAACCCGACGGCGAAACTAAAACGATGACAAATTTATAATGTTTCATGATTTTAAACTTAATTATAAACACCCCTACCCCACGTTGTGTCATGCTTACAGCTGCTCCAATCCGACCTTCTCAACAATGATTTGAAGTTTTTTGTTTGATATGATGATTTACAAATGATTTCTTCTACGTCTACGATTTGATTCTGCCTTTTTTTAACCATAACTTGTATTTAGCACTCCCGCGTTACGGTGGGGGCGTAAAACCGTGTCAAATAGTATCAATGTCACACCACCGTGAGCGGCCACCAAGACTGAATTTGCGACGTGTTAATACGAAGCAATTAGACCGAAACGTAAATATAGAAATATAATAATAACTAAGTCCATTTAGGATACACACGTTATGAATAACTTGTCAAACAGGAAAAAATAGACGACATAAAAACGTCGAACCATACGCGCACGTTGCGTGGTGTTAACACGCAAAGCTTAGAAAGAAACGTTGAACCACACACACTTTACGCCTACAAATTGGAGTACAACCCCTTATTCCTACAAATGTTAATTTGTATGTGCTTAAAAGGGATTTATGGTTAAAAGCAAAAGAAATTAAAGATAAAAGAACCCAAATATGAGTACAACTCATTAAACATATGGATACAATACTTCATGCCTATAAATGTTACAAATTAATATTATATAAATATTACAAATGTTGCAATCAAACACTTGGAGTCGAAATGGCAATATATTAACTTCAAACTTATCAGCAAATCAGTTTACATGTTAAAGACATTTTAAATTACGAAGTTAGGTTAATAATATACGGTTTTGTGAGTGTCAGAGAAATCAATCTTTGATTTGTTGATAATTTAAATGAAAAGAGGTTTTTTTTGTCTCCTTTCGTCGGTAAAAGTGGGTCACATCTTTTGTTGTCATCGCTCTTGTTTCTACTTTTTTTAAATGATGTTACATGTGATTATTATGTATTTGGTTAGGCTACTGGTGTGGTGATTTTCTAAGGGGTGCCTTATTCCCACATACCCCTATATCTTATTTTCACATCCCCTATTGTATACAGGCCGTATACAATTATACGGCTTGTATAGAATGTTTTTGAATAGGAAAATGCGCAGGGAATGTTTTTTTTGTTTTATTATATATGGCTCGTATACAGTGGCGGACCCAGGATTTTATTTCAATGGGGTCCATTTTCGGGTCGGTCCTCGTTCGGGTCGAGTTAAAGTGAGGTTTGAACTAGATTTTAAAAAAAATAAGAAAAATGGGCTTATCAAGGATTGAACCCATGACCTCTTGGTGGAAAAGAGGGAGATTTACCACTACACCAACTTTCTTTTTATTTCTATGGTGTCCACCTAATTGTATTTATGGGGTCCATATACAATTTAATATACCGAATCTACTATTTTTTTTAAAAAGATTGGGGTCCGGGGACCCCGGTGGCACCAATGTGGGTCCGCCCCTGCCCGTATACAGTTATACGAGCCGTATACAGTTATACGAATCGTATACATGTGTATACGATTTGTTAAACGTATACGGCTCAATTGATTTATTTTTGTGGGTTTTTGATGTTACCACATGTATACGGGCCGTATAACTATATACGGGCCGTATATATTGGCGTTTTTTCAAGTATCACGTTTTATTCCCGTAAAAACACAATCATTCTAGGGTTTCTAAACTCTTCATCACCTTTAACAATGTCGATAAACGTTGATCGGAACATGCCGCTTAAATCGGAGCACAGGTAGAGTAACGTTACCGATCAGTCCGTTGATGAAAACCTTAGCGATCGCAGAGATCTTCGTGTTGGTTATTTATCGATTCCGAGTAACTAGCAGAAGAACCTGACACAAACAAGTTCTCCATAGTTTGTTATTCAGATCTCTGTTCGGTCATCTTTCCAATCTACAACACACTATACTTTTAATAAGCTGTCATAGTTGTCAAATTCGATTTCAACAAATCTTTTCCTTTTCCTTCAATTTCTACGGAAACGATGGCTATGCGAAATACAAACCGCAACCGTTTTTTACTACGGAAACGGTGGCTATGCGAAATACAAACCGCAATCTTTTGTGACTATGGGAAACACAAGTTTTCTTTTTGAGCTTGATGGATGTCCGTTATCTCAGTTGAGGCGGACATTGTTTAAATCTGAATATAACTAGATGTTACGTGTATCAGCGTTGTTTATCACCCTGTGTGAGCATTGGAAACCCGAAAAACAGTCTTGACAACTGTGACAGCTTATCTATCTATGTGTGTCACATCCATCCTGTTATAGCAATCGATATGATTAATTTTACAGATTTTTTTTCTAATTAGCGTTGTTAACTACCAAAAGAATGCATACACAAATAGTTCTAGTGGACGAAGCAAAGAGACCGTTGTGTATCTAAATCAGGTTCTCAAACAAACACTACTAAAGATGAGTTGGCGATAAATATCGGAGCTGTTATCTCGGTTGTTCAGTACTTTCGTGATAATAAAACAAGCAGGCATTGATTTTGCCAAGATTGAAGGAAAGAATCTGACCATAAGCGTTGTGGATTCTTAGCGTTATTCGAATGTAAGTGGATCGAGTGATACGCTTATCTATTCTGGTCAAGGTGGGCATGGTTTGTTCGGGAGTAAATCACCACCCAAAGATCAACAACTTGTGATTGTCGGGTTATGCTAGTTATTCGGAATGTTTCGAATCATCACAGAAGACGTGTCAGGTTCTGCTAGTTTATTCGGAATGTTTCGAATCATAACAGAAGACGGATGCGGTTTGCATATTCAATCTTCATTGCTTCATTAAAATTACAACACACGATAAAATGCTTGGAAAATTGCATCAACTCTCCAGATCTCTGTTCGATCATCTTTCCAACATTAACAACATTGGATCTTCATTCTGTCACTTTGTGTGTTGACAAAGCTGACAAACACATTGGTATTTTCTCAAAATGTGCAAACTTGAAGAATCTCACATTAAAGGAGTTTGCAACAACGAGATCAACGTATATAGGTGCAAGAGAATGGCGAGTTATTTTCAGTTATTTCTGTTGATCCACAAATTCCATTGTTTAAATCAGAATCAGGTTCTCAAGACAAGGATCGTTCTAATAGATTAAAGAGAATAAACCATTTTTTTACCATTTTTTACCCATAGTATACGAGCCGTATAATATTATACGGCCCGTATATAATCATCGTATACATTGTATACGATCGGTAAATTTGTTTTTAACCGAGAGTATACGGCCGTATAAACGGTATACATATGGTAAAAAATGGTAAAAACTTCTAGCATTACCTTGTTAGTTTCTCAAACACTACTAAACATCTGCTTCCTGGATCTGAATCAGAGTGTTAACTTTGAGTCATAACGTCGTTGAGGAAATCAATTGTATTTTTTTAGTTGCTTCTCTTGTTAAGGTTCTGAACCAACCGAAATCCACAAATTCCAACAGTTTCTTCGTAGATTCCGTCCGGTTTCCAAACTCTTTCACTCAAAGTTAATATTCACTGTGGTGGATGCAAGCATAAAGTTAGAAAAATACTCAAGAAGATTGAAGGGTACACAACTGAACGGACGATATGTATCAACAACTTTAAGGTTCAGCCAAAATGACATCTAGCATTACTAACGGTTCAACTTGAAGAATCTCACATTAAAGGAGTTTGCAACAACGGGATCAGATGGTTTGAGTATCTTTCATCCTCGTTTGGCTAATCTCACACTTGAAAATGACAACTTTGTGAGGGTGAGGGCCGTATATTGTTATTTCTGTTGTTCAGTAATTCCGAGATCTGACCCAGTTGTCCATCACTTAAGACCTTGAAAGATTTGTTGAAATCGAAGCATTCACGAACCACAATTGACTCAGACTCATGTTCAAGTAAGTGTCTAAAAATCTGAAAATTCAGGTTTACCTTGTTAATTTCTCAAAACAAACTCTCGTTTCTTCATCTTCATCTTCAAGAACAATGATGAACACATGATGTCAGATAATACTTCATTTGTCGATAAACCATACTGTCAAGAAACCATACTGTGTATCTAAATCAGGTTCTCTGTCTTAGATCGGTCATTCCTTGTGATACATGAACGTTGTATTCTTGTCTTTCAAAAGAGTTTGTATTGAATGGCGAGTTATTTTCAGTTATTTCTGTTGATCCACAAATTCCATTGTTTAAATCAGAATCAGGTTCTCTAGACAAGGATCGTTCTAATAGATTAAAGAGAATAAACCCTTTTTTACCATTTTTTACCCATAGTATACGAGCCGTATAATATTATACGGCCCGTATACAATCATCGTATACATTGTATACGATCGGTAAATTTGTTTTTAACCGAGAGTATACGGCCGTATAAACGGTATACGGCCCGTATACATATGGCAAAAAATGGTAAAAAATTTCTTTCTTTCCTTTTCATGAGGTAAAACCGGTTTCAACATCAAGGGTTGTATAGGAATCAGGCGTTGGAAGGATTGTAGTAGCAGGACATTGGTACCACTGTGAAAATTGCATCAGGAGGGGAGAGAGTCTGATACAATAAGGATGTTGAGAATTAAATGCATGTACGTGACAAAATAAGGATGTTCGCATAAACTTATATTCGTTTCATAACCTCCTCCTATAAATCAACCACAACTGACAAAGAGCCTGTATTAGAAGCCATCCTATGTCTTTTACCAACCGAAGAGGCAGCAGAAGACTTGTCGGGTTCTTCCAACATTCACGAACCACAATGGACTCAAACTCATACTACTCACCCTCCCCTGAGGAAAATTTTTCCCGACGACTCAACAAAATCTTAATAGTGAAAAACATCAGCAACCATTTTTTCTTTTCCTTCAATTTCGATAACATTCTCCCTGTGTATGTGCTTGTGCTGTAGAAACCGGTGATGAATTTGTGTACAGTTTGTTATTTAGACAACAACAGATAATGAACGGATTGTTGGTGGATAACGCAAACAAGTTCTCCACAGTTTGTTATTCAGATCTCTATTCGGTCATCTTTCCAAACTACAACACACGAAAAGTGTACACAACTGAACGTTAATTGATATTGTTTATAGTGTGTGATTTGACCAGGGAGGGAATGATTGGAGGTGAAGGTTCAGTGCACGAAAAGTTTCTTACGAAATGTACGTGACAAAACAAATATGGTGGGAATTAAACGCATGTCCGTAATCCCGCGTTGATATCTTCCGTTTTATTCAGACTCCTTACAACTCTCATCAAATGCCTCACCCTTCCTTTTATTCTATAAATATTAAATAAAGAATAACACCATGCCCGTAATCCCGCGTTGATAGCTTCCGTTTTATTACAGTCATACGACACGTTTTCTTGTTCTTCAATCTTTGTTACTTGTTAATGTTTAATTTTTTTCTACTTTTAGATAGGTTTGAGCACCTCACGACTGTAAAATATCTAGTGTGATTTACACCTTAAATCCCTTAAATACTTGAAAAATCAAATTTCGTTCCATACGGACCGTATAATAGTATACGGCCCATATACAAGTTCGTATACATTGTATACGACCAGTCAAACTTATTTACACATGGTGTATACGGGCCGTATACTATTATACGGCCCATATAGAATAAAAAAACTAACAAAGTCTGTGCTAGCAGACTTTGTCAGTTTTTTTTTATTCCATACGGGCCGTATAAAAGTATACGGCCCGTATACACCATGTGTAAATAAGTTTTACCATGTGTTAATATTAGGACCCAATAATCATCATCACCACCCTCCATATAGGTGCCACATCATTTCACCTTCATCCACCACCCTATATGGTGCTGTCCATGACCCCCCGTCATCATCCACCAATCAAAATCCCCCAATTAATTCAAGGAGGCTCGTGGTCGGCATGGAAATATCCATGCTTACTACGCATGGATTAAGAGGGGGTGGTGTCCCACACGAATCATGTCCTATGTGGCAATCCATGACCCGAACCACCATCATCACACCCCATAGCCTAAATGGATTAATCATTTTTATTTGAGTCCAACTAATAAGTCATGAGATTTTAATGTTTGAAAAAGAGGGCCTAATAAATTTTGAGTTGTTAATGTTTTGTATTGAGGGTCCATTAAGTTGTTATGTGTATGAATTAAGTGCCCTGGGAAAAACAGGATCCGGTCGGAAGTGTGGCTGGCCCTGGTTAGTAATAGGATAGAGTTAGTATAAATATAAGGTTAATATAAATGTTTTAGTCGTGTCTATTTAATGATAAAAGCATGTGATGAGACTTGTTAGTCTCTAAATAAATCTGATTCCAAATCTTGTCATTTTCATCTATTTCATTAAGTTCATCCAAAATTTCTAGGAAGATAATGGGTAATTTAGTCTTTTTACTTGACGTATAAGTTTTTTAGCAACATCTACAAGTCCTTTAAAAAAAGGGATATTGGATTTTAATAACCTCAACATTCACCAATTGGTAGATAACACTCTCAACTTTCGATTTGTACACCAAAACTACCAACTTTCAAGTTATTTTCCTCTACCATTCCCTAACTAACTGAAACCTAACGCAGTTAGTATTTTCTGATGTGGCATCTGATGTGACCCTTTTGCTGACATGGCAATTGATGTGCCATTTTTTATGACGTGACGGCTGATATGGCAGCTGACGTGACATTTTTATGACGAGGCATCTGACGGGGCTATATGGGTTAGGGTTCAGTTAGTTAGGGAGTGCTAGAGAAAAATAAGTTGAAAGCTGGGAGTATTGTGGTACAAATTGAAAATTAGGAGTGTTATCGGCCAATTGGTGAAAGTTTGGGTTATTTAAATCCAATATCCCTTTAAAACAAAACATACATATTTGATATACCATCAATTATAAATATATAGCATACACATATATTCCAATTTAATGGTACTTTTGGGCTATTATCATTATAAATATTACATAAATCGTTCCTTTTTGATAAACACATATTTTTAGACGTACCAGACAAAAAGAAGTGTCAAAGACCTAATAAACAAAGTAAAAAATATGGAAGTCAGGAGACCAAGTACGACCATGCTTCCATCACAAAAGAAACTTGAAGATAAAGAGAAGAATTTGGAAAATCAGATATATGAACGATTTAGCAAGACCATGCACCACCCAACAAGAAGTCAAGCAGCAATGCATGGCCATGCACATATCCAAGCGCGGTTGTAGAAGGTCAAGGCAAACGATGGAAGCTTCCAGATCAGACAAAGATGACAAGACTAAAGATTCTATCGGACACGTTTCCACGCACAATTAATCATGTGATAGTAGGTAGGGGTGAGCAAGAAAACCTAAATAACCGAACCGAAAAAACCGAACCGAAACAAAAACCGACGGTTCGGTTTTCGGATTTTTAATAACCGAAAATTTCGGTTCGGTTTTCGGATAAACTTTTTCAATAACCGAAAAAAACCAAACCGAATCGACAAGTTACAATCCATATATTTTTATGTTTAAGTTTAAATTGTTTAAGTGTTTAACCCAATGCTAGTGGAAAATGTTAATTTTATTCTTGAATGTTAAGTGTTTATAATAAAAACATTATAAGTGAAATGATTTATTATTACCTATAAGATATAACAAAATTTAATAAAAACTTTGAAGAAACATCAAAAAAGATTAGAATGTTAGGTTTATGTAAAACAATATTAATTAAAGAGGTTAATTATAACAATTTAAATGTAAACATATAAAAAGATTGTTATAATATAAATTATACTTTTTATTTTTTGAATCTTACATAATTTTGTTCCAAAAACCGAAATAACCGAAAAACCGAACCGTTGTAAAAACCGAAAAACCGAAACCGAACGGTTTTAAAAACCCAAAAACCGACATTTCAGTTTTGATTTTACCCAAAAACCGAACCGAACCGAACCGAACCGTGCACACCCCTAATAGTAGGGGACAAGATTCTGCAAAAAGTACAAGAATAGAGATTCTGTCGAGGACAAGAAGGACATGAACGACTATGCGTCATACAAGCACGATCGTGCTCATGTACAAAAGGATGATTCTATGTCGGAGGGTCTGGCCATAAAACAATCACTAGCATTTTTCCATCTAATTAGATAAAGCCATAACATAGTGTCCAACGATAAGTGGTACCTTACCTTAGTCTACTTCACTCATTTTACCATCATCCTCCCAATTTCACCACACTTACCCAAAGTACCAACCTTTAAAGTCTATTTGATTCATGCATTTTAACCGAGTTAGTTGGTGTAGATTTGACTGCATACAATCCTATGTCTCATACATGCTCTGGATTGAACTTAAGTGTTCCACTTCAAACTCACCCATAAATATATAGCCGAGAGTTGAACAATATGTGGAGAGTGAGGTTATGCATAATCAAAGTTTTAGTAGGCATGTCATGTTCCTATTATTATCCCAAAAATGGAAAAGTTGTAACTCATGGGAGGTAGTAGAGTTTCGAGCCACTTGAATGGCCTACAATTTTTTTGCTTGAGGATATGCGGGTTTGCTTGAGGACAAGCAAAGGTTTATGTGTGGGGTTATTTGATGTGCCACAAATTATACATATTTATCATGTACACTTATCCACATTTATTGTACTTTTTTAGAGCATTATCATTGTAAAATTACATAAATCGGTCCCATTTTACAAATATAGGTTTTTAGATGTCTGGAATGAAATGAAGCGTAAAAGACCGAAAAACGAATTAAAATCCGGAAGTCAGATGACCAAGCATGGACATGCTTCCATGCTAGAAGAAAAATAAAGAATAACCGAAGAGTCTAGAAAACCATAGATAGGCACGACCGTGCTTAACCATAAGCATGATCGTGCACCACCCAACAAGTCAACAAGAATTCAAGTAGCTGTGCATGATCGTGCACATATCCAAGCACAACCGTATAAGGTAAAGACAAACTTTAGAAGCTTAGAGATTAGACAAAGCTGACAAGACTAAATATTCTGTTAGACACGTGCCCATGCATGGTACAAGCATGGCCGTGCTTGTAACAGTTGGGGACATGATTATGAAAAACATACAAGAACAAAGATTATGTCGAGGATATGAAGGACAAGCATGGTTGTGCATCATACAAGCATGACCGTGCCCAAGTACACAAGGACAATTCTATGTTGGATAGTTGCTTAAGCACAATCATACATGTAGTATGCACAGTTGTGCATATGTAAGGTACCATCAACTATAAATGTTTTTAGACATACATACCCCCATTTTAGGGTAATTTTGGGGGATTTATCATTGGAGACACTACCTAAATGGTTCCTATTTGATAAATACAAGTTTTTAGATGCTTCAGAAGCAAAACAAGACCCAAAAAATAAAGCTGAATCCAGAAATCATAAGACCTAACAGGGCAAGGGCCATGTTTCTAACCTAGAAAAAAAAAACCAACACGCACAATCGTGCCTAACTATAGGCACGATCGTACACCACCCAAGATGTCAACAAGAATGCAGAGGCACAACTGTGCACCTACATCAGGCATAAGCGTTGAAGAAAAGGCAAATTTCCGAAGCTTTGAGACCAGAAAAAACTAACAAAACTGAAGACTCTATCAAGACACCCGGGCATAAGTACAAGCACGGTCGTGCCTGTAACGGCTAATGATGAAAATCCGCCAAACAGTACAAGATCAAAGATTTTGTTAGGACAACTATCGAGGCAAGGTCGTGCTAAGTGCAACAACGACCGTGCACAAGTACAAAATGATGATTTACTATCGGAAGAAGGTTCCACACACAATCGTGCACTACAAGGCACGACCGTGCACACCCACCAGACAATGGCCTATAAATAGCAACATTTGCAGACCATTTCAATTATCCCATTCTATACCATTCTCCCTTATATCACTCCACATAATTTCTCATCCAGAGAGTTTCCACTTCCACCCATGGAGCTTAGGATCACTCAAAAAACCCATTTGTTCTTCTATTTCACTAAATGATCTTGTTAGCGTACTTGATACTAATAGTGGTTAATCTATTTGTAGTGTTGAAAAACCCACATCTTGTGTAAAACTCTCTTTTATCAAATTTCATTCGGCACTTGTAGATTCTATATACCAGGCTCGAGTGTCAAGTAAACACTTGGTCGGTAAACATTGCTTGCATGATCTTTTTGCTAGGCTTTGGCGTAGACTAAGAGTTTGTGAACTCATCTTAGAAAATATACGTCGTTATATATTTTTATTATTATAATGTCTCTCGTTAAATAATGGTCAATCCCCTTTATTAGTAAAAACATGTATCCCAAGAAGGTAGAGCTGCCCTGACCAACAATGTTGTGAATAGGCACATTATACTGTTGTTTACCCTTAACGAGATCACGACTATAGAAGTTCGCATAGTGGAAATGTTGTAAAAGGAAAATAGTAGTTAAATGTCTATAACCCAGACGGTGGCTTAATCAATAAGTTTTCCAAACGACTTAGGGTTGTGGTAATCTACCCAGGAGTCCTTCCACAATAACATCAAATATTTAATTTTAAAGCGTTAGCAACCTAACCAGAATCCGAGCATTTTTAATTTGGTTTTCCACACCATCAAGCTATTAAATTAAAACTAATGCATCCTAAGTGAATTCCATCCCAAGTAATACCTCGTGTGATATAACATTCACCACTCACTTACTATTACTTATATTTATTTTTATATTCTTTTATTTTATTGCCTTATAAACCAAATGAAATCTATTAACTGACTAGTTGGTAACAAAAGAAATATTAAGTAGTAAAATTCATGTCAGTTGGGTTAGATTTTCTTTTGAACATAAAATTTGAATCACTAACGGACCACTGAATTATCATTATGCTACCAGCGAAACTAACCGATCATATCCATCCCACTACTTAATATTTGAAATAGCGAACCCATCAATTAAAAAAAAAAGATGAATAACCCGTCAAAGTCTGGACACCACTATTGCATTACAAGTGACTACAATTATGGATTGATAAAACCCTACATATTCATAATAGATAACATGGGTAATTAATCAGGAATACTGAAATATACCGGTACCGATACACATTGGTACCAAATACCCAAAAGCCCCTAAAATGGATAACTGTTCGATACGGTACAAGATAGTAAAGAAATCTTCCTACAAGATTTTTTTTTCCATTTGAAGGTGACAGCCTTCAACAAGTTACCACTTTAAATTTAACCCAATTAATTTACCTTTAACAAAATTCAGCCCAGTTGTAATCCTTTTTTCCTGTTGCACAGATTCATTACAAAACAAGAAATCCATCTTTTTTTTTATTTTTAAATGGACTTTAGTGCATGCGTGCATGAATTTTGGACCAAAATATTCCATTTTAATGCAATCAGATTTTAACTAATGTCTGCAATGGTAATACGTAAAATCGACATGAATTTTGACCCGGCAACCCGTTAGTGTATCTTTCTATCCTTTTTACCTCAATCGTGTCGTTGTAGTTCATTGTTTCTACAAACCGGTTAAAGGCAAAAACAATATGCTTTGTAATGATTTCAAAGCATTTATAGCACAATTAATTTGCAATAAATTGTATATAAAAGTAACCGATCAAATCAACCAACTTACGTTGGTGGCAGTGGCGAACCTTGAAAATTTCCACCGGGGGGTCGGAGTCACCGAACCTAAAAATTCTATATAAGTAAATTTTATTTTTATAAAACCGGGGGGTTGAAAACGTATATACCTAAAAAATTCTATACGAAACGTACATACATAACACTACTGAGCGAAAAGTTCGGGGGGGTCGCCCCCCCCCCCCCCCGGCCCCTTGAAGGCTCCGCCCCTGGCTGGTGGCACTATAAAACTTAATTAAGCTATTTAGCCTAGATTTATTTTTATTAAGTCTAATTTAAAATATATAAAAATACACAAATACATCTAGCATAAAAAATATTTTTAATTTGAAATACGTTATCAAATATTTCGGGCGCATTAGGTTATACGGCAGGTTTTCGGTATAAACCATTAACCAAACCGTTCGCTATAGCTTGAAATTTTTTAAACCAATCGAAAGCTAATAAAAATTTATAATGTTTCATGATTTTAAACTTAATTATAAACACCCCTACCCCACGTTGTGTCATGCTTACAGCTGCTCCAATCCGACCTTCTCAACAATGATTTGAAGTTTTTAGTTTGATATGATGATTTACAAATGATTTCTTCTACGTCTACGATTTGATTCTGGCTTTTTTTAACCATAACTTGTATTTAGCACTCCCGCGTTACGGTGGGGGCGTAAAACCGTGTCAAATAGTATCAATGTCACACCACCGTGAGCAGCCACCAACACTGAATTTGCGACGTGTTAATACGAAGCAATTAGACCGAAACGTAAATATAGAATATAATAATAACTAAGTCCATTTAGGATACACACGTTATGAATAACTTGTCAAACGGGAAAAAATAGACGACATAAAAACGTCGAACCATACGCGCACGTTGCGTGGTGTTAACTCGCAAAGCTTAAAAAGAAACGTTGAACCACACACACTTTACGCCTACAAATTGGAGTACAACCCCTTATTCCTACAAATGTTAATTTGTATGTGCTTAAAAGGGATTTATGGTTAAAAGCAAAAGAAATTAAAGATGAAAGAACCCATATATGTGTACAACTCATTAAACATATGGATACAATACTTCATGTCTATAAATATTACAAATTGATATTATATAAATATTACAAATGTTGCAATCTAACACTTGGAGTCGAAATGGCAATATATTAACTTCAAACTTATCAGCAAATCAGTTTACATGTTAAAGACATTTTAAATTACGAAGTTAGGTTAATAATATAATGTTTTGTGAGTGTCAGAGAAATCAATCTTTGATTTGTTGATAATTTAAATGAAAAGAGGTTTTTTTTTGTCTCCTTTCTAAATTTTTTAATAATTATATTTATATAAAGATATAATAACGATTCGCTTGTGGTATGCGCATATAATATATATATATATATGTGTGAGCTCTCGGGGGTAAAGGTGAAAGTGCACTAATTTTTAACGGTATTTTACTAATTTCGTGAAATTAACGTTAAAAAGCGAGGGAAGATTAATCATGCATTATGTGGTGGCATTGATAGACGAAAGATAAGAGGGTACATACATTAATCGGCTTTTGTGCCAATTACTGAGTGTTATGTGTCTTAGGAGTGAGATCAAATACAAACCACATTTAGCATACAAACTGTAAGAACCATTTAGAAATTGTCACGTGGCATATAACCAGTTATAGAGAAATGATAAAATAATATTTTAAATAATATCAATTATATTGAATTCCCTATAAATATGATATCAAGCAATTAATTCTTTATTTGAATCTTTCTTTTGTTTTCAATGTGCAGATTAAGAAAAGTGCTGATATCATTCAAATATTTGATAAAATCAATTATCTTGATTAATTTTCATGTGCTAATATAATTCAAAAGTGCTACTTTTATGTATGTATTGTTTTGATATGTGTTAACTTAACTTTTTTAAGTGCTAGAATCTATTCTTACGGTTTGTAGAATAAATATGGTTTGTACAGGAGCCAACCCATGTGTCTTATGTCCAAGGCTTGATGCAACACTACTATCAAGTCAGGGGTCTCACTGGAATTAGCCTCTCTATTCCTATGGGGTAGAGATAAAGTTGTCTACATCTTACCCTACTTAGACCTTACCTTAGATTTATTATTGATGAGATTTAGTGAGTATGATGATGATATAAGATATGATAAATTCAAGGAAATTTTTAAGCGGTTGAAAAAGTTACACATAACTTTAAAACTATTTCCTTTGTTTCTAAGTTTACTATTTAATTTAGAGTTATTGGATTTTAATAATTCAAACTTTGACTAATTGGTCGGCAATAATCTCAATTTAAAAAATTCCTCCTGTCACTCTTAACTTTCAAGCTATTTTCCTCCAACAAGCCTTTACTAACTGGATTATATCCCAGTTAGTGTTTTGCATACGTGGCCGCTTATGTGGCACACAACCTGGTTAAATGCTGACATGGAAGCTTACGTGGCACCATCATCATCCCCATCTTCAACACCACCACCCACAACCACCGCTTGCCACCAGCATCACCACCACACACTATCGGCAACTTGTTCCGACGACCCGCAACTTGTTTCTAAGTTTACTATTTAATTTATTGACACGTTATCAACACAAATTTAGTAAGGATTCTTTTGTTTGAAATTCATACATATTATATTCTCTCTTTTACAAAGAATAACATCAACTATTTTATGTCTTATGTTTTCCTTTCAAACGTTATGTATAAGAATTTGTTAAGTTTCCACTTATGAATGATGTATAAGGATTTGTTGGAGAAGGTTTAGAAGTATAAAACATTTCTACTTATAACTACCAATTAAATATGGTGGCAATTAGATTGGACATATGATGCAATCGCTTCTAGCATAATATCGGATATTCTTATCACCTAGCTACATGTATCGACCCTCTCATGATATGGTTAAGAGGTCTTTGTCTTATAATTATTTTATCGATTTCATTATGTTTACTCGGTTGACATGCTATCAATAAAATACTGTTTAATGTGATTCGTTTGTTTGAAATCAACAACTATGATCCTTTTTCAATAGGCCCACGATGTAACCGCTTCTAGCATGATTCTGGGAATCCTTTACACCTACATCTTATAAAAATTTGTAGTAATTTTTCCAAGTTCAATGCGTTGATTCATTGTTTCCAAGCATCACAAGAAGCATGTACATTTCAGATCTTTGGTATATAAACTATAGACCTTGGCTGTCGTCGAATTGGTAGTTGTGTTGTGTTGTGTAGGGCGTAGCATAGAAGGGTCGGGACCCCCCGAACTTTTTGTTCAGTAGTGTCCGGTATGTAGTTTTCGTATAGAATTTTTTAGGTATATACGTTTTCGACCCCCTGGTTTTATAATTTTTTAAGGTATATACGTTTTCGACCCTCGGTCAGAAATCTCAAGTTTCACCACTGGTTATGTGACAAATGAAGTATCTTACACTACAATCATGCCTTTGTTGAAATAAAATACCCATAATGGTTAGAGGTACTATTAATAATTGGGATGCATCATGCATATGTACTTGAAACTTTCACTAAGCATTCCATTTGCAGTTTTGCACCACCAATTCCAAGTACTAAACTGTCGGTAATTAAGCATTCTTGTAAACGAAAGTTGGTTCAAGAGAAATATACATTTGAAGTTATTGTTATATATATTCAGTGTATCAAGTTATTGTTATATACATTTGAAGTTATTGTTATATATATTCAGTGTATCCATTGGGAATAGCCCAATGGTGTTGGTGAGTTAGATAAGGTGTAGAATAGGAGAAGGTCATGGGTTCAATCCTCATGACATGCAAGTTCAGCCATTAAAAAAAAATATATTCAGTGTATCAAGTTTTCATGAGGTAAATCAAACATCTACTTTTTAGATTTGTAATTAAATATCATAAACCAGAAACTATCATGAGACACAAAGAACACCATCGAGTGCTCACCCAACTCCTTTCGGCAATATAAGTTATGTTGCAAACTCGTGTTTTTTAGAGGTGCTGGCATAATTTGGATCGGAATCAAAGAAGGAAAGGTGAATAGGAAGATTGAAACAAAAGGAGATAAATTTGAAGTCCAAATTAAATAAATAATTAGTTTGTTATTTAAACTAGGTTATAATCGCCTGTATTACACGAGTTGAATAAATGAATTTTATATACTAAATAATAAAATATATCTTTAAAAACGATCTTTATTGCACGGGTTGAATAAATATAATTTTATACATTAAATAATAAAAAGTTATATCTATAAGAACCATATGTATTGTACGGGTTGAATAAATGTAATTTTATATAGCAAATAATAAAAAAGTTATATCTTTAAAACCATATGTATTACACGGGTTGAATAAATGTAATATGATTTTATATTTTAAAAGTTATATATTACCAAATAATCGGTTTACCAAATAATAAAAATAAGTTATATTTTAAAAAATCCTCGTGTATTACACGGGTTGAATAAATATGATTTTATATACCAAATAATAAGAAAACTATATATAAAAAAACTAATTGATATACTCGGTGAGCGATAGATATGGTGATTGCGGAGATGATTATTAAAAAGAATATACGGTGGCCAAACACGTTATTCAAGAAGCAAATAAGCAGCAATTTAAGTGCTAAAATATAAATTATATTTTAAAAACCTCGTTATAAATCTAATTATATATATAAAGTAATATTGAAAGTTATATACAATTTGTTTAAAAATTATGTAATAAAATCGATATAATATTTTTTTAATAATGAGAATAAAAATAAATAATATATTAATACAAAGTTTGGTTTTGATGATAAATAATTTAGTTATTTAAAAATATCTTAAATTAACAATTTAAATTTAAGGAGAATATTTTATTAGAAAAATAGAAGTATTCTATTCGACATTTAAAGTATGATAAGATTTAATATTAATTTTTATTTATTTAGTTAATATAAAATAGAAAATTATGATTGAATAGTTGGGAGGTTGTATGATGATAAATGGGTTAATTGTATTATAATGTCATATGTTTTTAGTTATATATTTTTTGAATTATTTTTAAAAAAATAAGACTTTGTTATTAGTAGTAAAATCAATGATTTTACATTGTAATTTTGTTTGGTATTATTTTATTAAAAAGTGCATGTTATACATATAATTATATTATTTCTTAAGTGATTGATGTTAGCCAAAATGTTTTTCGATTTTATGTCTAGCATTATATATACTATGGTAAAAGTTTAAAGTTTATTAGATAAAATTATATCTTCGAAAAAATAAGAGTAAATTTATATGTATTATAAATAAAAATGTAGGTGTCTGTCATATGACATATATAGAAAATCAAATAAATAATATTATAAATGAGAAGAGATTAAATAAAATAATATTTAGTAAAAGAGTTATCTATAATTAATTAGAAGAGATTATTAAACTAAATAATAATTATCCATAATAGATTAAACTAAATAATATTTAGTAGGAGGGTTATCTACAATTAATTAAAAGAAATTAAATTAAATAATAATTATACATAATACATGGCCAAATATAATAACAAGTGTCTCCATTTGTTTTGGTTCATGGAGTTAGATTTAATCTAACTATATTTAAATAGAGTTTGAAGTGTGTTAGGAACATAGTCAGTCTTGAGGATTCAAGTTGTGCGAGCCCGAAAAAAGAGGCCCTTAGGCCCAAGCAAATTTTGAAACTATTTTTTTAAATGACTATTCACGTTATAGCAATAAACGTAGCAAAATCATTGTATTGGATTGAGACACTGCGATAGCGAACCATGATTCGTGAGTAGCAAGTTGTTTGATCACATCTTCGCAATTTATACCTTCTAAGATTTCGTTCTCGATAGCTATTAAGAATTAATCAATTAGGATCCAACATTCAATAAAACACCCAATTTAGGGCTCAATAAAACATGCAAATCTAACAATTAGAAAATAATAATTAATCATTTAGGGCTCAACGTTCAACAAAACACCAAATTTAGAGCTCAACAAAACACCCAACTCTAACAGTTAATCAATTAGCGCTCAACATTCAACAAAACACCAAATTTAGGGCCTAATGAGACTCCCGTTCTAACAAATAACAATTATCAATTAGGACTAACTTATAGGAATCAAGGAAGTGGAACAAAAAAACGTACCATGAGGTTCGTGGTGGTGGGTGGGTTGTAGTCAACGGTCGCCAGTAGAAGTAGTGGCAGGTGGGTAGTGGGCTTGTATTGGGTCACATCTTTTGTTGTCATCGCTCTTGTTTCTATTTTTTAAATGATGTTACATGTTATTGTTATATATTTGGTTAGGCTATGTGGTGTGGTGATTTTCCTAATCACCATCACCACCCTCCACATAGGCGTCACATCACTCCACATTCATCCACCACCCTATATGGTGTGGTCCATGTCCCCATCATCATCCACCATTCTCCACCACCAATCAAAATCCCCCAATTAATTCAAGGACGCTCGTAGTCGGCATGGAAATATCCATGCTCACCACGCATGGATAAAGAGAGGGTGGTGTACCACGCGAATCATGTCCCATGTGGCAATCCATGACCCGAACCACCATCCCCACACCCCCATAGCTTAAGTGGATCAATCATTTTTATTTGGGTCTAACCAATAAGTCATTAGATTTTAATGTTTGAAAAAGAGGGCCTAATAAATTTTGAGTTGTTAATGTTTTGTATAGAGGGTCCATTAAGTTGTTCAGTGTGTGTGCGTATGAATTCAGTGCCCTAGGAAAAATGGAATCCGGTCGGAAGTATGGCTGGCCCTGGTTAGTAATAGTATAGACTATAGAGTTAGTATAAATATAAGGTTTTTATAAATGTTTTAGTCGTGTCGATTTAATGATAAAAGCGTGTGATGAGACTTGTTAGTCTCTAAATAAATCGGTTTTGTTTGTTCTTCGGTATCATGGTTTTTTTCATTTAATTTTTTTTTCTCATCTACGTCCCCATGTCCCTGAGGTTTCCAAATCTTGTCGTTTTCATTTATTTCATTAAGTTCATCCAAAATTTCTATTAAGATCATGGATAATTTAGTCTTTTTAATTGAAGTATAAGTTTTTTAGCAGCATCTACAAGTTCCTTTAAAAAAAGGGATATTGCATTTTAATAACCCCAGCATTCACCAATTGGTCAATAACACTCTCTACTTTCGATTTGTACACCAACACTCCCAACTTTCAACTTATTTTCCTCTACCATTCCTTAACTAACTAAAACCTAACCCAGTTAGTATTTGCTAATGTGGCATCTGATGTGGCTCTTTTTGCTGACGTGGCAATTGATGTGGCATTTTTTTTATGACGTGAAGGTTGATATGGCAGCTGACGTGGCATTTTTTTGACGTGGCATCTGACATTAGCTATTTGGGTTAGGGTTCAGTTAGTTAGGGAGTGCCAGAGGAAAATAAGTTGAAAGTTGAAAGTGTTGTGGTACAAATCGAAAATTGGAAATGTTATCGGCCAATTGGTGAAAGTTGGGGTTATTTAAATCAAATATCCAATAAACACATGTTTTTAGCCATTCCCGATAAAAAGAAGTGTCAAAGACCTAAAAAACAAAGTAAAATCAAGAAGTAAGGAGACCAAGTACGGCCATGCTTCCATCACAAAAGAAACTTGAGTATAAAGAGAAGAATTTGGAAAACCAAAGATATGAACGACTTAGCACGACCATGCACCATCCAACAAGAAGTCAAGCAGCAATGCATGGCCATGCACACATCCAAGCATGGTTGTAGAAGGTCAAGGCAAACTGTAGAAGCTTCGAGATCAGACAAAGATGACAAGACTAAAGATTCTATCCGACACATGTCCACGCACAATTAAGCATGTGATAGTAGGGGACAAGATTCTGCAAAAAGTACAAGAATAGAGATTCTGTCGAGGACAAGAAGGACATGAACGACCATGCATCATACAAGCACGATCATGCCCATATACAAAAGGATGATTCTATGTCGGAGGGACTAGCCTTAAAACAGTCACTAGCATTTTACCATCTAATTAGATAAAGCTATAACCTAGTGTCCAACGATAAGTGGTACCTTACCTCAGTCCATTTTACTCATTTTACCATCATCCACCCAATTTCACCGCACTTACCCAAAGTACCAACCTTTTAAATCCTTTTGATTCATGCTTTTTAACCGAGTTAGTTGGTGTAGATTTTATTGCATACAATCCTATGTCTCATGCATGCTCTGGATTGAACTTAAGTGTTCCACATCAAACTCACCCATAAATATATAGTCGAGAGTTAAGTGAACAATATGAGGAGAGTGAGGTTATGCATAATCAAATTTTTAGTTGGCATGTCATGATTAGTAGGTATGTCATGATCCTGATACGATTACTATCCCGAAAATTGAGAAGTTGTAACTCATGGGAGGTAGTAGAGTTTCGAGCCACTTGAATGGCCTACAATTTTTATGTTTGAGGATATGCGGAGTTATTTGATGTACCATAAATTATACATATTTATCATGTACATTTATCCACGTTTACTGTACTTTTTAGGGCATTATCATTGGAAAAACTACATAAATCGCTCCCATTTGATAAATACAGGTTTTTAGATGTCCGGAATGAAATGAAGCGTAAAAGACCGAAAAACGAAGTAAAATCCAGAAGTTTGATGACCAAGCACGGATATGATTCCATGCTAGAAGAAAATTAAAGAATAATAGAAGAGTCTAGAAAACCATAGATAGGCGTGACTGTGCTTAACCATAAGCACGATCGTGCACCACCCAACAAGTCAACAAGAAGTCAAGTAGCAGTGCATAACCGTGCGCATATCCAAGCATAACCGTAGAAGGTAAAGACAAACTTTAGAAGCTAATAGATTAGACAAACCTGACAAGACTGAAGATTCTATCAGACACGTGTCCATGCATGGTACAAGCATGGCCGTGCTTGTAACGATTGGGGACATGCTTCTGCAAAACATACAAGAACAAAGATTATGTCGAGGACAAGAAGGACAAGCATGATTGCGCATCATACAAGCATGACCGTGCCCAAGTACACAAGGACATTTCTATGTTGGATAGTTGCTCAAGCACAATTGTGCCTGTAGTATGCACAATTGTGCATAGGTGAGGTATCATCAACTATAAATGTTTTTCAGACATATTTACCCCCATTTTAGGGTACTTTTGGGGGATTTATCATTATAGACACTACCTAAATGGTTCCTATTTTATAAATACATGTTTTAGATGCTTCACAAGCAAAACAAGACCCAAAAAATGATGTAGAATCTAGAAATCATAAGACCTAGCTCGGCCATGGCCATGTTTCTAACCCTGAAAAAAAAAACAAACACGCACAATCGTGCCTAACTATAGGCACGATCGTACACCACCCAAGAAGTCAACAAGAATGCAGAGGCACAATTGTGCACCTACATCAGGTATAAGCGTTGAAGAAAAGACAAATTTCAGAAGCTTTGAAACTAGACAAGACTGAAGACTCTATCAGGACACCCGGGCACAAGTACAAGCACGGTTGTGCCTGTAATGGCCAATGACGAAAATCCGCCAAACAGTACAAGAACAAAGATTTTGTTAGGACAACTATCGAGGCAAGGTCATGCTAAGTACAACAACGACCGTGCACAAGTACAAAATGACGATTTACTATCGGAAGAAGGTTCCACGTACAACCGTGCACTACAGGGCACGACCGTGCATACCAACCAGACAACGGCCTGTAAATAGCAACATTTGCAGGCCATTTCAATTATCTCATTCTATACCATCCTCCCTCATATCCCTCCACATAATTTCTTATCCAAAGAGTTTCCACTTCCATCCATGGAGCTTGGGATCACTCCTAAAGCCCATTTGTTCTTCTATTTCAGTTTTTGATCTTCTTAGCGTACTTGATACTAGTAGTGGTTAATCTATTTGTTGTGTTGAAAAACCCACATCTTGTGTAAAACTCTTTTTTTTATCAAATTTCATTTGGCACTTGTAGATTCTATATACTAGGCTCGAAGGTCAAGCCAACACTTGGTCGGTAAACATCGCTTGCATGGTCTTTATGCTAGGCTTTGGTGTAGACTAAGAGTTTGCGAACTAATCTTAGAAAATATACGTCGTTATATATTTTTATTATTATAACGTCTCTCATTAAATAAGGACCAATCCCCTTTATTAGTAAGAACATGTATCCCAGGAAGGTAGTGTGTCCCTGACCAACAGTGTTGTTATTAGGCGTATTATACTTTTGTTTACCCTTAACGAGATCACAACAATAGAAGTTCGCATAGTGGAAATGTTGCAAAAGGAAAATAGTAGTTAAATGTCTATAACCCAGGCGAAGGCTTAATCAATAAATTTTCCAAATGACTTAGGTGTCGCAACCCCCGCCCCCTATCTGTCCCGGGAACGGGCGGCCGCAAACTCAGTGTCGGTGGTATCGGTGTTTATTAATTTGGCAGCGGAATTTACATCAGGATCGTAGTTAGGAAATATTTTATCAGAGTAAAACACCACATTTTATAGAAATAAACACATTGGGATAAAACCCAAGTTTTCATTACAAACTGATTTACAGGGATAAATCCCATTTTATTGAATTAAAACGCCTTCTTTATTTAGGTAACATTTTATAGCCACTTTTCCAAGCCTTCAGTGCTATACAGCTGGCTTCTAATTGGCTTTCACATTGTGTTACCTGAAACGCGTTTTAAAAACATTTGTCAGTGGGAAATACTGGTGAGTGAATCCAAGTTTAATCAAGAAACATTAATTTAATTTAAACAGTATTGAGAGCGATTACAATGTTTATATCTACCAAATTACTCATTCAGTACTGTCAATCCTGACTGGTGGGTCATATTACACATTGGCTAACTCTTCGTCCAATGGTAACGTGTCTCACATTTTGTATACAAAACCCCAACATACCGGCAGTAATCGTAGAATTACAAAGACTCAATCACTGCTAAATTGCATTGTAAAATATTTAAGGTTTTGTAAAATCAGTTTACAAAAAGGAGATTACTCACTTTGCTGTCTTAGATTTTCTGTAAGGATTTCCTGGGAATAATCTATAAATTACACAAATGCACGCGTGTTAGTATAATAACCCATTTTAACATTAGTAATACCCTCCCCGAGACGGCATTCCAACGACTACGTCGGGCAGAACCATGACAGCCGTTACGGAACCCTAGATCAATCTGGCAGAGTATCTAATATGTATCCAGGGGTTATGATACTTACAACGGAGCAGAACTTCGTTATTTAGGGGGTATTATACCCGAGTATAATGCCTATTCTTCAGAAAATTCGAGATTGAGAAAAGAAATGAACGAGAAGACAGAAGATCCAAGGCCCTCTACTTATAGGGCCTGATTTCCACTTTTATGCGACCCGCGTAAGGTGTAACCCAAGGGTTACTCGGCCCGCCTAGTAGCCCGGGTAGGGTTTAGGTGATCCGTGTCATTTTCTAGCTTCGACGTGTGTTGGGCCACGTGGCGGCCCAGGGTTTCGCCATCTCTCACCTGGTCACGGCCCGCGTAGGCTTAAGGGTTGGCTTACGCGGCCCGCCTAAACCCCAAAAATTTGATTTTTAATTATTTTTAATAATATTCAAGGTATTCAGGGTCCGGTTTCGCGTATGGGGTGTATTTTAAGACATATTGGGATAATTTAAAATATATTGGGGTGTCGAAAATAATTCGAGGGTGTCGGTTTTCTTTAGGGTTGTTATATCCTCCCCACCTTGTTTTAGAGCTTGTCCTCGAGATCTACTGGAATAAGTGTGGATATTTCTTTTGCAGTTCTGATTCAAGCTCCCATGTGTACTTAGGTCCTCTTTTGGAGTCCCACTTCACTTTGACCAGAACTAATCTCTTATGCTTGAGGTTCTTGACTTTCCTGTCTTCAATCTGTAAAGGCCTTTCTACAAACTTGAGTTGTTCATTTACCTCTATATCCTTAAGAGGCACTACAAGTGATTCATCAGCTAGGCATTTCTTGAGATTAGATACATGAAATACATCATGTATTCCTGCCATTTCCTCTGGCAGTTGTAGCTGATAGTCTACAGGTCCTATTCTTCTAATAATCTCAAAAGGTCCAATATACCTGGGACTTAGCTTCCCTCGTTTAATAAATCTTACTACTCCTTTCCAAGGAGAGACTTTTAACAATACTTTATCTTTTACTTGAAATTCCAATGGTTTGCGTCGATTATCAGCATAGCTCTTCTGTCGATCACGTGCTGCTTTCAGTCATTCCTTGACTTGAATAATCTTGTCGGTTGTTTCTTGCACTATCTCAGGTCCAGATAGTTGCTTTTCCCCAATTTCTGCCCAACAAACTGGGGTTCGGCACTTTCGTCCATAAAGTGCTTCGAATGGTGCAGCATTGATACTTGTGTGATAACTGTTATTATAAGAAAATTCTATTAAAGGTAAGTGATCGTCCCAATTACCTCCGAAATCAATTACACAAGCTCTAAGCATATCTTCCATTGTCTGAATTGTCCTTTCACTTTGTCCGTCTGTTTGAGGATGGTAAGCTGTGCTTAGATTTAACTTGGTTCCCATTGCTTTTTGGAAACTTGACAAAAAATGAGAGGTAAAATGGCTATCCCTATCAGAAACAATTGATAAAGGAATTCCATGTAGTGAAACTATTTCATTTACATACAATTTTGCTAGCTGTTCCATATTGAAAGTTTCTTTCATTGGTAGGAAATGAGCTGACTTGGTTAGCCTATCTACAATCACCCAGATTGTATCACTACCTTTCCTTGTTTTGGGTAATTTGGTAACAAAATCCATTGTTATCAATTCCCATTTCCACACTGGCATTTATAGCTGTTGTAACAAACCTGAAGGTTTTTGGTGTTCAGCTTTAACTTGTGAACATGTTAAACATTTAGAAACATAGGCTGCTATATCCTTTTTCATTCCTATCCACCAAAAATTCTTTCTTAAATCCTGATACATCTTATCACTTCCGGGATGCATTGTATATTTAGACTTATGGGCTTCTTCTAATATATGATGACGCAGGTTCCTTAATTTAGGTATCCACATTCTCTTTTTATGGAATCTCCAAATTCCATCTGTTCCTTGTTCTAATTCCTTAATAATACCTTTTAGTTTTTCAGTATCATCCTTGATTACTGATTCTTGTGCTTTTCTAATTTGCTCATTTAAATCTACTTGTAGATTTAATTTAAGAAAACGTACCCTTTTTGGCTTTTCATGATACTTTCGACTTAAAGCATCAGCAACTACATTTTCCTTTCCTGCATAATACTGGATATCACAATCATAATCACTAAGCATTTCCATCCAGCGTCTTTATCTCATATTCAACTCCTTTTGCCCGAAAACATACCTTAAACTTTTACGATCGGTGAATATGGTAAACTTACTACCATAAAGGTAATGTCTCCAAATCTTAAGGGCAAAAATTATGGTTCCTAATTCTAGATCATGGGTTGAATAATTCTCTTCATGATTCTTAAGTTGCCTAGATGCATAGGCTATAACCTTTTGATGTTGCATTAATGCACATCCATAACCTAGTTTGGAAGCGTCACAATAGACTACAAAGTCTTCAGTTCCTTCTGGTAACGCTAGTATGGGTGTATGGGTTAGTTTTTGCTTAAGAATTCTAAATGCTTCTTCTTGTTTTGGTCCCCATTCAAACTTAATGGATTTACAGGTTAACTTAGTTAAAGGAATGGGTATTCTAGAGAAATCTCGAATGAACCTTCTATAATAACCAGCCAATCCTAAGAAACTTCTAACCTCGGTTGGTGACTCAGAGGTTTTCCACTTGGTTATTGCCTCGATCTTGATGGGATCCACCTGAATTCCTTCATGATTGACTAAGTGCCCAAGAAACTGTACATGTTCTAACCAAAACTCGCATTTTGAAAATTTAGCATAAAGTTTTTCCTTTCTTAAGAGACTTAAAAGAGCGTGCAAATGTTTTGCATGATCTTCCTTACTTTTAGAATAAATGAGAATATCATCAATAAAAACAATTATGAATTTATCCAAATATTGCTTACATATTTGGTTCATCATGTCCATAAATGCGGCTGGGGCATTGGTTAAACCAAATAGCATGACAGTAAATTCATAATGACCATACCTCGTTCGGAAGGCGGTCTTAGGAATGTCCTCTTCCTGTACCTTTAATTGATGATATCCTGACCTTAAATCGATTTTAGAGAAAAATCGAGCTCCTTGCAATTGATCGAACAGATCATCGATTCTCGGTAATGGGTACCGATTCTTAATTGTGACTTTGTTCAATTCATGGTAGTCAATGCACATACGCATTGATCCGTCCTTCTTTTTAACGAATAAAATTGGTGCTCCCCATGGCGATGAGCTTGGCTGTATGAATCCTTTCTCCAACAATTCATCTAATTGTTTCTTTAATTCCTGCATTTCTGCAGGTGCCAAATGGTAAGGTGCTTTGGCAATTGGTGTTGTTCCTGGTAATAGGTGAATTCTGAATTCGACTTCTCTGTCTGGCGGTAGTCCTGGTAATTCTTCTGGAAATACATCTGAAAACTGAGACACTACTGGAATGTCTTTTAGTTCTTTTCCTTTAGTGTTAGTGATTATAGAAATCAAATACACTATAGACCCTTTTCTTATATAGCTTGCAGTTTTCATCACAGAGATGAATTTCGTGGATCTAGATGGTTTATCTCCTTTAATTATGATCTTTTCACCTTTTGGTGAATTTACTTGGATTGACTTTTGATCACATAAAATACTGGCTTTATTGGCTATTAACCAATCCATTCCTAAAATGACATCAAATCCTGCCAGATTCATTGGGTAAAGGTTTGCAATAAAATTTTGATTTAAAAATTCTATTCTTGCTCCACGCAAGATTTCAGAAATCCTAATCGTTTCTCCATTTGCTGTCTCTACTAGACATTCTTGTGGTAGTTTAGTTAATGACTGATTTAGAAGTTTGGAAAATGAAGTATTAATAAAACTTTGGTTTGCACCAGAGTCAAATAATACTTTAGCAAAAACATCATTAACTAAAAACGTACCGGCTATCACGTCTGGAATCATCTTGGCTTCATCTGCAGTCAGAACAAATGCTCTAGCATTTTTAGTGTTCTTGTTGTTTGTAGCTGGAGCTAATTTCGGACAGTTTGGCTTGATATGACCTTGTTCCCACAATGGTAGCATATCCTGTTGTTGGCTTTCCTCCTGCAGTCTTCTTCCTTGTGTCCTGATATTTTGCAGAAATTGCAATATATGGAGCATGTTCCAGAATGTTTCCTTTTGCAATACTTGCAATAAGGTGCAGATGTGGAACCTACATTTTTCCCATGGTTGGAATTTCCAGATCGGAATTCCTGGGTAAGTCTTTGAGCTAGGTTTCTTCTCTGATCTTCTTCTCTAGTACGGATTAATTCATCTGTCAAGGTGTTTGCTAGTTCTACAGCTTCTTCTATAGTTTGAGGTCTAGCTGCCTTGACTACATGTCTAATTTCTCCTGTTAATCCCCAGATATAACGGGAGATTAATACTGGTTCAGGTGATGCAAGGGTTGGTACTATTCTAGCATATTCAAAGAATGTAGTAGTATAACTCCTACTATCTACCCCGGTCATCCTAAGGTTCAGAAACTTATTTGCTATCTGTTCCTTTTCATTGGGAGGGCAGAATTTCCTTTCTACCATATTCTTAAATTTATCCCATTCCATGTTGTATACCCTATCACTTCCTCTTGACTGGAGGATAGTGTTCCACCATTCTAAGGCTAAGTTTCTAAATCAATTAGAAGCAAACATTATCTTGTCTTCTTCATCACACTTGCTTATTTTCAGAACAGCCTCAGTCTTTTCTATCCAGCGCAGAGTTGCAATGGGTCCTTCATTACCCGAGAATTCTATTGGTTTGCAGGACCGAAATTCTTTAGAAGAACAACCATAAGACATGGTTCTTCTTCTTTTGGGAATGGGCACTTGAAGTACAGGTCCATTGTTCACGATGTGTTCTGGTTCAGTTGGTCGCTTACTGCTATGCTTACTTTTATTTTCCGCATCATTAACAGTTTGAAGAATATATGGCATTGCATCTATAATTCCTTGTGCCACTATGTGTTGGATGGCACTATTATCCATTTGGTTTCCATTGTTATTGTTGTTCGGATTCTCATTAACCAAGTTAATGTTACTCTGGTTATCGTTATTCAGATTTTCTTGATTTCCTTCGTCGGCCATCTGAATTTTAAACAGTTACCTCGTATTAATATCACAAAATAATATTTAATATAGTCAATCACATGACACGCACTTTGGTCAAAAGCGTCGATCATTGCGACTTTACTTTATTCATATAACATGCATCTATTACACACCAGTACTGAAATTAAAATTACAATACCGACTGAAATTTAAAGTTACACTACTAGTAATAGGCATCCGTAGTTTTTTTTTCATACACATACACACATATTATTTTATTTTATTATAAATATTATTATTACTACCGTTTCCACCATCACATTCATGGATATGGATTCATCCGGAAATCCATATTGCGCTCGTCGTACTTCCAGACGAGTCGCTCTCCCACCTGTCTCATTCTTTCACTACTCTCTAAAATTTCCTCACCAAATGTCCTAAGTTCTTGTACATTGTCTGCACTCATTGGGGGTGCAGGTTCTAGGACTGGGTTCGGAATCTGGGGTGCGGGTTCCTGGTATGGAGGTATAGGGGCCTGGTATGGGTAAGGATTTTCTAGAATCTCTCTAATGAATACATCATTATCATAATAGGGATCTAGAGGGTCCAACCCTGGGTAGGCTCCTAGGTTTGGCATGGGTATGTCTTCGTGTATCGGGTAACGTTGCACATAGTCCCTATTGTCATCCCACCATGGGTCGTAATTTGGGTCTAATGGATTTGGTGCTGGTACCCTAGGTATTTCCTCCTGGTTGAAATCATGCATTTCTACTTGATTTTCAGGGTTTTCTATCTCCATCGGTTGGTTAGGAATTGGTGGTTGTGGTTGGGGTGCTATCGTTTGTTCCAGGTTAGGGTCAGCTGCAGTGGTTGCTAGGATGTGGATGTTGGCTATACCCCTATTAATCATATCCTGGGCATAGGCATCGGTTTCTCTTTTAGCTGCTGCTAGTACTCTCTGATCTTGTAACTTTTTCATGCGCTTCCTAAGCTCATGTGCCCCTCGACTGAACCATCCTCTCTTTTTCTGAGAGAATGGCTCCTTCTGTCGCAACCCCCGTCCCCTATTTGTCCCGAGAACGGGCGGCCACGAACTCAGTGTCGGTGGTATCGGTGTTTATTAATTTGGCAGCGGAATTTACATCAGGATCGTAGTTAGGAAATATTTTATCAGAGTAAAACACCACATTTTATAGAAATAAACACATTGGGATAAAACCCAAGTTTTCATTACAAACTGATTTATAGGGACAAATCCCATTTTATTGAATTAAAACGCCTTCTTTATTTAGGTAACTTTTATAGCCACTTTTCCAAGCCTTCAGTGCTATACAGCTGGCTTCTAATTGGCTTTCACATTATGTTACCTGAAACGCGTTTTAAAAACATTTGTAAGTGGGAAATACTGGTGAGTGAATCCCAGTTTAATCAAGAAACATTAATTTAATTTAAACAGTATTGAGAGCATTACAATGTTTATATCTACCCAATTACTCATTCAGTACTGTCAATCCTGACTGGTGGGTCATATTACACATTGGCTAACTCTTCGTCCAATGGTAACGTGTCTCACATTTTGTATACAAAACCCCAACATACCGGCAGTAATCGTAGAATTACAAAGACTCAATCACTGCTAAATTGCATTGTAAAATATTTAAGGTTTTGTAATATCAGTTTACAAAAAGGAGATTACTCACTTTGCTGTCTTAGATTTTCTGTAAGGATTTCCTGGGAATAATCTATAAATTACACAAATGCACACTTGTTAGTATAATAACCCATTTTAACATTAGTAATACCCTCCCCGAGACGGCATTCCAACGACTACGTCGGGCAGAACCACGACAGCCGTTACGGAACCCTAGATCAATCGGGCAGAGTATCTAATACGTATCCAGGGGTTATGATACTTACAACGGAGCAGAACTTCGTTATTTAGGGGGGTATTATACCCGAGTATAATGCCTATTCTTCAGAAAATTCGAGATTGAGAAAAGAAATGAACGAGAAGACTGAAGATCCAAGGCCCTCTACTTATAGGGCCTGATTTCCACTTTTATGCGACCCGCGTAAGGTGTAACCCCAGGGTTACTCGGCCCGCCTAGTAGCACGGGTAGGGTTTAGGTGATCCGTGTCATTGTCTAGCTTCGACGTGTGTTGGGCCACGTGACGGCCCAGGGTTTCGCCATCTCTCACCTGGTCGCGGCCCGCGTAGGCTTAAGGGTTGGCTTACGCGGCCCGCCTAAACCCCAAAATTTTGATTTTTAATAATATTCAAGGTATTCAGGGTCCGGTTTCGCGTATGGGGTGTATTTTAAGACATATTGGGATAATTTAAAATATATTAGGGTGTCGAAAATAATTCGAGGGTGTCGGTTTTCTTTAGGGTTGTTATATCCTCCCCCACCTTGTTTTAGAGCTCGTCCTCGAGATCTACTGGAATAAGTGTGGATATTTCTTTTGGATTTCCGATTCAAGCTCCCATGTGTACTTAGGTCCTCTTTTGGAGTCCCACTTCACTTTGACTAGAACTAATCTCTTATGCTTGAGGTTAATCTGTAAAGGCCTTTCTACAAACTTGAGTTGTTCATTCCACAATAACATCAAATATTGTAATTATTTAACTTAATATTAAAGCATTAGCAATCTGACCAGGATCCGAGCATTTTTAATTTGGTTTTCCACACCACCAAGCTATTAACTTAAAATTAATGCATCCCAATTGAATTTCATCCCAAGATATACCTCGTGTGATATAACATTCTCCACTCATTTACTATTACTTATATTTATTTTTATAGTCTTTTATTTTATTGCCTTATAAACCAAATGATATCAATTAACTGAATAGTTTGAAACTAAAGAAATATTAAGTTGTAAAAGTCATGTCATTTGGGTTAGATTTTCTTTTGAACGACAAATTTGAATTACTAACGGATCACGGGAGTATCATTGTGCCACCAGCGAAACTATCCGATCATATCCATCACACTATTATAATGCCTATAACACCAATTCATAAATCTGGAAAAAAAACATCTTGTGTGAATCGAACCCATGACCAAATGGTACTAGGTTCTTACCTAAACTTTACTACATTACTATAGGTACACGTGCTTATTCTGTGTGGTTAGTATAAATAAAAATCATTTCTTATAAGTTTAAAACCTTGATAAAATGTTTAACGTATCATCTAAAGATCACTACTAAAACACACGCATCAACGGTTTACAATTTTATCTTTATTTTATGCCGTAAATATATAATGACTTTGATTAACCAAAATTAATACGATAAACATCTGTAGTGACATTTATTTTGATGTGATTTTTTTTGTGTCAAAAAAGTATGTGTTACTAAAAGTACTATGGATATTTAACTAAAAATAGTTTTTAGCGAGACGAAATGATAAGGATGTGTACGGTATTGATACCGAAAATATTGATACCAAAAAGTTTGAATCTCCAAAAAGGTGAACTTGATATTTGGAATAGCGAACCCATCAATTTAAAAAAAAAAAGATGAATAACCCGTCAAAGTCTGGACACGACTATTGCAAGTTGCAAGTGACTACAATTAACAAAGGGTGTACATATTGGTATACCATGTTGCCTATTTGCACACCAAACCCTACCTTTACCTATGCTGCGAATAGAGCTATACGCAGCGTATAGGGTTACCTCTATACGTTGCGTATATCTCTATACGCTGCGTAGATAAACCATGGATTTCGGAGCCTTATCAACAATCATTGCACATAAAATAAGGGTTTATATACGCTGCGTATAGATACGCAACGTATATAAACCATCAGAATTTTTTGGGTCATTTTGGTAGGTTTGAGGCATCAGTTTTTCACAAAGTTTATATACACTGCGTATAGAGCTATACGTAGCGTATATAACCTTTCAGAATTTTTTTGGTCATTTGGTGTATTTGTGGTATAAACCGTTAACGTTATACCGCTAATATTATATACCGTTAAAATTTTTTGATAGACGTATATACGGTTCGAATATATTATATTGTTAACGTTATATCGATAATATTATAAGTTCGTACATACAAACAAAAGATATAATATGACTGAATATAATATATACAATATAAGCATACTTTTTTTCATACAAACAAAAGTTATAATATGACTAAATACTAAGGGTAGTCACGTCACAAAAGATATACAATATAAGCATAAGTTTGATAGACGTATATATGGTTCCAATACTAAATACATAACACAAGATAAAATACTATGGCAGCGGATCCTGCTGCTGATGCCATTCCGCAGGCGGAACGAAGTGTTGTGGAGGTAACCCCTCACGCTGTGAAAGCCTCTGCAGCTCTACAGCCATCCACTCCACCACATACGCCAGCCTGTCAACGTCGCGACGTAGCCGCTGATATGATGGGACAGGACCGAGCCCAACATGTTGTGGGAACTGAGACGCCCCGGGTGGTCCACGCGGTTGTGGTGGCTCCGGAATGTACATGTCCGGCTCATGCTACGGCACCTCCGGATCGCATGGGGATATACCAGCTCGAACTGTGCCGGCAGCTGCGTAGGCGCGTAAGGCTCCCCGTCCGCACCCTTAAACCGCTTCCCGCATGGGAATTTTTTGGTAATGTGCATTTCCGATATCGTGTTCATCCCCATCCGCTTCGGCTGTGTTGCCTTGCCTACACGCGGGTCAGTCTCCGGGTGATAGCATAACGAAAGGGCGTGACGTAGGCGCCGCCGTATAATAATCCGCGCTACTATCGATGATGCGCGAAGGCGAAGTACTGCGCCAACCCGTGTGCGAGAACACACGACCTCTTGTACAAGAGGTAATATAAGAAAAACAGGTAACGACTCGTACACCACTCCCGGCTTTTGTGATAATACCTGAACAAAAGGAAACCAGTTAGTAAATAATAATCAGACGACATCGACTAAATAATAAAAAAACAATATATTTTTGACTCGTTGATGATTTCGACGCGCGTAACGGACCTACGTTGGTAACGGACGACATCGACTAAATAATAAAAATACAATATATTTTTGACTCATTACGGGTTTCGACGCGTGTAACGGACCTACGCTCGTAACGGACGACGTCGACTAAATAATAAAAAGATTATATATTTTTGACTCGTTACGGATTTCAACCATGTACGTCCCTAACGAGCGTTGAAACTAAGATCGTCGTTAAAATATAATTTTTTTATTATTTAGTCCAAGTCGAATCGTAAGGCGCATAGGTCCCTAATGAGTGTCGAAACTTAGGGTTTGAAATATGTTACGTGGCTCCATGATTTGATCAGTATGCTGCTCTACTAGCTTGTATTCGACTTCAGTAACAATATAATTTTAACAATAACAATATAATTTTAACAATAATAATAATAGTTATAATTTTAACAATAATAATAATAATATTGACAATAGTTTATATTTTTTTAATAATAATAATAATTATAATAAATTAACAATAATTATTATTATTATTATTATATTGACAATAGTTATATAATTTTAATAATTATAATATTAACAGTAACAATATAATTTTAACAACATCAATAATAATAATAATAATAATAATAATATTGACAATAGTTTATATTTTTTTTAATAATAATAATAATTATAATAATTTAACAATAATAATAATTATTATTATATTGACAATAGTTATATAATTTTAATTATAATATTAACAGTAACAATATAATTTTAACAACATCAATAATAATAATAATATTAATAATAATAATTAGGGTTATTAGATTTTAATATTTTTAAGTTTCACCTGTTCCTCGATAATAATCTCAACTTTAAAAATTTCCTCTAATAATCTCAACTTGTAAAAGTTTGGCCGCCATTGATCCTTTTTCTTAAATAGGTGCACTTAAATCAATTAATGAGTCTCTAGGTGTAATTGAATCTATTAAGAAGACCAAATTCTTATATGTTTGAAAAGGATCAATATCGGGCAAACTTTTAAAGTTGGGATTATTATCGGCCAACAGGTGAAACTTAGGATTATTAAAATCCAATAACCCTAATAATAATTGTTATTATTATTATTATAATTATAATAATTATAATATTAACAGTAACAATATAATTTTAACAATAATAATAATAATAATAATAATAATATTGACAATAGTTTATATTTTTTTAATAATAATAATAATTATAATAATTTTAACAATAATAATAATTATAATAATAATAATAATAATAATAATAATAATTATTATTATATTAACAGTAACAATATAATTTTAACAACATCAATAATAATAATAATAATAATAATAAGGGTTATTGGATTTTAATAATTCTAAGTTTCACCTATTGCCCGATAATAATCTCAACTTTAAAAATTTCCTCTAATAATATCAACTTGTAAAAGTTTGGCCGCCATTAATCCTTTTCTAAAATAGGTGCACTTAAATCAATTAATGAGTCTCTAGGTGTAATTGAATCTATTAAAGAGACCAAATTCTTAAATGTTTGAAAAGGATCAATGGCGGCCAAACTTTTACAAGTTAGGATTATTGGAGTAAACTTTTAAAGTTGGGATTATTATCGACCAACAGGTGAAACTTAGGATTATTAAAATCCAATAACCCTAATAATAATAATAATAATAATAATAATTATTATAATAATATTAACAGTAACAATATAATTTTAACAATAATAATAATAATAATAATAATAATGATAATTTTAACAACAATAATAATTATTATAATATTAAGAATTATATCAAAAATACAAATATTAATAATAACAATAACAATATAATTTTAACAATAATATTAATTATTATAAGAATAATACAAATATTAATGTGATACCTCCTGTATTTGAAACGGATTACGCGGGGTAGATGGTTGATAATCATCATAGAGTTGTGTGTTATGAGGCTCATAACCGTATCCACCGTATCTATCCGAAGTACATAATCCGGATACACTTGATGTGCCGGGTAATGTGGTTCATCAACAGGTGGAGTCGGGGTATCGTTCAAGTCTAGCAACTGCATTTTTTGATCAACAGGGACGCCAGACACAACCTCCTCTTCCTCATTAGCATCATTTACTCCCCATGCGTCGTTAGAATAGTGATTAAAGAAATAATTCCCGTCCCAAAATAATGACATTTTAACAATATGGTGTTTGATACAGAGGAAGTGAGTGTATACAAAAGAAAGCCAACAAGATGGTGTTTGAATTCGTAGGCAGAGATAGATGTCTAAATACACTTTTTAATTCACAATTATCAGCCTCGTATAGCTCTATACTCTGCGTATAACTATATTCACGTGCCTAGACAACATCGTATCAATGTTAAATCTGTCTAACATACGCTGCGTATAGGTCTATACGCAGCATATACCTTTTTGTACATACGCTTCGTATAGATCTATACGCAGCGTATGTCAGAGAGATTTATCATGGTACTAGGTTGACTGTCTGGTCGTGTACCTACCCCTTACCTACGAAGAGTATAGGTCTATACGCAGCGTAGAAGGGTAACCCTATACGCTGCGTATAGGTCTATACGCATCATAGGTAATGTCACACCCCAGCCGATGGCGGAAACATCGAGATGAGACAAAAACTAGATTGCAAGAGACTTCATAACACTATGTGACAATATAATATAATTTAAATTCAAATTTCATTTCAATACTAAATGTCATACAAGATTCAATAAAAAGACAAAATTTGTTTCATAACATAACATTGAAATAACAAAATTAATCTAGGTGTGTATCTAAGTCCACCTAAATTGCTTTTCTTCTCATCATCAACTCAACAATCAACCTGCAACATATATTAAAATATCAACAAAAAGTTGGCGAGTATACAAGTTTTGTTACATGGCATAATACAGAATAAAAAGTGCTCATATCCAACATGATTCATAATATGTGAGTACTAGTATGCAAAAATGGTATACAATATGTTCAAACCCAAGTATACAACGCGTTAAAATAGCCTATCCCAATAGAGTAGCGGGAGGTAACATGTTTAACTTAACAATACCCCAAGACTAATGGACGGTGCGTTAATCCTATAGCGCAATAAATTTTAAGGTAGGCTAGCAAAGTTAATGAGCATATATCAACCAAATAGTTTACAAAGCATACGAGATTAACAAGCATCACACATAGCATCATGTTAAGCATGGATAGAGTATGTTTAAAATAGTTTAAGTGTCATGTGATTTGTATAATATACATGTTGCATCCCAAAGTGTTAAAGAGTAAAAAGGGATCTAGTATACTCACGGTTTTGCAAGCTTTCCTAGTTGAAATCCCGCGAGTGATGTTGGTGGATGGATTAGTTCGGAGCACCTTGTCCTTCTACACGAAGAAAACATAGGTGTGTGAGTTTGGGGAAATCAGAAGATTATAGTCCGGAGTCTAAAATGCATGGAAAATAACATAAGTGAAATAATCATCTTGTACACATAACACTTGTTCTTGACACTATTGAAACTCAAAAGAGTTTGTATGATTTCATGGATTCAAAGGTCCATTAGAGTCGTAACAAGTGCATGGTCATAGATAATGTAACATATTCTTGACAACTAACTACTAAGTTATCATCAAGTTTAGTTACTTAGGTATATATATGGGATACATAGATAATATAAAGATTACAAAGTCCTATAGGTCAAGCATGAGTTAGGAGATTAAAGTCTCCATTTAGGTGTCACACCCCAACCGATGGCGGAAACATCGGGGTATGGCACTGAGCGAAACAGATTGTCCATGAGTATCCATAACAACTATTTATTACCAGATAATTAAATGTCATGTCCCATACCACAACATATCCAAATAAAATAGTTATTACAAATAATTGTCTCAAAACCAAATATTGTTCCGACGACTTAGATTTAAGCGTGACATAACTAGACCCCTAGCTTGATTCACCAAAGCACAACATTTCCTAGCATTTAAGCGCCTGTCACATACGTTAATATAAAGTCAATACACATAGTGTAAAGGTGAGCATACAAGTTTAATAGTAATAGTAGAGTCGAAAGCATTTACGCATAACCAACATGTAACATGTATAGTGCGAAGCTAGTAGGTTATCGACAATGAAATACGCACAGACTAGACTGCGAGTTGTAGAATGCGTAACACATATCACCACTGTGACACGTGAAGAGGTAACCTTAACAACCCCTGTCCACGACAGGTGCTGAGTCCAAACAAATAGTACTATCATTGCTGAGGCGTCAGGCAACAATCATTGTGTTAACATAACATACAAGCATTCATCGAGTAACAAGTAACATGCAATAACGATCAGCGTATAAGTAGTGTTTGCGTTGTGTGTCGATGTGATTTGGAATAAGTAACGTATGTGTCACACCCCAACCGATGGCGAAAACATCGGGGCGTGGCACTGAGCGAAACAGATTGTCCAGAAGTTTCCATAACAACTATATTTACCAAATATTTAAAGCAACACGTCCCATACCATGTCATAAATGATAATACAATTATTACAGAAAAGATCTAGTCAAATTGTTCTGTTCCGACAACTCAGATTTTCATTACAGACAATTGTTTATTGTTGACCTAGGTCTTTCCTAGCCTCGATTTCACAGCAAAGAAAGCAAATAAGCATCCTAAGCACCTGTCACATACATTAAAGTAAAAGTCAATACACATAGTGTAAAGGTGAGCATACAAGTTTGATAATAGCATATAGAGTTCGAAATCGTTACGCATAACCAGCACATACACAGTGTAAAATGAGGCATGTTAGTTATCGACATGAACCTATCGATACCAATGACTGCGGGTTGACTGCCCAAGGCAGTTCGCGATACACACTCACCACTGTGAGCCATGTAAGTAATTGTCCTTAACAACCCCTGAGTGAACAGGTGCTGAGTCCAAACTAATAGTACTATCATTGCTAAGGCAGGTAGACAGCATTCCATGTGTAAACATAACAAACAAGCATTCATTAAGTCACGTATAACATGCGATAATGGGTAGCGTTTAAAGTATTGCGTAGTGTGTTCGATGTGATTTTGTATAAGTAACGTATGTAACACCCAAAAGTGCGTAAAGCAAAAAGGGATCGAGTATACTCACAGCGATTGATGGATTGAAGGGAGGGCTAGAGAGTAGGGTTAGCATGAACAGATTGATAGCATAACGATAAGCGGCGCATAAAACGATACAGAGTGCAGGTGGGTAGGACAGTAGTTCGATCAGATGATAGTCTGATCGGACAGCCGGTCGTTCGAGTGACAGTCCGTTCGGACGGTCGTCCGGTCGGATGACCGTTCGAGTGGATTGTTACTTCCTTTGGGAAGGATGTGTTTGTGTATGATGGCTTGACTTTTGAAGTTTTCGTTGTAGCATTTTGAAAACGTTGAAGTATCTCTACCTTTCAGGTTGATCGATCGAACGACCGTTCGATCGGGCGACAGTCCGATAGGTTGGGCACTTTAGCGAGAACAAGCTCTCAGCAGGTTGTCACTCGATCGGACGGTTGTTTGATCGGGTGGCATCCCTTGTGCATTGAACATGTTGAAAATTGTTGGTGCACTACATCTGTCGACTTCGTCTTGTATCGAGTCTTAGACTAGTTAGAATAGATCAGGGCACGTAGAACGAGAGAATGAGAGAGAGTTAGCAAGATTTCGCTTGAAGGAATGTGTATGTAAAGGATTTCGCTTGAAGCAGCTCAAACGAAATCAACATGTTAAGATTTCGCTTGAGTCATGCTGAAGCGAAATCTCAATCTCTATATATAGGAGGTCTAGGTCAAGCGAAATCATAAGTAACATTTGAGTGATTCCATACCGAAGTGCTGCCGGTATGAGAACTGATTGTATTTGTGTTCAAATATCAATATAATCAGTGTTAAAGTGAAGATTTAGCTGTTTTATAGTCAAATACTTGTTTTCCGCACCTGTATTTGATAGAATTCCTCTGAACCGACTCGTTCGGGTCGCAAACCGATCCTACAATTGGTATCAGAGCCAGTTGAGGAGTTCTGCAGGATTTCAGCTGAAATTGACATCGTTTTCTTATTTCTATACCTTCTTTTCTCAGTTCAGAAAGATTTTAAGGTCAAAACCTGTCCAATTTTTCACAGATTGTGTAAAAGTACAAGATAACAAATCCTTGAAAGTTTCACTGCATAATTCGAAGTAAAACTATCAGAGACAAACCTCCGAATGGATTTCGCTTGAACATATCAGTTTTCTTTAAAGGATTTCGCTTGAAATTCCAAGCGACACCTAGATTTCGCTTCAAACAGCATTCTATTTCGCTTCAGGGCTGTCGCTTCAAAGTTTTCGCTTCAGAAATGGTTACTTAACAATTTCGCTTGAACAATTTCGCTTCAAAGAGTTGATAGTTTCGCTTCAAGGCCTGACAGAATATTTCGCTTGAACTGTGATTAACTTGGTGATTTCGCTTGAATTCACTGTTGTGTGAAATTTTTGAATTCCGAAAAATGGACGAAGATTTTTACAACGCATTTGCTACTCCGGTTTCCTCGATCACTATGGCACAGAACACGATGATGGAAAACGAAACGGGAACGATGCAAAAACCTCCGAAACTCATGAACATTGAGGAGTACAAGAGTTGGGAAGAAAAGTTTGAAAACTGGGTACAGGCAAATTATCTCGATGCATGGGAGAATGTCGAAACAAAATACGTTAGACCAATGAATGACGATGAAGAGAAAATTCCGATTAAAGATCTTAGTGCTGAAAACCGGAAGAAATATAAAGATGAGAAGATGATGTTAAGTCTGATTCAACAAGCAGTTAAAGAAGACATCCTGGTTCTATTGCAACATAATGGAACTTCATATTCAATTTGGAAAGCTTTACGGTCTAAGTTTCGTGGTAGTGAAGAAATGGTCAAAAGCAAGAAATCGCTTCTAAAGAAAGAATTTGATCTATTTCGCATATTAAAGAATGAAAGTACTAGAGAGATGATCGAAAGATACTGCAATTTGCTTGCTAACATGAAGAGATTGAGTATTGAGAAAACCAATGAAGAGTTGATCGAAAAACTTGCTGATGCTTTGCCATATGAGACTTGGGGAACATATCTTATGATGCTCAAAAACAAGAAAGGTTTTAGCAATTTGACACTTAGCAAGTTTATTGAAAAGTTGGAAGCTCAAGAGATGGAGCAACGAAAGATTATTCGAATGAAAGATTTCGATGGTGAACAGGATATTGGGTTGTATTATAAAGCAGGGGTGAATGAGAAGTCTACAAATTTATCTCCAAAAATAGAAACTGCTTACAATGCCAAGAACTCTCCTGGAAGTTCATCATCAGGATCAAACATCAAAACAAGTTTCACATCATTTCCATCTTTCGATCCAAACATTACAGCAAAAAAAAATGGGAGAAAATTTCAGTGCAATATTGTTTTAAATCTTGATAATGATCAAGAGTATTCTGATGAAGTTGCTAAAAACCACATGTCTTTATTAGGAATGGTTTTAGAATCTTACAGTTGTTTTGTTGCAGGTCGAATCGGGAATCCGATGCTGACAAAGGAAGATTATGACCAGATTGATGCTGAAGAAATGGAGTTGATGGACATAAAATGGTGCTTAGCCAGCGTGTTGAGGAGAGCTGAGAAATTCAAACAAATCACTGGAAGAGATGATCTTCATGAGGCTGGTAATTCTACTTTAGGTTTTGATAAATCTAAAGTCACTTGTTTTCGTTGCAGGGAGAAAGGACACTTCAAGAGGGAGTGCAAAAACCGCGAAGCAAGTGGAGCTCAAAATCCGTTCAACAACAACAATGATTACTATCGAAAGGCCATTTACCATCAAGTTGCTCAACAACCACCTCAACAACAACAACATCAGGCACAAACTGCGCATGGAAGATATGTGATTGAAGATTCTGGAAAAAGAGCTTGTGCGGTTAATCAAAATTCTTCAAAGAGAGCTGATGGTAGTGCATTGATAATAGATCAAGATGATGAAAAACTACCCGAGGGTTTTAGCTGGGAGAATTTCAATTGGGATAACTATATTCCTGATCAAAACAAAGCTTATACAGCTTTTGTTGCCAAAGTTGAAGAAGATAGTGATGATGATCGTGAGTATTGGGCGAGAAAATTTGATGCTGATATGAAACTGATTGCTGAAAGTGATAGTGAAGATGAAAAGGTTAAAAAGAAGAAGAAAAAGATCAAGACTCCAGTGAGTAGTGATGACGAAGAAATTCCAGTGATCAAAAGGAAAGTAAAGGTTGAAGTTGCAAAGTTCAAAGTTGATCAAGAAGTTGATGCAAAGAAGATTCCAGTGAAGTGTGAAAACTGTGAAGCTGTGAAGAAGCAAAACAGTACACTGATCTATAACTTGAATAGTTTGAAGGAATCTTATGATGTACTGAACAAAGCAATGAACCAATACAATTTAACTAGTGAAGAACAAGCTACAGCAATGAAAACACTTCAAGGAGCTTTTATGACGAAGCAAAAAGTGGTGAACAACTACATTGAGAAGTGTGCTGTGCTTGAACAGAAACTGGAACTGCAAAGAATCGAAACTGAAAGAGTTAATCGTTTGTTGAAAAGTTATTCATGTACTTCTTATGTCATTGACAGGATTTATCCAACTGTTGAAGGCATGAAGGCATTTGAAGAAGATGAAGTAACTGAAGAAAAGAAGGATGATGGAAAAGAGACTGAAGAAAAGACTCCAGAAAAGAAGAACAAGAAGAAGAATGATACAAAGAAAAAGACTGACAAGAAGGATTCTGGTAAGAAACAAGAAGTCAGTTATAACAAATGTCCACCCCCGCTAGAAAATGGATATTTGCCCAGGAATCCAAATCAGGAAAGAGTCGAAAAAGCAACAAATTTACAATGGGAGTCGGAGTCGTCAGTCAATTTGCCAGAAAATATTGATGTTGTGTTTACATCATCTGACACTGATCATGAGTCCGAGTTAATTAAGAAAGTCGTCGATCAGGTGTTGGATAAAGATGAAACTGAGGAGTCAAAGTTGGAGTCCAACTCAGAGTCAAAGTCAGAGTCAGAGTCAAAGTCTGGTTCTGAAAGTTCAAGTTCGACGGTCAACAGTCAAAATTCTTCAGTTAAAAGGGTTTACAACAAAGAATTCCTGTTATCAAAATCTAATTTGAGTGACGAAACATTCAAAGTTGCATATACATTGAATGATTCCGACAAATTATATTCTGATGAGGAATTTCCACTAAGAGGTGTAAAAACTGAGATGATCAAAAAGATTTTCAAACTAACAGAAATCAATATTTCTGAATTAAAAGATGTAAATCTTATTGATAAACCTAAAAAATACACCTCAAGGGTACAACAAAGATTAAACAAGAAAAAAGGTTACAGTTCTGGTTCTGGTTTTCACAAGAAACCAAACCCTAACCGTAATTTCAAAAAGAAAGGTCTTGGTTTTACTCCAACAGAAAAACAGAAAAATGAAAAATATGTTCGTGATTTTAAATCAAAGATGACATTTGTTTCAGGTACATCAACAGAAGAAGAAAAGAAAGAATTATGGAGACAATCGAACAAAGAATTCCTTGCGAAGAAGCAAGAAGAGATGAAAGAAACGAGAACCTGTTTCAAATGCAACAATGTTGGACATATTGCCAGAGATTGTTCAAAGGCAATACAATCAAAACAGGGAGTTTCTCGTAACTCGAAAGACAAGAAAATTGTGTTTGAATCACTAATTGACAGAACCAAACTTTTCAAAAATTCTACATTTGAAATTGGTGAATGTTCAAACAAGTTTTACAAGAAAAGAGCTAAATCTGACAACCAGAAATGGGTTGTTAAAAGGTCTGGTAGTAGCTCTAGCGATGATTCTGATAGATTAAAATCAGAGGAGCTATCTTCTGGCGATGAATCTGATTCCATAAAATCAGAGGAGCCACGGGTTGAGTTAAAATTGAAAACTTCAGTTCCTCAAATGGATGATGTTCATTTTCCACCATTAAAGGATGAAGATTTTAAGAAGAAAATTGGTAAAGTTGAAATATCAAATCAATTTTATGATGATAACAAGGTTTTTGATGTTGATAAGGTCTTTAACCCCACTGTGAAACACATTTTTGGTAAAATGATTGATCGAAAAGTCAAAGGGGTTAAAGAATTTTATGAGAAGAAGATGCAGAAGGAGAAAGTTGAACCATCCCTGGTTTGTGACTGGGATGGTTCATACTATGAACAGTAAGTCTGTGGACTTGCCGGAGATCCCAAGTTTATATCGTGGATCAGGAATCGGCATCTTTCTAATGTTTGAAGTTTTTGGTTGAAAGTTTTTGATAGTGTTTGAATGATTACAGGTTGTATGACTACGCCGGAGCTTCCTGGTTGGAAGTGCGAAGCAGGAATCGGCATCATGATTGGTAAAATGGTGATGTAGACGTAACATTCCTACAAGTGGTATTGTGTGTTTTTACAAGTAGTTATTTTTACAATTGATTTAGAGGTTGCTTGAATGCAAATGGTAAATCAGGGACATTAATTTGTACTTGATTTACTATATATGTCAAGGGAAGAACAAGATGATGAACCATATCCCCGTTCTTAAAATGATAAGACTTACAAATGGTTTTTATCAACACAAACTTATTTTCCGGAAAAATCATTTTGATTAAAACAAACTTAAGTGTTTTGAAATCTAAATGAGAAAATGGTTTGTGATAGGGGGAGTTCTGATTGTTTATGTCGAGTGAATGGCGATTTGATGCGATTCGATATCGGTTGTCATTTTATTGTACAGTTTACTTTTAAATTTCCTAAAATGTGTTTGTATTTTAGGGGGAGTAGAAATTTCAAGAAAATCCAAAAACATTAGAAAATTTGAAAAATTCAAAAACATGATAAAATGAAAAATGAGTTTTGTTGCATAAAAGAGGAAATGATAGTACATCAGTGGACTGTCACAACATGCTAAAGAATTGTTTAGATAATATGTGATAAACGATCTCACTGTGGATGTGTCAGTAGGTTTTTACACATTTAGTAGATTGGGACGAGATACAAACATAAAATTCAAACTTGCTTGTTCTGTGGGTTAACACAAACTTGGATATATAGGTAACCCCTGAAATCTTGTTTGAAAGGTCCCTTATTCTGAGATACTAGGTCTTTATGCTCAGTGATATCTGGGGTATTATCCCGGGACTTCTGCTGAAAGAAATTTCTGACCTAGTCCCCGGATAATGCTTTCTGCAAATGCTTGAAACATAGCATCGCCCTCAGCAAGCTGATGAAACAATAAAATTGATAGTCGCTGCTGTTGTAATGCAAAAGATCCTCTAAAGGGGACACACCAAAAGTCGAAGCCGTCATCTCTCTGCGTATCGAAAGATCGACCTGAGCTCTCACGGCCCTCGTACTATAATTTATTCCCCTGACAGATATCATCTGTGGTATACTCACCTGTAAGATTGAATATTGGGATCTGGATACGGGAGTATATTCAAGTAGTGGGACACACGAATAAGTTCAAGAGCTTAAAACATTAACCTCGTATCTCGGATCAGTTGAACTTTGTGTGAAAATTTAAGTGGACAAGTATACTGACAATCTAAGTGAATCGTTTAGAGCTTAAAATGAAATGAAGCTTAACGGTGTTGGTGATTTGTCTCAAAAACTGATATGATTCTCTTGCACGAACTCACAAAAAATATTGTTTGTAAATATTTCTTTATTGCATTCTTTTACAATAAAAAATTTCAAAAAGATTTTTAGTGTGTTTTAGCATAAAATTTTGAAAAATACAAAAAGATTTTCGACAACTGGTATTGAAAAGCTGATTTTCAAAATTCTGAGTGCTAAACATGATGAGTATGATTTGAGGGGGAGTTTGTGTTTAAAACTGATTATTTTTATCAAAACTTCAAGTGGTTCATCAGATTGAAAGATCATTTTGATTAGATTTTTAGAGAAGAGTCTGAGTTAGTGAAAGTTTATATGTTTGAAATGTGTAAATTGTAAAATTTATTGTGAGGTAGAGTTTATGCAGGTTAAAGTTTGAGAAGTGATGATTCTGAAAAGCTAAGTGAAAGTCAGACAACGATCCTGAAGCAGATGATGCTGAAGAACTAAAGGAATGCCAGCACATTGCAAGGGGGAGTCTGTTGATGCTGATAGAAAGAGTAAAAACAGAGACTGATCAAGACTGAAGATATGAAGACACAGCATTGGTGTGACTCGATAGTCGACTCGTCAACATCTGAGGGGGAGTCTGTTGGTGCACTACATCTGTCGACTTCGTCTTGTATCGAGTCTTAGACTAGTTAGAATAGATCAGGGCACGTAGAACGAGAGAATGAGAGAGAGTTAGCAAGATTTCGCTTGAAGGAATGTGTATGTAAAGGATTTCGCTTGAAGCAGCTCAAGCGAAATCAACATGTTAAGATTTCGCTTGAGTCATGCTGAAGCGAAATCTCAATCTCTATATATAGGAGGTCTAGGTCAAGCGAAATCATAAGTAACATTTGAGTGATTCCATACCGAAGTGCTGCCGGTATGAGAACTGATTGTATTTGTGTTCAAATATCAATATAATCAGTGTTAAAGTGAAGATTCAGCTGTTTTATAGTCAAATACTTGTTTTCCGCACCTGTATTTGATAGAATTCCTCTGAACCGACTCGTTCGGGTCGCAAACCGATCCTACAAAAATTGTTTAAGTGTTGAAGTTTCGAAACATCACATAGTCGGGTGGTCGATCGATCAAGTGGTAACTCGATCGGACGGCAATCCGTTCGGTGTTCCCAAAACTCTTGAGGGTTGATTTGAAGAATTAATTGTGGGGCCAAGGTGCAAGTCGATCGGATGACCGGTCGTTCGGATGGCTGTTCGATCGGTCAGCAATCCGATCGGACGACACTCCGTCCTGGTCGACCTGTTCATCTTACACTTGGTTATTTTGACCGTTTTCGTTTTATCGAGACGTTTTGATAATGTATTAAGCAACAGAAACCTTGTCAATACTTGGTACCCCTGATCGGACAGGAATCACCCAAATCTAACCAGTTAACTGTTCGAGACGGTGTTCCATGTTTAACCCGAAATTGGTAGTCTCGTGGATAGAATCCAGATCTTGAACCAACACAACCACAAGAATGAGTAGTAAGTCGGCACAAGCTCCGATTCTATCAATTTTGAAGGCATTGAGTGTAAAAGAGTTGAAAGAAAGTTGGAAAACCATCTTTCAATCCTTTTCATTGTGAATATGTCTAGATCTATGAAAGATCTTTGTTTGTTTATGTGGAAATCGGTTAGATCTAAGTTGTTCTTGGTGGATTGAGGCCAAAACATGAAGTTCTCAAGAACACATGATGACGTCATCCTAGAACACTTTGAATCCTGATGATTTCACGGTTAAAAGTTAAGATTCAAAAGATAGAAAGGTGTAGGAGTGCGTGTATATTAAGGATGTGACAACCCGAGTTTCCAAGGTCCTTCCTCGACACGTCACTTGTTTGCGATTCGGTTTTTGTAATTTGTTTGCATTATAACATGTTTATGATTGTCGCATGATTGAGGTTGTGTTATATGAGATTGTTAACATAGTGGTATTATATGTGATTTTGAATATAGTTGTGTTTTGTGAAATTGTTAATATAACTTAGGGTTAGTGTTAGTGCATGATCTCGGCCCATGTGATACCCATGTGGTTCATAATTGTGATTCCTAATTGTCGGCCACTTACCTCTTAGTTCAATGAGTAGCTATGTATTAATAGTTGGACTATCAAGAACAACAGACCTTGAGCCCATGTGAAGACTAGGGTGCGGTCCAATGGTTGTAGTTTAGAGACCTTGAGCCCACAATTATAACATGACTAATATTATAGCACGTAACTGATCAAATAACAAACCCTAGCGCATCCTCATCCTCTCTTGCGGATCGACGGTAATCCAGCCTTTATCGGGGCTCTCATTCTTGCGATGCATCATCTTCCTCTCTCATTCTAGTAACCGGTAAGTAGGTTCGTTATTCTTGATCATGACCGAGTTCGTGATTTCGTGATTGAGTTATATTAGTAGATATAAGGTTTCAAACATTATTAGGGTTCGTTTACAACCTGAGTTGAGTGTTATTGATTTTTGTTATGTGTTAAACGGTTGGCATGAGTAAATAATAAGGGTTTTACGTGATTGTTTGTGATATCACAATGAAGTTAAGAATCCAGAAACACATGTGATACTAGTCGATGAATTAACGTTTGTAGAGGGACTGATGTTCGATAATCTTAATAGGTTGATGTTCGATAATCTGGTGTTATAACATGTTCACAGATGTGATTGTATGTTGAATGAATCTTGATTGCAATTGTTTTAGTTAAGTCCATTGTGTGGTTGATAACGATGATTAGTGCTAAGATGACTTGGGTGCACGATTAAGAGATAATAATGCGTGAATTGAATTTGATTACATGTGAGTAGATGATGAGTTGTTATGGGATTATTCATACTGTTCGATTTGGGTGTATGTGCATGAATATCAATACTGAATTGGATGATGTATGCCAACGATGATGATGAGAATGAATAACCAATGAAACCGTTTTGTTATCTCGGGTGGTGTGCATATGATAATCTGGGAAACATCTTGAATGCATGTTTTAGTATTGAGTGAATTATTATTAAATGCATATTAGTATGGGGGCAACCGAAAGTCATGATTTTGAGAATAGATTAATTATAAATTTCACATTATAAATGGTTTCTTAGAACCCCACACACACCTAGTCGCACAAGAGGGGCTCTGGTCACACAATTTACTTGGGCCGTAGAATGATGTTGGGCCGCACAGATTTGTCGGATTGCACACTAATGTGAACTCGAGATATGAACACTTATACGTGCTAAATATCTGTATATGTACCGGATAAAATGCTTAGTGTGCAATGTGTTAACTATGTGATAGTATGGCGTATGATACTAATGGGTTTCATAAATGACTGTTATAACTTATATGATGAATTGTGGATGCTACATATGTAATGTGAACGTGGTATATGTGACTTACCTGCATGTAAACTGATTGTCTTTTGGTAACCACGGTAGGGTTTGATCGACCAACTGGGAACCGGTAATGTAACGTAACATACAGAGCAAACCAAGGTGAGTTCACACTTTCTACAAAGCATGGGATTCCCAGGGGTTGGGAATGGGTTAAGGAATATGGATTCCTCGTCCTTCTTGGGTAGGACAGTACGGGTTAAGGAATGTAATTCCTCGTCCTCTTGGACAGTTAAATTTCACTAGACCAAAACTCTATCACGAAGTCCCTCCTTTTTATATCGACTTAATCGCCGGGCCAATGGCGAGCGGGTCATTAGTTAGATAGCGCTATTTAGGTCTGACAAGCCTCACACCGTGCCGCATAGGACGGGCGTGAACTAATGGATCTGGGCATGTCAATGATGATAGACATTGAAGCTAAGGGCACATAAACATGACTAAAGTCAGTGGTCGATATGGCAACGAGTCTAGTAGTATAAACATGGGGTAGCCCCCACGGCCGTAGAGCCAGATAATTTAACAAGGGGTAGCCCCCACGGCTGTAAGGCCAGAGTAAATGGGATAAACAAATCACGTTTTCAACTATGGGGTAACCCCCACGGCCAGGATGCCAGTTAAAGGAAACTATGTTTTTGGAACAACTTAAACAAACCCCCAACTGTGAACTCGCTCAACCTTGTTGCTGACTCGTTACTACATGTTTTGCAGGTCAATAGGTTTAGCAGGAGCTTGCTTGGGGGAAGAGTCGTTGTGGGACATGGACATTGAGTGTTCATGATGAACTTAAACATTATTTACTTATGCCTTGGTTTTAGACATTATGCTTCCGCTTGCAACTTAAACTATGTTTTGTTTGGACACCAATTGTATTGTGTTGGATTTTATTATTACTTACATGCTTGTTCAATATGATTGGTGGCTTGATCCTGGTCAGTCACGCCTCCAAGCGGTGATACTCCGCATGTGGATTTTGGGGGTGTGACAGATTGGTATCAGAGCCATTGGTTATAGTGAACTTGGTTTTAATAAGGGAAAAAAAGTTTTTGTTAAAACCAGACTGTAACCTGTACAGTGCTCAACGATCCACAACGACGCTTCGCTCCACGTGCAAGACTCAATACTTTAGGTAATGTGATTTAAGTTGATATTGCCTACCTGCTAAGGAACTTTTGCATGATGTGTTGTCTGTGGTATAATTATTAGAACAGTAGCGTGTTGCCTGTAATCCTTACTGCGCCCCATGTGGCACACAAACGCTTAACTATTTGACAAGAGGTGGTCAAACCCTTTTCTAATTGCTCGTCACCCTGCTACGACTGTTTATGCATTCTATCTATTTGTACGCTTATCTCGACATGACGTCACCACTTGACCCTTCGTACATCCGGCTTGTACGCCAACAACCACATAGACCAGAACCGGCTCAAATGAACTTGGGTAGGAGAACTACACCCACGCATCCTGTTGACGAACCTTATCATCTCCACTGGTCGTCTATACCAGAAACGAAGCAGCCACAATTACACGCGTACGTCGTTTTGCAAACTAGGAACCCTACCAACCAAATTCTGCTTTGGACAAGTGATATACCCTTGTGACCGTGATGCAACGAACTTCTCTCTTTGTGCCATGCCGCCATGTACCACTACTGGAAATCGCTTCTAGACAACATGTTAACTAGTTGAAATTTTCGATTATCGATGGACCCTGTTTACAATCGATTCTTCGTATGAACCTCAGTAACTCCCAGTTATTTCGGATGGCAACCAATTTAATGAAACGCCAACAACCATACCATGACTTTTCCCAAACGCGAGGCTATCTTACTACCCTGTTGGATGGTTCATTTTTATTCTATTTGACTAACTCTATCGTATACTTAACTTAGCGAATGGGTGCCATTATTGGTGAAATAGTCTTCAAGACATTTAGGGAGAGAGTTATGGATCAGTCAACCTACCAGCAAGCACGATAAATTATATGTTGCATGACCCACCTTACACTACAAGAGACGTACTCCATTTTATGATAGTTTTTTGCGTATACAAAATCTCTGCACTAACTCTTGCACCGACTCATGATTATTGATGGCTAGTATGTCCGCTCCCTACCATTGGCTTAGAGCAAACCATCACACCCGTACCACAACAACGTTACGTTCTCGCTCCTCCTGATCACTCCTGAAACGAACCACTCTCTAGCTTAGAGAACTTTCTTGAATGCGTTTACACGTCTTTCCTTGGAACCTCATGAATACGCAGACGTACTTTGGACTCAATTGCACGACTTAAGGAACCCCCCCCCCCCCCGGACTTGATTACTTACTTGATGAAACACACGCACACCTAAGTTCATATATTTAGGTAAATTGTCCCTCCTTCGCATGGGGGCGAATCCAACGGCTCCTAGTGGGAGTCACAGGGAAACTTAACGCTACACGATTGTACGATAACCATGCTGCTATGTTAAGTTCTTGTTCTGATTGACTTAACCCCGTGACAACAATATGTAGCCAACGACATACTTTATCTTAACTATACCCAACTGGCGTGCAGCCAGCTGTACATTCAATATCGAGTAAACCCTCGCTGTGGATTCTTAAACGCTTACCCACCGAATGAGACTACTCTTTCTTATGTTGCCACACCAATGCATGATATACTTTTGGGATTCAGTGATCCTAACAACAATCCCCGCGGACACTTGCTTGAACAAGTTACACTCTACGAATATTACTCGATTAGCATTGGGCTATACATGTGATGATACCACAAGTACTGATCTTTGAGCTTGATACGACCTATATGGATTTTCGGACTCGACGTTCGAACCTAGTCAAACCAAATGAATGTGTCACTTGCTCGCATCGACGACATTCTGATCTACTCCAAGAGTCAGGAGGAACACGAGCATCATATGCGACTTATTTTGGAACTCCTTCGAACAGAGCAGTTGTACGCCAAGTTTTCAAAATGCGACTTCTGGCTTTGTGAAGTCCATTTCTTAGGCCATGTGGTAAACAAGGATGGGATTCACGTTGATCCATCCAAGGTAGACTCGATTAAGAACTGGCCTGCACCTCGTACACCAACAGAAATCCGCCAATTATTGGGTTTGGCGGGCTACTACAGAAGGTTCATCAAAGACTTCTCCAAGATTGCACAACCCCTCACCTCACTAACTCAGAAAGGCGTTATTTATCGTTGGGGAAATGCACATGAATCAGCATTTCAGCACTTAAGATTCACGAAAGGAATTACACTACACACGATTTGGAACTGGGAGCTGTTGTCTTCGCGCTCAAGATATGGAGACATTACCTGTACGGTACCAAGTGCACCATTTACACCGATCACAGGAGTCTCGAGCATATCTTCAAGCAAAAGGAGTTGAACATGCGACAACGTCGATGGGTTGAACTACTGAATGATTACGAATGTGCCATCAAGTACCATCCGGGCAAGGCAAATGTTGTGGTCGACGCCCTCAGTCGAAAAGATACCACACCTAGGCGTGTGCGAGCACTACAACTCACCATCCAATCTAGTCTTCCTGCACAGATACGAGATGCTCAGGTAGAAGCATTGAAACCAGAAAACGTCAGGGCTGAAGCCCTACGCGGCTTAAAGCAACGGCTAGAACAATAGGAAGACGACGCCTACTACCTAACAGGACGCATCTGGGTCCCACTCCATGGCAACTTAAGAGAACTTGTAATGGATGAAGCGCACAAGTCTCGTTACTCAGTACATCCTGGTTCGGATAAGATGTACCACGACTTGAAATCTATGTATTGGTGGCCTAGCATGAAAGCTCACATGGCAACCTACGTTAGTAAGTGTTTGACTTGTGCAAGAGTCAAAGTCGAGTATCAGAAACCTTCAGGCCTACTTCAACAACCAGAGATACCACAATGGAAATGGGAGCAAATTTCCATGGATTTCGTTACTGGCCTGCCTAGATCTCAGCGTGGAAATGACACTATTTGGGTGATCGTGGATCGACTCACAAAGTCTGCACACTTCTTGGCTATTAAGGAAACGGATAAGTTCTCCACTTTAGCAGACGTATATCTTAAGGAAGTTGTCTCGAGGCACGGGGTTCCCACCTCTATTATCTCGGATCGTGATGCACGTTTTACTTCGGAACTGTGGCAAGCAATGCACAAGTCCTTTGGCTCACGTTTAGATATGAGCACAGCTTATCACCCGCAAACGGATGGGCAGTCTGAACGCACCATCCAGACCCTCGAAGACATGCTTAGGGCATGTGTAATTGATTTTGGCAACGGCTGGGAAAAGCATCTGCCACTTGTGGAATTTTCGTACAATAACAGCTACCACACCAGCATTAAAGCTGCTACGTTTGAGTCATTGTACGGGCGTAAATGCCGATCATCTCTTTGTTGGGCAGAGGTGGGGGATAGTCAGATCACTGGCCCAGAACTTGTGGTAGACACAACAGAAAGGATTACTCAAATACGACAACGAATGGCGGCAGCTCGCGACCGTCAGAAAGCCTACGCAAACAAGCGCCGGAAACCACTCGAGTTCCAAGTTGGGGATCGAGTGCTACTCAAAGTTTCACCCTGGAAGGGTGTGGTTCGTTTTGGCAAACGGGGCAAGCTCAATCCGTGATATGTCGGACCGTTCAAAATCATTGAGAAAATAGGCAAGGTGGCCTACAAACTAAACCTACCAACAGAACTCAGTGCAGTTCACAACGTTTTTCACGTGTCGAATCTGAAGAAGTGTCTGTCAAATGAGACCCTCATAGTTCCTTTGAAGGAGCTCACTATCGACGATCAGTTGCGATTCGTTGAGGAACCAGTTGAAATCACGGACCGGGGCGTTAAGGTCCTCAAGCACACCAGAATACCTCTTGTTCGAGTTCGTTGGAACTCCCGTCGTGGCCCAGAATTCACCTGGGAACGAGAAGATCAAATGAAACTCAAGTATCCCCAGTTATTCGGAAACAGTGCAACCACTACTAAGGCTGAAGCTACTACAGAATTTCGGGACGAAATTCCAAATCAACGGGGGGATGATGTGACACCCCAGGAAAACCAGGAAACAACACAACACAACTAGCTTCCTCAGTAACTACGTGCTAAATTTCGGGACGAAATTTCTTTCAAGTTGGGGATAATGTGACAACCCGAGTTTCCAAGGTCCTTCCTCGACACGTCACTTGTTTGCGATTCGGTTTTTGTAATTTGTTTGCATTATAACATGTTTATGATTGTCGCATGATTGAGGTTGTGTTATATGAGATTGTTAACATAGTGGTATTATATGTGATTTTGAATATAGTTATGTTTTATGAAATTGTTAATATAACTTAGGGTTAGTGTTAGTGCATGATCTCGGCCCATGTGATACCCATGTGGTTCATAATTGTGATTCCTAATTGTCGGCCACTTACCTGTAAGTTCAATGAGTAGCTATGTATTAATAGTTGGACTATCAAGAACAACAGACCTTGAGCCCATGTGAAGACTAGGGTGCGGTCCAATGGTTGTAGTTTAGAGACCTTGAGCCCACAATTATAGCATGACTAATATTATAGCACGTAACTGATCAAATAACAAACCCTAGCGCATCCTCATCCTCTCTTGCGGATCGACGGTAATGGAGCCTTTATCGGGGCTCTCATTCTTGCGATGCATCATCTTCCTCTCTCATTCTAGTAACCGGTAAGTAGGTTCGTTATTCTTGATCAAGACCGAGTTCGTGATTTCGTGATTGAGTTATATTAGTAGATATAAGGTTTCAAACATTATTAGGGTTCGTTTACAACCTGAGTTGAGTGTTATTGATTTTTGTTATGTGTTAAACGGTTGGCATGAGTAAATAATAAGGGTTTTACGTGATTGTTTGTGATATCACAATGAAGTTAAGAATCCAGAAACACATGTGATACTAGTCGATGAATTAACGTTTGTAGAGGGAATGATGTTCGATAATCTTAATAGGTTGATGTTCGATAATCTGGTGTTATAACATGTTCACAGATGTGATTGTATGTTGAATGAATCTTGATTGCAATTGTTTTAGTTAAGTCCATTGTGTGGTTGATAACGATGATTAGTGCTAAGATGACTTGGGTGCACGATTAAGAGATAATAATGTGTGAATTGAATTTGATTACATGTGAGTAGATGATGAGTTGTTATGGGATTATTCATACTGTTCGATTTGGGTGTATGTGCATGAATATCAATACTGAATTGGATGATGTATGCCAACGATGATGATGAGAATGAATAACCAATGAAACCGTTTTGTTATCTCGGGTGGTGTGCATATGATAATCTGGGAAACATCTTGAATGCATGTTTTAGTATTGAGTGAATTATTATTAAATGCATATTAGTATGGGGGCAACCGAAAGTCATGATTTTGAGAATAGATTAATTATAAATTGCACATTATAAATGGTTGCTTAGAACCCCACACACACCTAGTCGCACAAGAGTGGCTCTGGTCACACAATTTACTTGGGCCGTAGAATGATGTTGGGCCACACAGATTTGTCGGATTGCACACTAATGTGAACTCAAGATATGAACACTTATACGTGCTAAATATCTGTATATGTACCGGATAAAATGCTTAGTGTGCAATGTGTTAACTATGTGATAGTATGGCGTATGATACTAATGGGTTTCATAAATGACTGTTATAACTTATATGATGAATTGTGGATGCTACATATGTAATGTGAACGTGGTATATGTGACTTACCTGCATGTAAACTGATTGTCTTTTGGTAACCACGGTAGGGTTTGATCGACCAACTGGGAACCGGTAATGTAACGTAACATACCGAGCAAACCAAGGTGAGTTCACACTTTCTACAAAGCATGGGATTCCCAGGGGTTGGGAATGGGTTAAGGAATATGGATTCCTCGTCCTTCTTGGGTAGGACAGTACGGGTTAAGGAATGTAATTCCTCGTCCTCTTGGACAGTTAAATTTCACTAGACCAAAACTCTATCACGAAGTCCCTCCTTTTTATATCGACTTAATCGCCGGGCCAATGGCGAGCGGGTCATTAGTTAGATAGCGCTATTTAGGTCTGACAAGCCTCACACCGTGCCGCAGAGAACGGACGTGAACTAATGGATCTGGGCACGTCAATGATGATAGACATTGACGCTAAGGGCACATAAACATGACTAAAGTCAGTGGTCGATATGGCAACGAGTCTAGTAGTATAAACATGGGGTATCCCCCACGGCCGTAGAGCCAGATAATTTAACAAAGGGTAGCCCCCACGGCTGTAAGGCCAGAGTAAATGGGATAAACAAATCACGTTTTCAACTATGGGGTAACCCCCACGGCCAGGATGCTAGTTAAAGGAAACTATGTTTTTGGAACAACTTAAACAAACCCCCAACTGTGAACTCGCTCAACTTTGTTGTTGACTCATTACTACATGCTTTGCAGGTCAATAGGTTTAGCAGGAGCTTGCTTGGGGGAAGAGTCGTTGTGGGACATGGACATTGAGTGTTCATGATGAACTTAAACATTATTTACTTATGCCTTGGTTTTAGACATTATGCTTCCGCTTGCAACTTAAACTATGTTTTGTTTGGACACCAATTGTATTGTGTTGGATTTTATTATTACTTACATGCTTGTTTAATATGATTGGTGGCTTGATCCTGGTCAGTCACGCCTCCAAGCGGTGATACTCCGCAGGTGGATTTTGGGGGTGTGACAAAGGAAGTACAAGATTTAGGATGAGAACTTACCGGAATCGCGAGAAATCTGAAGAAAAGTGGGGAAGATGAGCTGGTCGGAGGAGAGTTACCAAAAGTGGAAAGTATGATGGTGACAGGGGGTATTTATAGGGTTTCCCGAAGTGGAAAGGGTTAGAGAGGGACTGATCGATCGGGTGGCGGCCTGATCGACTGACTGTTCGATCGAGCGATAGCTCGATCGATCGGCTGGTTGATTGGCTGGTTACCTGGTCGATCGGTCACTTGGTTCGAGTGTTCGGTGCGACGAATTTTGCCGTTTCGATTGCGATTGCAAGTGTTGCGATTGCGATAGCGATAAAGCGATTAAACAAGCGATAAATAGCGATTACTATGCGATTATTAATAGATACTCCACATAATACAACTAAAGCGATAATAAAATAGACTAATTACAAGTCAAAGAAGTCAAAACAGGAATTGACCAAGGAGAGACTGATCGCAATTAGCAATCTTTTCTCCCTTTGACTTCAATCTTGACTTTGAGTTTCGAAACACGGGGTGTTACAGCCTCCCCTAGTTGAGGGAATTTCGTCCCGAAATTAGGCCGAAGCCGTAACAAACAACTTCGGGTACTTCGCCTTCATGTCGCTTTCGAGTTCCCAAGTGAACTCTGCGCCTCGTTTGCCTTCCCATCGGACTTTCACAATCGGAATGCACGAGCGTCGGAGCTGCTTGGTTTGGCGGTCCATGATTTCGGCAGGCTTTTCCATGAAGTGTAGTGTTTCGTTTACTTGGAGGTCATCGAGAGGTACAATTAAATCATGCTCAGCCAGGCACTTTCGGAGGTTTGACACATGGAAAGTCGGGTGGACATTACTAAGTTCCTCCAGTAGCTCGAGTCTGTATGCGACTTTTCCGATCCTTTCTAGGATCTTAAAAGGCCCAACATATCGAGGCGCTAGTTTCCCTTTCTTGCCGAATCTGACCACACCCTTCCAAGGTGATACCTTTAGGAGTACGTAGTCGCCAACGTCAAATTCAAGGGGCTTGCGTCGTCTATCGGTGTAACTTTTCTAACGACTCCGAGCTTTTAGCAAGTTGTCTCTTATTTGGAGGACTTTGTCGGTCGTTTCTTGCAATAGCTCAGGACCGGTTAATTACGAGTGACCGATCTCGTGCCACATAATAGGCAATCAACATTTTCTTCCGTATAAAGCCTCGAATGGTGCCATTTGAATGCTGGAATGATAACTGTTGTTGTACGAGAATTCGACTAACGGCAGGTATGTATCCCAATTACCACCGAAATCTATGACAAACGAACGGAGCATGTCTTCAAGAGTACGGATCGTTCTTTTAGTCTGACCGTCGGTTTGAGGGTGGAATGAGGTACTTAGATTAAGCGTAGTACCGAGAGCCGTTTGAAACGTTTCCCACAGTCGCAAGGTAAACCGAGCGTCACGGTCAGAGATGATGTCGTGAGGCGTCCCATGTTAACAAATGATATCATTGGTGTAGATTCGGGCTAATCGTTCTACCTTGTAGTCTTCCCGTATTGGCAAGAAGTGAGCTGATTTGGTCAAATGGTCAACAACAACCCAGATGATGTCATGACCTGATGGCGTGCACGGGAGCTTTGTTATGAAGTCCATAGCTATACTCTCCCACTTCCAGATAGGGATCGGGGGTTGTTTAAGTAAGCCAGAGGGTCTTTGATGTTCAGCCTTGACCTTCGAGCAAGTCAGGCACTTTCCAACGTAGAGAGTGATATCCCTTTTCATCCCCGGCCACCAGTACTTGTAGCGAAGGTCCTGGTACATTTTTTCGGCACCGGGATGAATAGAATACCGGGATTTGTGGGCTTCGTCCATCAGAGTCTGTCGCAAATTGGTCCGTTTAGGGATCTAAATTCGGTCCAGGTAGTGTAATATCCCATTCGACTTATTCACAAGCTGGGCTCCGTCGTGGTAGATTCTTTCCTTATCCAGAGTGCGCTCGTTAAAACAAGCATGCTGGGCTTCGCGGATGAGGATTTCGAGATCGTATTGGGCTCGGGTATTACGAATCTAAGCAAATAACTCCGTCTGCTGAGAGCGTCGGCAACGACATTTGCTTTGCCAGGGTGATAACGAATCTCACAGTCATAATCGTTGAGAAGTTCTACCCATCGTATGTTGCATGTTCCTATGATCGGTGAAGATCGTACACTTTGTACCATACATGTAGTGCCGCCAAATTTTTAACGCAAAAACAACTGCGCCTAGCTCGAGATCATGGGTTGTATAGTTCTTTTCATGGATTTTGAGCTAACGAGATACGTAGGCAATGACCTTATCCCGTTGCATGAGAACCCAGCCAAGACCAAGGTTCAAGGCATCACAATAGACAATAAAGTCGTCGTTTCCGTCGGGCAATGAGAGAACAGGAGCATTGCAAAGCATGCGCTTGAGGGTTTGGAAAGCGGACTCTTGTTCGGTTCCCCAAACAAAAGGCTTGTCTTTATGCGTGAGAGCGGTAAGCGGCACCTCGATTTTTGAGAATCCTTCGATAAATCGTCGATAATAGCCCGCTAGTCCGAGAAAAGAACGGACTTCAGATGGGTTCTTAGGTGTAATCCAACTCTTAACGGCTTCAATCTTCACGGGATCGACGTGAATACCTTGACTATTGACAATGTGACCGAGGAATTGAACCTCCTCCAGCCAGAATTCACACTTGGAGAACTTGGCTTAGAGTCGATTCCCTTGGAGTAGCTCGAGAACCAAACGTAGATGTTGCGCGTGTTCGGCTTTCGACTTGGAATAGATCAAGACATCGTCGATAAATACGATGACGAAGCGGTCGAGATAAGGTTTACACACGCGATTCATCAGATCCATGAAAACCGCGGGTGCGTTGGTTAAACCAAAAGGCATAACAACGAACTCATAGTGGCCGTATCGAGTGCGAAAAGCGGTTTTGGGTATATCTTCCTCCTGAATGCGTAGCTGGTGATAGCCTGAGCGTAGATCGATCTTGGAGAAACACGTAGCACCTTGTAGCTGATCAAACAAATCATCAATGCGAGGCAGGGGATAGCGATTCTTGATAGTTAACTTATTCAATTCCCGATAGTCGATGCACATCCGGAGCGACCCATCCTTCTTTTTGACGAAAAGCACTGGCGCGCCCCAAGGAGAGGTGCTCGGGCGAATGAAGCCATTCTCAAGTAATTCCTGAAGCTGACTCGAGAGTTCACGCATTTCAGACGGTGCGAGTCGGTAAGGAGCTTTGGAAACAGGGTTGGCTCCAGGAATGAGGTCGATACGAAAGTCGATATCACGACTTGGCGGTAGTCCGGGAAGATCCTCAGGAAAAACGTTAGGAAATTCTCGGACCACTGGAACATCGTTTACACCAGGTCTTCCTTTCTTTTCCTTCTCTGCTACTACAATGTTAGCCAAGAAAGCTCTATATTCCTTGCGGAGACACTTACTAGCATGGACACATGACATGAGCTTGAGACCTTTCAAAGCAGTTTTGCCATAAACACACAATAAATCACCATTCGCGAGCGAGAATCGAATCATATTTTTGAAGCACACAACTTCAGCATGATTTTCGAGAAGAAAGTCCATGCCTACTATGACGTCAAAACTTCCGAGTTGCATCGGAATAAGGTCGATTGGGAAGATGTGATTGTTGAGCTCAAGAGTACAATCACGAAGAACAGAATTAACGGCGACGGTTCTTCCGGTGGCGACTTCAACATTGAACGTCGAGGGGAGATGGGAGCGCTTACGACTAAGGAGCTTCTCGAATTCAAATGACACAAAGCAGTATCAAATAAACACGATGCATAAATACCATTCACAAGGAACGTACCATTGACCACGTTGTTGTCTGCCTGGGCTTGGCGCACGTTGATGTTGAAAGTTCTGGCGTGTGCGGCTTGCTGTTGCTGCTGAGGCTGTTGCTGCTGGGGCTCTTGTTTCACAACCCTGTTCGGGCATATGTTCGCAAAGTGGTTGGGATCACCACATGCGAAGCAGACTCGGGCGTTGGTCGCGGGTGCCTGAGCCGCATGTTGGCCTTGTGGGGCTGGGAGCAGAGCTTGATGAGCAGTGGCTTGAGCTGGTGCTTGACGTGGACCAGTACGGTAGTTAGCAGTGAAGTGGCCGTACATGTTGCAGTGAGTGCAAAAACGGCAAGCTAGACCCACTAGGTGATGATAAGTGCATGTCGGGCAGGTAGGGTGAGGGCCTGTGTATGCACGGTTTGCAGGCGGTGCATAGGTAACTAGTGCTGGGCGGTGGTGAGACTGCTGCTGAGTCGGTACGGCTTGAAGTGGAGCAGCAGTGGTGGTGACAGCACAGTTCTTGTTGTTGGAGCTGCTGCTGTTGGTCTTCTTCTTGCGGCGTGAGGACTTTGACGATTAAGCGGCGGCGGTTTCGGCGGTTGCGGTGGTGACTTGATGCAGGTTCTTTAAAGTTTTATCCCAAAAACCAGCTTTTACTCGTTTGTCGTTGATTTCTGCCGCAAGCAAGTAAGTTTCTTCGATTGTCGCTGGCTTTGCGGCATGCATAAAATCTGCAACACAGTCGGGTAGAGCTCGAATGTACTTCTTGATCGTCATGTCGGGCGTCTTCACTTGATCGGGACAGATGATGCTGAGCTGCTTAAAGCGAGCAGTCAGGGCAGCGTAGTCACCTTCTTTCTGCTTAATGTGCTAGAATTCGTCCTCCAGCTTCTGGCGCTCATGGGGAGGGCAGAACTCTTCGAGTATAACGTTCTTCAACTCGTCCCATGACAGACCATAGGCTGCATCATTTCCGCGCTTGTTTCTTTCGGCCGTCCACCAGTCTAGAACGCGGGACTGGAAGACGCCGGCCGTGTTCAGTGTGCGGAGATTATCAGGACATCCGCTCTGTCGCAGGGTGACTTCGATTGAGTCAAACCATTGAAACAAAGCCGTAGGGCCTTCTTCGCCGGTGAACTCTTTCGGTCCACATGCCTTGAATAGTTTGAAGCTGAAAGCAGCTTTGGGAGTCTCGGTTCTGGATTCTTCGGACGATTTACTCATGTTTTCGTATAGTTCACTGACGACTTGGGGTACAACCTTTGCCATTTGCTTAGTAATCATGGTAGCGAGGCGTTTGTCTGCTTGCTTTCGGCGAGCATCACGGGTAGCGCGAGATCCAGATGACGACATTGTCTGCAACAGACATCGCCACAGGACTCATCACAATATAATCGAATCTCACCTCACACGCCTAATACTACTAAAACTCAGGAACACATTCAATCACGTAAGCACATAGGCACAAAATCACAGATTCACATAAGCACAGAAGCACATAAGCACGTAAGGCACAGAAACACATAAGAATATAAGCACGTAATTCACTTAGAAGCACATGGGAGCAGTCAGAATACAGAAACCTACCATTCAAAGTTCGTGATCGTTCGAGAAGAGCGTTCACGCATAGCATAGTGAGTAGTATAGTATAAGCGAATAATATAGCAAGCAACATAACGTATGGTGGTTCCTCATGGTAGTAGCGATTTGTTAATGTTTTGAGGTAGATATGCAATGCGGGTCGTGCGTGTCGATCAAAGCGATAGCGAAAATCGAATAAGTCTCCAAAAATTAAAACACATAAGCAGGTAAATACACATACAAACACATAAAATCGACGAATCATCAGAGTCAGTAGTTGCGGGCTCAGAATCGAAACACATAGAAATCGAGAAATAGATCGTCTGCGGCTATTTAGACATTGACCACCCAAAGTGATTCGACTATACACAGGGACCTGTTGTACACACCTTTGACTTTCAGGACTATGCTTTTGCCTCGAATCTTGGGCTCGGCACGCATCCTTTCAGTCATATCGTGACTTCAAGTTGTTGGAGTCCGTCGAGACTTTGGTGAGAGTTTTGTAAAAACTAAGTAAAGGTCGGAACAAGTCGTCAAGGTTAGGGTTTCACCCCTGGCTTAACAACTTTGTTCCTGTTTTGATAAAATAAAAGAGAATTATGCGTCAAAGTATGGATTTCACTCCCATTTCAACGCAATTTCTCGTGTTTATAGATAAAAATGTGGGTTGAACAAGCAATTTAGTCGAGAGTTTGCAGTTTTCACACCGAATCTCGACTTAATCGCTCAATCATATTTGAAAATTCGAGTGCAGTGATAGTGTAGGGTAGGCGAGAATAGCGAGAAAATAGCAAGTACGCTCACACATAATCCCTACTGGACATGCATGAGTCGGTCTGTTAGTTCCTAACTATAGACTAGGTTTCAAAGACATCGACCCGGACTAGGTCGAGTCTTGCCTAATTCCCTATAGTTATGGCTCTGATACCAATCTGTCACACCCCAACTGATGGTGGAAACATCGGGGCGTGGCACTGAGCAAAACAGATTGTCCAGAAGTTTCCATAACAACTATATTTACCAAATATTTAAAGCAACACGTCCCATACCATGTCATAAATGATAATACAATTATTACAGAAAAGATCTAGGCAAATTGTTTTGTTCCGACAACTCAGATTTTCATTACATACAATTGTTTATTGTTGACCTAGGTCTTTCCTAGCTTCGATTTCACAGCAAAGAAAGCAAATAAGCATCCTAAGCACATGTCACATACGTTAAAGTAAAAGTCAATACACATAGTGTAAAGGTGAGCATACAAGTTTGATAATAACATATAGAGTTCGAAATCGTTACGCATAACCAGCACGTACACAGTGTAAAATGAGGCATGTTAGTTATCGACATGAACCTATCGATACCAATGACTGCGGGTTGACTGCCCAAGGCAGTTCGCGATACACACTCACCACTGTGAGCCATGTAAGTAATTGTCCTTAACAACCCCTGAGTGAACAAGTGCTGAGTCCAAACTAGTAGTACTATCATTGCTAAGGCAGGTAGACAGCATTCCATGTGTAATCATAACAAACAAGTATTCATTAAGTCACATATAACATGCGATAACGGTTAGCGTTTAACGTATTGCGTAGTGTGTTCGATGTGATTTTGTATAAGTAACGTATGTAACACCCAAAAGTGAGTAAAGAAAAAAGGGATGTATTTATAGGGGATATTTATAGGGTTTCCCGAAGTAGAAAGTATGATGATGACAGGGGGTATTTATAGGGTTTCCCGAAGTGGAAAGGGTTAGAAAGGGGCTGATCGATCGTGTGGCGGCCTGATCGACTAGCTGTTCGATCGAGCGACAGCTCGATCGATTGGCTGGTTACCTGGTCGATCGGTCACTTGGTTCGAGTGTTCGGTGTGACAAGTTTTGCCGTTTCAATTGCGAGTGTTGCGATGCGAGAGAATTTCCTAGTCAAATTAATTTTAATCACATCTTCGCGATTACTATGCGATTATTAATAGATACTCCACATAATACAACTAAAGCGATAATAAAATAGACTAATTACAAGTCAAAGAAGTCAAAACAGGAATTGAGCAAGGAGAGACAGATCGCAATTAGCAATCTTTTCTCCCTTTGACTTCAATCTTGACTTTGATTTTGACTTTCGAAACACGGGGTGTTACAGTATGTAACACCAAAAGTGCGTAAAGCAAAAAGGGATCGAGTATACTCACAGCGATGGAAGTAATGGATTGAAGGGAGCGCTCGAGTGATTAGCCTGAACAGTTAACGATAGCATAAGCGAATGAACAACGCGTAAATCGGTGCGAAGTGAACAAGTGTTGGATGGTAATCCGATCGGATGGCAGTCCGATCGGATGGTCATTCGATTTTCGATCGGATTGACATTCGTTTGAGAACGATGTGTTTGTGTATGATGGCTTTGAAGTTTTCATTGTAGCATTTTGAAAATAGAGAAGTATCTCTAGCCTTCAGGTCGATTGATCGAACGGTCGTTCGATCGGATAGCGATCCGATTGGCAGGACACTCAGTGAGAACAAGTTCACAGCAGGATAGTCACTGGATCGGTTAGCAATTCGATCGGATGGCAATCCGTTAGAACTGATGGTCTTTGAAAATTATGAAAGTTTAAGTGTTGGAGTTCAAGTGCAATCTGATCGGATTGCGGTTCTATTGGATGGCAATCAGATCGGACGGAAATCCGTTCCACAATCTGATCGTCTTGAAGCTTGACAAATTTGTTAAGTTTTGAAAAGTTTGCGGTTTGCTCGAGACGGTATGACAACGTGTCAAACAACGGAAACTCCCTCTGACCCAGGCTATCCGATCGAACGAGAATCTCCCCAATCCGATAAGTTAACTGTTCGTGACGGGTGGTTTCATGTTCAACCAGAAATCAGTTGTCTCGTTGATAGGATTCAGATCTCAAACCGGCACATCACTAGAGAAGAGTAAAAGGCATGAATGAGCTATATGATTCTATCAGTTTTGAGTGCATTGAGTGTAAAAGAGTTGAAAGAAAGTTGGAAAACATCTTTCAATCCTTTTAACCTTGAAATTGCTTAGATCTATGCGAGAACATTGTGAAATCATGTGGAAATCCTTCAGATCTGAGTTGTTCTTGGTCGAATGAAGCCAAATCTTGAAGTTCATAAGAACTTCATGATGACGTCATCCTAAAACACCTAAAATCCATTGATTTCATGGTTAAAAGTTAAGATTCAAAGGTGAAAATGATGAAGGAGTGCGTGTAGGTCATAGAAGTACAGGATTTGAGTTGAAAACTTGCAAGAATCGCGAGAAATCGAGAGAAAGAAGGCCTTGAGTGTGCTGGTAGAGTGAGAGGGAGCTGTCACATCACAAGTGATGTGACAGGGGGTATTTATAGTTTACCAAACATGGAAAGTGGGTGCAAGTGTCGAATAGCCCACCGATCAGATGGCAATCTGATCGGACGGCCATTCGATCGATTGGCCATTCGATCGATTGGCCATTCGATCGAAGTGGTCCGACGAGTTGAGTTTCGGCGTTTCGTTTTGCGTGATGAGCGTTGCGATGCGTTTCGAGTGAGCGATGCGGTAGTATTACCCTTAGTTACACAAATAACCTAACTACTTTATATAACATACAATCACTATAAATAACTTGCGTTTAGCGTTTGCGATTAGATTGCGATGCTATAGAATTGCGAATGCGATTAGGATTAAACACCTCAACAAAAACATAACATGCACAAGTAACACATAATGGCACACACACGTAAAACAATATCCAGAACACATAATTCGAGTTGCGAATGCGATAGCGACGCGATTTGCGATAAGTCGATTAACGATTAAACATCGATTAAACCTCGATTATTAATAGATACTCCACATAATACAACTAAAGCAAATAAATAATAGAATTTGATTACAAGTCAAGAAGTACAGTCAGTAGTTAAGCAAGGAGTAACAGATCGCAATTAGGAATCTTTTCTTCCTTTGACTTTGACTCTAACTTTGACTTGTACTTTGACTTTCCAAAAAGCGGGTTGTTACAACCTCCCCTACTTTAGGAAATTTCGTCCCGAAATTTAAGAAGTAGGCGTAACAAACAGTTGCGGGTACTTCGCCTTCATGTCACTTTCCAGTTCCCAGGTGAACTCGGCGCCGCGTTTGCCTTCCCAACGAACCTTCACAATGGGAATGCGTGAGCGTCTGAGCACCTTGGTTTCTCGTCCCATGATATCGACAGGCTTTTCCACGAAGTGTAATGTTTCGTCCACTTGTAAATCTTCAAGAGGGACATAAAATTCCTGGTCGGCTAAGCACTTTCTGAGGTTCGAAACGTGGAAAGTCGGGTGGACATTACTAAGTTCCTCCGGTAGTTCGAGTCTGTAGGCCACTTTCCCAATCCTTTCTAGAATTTTAAAGGGTCCAACATATCGAGGCGTGAGCTTTCCTTTCTTGCTGAATCTGATCACTCCCTTCCAAGGTGCAACCTTTAGGAGTACGTGATCGCCAACTTCAAATTCAAGGGGCTTGTGGCGTCTATCGGCGTAACTTTTCTGTCGGCTCCGAGCTTTCAGCAAATCGTCTCGAATCTGGAGGATTTTGTTAGTCGTTTCTTGCAACACCTCAGGACCGGTAATTTGCGCGTCTCTGATCTCGTGCCATACAATAGGCGATCGACATTTCCTTCCGTATAATGCCTCAAATGGTGCCATCTGGATGCTAGAATGATAACTGTTATTGTACGAGAATTCGACTAAAGGTAAGTGCGCGTCCCAATTGCCACCGAAATCTATGACACACGAGCGGAGCATTTCTTCAAGGGTGCGAATCGTTCTTTCAGTCTGACCGTCGGTTTGGGGATGGAAAGCGGTACTTAGATTAAGCGTAATACCGAGAGCAGATTGAAACGTTTCCCAAAGACGCGAGGTAAACCGACCATCGCGGTCAGAGATGATGTCACGAGGCGTCCCGTGTCGACAGATGATCTCGTCGGTGTAGATTCGGGCTAATTTTTCTATCTTAAAGTCTTCTAGTATTGGCAGAAAATGAGCTGATTTGGTCAAACGATCAAAGACGACCCAGATGCTTTCGTGACCAGATTGCGTGCACGGGAGTTTCGTTATAAAGTCCATAGCTATACTCTCCCATTTCCACATCGGGATCTCGGGTTGTACGAGTAAGCCAGAGGGGCGTTGATGCTCACCCTTGACTTTGGAACAAGTCAGGCATTTCGAAACAAAGAGAGCGATATCCTTCTTCATGCCCGGCCACCAGTACTTGTAGCGCATGTCCTGGTACATCTTGTCGGCACCGGGATGAATAGAATACCGAGATTTGTGGGCTTCGTCCATCAGAAGCTGTCGCAAATTGGTACGCTTGGGAATCCAAATTCGGTCTAGGCAATGAAAGATACCATTCGATTTGTTCTCGAATTGAGCGCCATCGTTAAGAATTCTTTCCTTCTTCAAAATACGTTCGGTAAAACAAGCATGCTGCGCGTCATGGAAAAGATCTTCGAGATTATGCTGTGCTTAGATATTACGAACGCTATGCAAGTAGCTTCGTCGACTGAGAGCATCGGCAATGACGTTTGCTTTTCCTGGGTGGTAACGAATCTCACAATCGTAATCGTTGAGGAGTTCTACCCACCGGCGTTGACGCATATTCAGTTCTTTCCGGTCGAAGATGCGTTGTAGGCTCCTATGGTCGGTGAAGACCGTACACTTAGTACCATAAAGGTAGTGTCGCCAAATATTTAACGCAAAAACAACTACGCCAAGCTCGAGGTCGTGTGTGGTGTAGTTCTTCTCGTGGATCTTGAGCTGTCGAGAGGCGTACGCAATAACCTTGTCTCGTTGCATGAGAACACAACCAAGACCAAGGTTTGAGGCATCGTAGTAGACTACGAAATCGTCGTTTCCGTCGGGCAGTGAGAGCACGGGAGCATTGCCAAGCATAGCCTTGAGAGTTTGAAAGGCTTCCTCCTGTTTAGTTCCCCAAACAAAAGGTTTGTCCTTATGCGTCAGAGAGGTAAGCGGCACAACGATTTTAGAGAAACCTTTGATAACTCAGCGATAATAGCCCGCTAGTCTGAGAAAAGAACGAACTTCAGACGGGTTCTTGGGTGTAACCCAACTCTTAACAGCTTCGATCTTCGCGGGGTCGACGTGAATACCTTGACTATTGACGATGTGACCCAGAAATTGAACCTCCTCAAGCCAGAATTCACACTTGGAGAACTTGGCATAGAGACGGTTTCCCTGGAGTAACTCAAGAACCAAACGTAGATGCTGCGAGTGTTCGGTTTTTGACTTGGAATAGATCAGTATATCATTGATGAACACGATGATGAAGCGGTCAAGAAAGGGTTTGCACACGCGATTCATTAGATCCATGAAAACTGCGGGAGCGTTGGTCAAACCAAAAGGCATAACAACAAACTCGTAATGACCATAGCGGGTTCAAAAAGTGGTTTTAGGTATATCCTCCTCTTGGATGCGTAATTGGTGATAGCCTAAGCGTAGATCGATCTTCGAGAAACACGTAGCACATTGTAACTGATCAAACAAATCATCGATTCGAGGTAAGGGATATCGATTCTTGATTGTCAGCTTATTCAATTCCCTGTAGTCGATGCACATCCGGAACAAACCATCCTTCTTTTTGACAAAAAGGAAAGGCGCGCCCCAAGGAGAGATGCTAGGGCGAATGAAGCCTTTATCAAGTAGTTCATGGAGTTGACTCGAGAGTTCGCGCATTTCAGAAGGAGCGAGGAGATAAGGCGCTTTTGCAACAGGATTTGCTCCAGGAATGAGGTCGATTTGGAAATCGATATCACGAGTTGGAGGTAAACCAAGTAAATCATCGGAAAAAACGTTAGGGAATTCACAAACAACGGGAACGTCTTTCACTCCTGTGTTTCCTTTCTTTTCCTTCTCTGCTACTACAATGTTAGCCAAGAAAGCTTTGTATTCCTTGCGGAGATACTTGCTTGCTTGAACACATGACGTGAGTTTGAGACCTTTGGAAGGGGTTTCGCCATACACACAAAGTTGATCACCATTCGCAAGCGAGAAACGAATCATCTTTTCGAAGAAAACAACTTCAGCACGATTTTCGCGAAGAAAATCCATGCCTACTATGATGTCAAAACTACTGAGCTGCATCAGAATAAGGTCGATAGGGAAGACGTGATTGTTGAGTTCAAGCGTATAATCACGTAGAACAGAATTGACAGCGACGGTTCTTCCGGTGGCAACTTCAACATCGAACATCGAGGGGAGCTGGGTGCGCTTACGATTAAGGAGCTTCTCGAATTCAAACGATACAAAACAGTTATTTGCTCCAGTATAAAATAAGCACAAAGCATATATACCATTCACAAGGAACGTACCATTAACCACATTGTTGTCTGCTTTGGCCTGGCGGGCGTTGATGTTGAAAGCACGTCCGCGGGCTGCTGCTGTTGTTATTGCGGTTGCTGCTAGGGCTCTTGTTTCACCACTCTGTTAGGGCACATGTTTGCGAAGGGGTTGGGATCACCACATGCGAAGCAAGCTTCAGCGTGATCAGCGGGTGCAGGAGCTGCTTGATGGCCCTGGGGAGCAGGAATGAGAGCTTGTGGTGCAGGAGCTTGACCTTGAGCTGGAGCTGGAGTTTGGCGTGGACCTGTGCGGCAGTTTGTGGTGAAGTGGCCATACATATTGCAATGAACGCAGAACCAGCATGCGAGACCAATCGGGTGATTATAAGTACAAGTAGGGCAAAGCGGGTGTGGTCCAGCGTATGCACGCTTGGCAGGTGGTGTATTGACCACAGGTGCCGCTACTTGGCGGTGTTGAGATTGCGGTTGGGCAGGTACTGTTTGGAGAGGAGCGGCAGTAACTGCACAGTTCTTGTTGCTGGAACTGCTGTTGTTCTTCCTCTTGCGACGTGAGAGCTTTGAAGACTGCGGTGCGGCGGTGGTTTCAGCGGTGCTAGTAGCGATGACTTGATGCATATTCTTGGAGGCTTTGTCAAAATAACCAGCCCTGACTCGCTTATCGTTAATCTCAGCGGTGAGGAGGTAGGTTTCCTCAATTTTTGTCGTCTTTGCAGCCTGAACAAAGCCTGCAACGCAAACCGGAAGAGCACGGATATACTTCTTGATTGTTATCTCTGGGGTAGTAACCTGACCCGGACAGATAATACTCAACTGCTTGAAGTGAGCAGTTAAACCAGCGTTATCTCCGCCATCCTGCTTAATGTGTCAGAATTCATCCTCAAGCTTTTGGAGTTCATGGGGAGGGCAGAACTCTTGCATCATGATGTTCTTCAACTCGTCCCACGACAATCCGAAAGCTGCATCGTTTCCTCGTTTGTTCCTCTCCAGCAATCAAGAGCGTGGGATTGGAAGACGCCGGTAGCATTGACAGTGCGCAGGTTTTCTGGACAGCCACTCTGGCGCAGGGTGACTTCGATAGAATCAAACCATTGAAACATGGTCGTAGGACCATCTTCACCGGTAAATTCCATTGGACCGCAGGCTTTGAACTGCTTGAAGCTAAAAGCGGCTTTAGGAGTATCGGTCCTGGACTCCTCCAAGGACTTGCTAGCATTCTCATTCAGTTCACTGACGATTTGTGGGATGACTTTCGCCATTTTCTTAGAGATGAGAGCGGCGATTCGTTTGTCATCATGGTTTCGACGAGCAACGCAAGAGTGGAATGATCCAAATGACGACATTGTCAGCAACAGACATCGACATAGGACTTAAACACAAATTTTGATTAATCCTAGTATAGACTAGCGATTCACCATAAAGCTCAGGAACACATCCATTCATAAAATCACGTAGGCATATAAACACAGAATCACATAAGCACATAAACACATAAGCACATAAGCTAACCTAAGCACATATTTTGCAAGTATTCACCTATCCTTCACAGCAGCGCATAGCGATTAAGTATAGGGACTGCGATTAGCGAGCAGCGATTGCGAATAGAGACTGGCGATTTGTTGGCATTTTGAGGTAAATGTGCAGTGCGAGTCGTGCGTGTTGATCAAAGCGGATAGCGAAAAGCGAGTAAATCACCAAAATCGAATCACATAAACGCATAAAATCACATGAAATTCACATAAAAGCAATAAATCATAGAGTCAGCAGCGGCAAATCCAGAGTCGTAACACATAAAATCGTAGGGAGATTGTCTGGATACGAGACATCAACTGCCCAAGGTGATTCGACTATTCACAAGGACTTTAGGTGCACACTTTGGCTTTCTGGACTGTGCTCTTGCCTCAATTTGGGCGATCGGCACGCATCCTTCCAGTTACAGCGTGACCCAAGTCGTTGGAGTCCGTCGTGACTTTGGTGAGAGTTTTACAAAACCAAAAGTATAGAGCGGAATGAGTCATCAAGGTTTGGGTTTCACCCCTGACTTAATGACTATATCCCCGTTTGTTCGATAGAATCATGAGATAGATAGGGAGATTTGCATCAAAGTATGGATTTCACTCCTAATTCAACACAACTTCTCTTGTTTTTAGTAAAAATAGCGAACCGAACAAGTGATTTGGTCGAGAGTTCACGGCTTTCACACCTATTCTTAACCAAATCATCCGTTTGTGTGTGTATCTAGCCTTAGGAAAGGCTGATCTTGCGTGGAACTGTAGTCTGTGATGTTCGCGCAAGAGTGTAGTGTACAGTGAGAAATAGCGAGTAAGCTCGTGCAGAACCCACACTGGGTATGCACAAGTCGGTATGTTGGTACTTAGACTATAGACGAGGTTGTTTCTAAGACATCGACCCGGACTAGGTCGAGTCTTGCCTAATTCCCTATAGTTATGGCTCTGATACCAATCTGTCACACCCCAACCGATCGCGGAAACATCGGGGTATGGCACTGAGCGAAACGGATTGTCCATGAGTATCCATAACAACTATTTATTACCAGATAATTAAACGTCATGTCCCATACCACAACATATCTAAATAAAACAGTTATTACAAATAATTGTCTCAAAAACGAATACTGTTCCGACGACTCAGATTTAAGCGTGACATAACTAGACCCCTAGCTTGATTCACCAAAGCACAGCATTTCATATCATTTAAGCACCTGTCACATACGTTAAAATAAAGTCAATACGCATAGTGTAAAGGTGAGCATACAAGTTTAATAGTAATAGTAGAGTTCGAAAGCATTTACGCATAACCAGCATGTAACATGTATAGTGCGAAGCTAGTAGGTTATCGACAATGAAATATGCACAGACTAGACTGCGAGTTGTAGAATGCGCAACAAATATCACCGCTGTGACACGTGAAGAGGTAACCTTAACAACCCCTGTCCACGACAGGTACTGAGTCCAAACAAATAGTACTATCGTTGCTAAGGCGTCTGGCAACAATCACTGTGTTAACATAACATACAAGTATTCATCGAGTAACAAGTAACATGCAATAACGGTCAGCGTATAAGTAGTGTTTGCGTTGTGTTTCGATGTGATTTAGAATAAGTAACGTATGTAACACCCAAAAGTGCATAAAGCAAAAAGGGATCGAGTATACTCACAGCGATGGAAGTAATGGATTGAAGGGAGCGCTAGAGTGATTAGCCTGAACAGTTAATGATAGCATAAGTGTGTGAACAGCGCGTAAATCGGTGCAAAGTTAACAAGTGTCGGATGGCCATTCGGTCGGATTGACATTTGTTTGAGAAGGATTTGTTTGTATATGATGGCTTTGAAGTTTTCGTTGTAGCATTTTGAAAATAGAGAAGTATCTCTACCCTTCAGGTCGATCGATCGGATAGCGATCCGATTGGCAGGACACTTAGTGAGAACAAGTTCACAGTAGGATGGTCACTCGATCGGTTAGAAATTCGATCGGATGGCAATCCGTTAGAACTGATGGTCTTTGAAAATTATGTAAGTTTAAGTATTGGAGTTCAAGTGCAATCCGATCGGATTGCTGTTCGATCGGACGGCACTCTGATCGAACGGCAATCCGATCGTGTTAGGACCGGTTTTGACTCCATTTCGATTGCGAACCAACTCGTGTAACGTGCGGAATCCGTACACGAACGTGACCGAACACACGAACGTACTCAATCTGTGATTCTATAAAACGTATGAAAGATACAAGCACCTCGAATCACCTTTTGCCTTTCTCTTTCTACTTTCTCTCTCTAGTTTCTCTCTCTAACACTAAAGCTCTTCAAGTCTCCAAATGCCAAAAGTAGCAAAAAGTTCTAAACTCTAACCCTAACTCTACTATTTATAGGCCAAGGCTTTAATGAGAAAACTCATTAATTACAATATTGCCACCTTGCCTTTCTTAACTAGATGTTACAATATAAGGCTATAATTAAACGGTTTCCGCTACGGTCTTGAGATGACGGAGGCGATAGACATACTGCTCTAACAGACTCCCCCTTGGATATTGCCGCAGTCAATCTCAATCATTTAGTCAGACTCGTAGCTTCTGGTCTTTTTCTCTCTAGCTCGAACAGAATCCCGGTGGATCTGTTTTCAGCTTCAGCTCCCCCTTTCGGTAAACTCTTCAGGCTCCCCCTTTCGTCAAGCTTTCGTGCTTTGGGATCGACACTTGGCTTTTCGGTTACAAGCTCTTCTAGGAAAGAAACCTGGCTCCTTGCATGCTTCCCCTTGCGTTGAGCTCGTCTTCAGACTCCCCCTTAGGCTCGGCTGTCGGGATCGTAGTCTGGTACAACATCTGCAATTCTCAAACGTTTATAAGTAACAATGTTTTACAGTGAAAACATTTTCAGTTGTCCAGGTATCGTAGCCTGGCTCTATCAAACTTTCTGTCACACCCCCAAAATCCACCTGCGGAGTACCACCGCTTGGAGGCGTGACTGACCAGGATCCAGCCACCAATCATATTGAACATGCGAGTTAAAAGATGTAAAAGGTTAACCAATACAATTGGTGTCCAAACAAAACATAGTTAAGTTGCAAGCGGAAGCATAAGTCTTAAATCAAAACATAAGTTTAATTGTTTCAAAGTTTAACATGGCACACAGCCGTCCATGTCCCACAACGATCCTCCTCCATGCAAGCTCCAGCTAAGAACCTAAGGACCTGCAAAGCATGTAGTAACGAGTCAACAACAAGTTGAGTGAGTTCACGGTTGGGTGTTCGTTTTAAGTTGTTTCGAAAACAGTTTCCTTTAGCTGGCATCCTGCCGTGGGGGTTACCCCATAGTTAAAAACGTGACTTGTTCATTCCCGGTTACTCTGGCTATCCAGCCGTGGGGGCTACCCCGTGTTAGTTATCTGGCATTTCGGCCGTGGGGGCTACCCCATGTATACACTAGACTCGTTACCATATCGACTGCTGACTGTAGTCATGTTTATGTGCCCTGAAACTGTCAATGTCTATCATCATTGACGTGCCAGTAGTCCATTAGTTCACGCCCGTCCTCTGCGGCACGGTGTGAGGTTTGTCAAACCTAAATAGCGCTATCTAACTAATGACCCGCTCGCCATTGGCCTCGGCGATTAAGTCGATACAAAGATGAGGGACTTCGTGATAGAGTTTTGGTCTAGTACGAGTTATCTGTCCGTGAGGACGAGGAATTACATTCCTGAACCTTTGCTGTCCTACCCAAGGAGGACGAGGAACCCAGTTCCTTAATCCCATTCCCAACCCAGGGAATCCCATGCTTTGTAGAGGGTGTGAACTCACCTTGGTTTGCTCGGTAGATACACAGAAAAGTCAAACAAGCAATATTGTGGCTACTCGCGTCCTATCATAGTTGTATCATACCAATTAGGTTCGTATTCAAGCAGTACACGTATGTTTCTAGCATAATACATTCAAGTATCGTTCATGGCATACACATTTGATCGTAGCAGTTCAACAATATTCACGTTCAACAGTAACATATAAGGTCTGTGCATTAGGCCCAAGAGTCCGGCCCAAACAATTAAGCCCGAAATGAGGTGCAAGCCCAAACAGCGTGTATCTGTGTGTAGTCTCGAGTCGCAACTAGGCGTTTGCGACTCGCAACCTGAGTCGAAATCATGGTTTCGGTTCGTGCTGTTTTGGTTTCGAGTCGCAACCGGACTCGCAACCGAGGTTTCGAGTCATACGGTTTATGTGCTGATCACTTGTGGTTTCGAGTCGCAACCAGGTGTTTGCGACTCGCAACCGATGTCGCAACCAGGAGATTTCGACTCATCACGCAGTGGTTTCGAGTCGCAACTGGATGTTTCGGTTGGACAGGAGCTGATTCGGTACAGTGTACTATCCAATGGAAATTTGGTCTCATGGAATGGTTTGTACTATCCACTTAAACATGTTTGTTTGTCTAGTAATTTACCAAAATGGATCAAACAACAAATTTCAAATATTCAAGACATATTCATATGATATTCAACAAGTTCTTCAAATATTCATCTAGTTCATCTTTAGGGTTTTCATCTTTTGAACATACAAGCTCATTAAACCGATTTATGTCAACATAATCTACTTAGTTTAATGCACCAATGATCCTTATCATTCACATATTCAACCGAGAACATAATAGCACCATATTCAAACATATCTCTCCTTATTCATGTGTCAAACTAGCATGATTCTTAACAAACCAAACCTATTCTTGCTAACCATGACTTTATCTAGAAATCAAGCATATACATCATAGATGAACAACAACAATCTTAACATCGGTCATTCAAGGAGGATATATATATTTATCATGTATGAATCTTAACAAGCAACATGTTATCAAATCATCATTATCAACCGAAAATCACACATCATTATCAACTCAAAATACAATACATAGCATGAGTCACTAACCGGTTAGGTTCCCAAGGTGTGAGGGTATGAGGAAATCGATGAATGAGTTCTCAAAGAAGATCCTAGGCTTGAACCGAAGACCCTTGTTGCCGGTTTTGAATCCGAGAATGAAGGAGAAGGGTGTTGTAACTTAGGGTTTTCGTGAGGGAGAGAAGGAGAGTGTGTGTGGGAGAGTATGTGTGTTATCCAAAAATGGCAACATGTCTAACTATCAAGTTTATATACCCGCTCCTAGTAATACACCCTAGTGGGCTCTCGGATAGGTTAAGTGTGTGTGTGGCCCAACCGGCCCAATGTTGCATCGTTCACTCGAGACCACATGGTCTCGAGTCGGGTTCTCGGTTCTCGGTTCATGTACATACTCGCATACATACACACAAGCATACATATAGCATAACACATAATCATATAAGTTCACCTATATCGTTTATTAAATCATCAAATCGGTTAGTCACTTAACGTTCAAGCACACAACGAAAGGTTCTAAATCTCGAGTTGTCACATCATCCCCAAGTTGAAAGAAATTTCGTCCCGAAATTTGGTAGGCACTCACTGAGGAAGCTAGTTAAGTTGTATGGTTTTCCTGGTTTTCCTGGGGTGTCACACTTTCTAAATCAAGATCCTGGCTCTAAAGATATAATAATATGAATATATCCAGGATTACTTGAATCTCTCCCCCTATCAACAATCCTTAAGGATTTGGCAGTTTTATTAAACAAAATCGGAAACTGGCTCTTTTACAGATTTTAACAATATAAGCATCCAAATCCCTCACAGTTAATCATCCAAGTGCAAATTAATGACCTTGGAGATATCACAAACTGTTTTTGATTTTTGATTTTCAAAACTACAAGTTTCAAATTAATGAACTTGTTTATTTTCAGAAACACAATCAGCATACTTAGATTTTGAAACTCACCTCTCAGACATCGGTTGTCAAAAATAAAGCAGAAATCAAAGTCTTTTTGAATTTTCTGAAACATAAAGCAGTAAAGAAATATTTACAAACATATTTACAGACAATATTTTTGTTTGAGTTTGCGTTAGAGGATCATATCAGTTTTTGACAAATCACAGGTACCGTTGAGCTTAGTTACACATTAAGAATTAAACAATTCACTTAGATTGTCGATATACTGGTCCACTTAAATTTTCATACAAACTTCAACTGATTCAGGATACGAATTAGATGTATTAAAAACTTAAACTCATTCATGTGTCCCACCTCTTGAATATACTCCCGTATCCAGATCCCAATGTTCAGTCTTACAGGTGAGTATACCTAGATGATATCTGTAAGGGGAATAAATTATAGTACGAAACCGTGAGAGCTCAGGTCAGAACTTCCGTTCAGCAGAGAGATGACGGCTCAACTTTTGGTGTCTCCCCTTTAGAGGATCTTTTGTATTACAACAGCAATGACTATCAATATTATTGTTACATCAATTTGCTGAGGGCTGCGCTATATTTCAAGCAATGCAGAAAGTATTCTCCAGGGACTAGGCCATTGCTTCCGCAAAATCAAAAGTCCCGAGATAATACCCCAGATATCACTAAGTATAAAGACCTAGTATCTCAGAAAGAGGGACCTTTCAAACGAGATTTCAGGGGTTACCTATATATCCAAGTAGTGTTCCCCACGAAATAAGCAAGTTTGAATTTAAGTTTATATCCCGAAAAAGTTTACTAAATGTATAAAAATCTATCGGCATATCATCAGTGAGACTGTTTAACGCTATTTAAAACATTACAATTCTTTAGCATACCGTAACTGTCTACTGATGTACTATCATTTCCTCTTTTTACACAAAAACTCAATTTTGAATTTTATCATGTTTTTGGCTTTTACAAATTTTCAAATGTTTTTGTATTTTCTGACAATTTTTCTCCCCCTAAAATGCAAAACCATTTAAAGAAAAATTGACAACCCGATGTAGATAGCTTTGATTCGCCATCCATTTTCTGCTTCTCATGCACTGATTTGCAGAAAAATAATGTACCCCCATGATTTACAACACATTGATATTTTACAGTTTGAAAACCCTTTTTCAATCTTGTGAAATTAATCATGTTTGTTCAGTCGTGAGGGTTTCGGCGTATTCACTCAACATATTTTTGAATTTTTGACAAAATTTAAAAACAAACATTTTTTTGATTTTTCAAGATTTTGACAAAAAATAAAAACATATTTTTGATTTTTAAATTTTCAATTTTTAGGGTTTTGAAATATTGTTTATTTATGTACAGAAACCAAACAAACTCCCTGTTTAACCATCGCAGGGATCAGCAGCCTCCTCTTCTCGTTGTGCCAGGCTGCTCCAACTTCCATTCTCACAATCTTTGGTTTTGTTGAGCACCTGCACATTCAAACTACTTGATTACTTGAACAATTTAGCCCAGGTTTGTTGGACCTTAGGCATTTCAACACAATATGTATCATGCAGTTTCGGAAAATCTTTGTCATCAAAGACTTTTTCAATTTTGATTTCAGCTTTTTCATCTTTTACAGAAGTCACTTGTTTCTTAACACTCCATGTTTGACCTTTCGGAGTACCTCTTTAGTAAAAATGTGACTCTTTTTGAATATTTTTATTCTGAACAACTTTTGGTTTCCAAAACTCAGTTGGTTTTGTTGTATCAACAGTAGTTTTCCAACTTTGTGTTGTTCTAAATCTGGGTATGTGAGAATTCCAGATCTGTCTAGAATCGAACCTATTTGAGTTTGATTTCCAAGTTTGGTTCGAAACAAACTTGTTTGTGTTGTACCTCCAAGTTTGTTTTGAATCAAATTTGGTTGACCTTTGTTTCACATCCTCAGATTTCTGTTTCTCAACATTATCAGACTTCTTTTTGTCAACATCCACAGGTTTCAGATTTGGACACTTTCGTGCAAGATGTCCAATTTGATCACACTTAAAACATGTTCTTTTTGAAACATCTTTGACCTGTGGTTGTTGCTTTTTCTTTTGAACACAGAACTCTTCATTAAACTGTCGTATAACTTGGAGTTCTTTCTCTTCTTCTAAACTTATTCCTTGAACAAAATTCATTTTTGCCTGAAAATTTGGCGTTTCATTTTTCTTCCAATTTTGTTTCTTCTTATAACCCAACCCAGCCTTCATGTTTTTCTTATTGTAACCAGGTTTGTTATAAAAAGTTTTGTGACACTTTCCAGCAAACTTTGAAATCTCAGATTTCTCAATCTCAACCATTTTGAAAACTTTATCAACCTTTTCTGAAATCACATTCTGAATCGGGAATACAACATCTAAGAATAATTTGTCCGATCCAATCATGGTATAAACCAATCCTTTTGAGTCATCACTCAATTTTTTCTCGGATTTTGTGTTTTTCAGATATCCATCATGAAAATTACCTTCATTTTCATCCTGTGATTCAGATTTACCTGTATCACCCGACTCTTCTTTCAACACACTTTCAACGACTTTACCTACCACCTCTGAATCATGAGAATCATCAGATTTGGAATAGGTTATATCAATGTTGTCTGGCAATTGATCTACCATGTTGAAAGCTTTTTCGACCTTTTCCTCATCATAAAACACAAACTTTTCCGGTGGTGGAACTTGATGAAACTCTGAGCCAATGCCTTTCTTGTTTTGCTCACACTCACCATCCTCCGGTTTTATATTGAAAATTCGTTCAAGCACATATGACGACGCGTGATAACTTTTTAACTTGTTATTATCGTGTTCTAAATCAGCAATCTGACGCTTTAGCTTAGCAACATCTTCAATGTAAGAATTAACAACTTGTTACTTTATTTCATACATTCGTTTATACTCATTAGTTGTTTCCGAACAATATTTCAATCTTGATTGAACAAGTTTTATTTCACTTTTTACTTTTTCATATGATTCTTTTGTAATGTGATAAGCCAATTTTATCGAATCATATTCCTTTTTCATTTCCTGAAAAGCATTCTCTTTTTTATCACATTCTCCTGTCTTTTTCGAAACATTTTCTTTCAAAACTTCATTTTCTTTTTCTAACTTTTTACATTTTTCTGAAAGCGTTTCATTATTTTCTTTTAAAACCTTTTCATTTTCAAACATTTCTTTGTATTTACCTTTAAAAACTTCTTCGATTTTAGTAAACTCAAGATCACTTGTTCTGAACCTTTCGTCTTTTTCAGTACAAGCACTGCATGGTTCCATGCATTTCTTGCACTGTTCATCGATTTTAATTTGAGTTTCAGAATCAGAATTTACCTCAGTGATTAGCACTTCGGTGTTTGCAGCAACTTCTGTCTGATTCTGATCAACAGCTTCAATATCAACACCAACATCACCAGCAACCTTCAAATTCTCATCCTTCACTTCATCTAATCTTTCAATCTTCTTTTCAATTTCTCCAACCTGCTGTTCTTCAATAACAGCTTCTTTCACAACTTCCACATTCACCACCACTTCTTCTTTCACTTCTTCAACAATCTTCACATCTTCTTCTTAACTGCTTCTGCTTTAACCTCTTCAGCAGCTTTCTTCAGAATGTTTACCATCTCTTCAACATTCTTCTTCATTCTTTCTTCATTCCTCTTCGACAGTTTTATCGTCATAGCATTCCTGATGATTTTATCCAGCCTTTTCACATATGTTTTGTCTTTTGCAACATTTGAGTAATATTCGCCGGATCGAGGAATTACTAGAAGAACATCATCGTGAACTATGTCACTTCTTGGAACAACCGGTTCACCTTGTTTGTTGACAAAACATTCTTGCTGTTTATCCCATCTTTTGTTCGTAACAGCATTCTCATATTCTTCTTGCATTTTCTCCATTCTGCACCCCACAATGAATCTTTCTCTTTGAGTTTTTTCTTTTAAAATCTCTTCTCGAGTTTTCTCTTTTACTTCAGCAACAACATTTTCTTCTTTGATTTCTTCACGAATTTCAGCAACAAGAACATGATGCTGGGCTTTTGATGCTTTTCTGCCATGAGCTGTTACAGGACGATCTTCATCTGGAAGAATCTGACTCCAATCATATCCTTCATCATCGTGGATTACAGCATAAGCTCTGGACTTATCTCTGGGTTTATCTTCGATCATTTTCGGCTCTTCTTTACTTCGGTGGTATATCGCCTTTCGATAATAATCATCGTTGAAAGGTTTCTCAGTTTTGTCAACTTCAGAGTTTTTGCATTCTCTTTTGAAATTACCTTTTTCCTTACATCTGAAGCAGGTCACTTTGGATTTGTCGAATCCCAGCTTCGTTGATGGACCACCAATAGACTGCTTCCCTGTAATCTCCATATATCTTTGTGCTCTGCGAATGCAACTTGCCAAGCACCAACGAATGTCTATGAGCTCCATTTCTTCTGGATCAATCTGGTCGTAGTCTTCTTTGGTTAATTCTGAGTTTCCAATTTTACCAGCTACAAGACCTTCATACGATTCCAGAACAGATGCTAGAAAACTCATTTGTTGTTTAGCTGCATTGATGCTCATCGACGGAGAATTCTTCAGTTTGAGAGCAATGTTGCACAATATCTCCTCAGCTTCATCAGAACTTGATTTTGAAGATGAATGATATCCAGAATGGTAACTTGATGAGGTTGTTTGTGGTTCCTTCATCTTCTCACTACTGAATGCTGTCTTTGGTGAACTGCCAACTTTCTCCGAAGGTACATTGCCTTTGTAGTATAGACCAACATTCTGATGATGCGATGAACCACTCATCTTGTTTTGCTTTTGTAGCTCCAGATCATGACTCTCAATCTTTTCTAACAACATATCAAGAGAAATCGTATCATATAAAGCATCATTTTTCAAGATAAAAACAAACGTTTGCCACTGATCAGCTCGTGGTAACGCTTCAATTACTTTATCAACAATTTCTTCTCTAGTTTTCACAATTTTAAACCTTTCAAGTTCAATTTTTAAATGGCAAAACCTCTCAATCATTTGCCTTACTGTCTCTCCTTTTAAACTATCAAATAGATCAAATTCTTTTTTCAATAACGCGATTTTGTTTTTCTGAATTTGTTTACCCCCTTAGCTTTCGTTTTCAAAGCTTTCCATACAGACTTTGATGACCCATCATGTATTAATAAAGAAAATATGTCATCTCGAACTGCTTGCTGGATCAAAGCAATCATCTTCTGTTCATATGAAAATTTCTTTTTGTCTTCCTCTGAATAATCTTTGATTAGAATTTCTTCTCCTTTGTCATTTGTTGGGTTCTCATAACCAAACTTTAGACAAAACCAACTCTCATGTGCATATGCCTTCGTCCAATTGACAAACCTCTCCTTCCACCAAACATAATCCTCAATGTTATTCAGCTTCGGAGGTTTTGAATAGGTTCCATAAAAGTTGTCATTGTTAATGTTGTCTTTGATGGTTTTCATTATCGCTTTGGGTGTATCGTTAGAACCTTCCACTGTATCCGAGGTAAACGCATTGTAGAAAGTATTGAAAAATTCTTCAGCCATGATGTGATCTTCTCGATTTACAAGCACCTTTATAATCACCTGAAGCAAGAACAAACAAACACAATGAGTTTAATCAATATCAAACAAATGAATCGGTCGGGTATCCGATCGAGTGAGTCAACACAAGTCAACAGTGAAAATGATCTCGTGACAACGCTGTCCATTCGGATGAGATTGTTGATCGAACGGATGGGATAGTCCAGATGGAGATCCGTGCGGATGGGGATCCGTGCGAATAGTGGTGATTCGTCCGGATGATGTGTGGTTGAAGGTAATCCGTACGGGTGGGGATCCGTGCGGATGAAAGTGATTCAACGAGCTGACACAAATCACATGCAATCAACAACTTTACAAAGGGTGGCTGACAATTATGAATCCACACATGTAAGCTATCAATAGCAGACAATATCACATGCAATCTGACAATAACCCTTCACGTGAGAATCTAATTTCAATTAATTAAAGTGGCCGACAACCTGTTATCTATCACATGCACTGATGCACATAACAATCAATGAATTAATTTCTAAATGAAATCCTATTGAGTCGTTCAATGTATGTTTATCAATTCAAGTGAATCACGTGTATTCTGCTGTAGTTATTAATGATGACCGCTGATAAAGTTGAATGATTAAACCTGACAATGTTGACAACAGTAGTGAAAATCACATGCACACCGTCTACATTTAATGTTGACTTTCAAAATCTGATAATGTTGACTGTGTTAAAGTCGCTCGGGTAAGAACACAAGACTCGGATTGCTGTGACGCGGATTACTATCCGTGCGGACAAGTGTCCGTTCGGCTAGGTCAAATAAAGTCAAAGCTTTAATGAATTTAAGGAGATGCTGAGACCCGGATTGTTGTTCGTGCGGGTGGACTTCTATGTTATCCGCACGGGTGGGAAATGATGCTATCCGCACGGGTGGGTGCTATCCGTACGGGTAGTAATTCGCTCTGATAGGTCAACTAAAGTCAACACGGATTGCTATCCGTGCGGGTAGTAATTCGCTCGGATAGGTCAACTAAAGTCAACACGGATTGCTATCCGTGCGGGTAGCCAGTCAACAAGTCAACAAATTAATAAAATGGAACTTGAGTTGTATCCGTGCGAGTAGCCGGTCAACAAGTCAACACTTTTAATGAAATGGAACTTGAGTTGTATCCGTGCGAGTAGCTAGTTAACAAGTCAACACTTTTAATGAAATGGAACTTGAGTTGCATCCGTGCGAGTAGCTAGTCAACAAGTCAACAAATTAATCAAGAACAACAGCAACAACGTTCAACATATTTCAACAAACTTTTTTGATCAAAAAATCTTAGATTTCTCCCAAACGGCTTTGAATTAAGTTCTGAACATTTATAGGCTTATAGATCAATTGTTTTCGCACAACATATCCAAAATTCAACAATTTTTATCCGTAAAAAGTCGTTTAATTTGGTGTTTTTCAGATAAAAACGTGAAGAAGTGAAAAAGATGAAGAATTTTGACAAATCTGAGTGAAATTTGGATCTGAATCTGATGAATTTATGTGCGAAATCGTGCGTTTGATTCGTGCAATCGAGCTCCTGCTCTGATACCACTTGTTAGGACCGGTTTTGACTCCGTTTCGATTGCGAACCGACTCGTGTAATGTGCGGAATCCGTACACGAACGTGACCGAACACACGAACGTACTCAATCTGTGATTCTATAAAACGTATGAAAGATACAAGCACCTCGAATCACCTTTTGCCTTTCTCTTTCTACTTTCTCTCTCTAGTTTCTCTCTCTAACACTAAAGCTCTTCAAGTCTCCAAATGCCAAAAGTAGCAAAAAGTTCTAAACTCTAACCCTAACTCTACTATTTATAGGCCAAGGCTTTAATGAGAAAACTCATTAATTACAATATTGCCACCTTGCCTTTCTTAACTAGATGTTACAATATAAGGCTAGAATTAAACGGTTTCCGCTACGGTCTTGAGATGACGGAGGCGATAGACATACTGCACTAACAGATCGGACGGCAATCCGTCCCACAATCTGATCGTCTTGAAGCTTGACAAATTTGTTAAGTTTTGAAAAGTTTGCGGTTTGCTCGAGATGGTATGACAACGTGTCAAACAACGGAAACTCCCTCCGACCCAGGCTATCTGATCGAACAGGAATCACCCCAATCCGATCAGTTAACTGTTCGTGACGGGTGGTTTCATTTTCAACCAGAAATCAGTTATCTCGTTGATAGGATTCAGATCTCAAACCGTATAACAACCCTCCTGAATATTTTTCTGACCCCCTAATATATTTTAAAATACTCGTATATGTCTTAAAATGCACCCCATACGTGAAAACCGGGCCCAAAATACGTTAAATCATTAAAAATAATTAAAAAACAAAGAAAATGGGTTTTAGGCGGGCCGCGTAATCCTTCTCTTAACCCTTACGCGGGCTGCGACAACTTAAAAGTCCAGCGAACCCCGGTGTTGACACGTGTCACGCAACGTGTTGAACCTAGTCATGACCCGGATCAGCTACACCTAGACCCCTACGCCACGTGGGCCGTGTAAACCCTTGCTAAACTATACGTGGCCCGCGAGAAAGTTGAAAACAGCCCCTATAAATAGCAGGCATCGGGTTTCATCAAAACTCGTTCATTTCTTTTCTCAATCACGAAAATCTCTCACAGTAGGCATAATATTCGAGTATAATACTCCCTATTTAGCGAGGTTCTGCTCCGTTGTAAGTATTATAACCTCAGTTTTGTATTAGATACGCTGTCCGATTGACCCAGGGTTCCGTAACAACTATCGTGGTTCTGCCCGACGTAGTTGTTGGAATACCATCTCGGGGAGGGTATCGTTAATATAATTAAAGGGTTATTATACTAACATATGTACATTTGTGTAAATTATAGATTAACACCAGGAAACCCTAGAAGAAGTCTAAAACAACAATATTAGTTTATCCGCTTTTCGTTAACCTTTTTGTGAACTATTTTACAAAACCTTATAGGCTTAACAATGAGATTAAGCAGTGATTGAGTCTTTGTAGTTCTTCAATTACTGCCGGTATGTTGGGGTTTTGTATACAAAATGTGGAACACGTTACCATTGTGTAGGATCGGTTTTGACACCGTACGATTGCGTAGCGAACGTTCGACGTGCGGAATCCGTGAACGTGCGTAACCGAACACACAAGAACGTACTAATAACGTGATTCAATTGATTATGATGACGTGTACAAAGCCGAGAATCACACGAGAAAACTTTCTCTCTCTAGATTTTCTCTCTCTAAGATTATCTCCCTAAGTCTCCAAATGATCAAAAGTCTTCTAAACTATGACATAACTCTCCTATATATACCCCTTGGAATTAATGAGACTTCTCATTAATTACCAAAAAGCCACCTTGCTAATTCTATCTAAATATTACAATATAAGCTTGATTTCTTCGGTTTCTCGCTACTGCTCGGATTGACGGAGGCGATAGACACATAATGCACTAACAGACTCCCCCTTGGATATTGTCGTAGTCAATCTCGTTGCGTCTTGTCTTTCTCTTTTTCGAACAGAATCCCAATGGATCTGTCTTCGAGCTTCCGTTGCTCCCCTTCTTCTAAGACTCTTTTTCCTTCAGGCTCCCCCTTTCGTTAAGCTTCCGTGCTTTTGGGATCGACGCCTTCTTTTCCGAATACAAGCTCCTCCAAGATAGATATCTGGCTCTTTGAATCCACGCTTCTTCTTGCGTTGAGCTCGTCTTCAGACTCCCCCTTAGACTCAGCTGTCGGGATCGTAGTCTGGCTTTCACTGGTTCACAAGTTCAGAATCAATTCCTGGCTCTATTCTGCATCTGCTCCGAATTTGAAACCTGGTTAACCTGCACATCCTCTACCTCAACATAAGTTTCACAAATTTATAACACTTAGATTTAAGAAACTTACTGGTAGAAATCATTCATTCATCAATCTGTATAGTTACATCAAGTTCAAATGAATGACCTTGATTAACTAACCACACAATCTTTCAAAACATTTGTATATAACATTCAAATTTTTCAACATATTCTCCCAACCCTCTAGTTCATCAAGTTTAGCACTTGGAATTTTGAAAATCAACTCTCCAACATCAGTTGTCGAAATATTTTTTGAATTTTCAAAATTTTATGCTAAAACACACTAAAATCTTTTTGGATTTTGAGTTTAAAGAAATGCAGTAAAGAAATATATACAAACAATATTTTGTGAGTTTGTGTAAGAGGATCATATCAGTTTATAAGATAAATCACAAGCACCGTTAAGCTTTTGACATTTTAAGTTCTAAACGATTCACATAGATTGTCAGTATACTGGTCCACTTAAATTTTCACACAAAGTTCAACTGCTTCGAGATACGAGTTTAATGTCTTAGATACTTAAACTTAATCGCGTGTCCCACCTCAGAATATACTCCCGTATCCAGATCCCAATATTCAGTCTTACAGGTAATTATAACACAAATGATATCTGTAAGGGGTTAATAATTTATGAAGAATCATGAGAGCTCAGGTCAGAACTACCGTTCAGCAGAGTGATCATGACTCAACTTTTGGGTGTGTCCCCTTTAGAGGATCTTTTTTACAACAGCATTGCTAAGCAATTTTATTGTCTTATCATATATGCTGAGGGTGATGCTATATTTCAAGCATTGCGGAAAGTATTATTCGAGGACTAGGTCAGAACTTCCATTCAGCAGAAGTCCCGGAATAATACCCCAGACATCACTGAGTATAAAAACCAAGTATATCAGAAAAAGGAATCTTTCAAACAAGATTTCGGGGGTTACCCATATATCCGAGAGATGTTACCCACGATATAAGCAAGTTTGAATTTAGGTTTATATCTCGTCACAATCTACTAAATGTGCAAAAACCTACTGGCATATTATCAGTGAGACCATTTATCACTTTTTAACTTTCCATATCTTTAGCATGCTGTGATCGTCTACTGATGTACTATCATTTCCTCTTTTATACACCAAAACTCATTTTTGCTTTTTCAATGTTTTTGGCATTTTCTAATTTTCTAATTTTTTTAAAATTTTTCTCCCCCTAAAATCAAAATATGTTTCAATTTTGATTTTCAAGGAAAATTTGAAAACATACTGTACAAATAAAATGACAACATGATGAGAATCGCCTCAAATAGCCATTCACATGGCATAAACAATCAGAACTCCCCCTGACAACAAACTATTTTCCCATTATGATTTCAAAACACTTAAGTTTATTTTAATCAAAATGGTTTTTCCGAAAAATTAGTTTTGTCTGTCTTTTCACAAATTCGAGGTTCTTTCATCACATTGTTTTCCTTTAATCACTTGTCAGAAAGATAAATCAAGTACAACTTAATGTCCTTGATTAGTCTTTTGTAATACGAAATATCACAGTTACCAACCTATGAATTTCTCAAGAAATATGCCGATTCCTGTTCCACAATTACCAACATGGGAACTTCGGCAAGTCAGGTTTTTCATTTGAAAAGATCCACTCAAGCCTGACCATTCTTGGGTTTGACGGTTTTTACCTCAACAGATGGCTTTTCTGGTTTTGACGAACCAGAATCATTGCCTGAATGTGGCTTGTCTAACTTTGACGAGTCAGGTTCATCGCCAACATGTGGCTCCTTTGTTTCCAAAGAAACAAATTCATTGCCAAGAACTTTTTCTTGCTTAACACTCCATTCTGTCCTCAGATTTGTATCTGATGAATTCGTTTTGCTTGATTTGTCATTCTTTGTAGAGCAAGACGATTTATCAGAATTTTTTTCTGATTTTCTTGTTGTTTCCGAGGACAAAATCCTTTCGAGATACTCTCTCGCCTTCTTCCTTTTCTTCCTCAGTCTGTCTTTCTGCCCCTGTGAAAGCTTCACTTTCTGTTCGTGAACTTTTGGTTCTTGAACTTTCTGTTCTTTGGGCTTGACACTGACTGATTTCTTTCCCATTTTCTGAGATTCAGCCCTCGATCTTCCTTTTGATCTCATTGGGCAATCTCTGGCAATGTGTCCTCTGATGTGGCATTCATAGCACCTTCTTGTTTCGAATCTCTGACTTTGGCAGTTAACAGCAATGTGTCCTTGAAATCCACAAGTGTAACACACTCTGTTATCATACCTCTCACTACTTTCATACCACATATTGTCTTCATACCACACACTTAGATCAAAACATTGATTTGCCTTGTGGTAATCACCATTTCTTTGTTTTCTATCATTGTAATGATTTGTCCTTGAAGAATCTTCATCCCATCTTCTCCTATAAGCTGGATTTGGCTTTTGAGAACTGTGGTCAAACCTGCACCACTGATTACCAACTATTTTTTAGTTTTGATTTTTAAATTTTTGTAATTTTTCATAATGATTGGATGACTGAACTGATGAGCTTTTATTTTTATTTTGAAAATTTTTCAAAGTTTTAACTTTTTGTTTCTGTTCTACAATCTTCTTAACAGGTTTTTGCTTAGAGCATTCACCTATTTCAGTAGACTGCAAAAGAGTATTTTGAAATTTTTCTTGTAATTCTAAAAATATTTTTCTTTTCTTTTTCTATTTCATCATCAGCTTTGTCATCGCAATCTTCAATTTTGACTTTGTCAAAATTTGTGACATTGTCACTTATTGGAACTGAATTGATCGGTTTTGGACAAACATATGATGCAGAAGTCACAAAACTTTTCAATTTATTCTCTAAATCTTTGATTTTCTTTCTATCACATTCAGCTTCTTTTTCAAGTCGAATAATAGTCTGACGATGGGAATTTATTACCTTTTGCTTTTCAATATTGTCTTGCTAAAAACAGATCTCCCATCTTCAAGAATCTTTATTTGACTTTGAAATTCTTTTTCAATTTTTACTTTTTCATTTTCAAAACTTTTTATTTTATCTTTAAAAACAGAATTTTCATTTTCCAAAACTTTTATTCTATTATCAAAAACTGTTTCTCTATCTTTTAAAGCCTTATTTTCTAATTTTGCCCAAAACATTTCTTCATGTTCTAAAGTATTTATTTTATTCACAAACTCTTTTTCATTTTCTTTTAAATTTTTGATTTCCAATGTCAAACTGTCCAAAACTACTCAACAGTTTAACATTTTCAGACGTCAATTTCTCACAATTTTCCTGCAAAACAAGAATCTGTTTATCATCAGATTGCTTCTCATCCTTCATCTTTTTGACTTCCAATGTCAAACTTTCCGTATCCTTCAAGAGTTTGTCATTGTCAGCTTCAAATTTATCACATTTAGAGCACCCAACTTCACATTTTGAAGTTTCACCCTTCTTTGATTCTTCATTCTTTGTCATTCCTTCTTTCTCTGTCTTCTGTGTTCCTTTTCTAATCCTTTTGATTAATTCAAGAAACTCAACCAAACTTATATTTTTTGAGTTTCTTTCTATTTCATTTATTAACTCTTTCTTTTTCTTTTTCTTTTTCTCTTCTTCATCTCCCCACCATTTTCTTTGCCAATAATCATCTTCCTCTTTATACTCTTTGATTATGGTTTCCAAATCAAGAGTTTTATGATCAACAGCAATGTTTCCATAGGGGTCAAGATAACACTCCCTGTCTGGATCCCATCTATTTGCTCTTTTTGCCTCATCAAAAATACCAGATTTTCTGATCATTTTGTTTATAGCTAACTGCTTTCTGTAATTATACTTTTGTGCATCAGTTCTGTTGTCTTTCCATGGTATAGGTTCAGATTTTGCCATGATTTTATAACCTTGAATTACCTCGGAATATTCTGCAAACAAACAAACAAACAATCAGTTCAAACAGACTGAATACGTAACAGTGTACGTTTGATGAAATCAATCTAAGACTTGTGTCGAAGATTTGCGGACTTGTTCAATGTATATCGGGTATAATCACTGAATGAAAGGACCAATCAAAAATGGATTCAAATTGGGCCTTAGAATGATTTGGGCCTCCCTTATCACAAGCTTATTGAACCTTTACTTGTCTTGGGCCTTCTGAATTAGTGAATTGATACCAATTATTATCACATGCCAATGACTAATGATTGGGCTGAGATTTTAACACATGTACACTGATACTGATTGCTTTTAATGTTTCACATGCAAAATTATAATGACCTGACAATCACATGAATCAAAGCAATTGTGGCCGACAATTTTTAATTGTTCATCTAATTCTGATTGGACCGAGATGTCTGATTATTATCACATGTCAACAATAAAGTCCAACAATTTTGATTTTACTTAAATCTGAGTGAATTTCTGAATTTAGTTAACTCTTGTGATTGGGCCGACAAACTAAAATCACATGCACACTTTGACTTTATTTGGCCTAAACAATAAATCTCATGCTAACTGACAACATCACATGCAACATTTGCAAAAACCCAACAACCTTTTAACACCTATTTGACCGACCAATATCCCTTTAATCGATAAAACAGCTTTCAATTTCCAATTAATTGTTCAATTAAAGCTAGTCAACAACATTAATTTTTCAAACAAATCCGATTGGGCCAATAACTTTGAATCACATGAACTGACACACACAGTTATGATTTCACACAAGATATGTCTGCTCAAGCGAAACCAGGTAATACAATTTCAAGCGAATCCCACTTCAAGCGATCAACTTAAGCGGAACCCAATTCAAACAAAACACCCTGATTACTTTCAAGCGAAACCCAGTTTTAAAGTACTTTTCAAGCGAAACCAACAGATATCTCAAGCGAAACCTTGCTGTTTCAATCAAAATCAGACCTAAAAACTTGAATTTCTCCTAAACGGCTAGGAGTTTGAATCTGAAATTTGGTAGGGTTGTAAATCAAGTGTTTTCGCACAACATATAAAAATTTTAGCTGATTCAGATCGTAAAAACCTGTTCAATTTAACTATTTTCAGTGAAAACCTTGATAAGAATGAAAAAGATGAAGAAGTATATGAAATTCAGATGTGAAATCGATGTAATCTGGTACGAATCTATGTGTTTGATCAGCACAATTGAGCTCCTGCTCTGATACCACTTGTAGGATCAGTTTTGACACCGTACGATTGCGTAACGAACGTTCGACGTGCGGAATCCGTGAACGTGCGTAACCGAACACACAAGAACGTACTAATAACGTGATTCAATTGATTATGATGACGTGTACAAAGCCGAGAATCACACGAGAAAACTTTCTCTCTCTAGATTTTCTCTCTCTAAGATTATCTCCCTAAGTCTCCAAATGATCAAAAGTCTTCTAAACTATGACATAACTCTCCTATATATACCCCTTGGAATTAATGAGACTTCTCATTAATTACCAAAAAGCCACCTTGCTAATTCTATCTAAATATTACAATATAAGCTTGATTTCTTCGGTTTCTCGCTACTGCTCGGATTGACGGAGGCGATAGACACATAATGCACTAACACATTGGACTACGAGTTAGCCAATGTGTAATATGACCCACCAGTCAGGATTGACAGTACTGAATGAGTAATTGTGTAGAAATAAACATTGTGATCGCTCTCAATACTGTGTTAATTGATAAAATGTTTCTTGATTAAACTGGGATTCACTCACCAGTATTTCCCACTGACAAATGTTTTTAAAACGCGTTTCAGGTAACACAATGTAACAGCCAATTAGTAAAAAGCCAGCTGGAGAGCACTGATGGCTTGGGTAAATGTGGCTATAAAAGTTACCAAAATGACGATGTTTTAAATTCAATAAAATAGGGTTTATCACTATAAACGTAGCAGGAGAGCACCGATGGCTTGGGAAAATGTGGCTATAAAAGTTACCAAAAAGACGATGTTTTAAATTCAATAAAATAGGGTTTATCACTATAAACGTATTGTAATAAAGAAACTTGGGTTTACCCAAGTGGTTATTAATATAAAATATAGTGGTTTTACTCTGATAAACAAATTCCTAACTACGGTCCTGATGTAATTTCCGATGCCAAATTAATAATTAAATAACTGATACCACCACAAGCGAAAGTTCGCGGCCGCCCGTTCCCGGGACAGATCAGGGGGCGGGGGTTGCGACAGAAGGTGGTATCAGAGCCTAGCCACTGATTCAGCCACAGGAGTGTTATGCTGACATCAATATATTATTCAAATTGTTAGGAAATAAATTTTAAAAATACATGAATATCTGTATTTTATTGTTACGTGTTATTTGACTATTTGTTAGTTTTCAGTATGAGTGATCAAGGACCCTCAGACGTGTATCGTCAGTTGTCCGATTCACCTAGGAGTGAAGGTACCTCTTCCCAGCCTACCCTCTCTGGGTATTCTACTGATCAGGAAGAAGGGATATTTGCCTTTAAAGCTCAGTCGGAAGAGCCATTCCCTCAGAAAAAGAGAGGATGGTTCAGTAAGGGAGCCTTTGAGCGTAGAAAAAGAATGCGAAAGTTGCAACAGTAAAGAGTCCTAGCAGCCGCTAAGCGAGAGTCAGATGCCCATACACAGGATATGCTTAATAGAAGCCTAGCCAATTTCCATATCCTAGCAACAACTGTTGCCGACCCAAGTCTGGAATAACTAGTAGCCCCACAACCCTTACCTTTAATTCCCACTCAGCCGATGGAAGTAGAAATGCATGATTTCAACCCTGAGGAGATACCTAGGATACCAGCCCCTAATCCTTTAGACCCAAATTATGATCCATGGTTTGATGATCTTAGGGATTATGTGCCACGCTACCATCTAAATGACGAAACCTTGCCGAACATAGCAGCGTATCCAGGTCTGGACCCTCTAGATCCCTATTATAACAACGATGAATACATCAGGGAGATTTTAGAAAATCCATACCCTCAGGAGAACCCCAGGCCACAGTATCCAGTACCAGCACCTGCACCCCCAATGAGTGCAGAGAACTTGCAAGAACTCTGAATTTTCGGAGAAGAAATCTTAGAAAGTAGTGAGAGGATGAGGTATGTAGGAGAACAACTCGTCTGGAAATATGACGAGCGTCAAATGGATTTCGGGGGAAATCCATATCCATGAAGATAGTAAGTGGAGTTGGTAATAATAATATAATAATAATATATTGTAGTATAGACCACTTTGTGGTTAGTGATGCATAATATTGTAATTTTTAATTTCCTGTTTTAGTGTGTATTTGACGCATACTATATGAAAAGAGTAAAGTCGCAATGCTCGACGTTTTTGTACAATATGTGTGTTAGGTGGTTGTTACCTAAACTATTAATTATCTTGTGATATTAATATGTGATAAATGTTTAAAATTCAGATGAACGATGAAGTAGACCAGGGAAATCTGAATAATGATAACCAGAGTAACAATAACTCGGGTAACGAAATTCCAAACAACAATGGAAACCAAGTGGATAACAGTGTTATCCAACACATAGTGGCACAAGGAATAATAGATGCGATGCCATATATTATTCAAACAGTTAGAGAAGCAGAAAATAAAAGTAAACATGATAGCAAGCGACCTTCTGAACCCGAAAATAGCGTAAACAATGGACCCGTACTTCAAATGCCCATTCCTAAAAGAAGAAGAACCGTGTCTTACGGTTGTTCTTATAAAGAATTCTGGTCTTGTAAACCAATGGAATTCTCGGGCAACGAAGGGGCCATTGCAACCCTACGCTGGATAGAAAAGACTGAGGCAGTCTTAAGAATAAGCAAATGCGCAGAAGAAGATAAGATAATGTTTGCTTCCAATTTGTTTAAGAATTCAGCACTAGAATGGTGGAATACTATTCTCCAGACTAAAGGAAGTAATATAACTTACAATATGGAATAGGAGGAGTTTAAAAACATGGTAGAAATGAAATTCTGCCCTCCTAATGAAAAAGAACAAATAGCAAACAAGTTCTTAAACCTTAGAATGAGTGGTGTGGATAGTAAGGGATACAATAAGTTATTCTTTGAATATGCTAGAATAGTGCCAACCCTTGCTTCACCTGAACCAGTGTTAATTTCCCGTTATATCTGGGGATTAATCGGGGAAATAAGACACGTAGTCAAGGCAGCTAGACCTCAAACCATAGAAGAAGCTGTAGAACTAGCCAATACATTGACAGATGAATTAAACCGTACACGAGAAGAAGATTAAAGGAGGAACCTAACCCAGAAGCTCACACAAGAATTTCGTTCTGGAAATTCTAACCGTGGGAAAAATATAGGCTCTACCTCTACACCCTACTGTAAAAATTGCAAAAGAAAACATTTAGGAAGATGCTCCATATACTGTAACTTTTGCAAAATATCGGGACACAAGGAAGAAGACAGTATGAAGAAAGCTAATAACCGGATATGTTACAACTGTGGAGAACAAGGTCATATCAAACCTAACTGCCCAAAATTAGCTCCGGCTACAAACAACAAGAATACCAAAAATGCTAGAGCTTTCGTTCTGACTGCAAATGAAGCAAAGATGATCCCGGATGTGATCACTGGTACGTTTTTAGTTAATGACATTTTTGCTAAAGTATTATTTGACTCTGGTGCAAACCAAAGTTTTATTAATACTTCATTTTGCAAACTTCTCAAGCAATCATTAACTAAACTTCCACAAGAATGTTTAGTAGAGACAGAAAATGGGGAAACCATTAGAATTTCTGAAATATTGCAGGGAGCAAGAATAGAAATTCTAAATCAGGAATTTATTGCAAACCTTTACCCAATGAATCTGGCAGGATTTGATGTAGTATTAGGAATGGATTGGTTAATAGCCAATAAAGCCAGTATTTTGTGTGATCAAAAGTTGATACAAGTAAATTCACCAAAGGGTGAAAAGATCACAATTAAAGGATATAAAAATTCTAAATCCACTAAATTCATCTCTGTGATGAAAACAGCGAGTTATATAAGAAAAGGATCGTTAGTGTATTTGATTTCTATAATCACTAACACTAAAGGAAAAGAATTAAAGGACATCCCAGTAGTATCTCAGTTTTCAGATGTATTTCCAGAAGAATTACCAGGGCAACCTCCAGATAGAGAAGTTGAATTCAGAATCCATTTAATACCAGGAACAGCACCAATTGCCAAAGCACCTTACCGTTTGGCACCAGCAGAAATGCAAGAACTAAAGAAACAATTAGACGAATTGCTAGAGAAAGGATTCATACAGCCCAGTTCATCACCCTGGGGAGCGCCGATCTTATTCGTTAAAAAGAAGGACGGATCAATGCGTATGTGCATTGACTACCGTGAATTGAATAAAGTCACAATTAAGAATCGGTATCCATTACCAAGAATTGATGATCTGTTTGATCAGTTACAAGGAGCACGATTTTTCTCTAAAATCGATTTAAGGTCAGTATATCATCAATTAAAGGTACAGGAAGAGGACATTACTAAAACCGCTTTCAGAACAAGGTATGGTCATTATGAATTTACTGTCATGCCATTTGGTTTAACCAATGCCCCAGCTGCATTCATGGACATGATGAACCGAATATGTAAGCCATATTTGGATAAATTCATAATTGTCTTTATAGATGATATTCTCATTTACTCTAAGAGTAAAGAGGAACATGCAAAGCATTTGCACGCACTTTTAAGTATATTAAGAAAATAAAAGCTTTACGCTAAGTTTTCAAAGTGCGAATTTTGGTTAAAACAGGTACAGTTTCTCAGACACCTAGTTGATCATGAAGGAATTCATGTGGATCCCACAAAAATCGAGGCAATTACCAAATGGAAAACCCCTGAGTCACCAACCGAGGTTAGAAGTTTCTTAGGATTAGCCGGTTATTATAGAAGATTTATTCAATTTTTTTCTAGAATAGTCATTCCCTTAACTAAGCTAACTTGTAAATCTGTTAAGTTTAAATGGGAACCAAAACAAGAAGAAGCCTTTAGAATCCTTAAGCAAATATTAACTCATGCACCCATACTAGCGTTACCAGAAGGAACTGAAGATTTTGTAATCTATTGTGACGCTTCTAAACTAGGTTATGGATATGTGTTAATGCAACGTCAAAAGGTTATAGCCTATGCATCCAGACAACTTAAGAATCATGAAGAAAATTATTCAACTCATGATTTAGAATTTGGAGCTATAATTTTTGCCCTTAAGATTTGGAGACATTACTTGTACGTAGTAAGTTTACTGTGTTCACCGATCATAAGAGTTTAAGGTATGTCTTCGGGTAAAAGGAATTGAATATGAGACAAAGACGGTGGATGGAATTTCTTAGTTATTATGATTGTGATATTCGTTACCATGCCGGAAAAGCAAATGTAGTTGCTGATGCTTTAAGTCAAAAATATCACGAACAGCCAAAAAGGGTACGTTCTCTTAAATTAAATCTACAAGTAGATTTAAATGAGTAGATTAGAAAAGCACAAGAATCAGTAACCAAGGATGTTACTGAAAAACTAAAAGGAATGATCAAGGAATTAAAACAAGGAACAGATGGAATTTGGAGATTCTATAAGAAAAGAATATGGGTACCTAAATTAGGAAACCTACGTCATCACATATTAGAAGAAGCCCATAAGTCTAAATATACGATGCATCCACGAAGCGATAAAATGTACCAGGATTTAAGAAAGAATTTCTAGTGGATAGGGATGAAAAAGGACATAGCAGCCTATGTTTCTAAGTGTTTAACATGTTCACAAGTCAAAGCTGAACATCAGAAGCCTTCAGGTTTATTGCAATAGTTAGAAATGCTTGTTTGGAAGTGGGAATTGATAACAATGGATTTTGTTACTAAATTAGCCAAAACAAAGAAAGGTAATGATACAATCTGGGTGATTGTAGACAGACTAACCAAGTCAGCTCATTTCCTATCAATAAAAGAAACTTTTAGTATGGAACAATTAGCTAAACTGTATGTAAATGAAGTAGTTTCTTTACATGGAATTCCTCTATCAATTGTTTCTGACAGAGATAATCGTTTTACCTCTCATTTTTGGACAAGTTTCCAAAAAGCAATGGGAACCAAGTTGAATCTAAGCACAGCTTATCATCCTCAAATGGATGGACAAAGTGAAAGGACAATTCAGACAATGGAGGACATGCTTAGAGCTTGTATAATTGATTTCGGAGGTAATTGGAATGATCACTTACCATTGATAGAATTTTCTTATAATAATAGTTATCACACAAGTATAAATGTTGCACCCTTCGAAGCACTTTATGGATGAAAGTGCCGAACCCCAGTCTGTTGGGCAGAAATTGGGGAAAAGCAACTATCTGGACCTGAGATAGTACAAGAAACAACAGACAAAATCATTCAAGTCAAGGAATGACTGAAAGCAGCACGTGATCGACAGAAAAGCTATGCTGACAACAGACGAAAACAGTTGGAATTTCAAATAGGGGACCAAGTATTGTTAAAAGTCTCTCCTTGGAAAGGAGTGGTAAGATTCATAAAAAGAGGAAAGCTAAGTCCCAGGTATGTTGGACCCTTCAAGATTATTAAAAGAATAGGATCTGTAGCCTATCAACTGCAACTGCCAGAAGAAATGACAGGAATACATGATGTATTTCATGTATCTAATCTCAAGAAAGGCTTAGCTGATGAGTCACTAATAGTGCCTCTTAAGGATATAGAGGTAAATGAGCAATTAAAGTTTATGGAAAAACCTCTACAAATTGAGGACATGAAAGTTAAGAACCTCAAGCACAAAAGACTAGTTCTAGTCAAAGTGAAGTGGGACTCCAAAAGAGGACCAGAATACACATGGGAGCTTGAATCAGAAATGCAAAGGAAATATCCACACCTGTTCCAGTAGACCTCGAGTACGAGTTCTAAAACAAGGTGGGGAGGATATAACAACTCTCCTGAATATTTTTCTGACCCCCTAATATATTTTAAAATACCCCTATATGTCTTAAAATACACCCCATACGTGAAAACTTGGCCCAAAATACGTTATATCATTAAAAATAATTAAAAAACAAAGAAAATGGGTTTTAGGCAGGCCGCGTAACCCTTCTCTTAACCCTTACGCGGGTCGCGCAACTTAAAAGTCCAGCGAACCCCGGTGTTGACACGTGTCACGCAACGTGTTGAACCTAGTCATGACCCGGATCAGCTACACCTAGACCCCTACGCCACGCGGGCCGCGTAAACCCTTGCTAAACTTTACGCGAGCCGCGAGAAAGTTGAAAACAGCCCCTATAAATAGCAGGCATCGGGTTTCATCAAAACTCGTTCATTTCTTTTCTCAATCACGAAAATCTCTCACAGTAGGCATAATATTCGAGTATAATACCCCCTATTTAGCGAGGTTCTGCTCCGTTGTAAGTATTATAACCCCAGTTTCGTATTAGATACGTTGCCAAATTGACCCAGGGTTACGTAACAACTGTCGTGGTTCTGCCCGACGTAGTTGTTGGAATACCGTCTCGGGGAGGGTATCGTTAATATAATTAAAGGGTTATTATACTAACATATGTACATTTGTGTAAATTATAGATTAACACCAGGAAACCCTAGAAGAAGTCTAAAACAACAATGTGAGTTTATCCGCTTTTTGTTAACCTTTTTTGTGAACTATTTTACAAAACCTTAAATGCTTAACAATGAGATTAAGCAGTGATTGAGTCTTTGTAGTTCTTCAATTACTGCCGGTATGTTGGGGTTTTTATACAAAATGTGGAACACGTTACCATTGGACGACGAGTTAGCCAAGGTGTAATATGACCCACCAGTCAGGATTGACAGTACTGAATGAGTAATTGTGTAGAAATAAACATTGTGATCGCTCTCAATACTGTGTTAATTGATAAAATGTTTCTTGATTAAACTGGGATTCACTCACCAGTATTTCCCACTGACAAATGTTTTTAAAACGCGTTTCAGGTAACACAATGTAACAGCCAATTAGTAAAAAGCCAGCTGGAGAGCACTGATGGCTTGGAAAAATGTGGCTATAAAAGTTACCAAAAAGACGATGTTTTAAATTCAATAAAATAGGGTTTATACCTATAAATGTATTGTAATAAAGAAACTTGGGTTTACCCAAGTGGTTATTAATATAAAATATGGTGGTTTTACTCTGATAAACAAATTCCTAACTACGGTCCTGATGTAATTTCCGCTGCCAAATTAATAATTAAATAACTGATACCACCACAAGCGAAAGTTCGCGGCCGCCCGTTCCCGGGACAGATCAGGGGGCGGGGGTTGCGACAAACCAACACATCACTAGAGAAGAGTAGAAGGCATGAATGAGCTCCGATTCTATCGGTTTTGAGTGCATTGAGTGTAAAAGAGTTGAAAGAAAGTTCGAAAACATCTTTCAATCCTTTTAACCTTGAAATTGCTTAGATCTATGCGAAAACATTGTGAAATCATGTGGAAATCCTTCAGATCTGAGTTGTTCTTGGTTGAATGAAGCCAAATCTTGAAGTTCATAAGAACTCCATGATGACGTCATTCTAAAACCCCTCAAATCCGTTGATTTCACGGTTAAAAGTTAAGATTCAAAGGTGAAAATGATGAAGGAGTGCGTGTAGGTCATAGAGTACAAGATTTGAGTTGAAAACTTACAAGAATCACAAGAAATCGAGAGAAAGAATGCCTTGAGCATACTGGTCGAGTGAGAGGGAGCTGTCACATCACAAGTGATGTGACAGGGGGTATTTATAGGTTTCCAAAAAGGGAAAGTGGGTGCAAGTGTCGAATAGCCCACCGATCGGATGGCAATCCGATCGGACGGCCATTCGATCGATTGGCCATTCGATCGAAGTGGTCCGATGAGTTGAGTTTCGGCGTTTCATTTTGCGTGATGAGCGTTGCGTTGCGATGCGTTTCGAGTGAGCGATGCGGTAGTATTACCCTTAGTTACACAAATAACCTAACTACTATATCTAATATACAATCACTATAAATAACTTGCGTTTAGCGTTTGCGATTAGATAGAATTGCGATTGCGATTAAACACCTCAACATAAACATAACATGCACAAGTAACACATAATGGCACACACATGTAAAATAATATCCAGAACACATAATTCGAGTTGCGAATGCGATAGCGACGCGATTTGCGATAAGTTGATTAGCGATTAAACATCGATAAAACCTCGATTATTAATAGATATACTCCACATAATACAACTAAATCAAATAAATAATAGAATTTGATTACAAGTCAAGAAGTACAGTCAGTAGTTAAGCAAGGAGTGACAGATCGCAATTAGCAATCTTTTCTTCCTTTAACTTTGACTTTGACTTGTACTTTGACTTTCCAAAAAGCGAGTTGTTACATTAGGCACCTCTTTGTGTCATATAATCCATACATGAGGTAGGAAGAACAAAGCTTCCATTTAGGTACCTCTATTGTTCACCACTACACTTGTTATAAACAACAAGGAGGGTCATGAACTTACAAGTAATAATAAAATAACAACAACTAATATATGGAAAAACATCAAGTAGTGAGTGGATTTCAATGAAGGATAGCCGAAGCTAGTCCAACTATCACATATTCATCAAGCTTCATGCTTGAACACTACTTGTGGGTAAAACCCTAACTAAAATATAATGTTTGTGAGGTTTTAACCTCTGATTTAACATTTCTCAGCCTTGTTTTTAAGCCCAACTAACCATTCAATTGATTATGAGCATTAGGATATAGGTTTGAGATGAGATAGACTCAAGTTCAACTAAGATTAATAAAGTTTAAGTGAAAACAGAAACTAACAGTCCACTTTGGAGCCTTTTTGGTGACATTCCAGAGCTTGGTTTACATGGAAAACCTCTGGAAATATTCCTAAGGTTGTTCCAAGCAAGTGGGAAAAAAATCAAGTGAAAAGGTTAAGTATTGAGTGAGTTATGCTCACTTTAGTGAATGTTGATGATTCTGCTCGAACTTCTGATTAACAGCTGATTAGAGGAAGATTTGAGAGTGTTGTTGATGATTTGCAAAGTGTAAAATGCTTAGGAAGCACTTGGGTTTTATAGGGGAAGATTAGGGTTGGGTTTGGTGAAGTATTTAATGCTAAAACAAGTTTAAAAATCAAATAAAACACCAAAACCCCGCTAAAAATGCGTCTGATAAAGATTTTGCGAGCTGGGCTGCTCTCGCGGGCCGCGAAGCCCGAGCCCAAGTTGTTCGCGGGCTGCTACTCTCCCAAAGTGGTCAGATTTGATTTTTTTTCCCAACAGCCCCCTATAGTTCCAAGTTTTGACGTTTTAAGTGTAATTTAGGGTATTTTAGGTACAAGAAACATATGTAAAGGTATGTTATGCAATCGGATCATAAGATAGATATAAAGCAAGTATATTTATGTTTATTTGTCGAGAATTAGCATCAGTTACGGGTGATTTATCATATAGATCAATAGTTTGCAAGTTTGACGTTTTTAGCACAAAATATGAATAAAGTGTCACACGAATAATGTTTTCAAACGCATGAGCATGTATAAGACGTATATAACATAAATGTAACAAAAACATGAATTTCATTATGATTCAAGTCTCAGATTTTACATTGATTATATTGAAAGAACGATTACAAGAGCACAAAGTTTTCAAAAATAGAATTATAAGCGAGGGTTTCCAAATATGGAAAGTATGAAATAGCAGGGCGTTACAGGTAAACCCTAAGAGTGTAGATAGCCAACCAAGGTGTGCCAATAGTTTCAGCCTTAACAAAAACATACATGTTGCCTCTTGACTTTTTCAAAAGCTTTTTTAACTCAGTTGCAGAAAACTAAAGTGTGGAATTGTTGACTGGTACTTAATCAGGAATACTGAAATATACTGGTACCGATACAGGTTAGTACAAAATACCCAAAAGCCCCTAAAATGGATAACTGTTCGATACGGTACAAGATAGTAAACAAATATCATTCCTACAAGATTTATTTTTAATTTTTTTATTTTCATTTTAATGCAATCAGATTTTAACCTATGTCTGCAATGGTAATACATAAAATCGACATGAATTTTGACCCGGCAACCCGTTAGTGTATCTTTCTATCCTTTTTACCTTAATCGTGTCGTTGTAGTTCATTGTTTCTACAAACCAGTTAAAGGCAAAAACAATATGCTTTGTAATTATTTCAAAGCGTTTATAACACAATTAATTTGCAATAAAATGTATATAAAAATAACCGATCAAATCTACCAACTTACGCTAGTGACACGATGATTCTTCAGTGGTCCATCAGTGATCCAAATTTGTCGTTAAAAAAAAAGGAAAAAGTGATATACCTAATTAATTAATTTTTCTAAATTTTCCATCCCTACACCATATCACTATACAGTTTATACTTCGAAACCTTTCATTTTATTTACATATTCAATTCAAGAATTTAATCTAGCATATAAATGAAAACGCTCACAATCTCAAGATTTATTAAGGTATTTTTACCAAAACTTTTAACAATGATAGGTAACCTCACAATATTGAATTTAACATAAATTATAAAGATCGTTTTTATTTACACTTTTCAGATCGTTATTTTGCTTTTGATCCATATTATAGATACTTTAATAAGGTGATTTCCTGCAATATGCTATATTAATAGCTTATTACAAAATGATTCAACTTTCTACCTACTTTTGATGGGTCAAACATTCTTACACAGCAATGTTAAACCAAACATGTGAAATTACCACTTATTGAAGTACGATGCAAGATTTTCCATATATGCAGAAGTAAATAGGGAAATCAATCCACCCACGTTACTATGCATGAACAAAATATAACTCCATTCATGCACCATGCAATGTCAACGGTTATTGTCTATCGTTCTCAATTTGCTTCACAATCCAATAACGACAACCTATTTCACCATATAATGTTACTAGACCAAACCAATACAAGTATTTTTAACCAAATTAATAAAAACAAGCTCACACCATAAGAATCCATGATCCCCTTTGGAGTGAGGATGATAGAGATGAGATTACCATATCACAGGATAATAAAAACTTGTTTTAGGTTTATTTGATTAATTTCATATTAGTTTGTCAATGAGGTAGTGGTGGAGTGGTTGGGGAAAGAATTGATGTTCGTTGTGACCAAGGTTCGATTCCACTTTCCTCATTATTTTCTGTGCCATCCAAGTAAAGAGCGAATACAGGTGGCGCCGATTCGACTTGGATGGGAGGCGAGGTTTTTCCGATTATTCCACTGTCGTGCCTTCGGGCGGGTGGAGGTCGGGTTTCCGCGCATCTAGGGAGAGCCAAGGGGCTGGCGGCGGCCGAGTAGTCGACCTTGGCCACATCACTCGGTGTCACGGTGGTTGGCACGTTGTTCCATTCCGTTAAAAAAATTCATATTAGTTTAATTTTGTTTATTTATTTAGAGTAAATTATAGAAAACGTCTGTTATGTTTATAGCAGATTGCAAAGTATGTCATTTATCTTAAAAAACTACAAAAAACGTACTTTGTGTTTGAAACCCCTTACACGGTCCGTCTTTTACCTTAAACCACGTTTATTTTCAAGGTTAAATCTATTTAATTGAACCCCACGTTAAGGTGTTTTGGCCATTTTTCCCTAAATACTAATATAAATAGACATAAAAGTTAATAAATAAACAACTTGTTTAAAAAAAGTTATATTATATATACACACACATACCCCCCTCTACCTCAATTCTCTCTCTCTCTTTATCTCTCTCTAACCACCTTACCACTACCACCCACCCCACCGGCTACCACCACCTACCCTCACAACCGGCCACCACCCCTACCCACCTCCAAGATGTCGTCCACCGCAACCATTACATCACCCCTCTGGCCACACCTCTCCATCAGCAGCTCCGACCACACCTAGCACCACTGTCTTCGTCGATTTCCATCTCATGACGACCCCAAATCAAAACAAAAAAAATCTAGAAAAAACTAAACCCTTCATCATTTTCCCATCGACCCGACCCCAAATCAAAATCAAATCTAGAAAAACCTGTTGAAGAACCTATAATCGGAAAAATGGAGGGGTGGCCTAAATCATTGGTGGTGGGTTCGAGTGGCGGAGGTGGAAGGTGAGTAGTAGGCATTTGTCGAGTTGTGTTAAGGTGGTTGCGATGGACGGAGTCCAGTAGCGGATCCAGGAATTTTTCCCAGGGGGTTCCTTTTGGTATATTCTCACTAATTTTTTCGAAATCAATCAAGTTTCCACTAACTTTTTCCATTTTTTTCCAAACCGAGGGGGTTCCTGGGAACCCAGGAACCCCCCCTGGATCCGCCCCTGACGGAGTCAGTTGTGGAGGTTGACAGGAATGGTGATTGGTGGTTGCTAGGGTTGTAGTTGTAGGTTGGGGCTTTCGGTTGTAAGAAAGGTGACTAGGTGGTGATGGTGATTATTGGTGGAGTTGTGGTGATTCCAAGGTGGTGTTGAGGTCAGCGGTGGTGGGTAGATGCAGTAGGTGTTTTTCGATGGTGACTTGAGGGTGGTGCACGGTGGACTGGGTGGTCGGAGGTGGTGGTGGTTGGGTGGTGTTAGCGGCTACTGGCTAGGAAGAGAGAGGGGGGGGGAGTGAGAGATAAAGAGTCTTTAGAGAGAGAGTCTGTGTATTCTTAGAGAGACAAAGGGTACGGTGGGATGGGTGAGTTTTTTTTAAATTATAATTGTATTAGGATAGGAAAAGAAGATAATACCCTCACATGGGGTCCATGTGATATGATTAAATGAAAAAAAATAACTGGGTTAGGGACAATAGAGGTGCTCAAACCGGTTTTTTTCATAACCTAAACCGGTTAACCGGTTGTAGGAGTTATTGGGCCAAAAAAAAAAAACCGGTTACGGTTAATAACCGACCGGTTAATAACCGGTTTTCAAACTGAAAAATATTAACCGATAATAACCGGCCGGTTAAAATAAACCGGTTAACCTATGAATCGGTTAAAAAAAACCGGTTTTTTTCGGTTATTTTAAACAAAACCTGCAGAATTTCTATAAAACCTGCAGAATTATTAAAACACATGCAGAATTAACAAAATAGGTGCAGAAATATAAAAAAAAAACCCTGCAGAACTATAAAAAAACTGCAGAAATATAAAAATATCTGCAGAATTATAAAAAAAAACCTGCAGAATTATAAAAAAACTGCAGAAAAATAAAAAAAGCTGCAGAAATATTAAAACAAGCTGCAGAAATAAAAAAATAGCTGCAGAAATAAAAAAAAGGCTGGAAAAATTTAAAAACTTGTTTAAACGCACAAACGGACAAAAAAAATACGTTTTTTTTATTTTTTTTATTTTAATAGTTTTTCAAGTAAACATTACATTAGAAGACATGAAAATATCCAATACATTTTTCTTAACTAGTCTAGAATGAAAGTTGTCGTCGTGTCGTTTCTTCATTTCTTCGTTTAGTCGCTTCGGGGGCTAGTAGAGCGTACGGATTCATCGTACATGAGTTCGTCATCGGAAAGTGGTTGCGCCCGTCCTTGATATACTTCAACTTCATGTAATTGTTCTTCCACGTCAAGCTCGCCTTCAAGATTAGAAACATGTTGTATACGTTCCACGCCATCCAAGTAATCTTTCAAACAAATGCACATTTCCATCGCCTCCGGTGTGAGTCTTGTTCGCCGAATAGATAGTACCCTTCCACTAAGAGAAAAAGCCGACTCCGAAGCTACCGTAGAAGCTTGGGAGCTTAGTAGATCACGTGCCATGGCGGCTAAAACGGGATAATGCGGTTCTTGTATCTTCCACCAAGCCAAAATATCAAAGTGGTGAAACTCGTCCAGTGATATGGTTGCTAAAAAATCGGTATATTTATACCTCCCGAGTTCATTATTTGAGGCACCTTCTCGAGAACGTTTACTATTAACATTTCTTAACGAATTATAGAAGTTTAAGTCCGCATTTTTTCTCGACGACTCCGAGCTCGCCGCCATGTTTTGGTGTAACGATGACACGTTACCATATATTTGAAAGTAATGATCAAAAAGATTGTTTAAAGAAGTGTCAAAACGTCTTAGTGCATTTCTTGTAAAATGTGGGTCTTCGTCATTTAACCCCAAATCCGAACAAATATCCGATATCATCATCTCAACACCCGAATAATTTATAGTCGGGTTCAAGGTGGCGGCACATGCAAAAACCGGCGGCATTTCTTGAAAATATTTTTTAAACTTTTCTCTCATTGGAACAATCATTTGTTCATAAATGTCACCTTGGAATTCAAAATCGTTTACTTTTTGTGTCATCAAAAAGAGTTGTTTAAGAACCAAAGAACTAGTGGGATAATAAACTCCCGATAAAATCATTGTGGCGCTTCTAAATACTTCAAGTAATTGTGTTAACGTTTCAATACACCGCCAACCATCGTTATCAAATGCTTCCACCAACCCGGCCGTTGCAAGACTATCGTGGAAAGATTTTAATGTTTCTTTTTGCATTATCGCGCTATCAAACATTTTCCACGTAGAGTTCCAACGGACGACCATGTCAAAATGTGCGCTATAACATTTCTTTTTTAAAGTTTTACACCATTTTCTATAATCCGCATATCTTTTTCTACTACCTTGAAAAACGTCACGTAACATATCTTTAAAAGTTTCTTTAACTTCTTTAATGGACTGGACATTTAGTCCGTCTTGCACAACCAAGTTAATGATGTGCGCAACACATCGGCTATGATAAAATTCTCCACCGCAAATCGGATTGTATTTTATTTTTAACATTTGCACCGCGGTTGTGTTGTTCGACGCATTATCAAAAGCAATAGAAAATATTTTATTTTCTAATTTATAAGTTGTGATAACATCGTCTAAGAAATGAAATATATTTTCGCCCGTGTGTGGATAACCAAATATATCGAACGCGATTGTACGTTTCATCATTTTCCACGAATTGGGATCGATCCAATGCGCGCTAACACAAATGTAAGAATCCGGTAAACCAAATGGAGCCGACCATACGTCGGTTGTTAAATTAACACCGGTATTTAATTTTTGAAAACCTAAAATCATTTCTTTTTTAGCTTTTACCCACAACTTTAAACAATCGCGTCTAAGAGTTGAACGACTTACGTGAACGTAACGTGGTTGAAGTGTCTCTTGAATCAACTTAGTCAAGCGCGGATTGTCAAAGTGATCGAACGGCAACGATTCTTGAATAACAAATTGAGCCATCCTTAGACGAACCCCCTCCGGGTCGAAATTCCAAACACCCATACCCCGTGATATTTGCGCTTGATCATTAGCGGGATTTGTTTTTAACGACTTGCAATGCGACGTCACATGTGCTCTCAAAGTAGAGTTCGATGACGGCGCAAGAAAGGTCCCGCAATTTTTGCACCTCGCCTTTTCTTTTCCATTCGACATCTCGCATAAATCAAAATTGACCCATAGTGTCGGGTCCCTATTCGTGCTCAAGATCTTCTTCACAAACAACTCACTAGAAGAACCAACATCGGCCGTAGCATGACCACTCGAACTCGCCATTTGAAACGTATTAAACTTATGTTCGTATTTGTAACTTGTAAGTGTGTTTTTGAGCTAGAATTGAAGTGGGACTAAACATATGCATCCAAGTCTTATTTATAGATGTTTTGTGGGTTAAAAACACAATGATTCACGTCCAAAACGGTAATAAAACGGTAATATTACCGTTTTTTTCAGCCCCCAACGATCACAAAACAGGTCTGCAGCCTTCTGGTTGTGTTTTCCCAAAATCAGACCGGTTAACCGGTTATTATCTTGTTAAAAAAACCGGTTATAAATCGGTTACTACGAAATGATCAAAAACCGGTTACGAACCGGCGGTTATTCAAAAACCCAAACCGGTTATTGAGATACCGGTTAAAAACCGGTTTCGGTTCCGGTTAAAAACCGGTTTCGGTTAAAAAACCGGTTATTTTGAACACCTCTAAGGGACAAAGAATGTGACTTGTGTGGTTTGCTAAATATAAGTACGATTGTTGTAATTTTTGAAGCTTAATGACACACTTTGCAATTAAGTATAAACATAAAATATGTTTTCTAGTAATTTACTCATTTTTTTAACTTGCTTCTAAATCTACAACAACGTCTACCATTAGACTAGAATCTTCAATCACTTGCGAAGAAGCACATTTCCAACAACACACTTTAGCACCGCTAGGCTACAAGCCTCGGATATTTAATTTTATCTATTTATCCACTTGAAGTTAAATCAAATGTGTGGACCCTCATCCAACATTACATTGGAGCCTCTAAACCCCACTTCTTTATAAATATAAAGGGAAAATACAGAGAAAACGATTAACAAACATACTCCATTAGAATCTCTATAATATAGAAAAAACTGATAAAAATTATAGGAACCATCTATATTAAAAGGGTGACTATTTATCAATCTATATAATTAGGGTTATTGGATTTTAATAATCCAAAGTTTCACTTGTTGGCTAATAATAATCCCAACTTTAAAAGTTCCCTCTAACGATCCCAACTTTTAAAAATTTGGCCCCCATTGATCCTTTTATAACTATAAGAATTTGGCATTCTCAATAGATTCAAGTCCACATTTAGTCTCCTTTATTGAATAAAGTGCACCTACCGTTTGAAAAGGATTTATGAGGGCCAAATTTCTTACAAGTTGAGATCGTTGGAGGGAAATTTTTAAAGTTAGAATTATTATCTACCAACAGGTGAAACTTAGGATTATTAAAATCCAATAATCCATATAATTATGGGACTTTTAGTTAAATTATATAGATGAAGATAAAGAATCGGATTAAGATTGCCTCCAGTTTCCTTTATTTTAGGCTTGGGCTAAATGCACACCTGACATTCTTCATTTGACACTCTGACATGTATACATAATACAACCCGTATATGTGTTTGGTTGCTAAGTATATATAACAACCCTAAAAAATGTCTTAAAATACCCCGTAATCGAAAAACCAAACACGCGTAACGTTATTTGGTTTGAAAAATAAATAAAATAAAGTTTATACGTCTGTCGCGGCCCGCGACAGACTTCATTAAACCCTTCGCGGGTCGCGGCGGTCCCATAACTTGCCGGACACTCTTAGGGACACGTGCCATATACGTGTCAAGTCTATACTGATGATCAGTCAACCCTAAACCCTAGCTAGAGGGTGTGGCGTCCCGCGATGGGCACAGCCTTAGGCTGTCACGGGGCGCGAGGGACTCAAAAATCAGCTATAAATACGGCAGACAAGCCACAATTCCAAACCGTTCATTCTCTCTATAACTTCTGAACGAAAATAATACCCCAGAATCCCAAAGCTCTGCCCCGTTGTAAGTATTTTAACCCCTGATCACTGATTCGATACCGTGTCCGATCGATCTTGAGCCAAGCAAGTGATGCCAAAGTGCTGCCTGATAAAGGCTATGCTTTGTAAACTAAGTTGGGGTTCTATCTCGTGTCGTATTGATAAAGTTGAATTGGGTTATTATACTAACACGGGTGAATTGTATATTTTTAATAGGAACTCAAGAAAATTATCAGAAAATATTTCTAGGAAGCTTATAGAAAACCCTAAGTTTTCAATGTAAATCATTCTCTTTTTTATCACATTTTTGTGATACATTTATACTTAAAATGCTTTTCAAAACCCTAAATATTTATCAATTATAATTACAGTGATTAAGTCTTTGTATTCTACAATTACTGTCGGTATGTGGGGTTTTGTATACACTACTATTCAAGCGTTACTATTGGACAAAGAGTTAGCCAATAGTAATATGACCACAGTCATTGTAACTGCCAACATGACAAATACTGAATGAGTTTTGGGTAGATATAAACATTGTAATCGCTCTTAATACTGTAAAGTTATAACAATGTGTTTTTTTATAAAATGAAATGAACTCGCCAGTATTTCTTGCTGATAAAATATTTTTAAAACGCGTTTCAGGTAACTTGATGTGAAGCTATTAGAAGTCAGCTATCGAGCACTGAAGGCTTAATTAAAGTGGCTATAATTACATAAATAAAAGAAGAAATTTATGTTTTATCAATTAGGGTTTATCCCTATAAATACATTATAAATGGAATATGGGTTTTAGCCCATTTGTTTAATATAAAAAGTTTGGTGTTTTACAAACTCTGAAATTATTTTCTAACTACGATCCTGATGTTTTAATTCCGCTGCAAATTTAATAAATACTGGTACCACTTGACTGGTTCACGGCTCCCGCTCCCAGAGTGGGGTCGGGGTGTGACAGTATACGCCTCGTATGAATGTATATGGATCGTACATAAGACTCGTATCTGTGTATACAGTATACAGTATACATATATACGAGTCTTATATACGATCCATATACATTTATATGAGGCATATACTTGCGGAGCCAAACACACTCTAACATTCCCTTACTAGTATACGACTAGTATATGTATACGAGTCTTGTATACATGGTGTGAAAAAAAGGCTTTTTTAAGTGTAGCATTAGAGACGGCCTTATTTTAATAAAAAGGGGAAGCTATTGCCTTAGAAACATTTGGCGATAATTCTCTGGGCGACTTGGTAGGTTTTATGTTAGGCCAGCCCAATCATTTTTCTATGATATCAAACTAAACACAGACCAATAAACAAAAGAGTGAGTGAGCATGGGGTTATGTCAGGTTGTCAGGTATGACTTGGTACCAAATTCACTTTGATATTGTCATTGGATTCTTTTTAAGATTTGAATTATTGTGAGGATGATGACTTGACAAACATGATGCTTTTGGTCATGTGTAATAGTATTTCTATGAGCCTTTGAATAATTTAAACATCTTATACATGAACTAGAAATTTATATTAAAAAGTGATGCTCATTAAACTACCTACCTCTACTTACTATAACTACCTCTTTTACTTGCTTCTTTCATTGATGGTTTCATGTTAAAAATCTGAAAATTTTTAATTTTAAAGGGATTAACCCATTTTCATTGGTGGGAAAGACTAGACACGATTAGGGAAATGGTTGGGGAAAGATGTTCATAGTTTAGTTTTGATGGTTATAGATTAAATTGTGAGTCACTCCGTTATTAACTTTTTTTTTTATTATCATTGTAAGCTAAAATCATACACTAAACTAACCGTTAGTAACAGTTTGGCTTTTGTTTGGTTTCCCTGGCATAAGCTTATTCGGCGTTCATTATTAAAAAAAATGCATAAGGTGAGATCGAAATAACAAAACGATAAGAGGGGTAGGGGCGCCCATCACTTACCACAAACTCATCACTTACAACATCCAATCAATTTCCGTCATGTCATCGCGCATTATTCCATCACTAGCGATGGATTTTAGTGGAAATGCTCATCACTAGTGATGGTTTTTTTTTTTTTTTAAATGATAAATTAACAATAGAACAATAAAATTATAAATTATAAAAATAATCTAGATCACATACCCTTTACCGACACCCTTTGTACTAATCCAAGATCTCTCCTTTCTAGTCTACCCTTTTTCCATTCACACTCTCCCAAAATACCCAGATCGAGATCGAAATCTTAATCTTAATCCAATTTTAGAACATAATCAATGGAGCTTTTTTACTTGATAGTGTTTGGGGTCTTGCTGTTATTGTTGCAACAATGGAGCTCAACAAGAATATCGGATCAATACTTCCTCTGCTTTCAATTCTTTCTCCACGCGTGCTTATCATCCCGCTAAATTTTCACCACGCGTCAAAGTTGGCACAGACGGCGGTGTTTCACGTCGTTCCACGCGTCAAAGTTGGGCCATAACGGGGCACCCTTTCCCCCCTAATGTTTCAACAATTTAAACTAAAAAGACTTATTCCATGCATTGCATTGTTAAGCAAATCTCAATCACATGTATAGTCCAACATATATAACATGCCCCAAAAAATACAAAAAAGTTATATGGACCAAAGTCATAAGGTTTGGTTTGGTTTTTCCGGATTGGTTTCGAGTAAAAGCTAAAACAAACCGTTCAGGAAAATTTCTAAATCTACTGACTAGAAAACTATTTCTAAACGACCGCAAACCCAAGCCTAGGCTTTGAGCAACCAAGCCATTAACAAAAAGAATTCAGTTATATTTAAATTTTGGGATATTGGATTTTAATAATGCTAAGTTTTACCTGTTGGTCGATAATAATCCTAACTTTAAAAATTCCCTCCAATAATCTCAACTTGTAAAAGTTTGGCCGCCATTGATCCTTTTTCTAACATAGGTGCACTTAAATCAATTAAGGAGTCTCTAGGTGTAATTGAATCTATTGTGGAGATCAAATATTTATATGTTTGAAAAGGATTAATGAAAGCCAAACTTTTACAAATTGGGATTATTGAAGGGAATTTTTAAAGATGAGATTATTATCGGCCAACAGGTGAAACTTATGATTATTAAAATCCAATACCCTTAAATTTTTTATTTCTTACATTATATAAAATGTAGCTTTTTTTTCATTTTATAACTTCTAATATATTGGATTTTATATAAATTTAAATATATTTTTATGTTGTGTTTATTTATATCTATATTTTGATATAAAACTTATCACGAAACTCGTTTTTTTAAGTGATATACCCCTATAGTTATGTCATTAAATATTCAGCGGCATGAGTTAACGTGACACAAGAGTCACATATCAACTTTATATCGTGTATCATCTATATTCTGTGAAACGTCTGTTGGTATTTTATCATACGCCAAAGCTACTTTTACACAACTCCGAATCATGTATTCTCTGTTAGGCCTGTAAACGAACCGAACGAACACGAACATATGCATGTTCGTGTTCGTGTTCGTTCATTTAATTTTGACCGAACATCAACACGAACGCGAACATATAATCGAACATATTTTTTTGTTCGTGTTCGTTCTTTAAGAAATCGGGCATGTTCGTGTTCGTTTATGTTCGTTCATTTAAAGCCTAAACGAACAGTTCACGAACATAAACGAACATAAACAAAAAGAAAATTTAATTGAACATATATGAATAACATAAACAAACATAAATTAACATGATTGAACAAACAAAAACGAACACAAATGAGCGTAATTGAAAAAATATAGACAAACACAATTTAACATAAGTGAACACAAACAAACAAGTCTAGGATATTACAATTCATCCGAAAACATATTTAAATTAGGGTTCATATATACTAAAATTAAGTAGTTTTTATATAAATATTAAATAAGTAATCAATTACGATCTAAGAAAAATTCTAAAATTTCATTTTTTATTACTAGAAAACTCAATTACTAATTAATTATATTTATATAAGTAGTTAGAAAACCTAATATTTATATAAATATAATTATTTATGTATTCACTAAAATTTAAACGAACATAAATGAACGTTCACGAACATAAATGAACAAACATAAACGAGTGTTCATGAACATAAATGAACGAACACAAGGTGTGTTCATATTCGTTCATTTAATTAAACGAACAAAATATTTTGTTTGTGTTCGTTCGTTTATTAAAAAAACGAACATAAACGAACTTACTGCCGAACAAGTTCACGAACAGTTCATGAAAGTTCGGTTCGTTTACAGACCTATTCTCCGTAGTTTTCACTATATTACAATATTAAATGCATAAAATTTAGAAAGATATAAAAAGTAATGTCTTAACTCTTAACTCGTCTAAACACAAGAAACATAAAGATAAATATAAATGAGGGGTATTTAGTGATGAAAATAATTCAAGCATATCATTACTATATAGATACACTCAGAAGACTAATACATTTTTCAAGTCTTCTTGCAATCTTGCCCTTCTTGTTTCCATCATGTTAACCTAACTACTAAAGTTACCAACATAATTCAATACTTGTATTGTAATACATTTTTCTCGGCTGAGAAACACTTTGTTGAAAAAGACCAAAAGTAATCACTTTGTAGGATTTTATACTTTGTTAAAATATTAGTATGAAAGACCTAAGAAATTGCTTACATCAAGTCTCTTCCCACCAGCACCTATTTCTTTGGATGAAACATTTCTACTAAACATCTAAAACATTTAAGCTCAATTATGCTACCAAAGTTGCATTAATTTTTTATTGTAAAAAGCTTTTGATATGTCTGGATCACCATAATTTTCTCTATAATACCATTGATTCATAGTGATATTTATATATGTATTATTTAAACATATTTATAAAATGTTGGTTTATAGATGTGTCTAATTTGAGCTTTACATAGGATTACTATAGGAAAAAAGTTAATATATCATTTTGATTTATGAGCATATTTGTACATTTATTGACAATACATGTTGAAAATGTGACACTAGAGAATAGGATTGCTTAGGGTGTTAAAAATAATGTTAATGAATACACAGTGTAATTTGATACACGACCCTTCTATAGTAGATTTGCATTCTTGTTTGTGATAAATATTTGGGTTGTGGCGCAACTTGTTGCCCGTTTATCTGCCATTGTTACGTAACTTTCCTATCGTTTATGCAATACTTCATTATAATCAGAATTGCTTATCTAATTCTTATACTCGTGTATATTTTTAAGTCCATTTCTACAAAACAAAAGGATAATTGAAAAAAAACCTTTTCCAAAAATATATGTTGCAAGAAACTGACTTGATTGATGATTGACCGAACATAACGGTATACTTAGACTTTTTCCATATCAAATGCCAGAAATACTATTTTGGATTTAGTATCCAGTTTATTATAAATTAGATAAACATACTTACTACACTTAAAATATAGCACTAATAATATACTTTTGAAAGCCATCCATATTGACTTATTTCATAGGGAGAAAGAGAACACCACTCATGATCTAGGAGACCCAATAGTCATCCTCCTAAGATTACAGTGTTACTAAAAAGCCATGCTATAAAATCTACCTTTTATGATTTTGGTTCCCTAACCATATACAAATTAATAATATTTTACTTACAAGTCATTAGAAGAACATGATGAAGAAGATAGAGGACATAACAAAATAACAAGTACCACTTTAGCTGGAATAACAACTATCGTGCATTTTCAAACTTTTAACTGAAAACTATTTGATTTTATTTTAACTAATAATATCACAAACAATAACGTTTAAGCTCTATTTTTTTTTATTCTTCTGTTTAAGCTCTATTTTTCTGATTCTTCTAGGCCGCACAATATGATCTTGTGTGCTTAGTTAATTATATGATCTTGTGTACTCAGTTAATTGTATAAGTTATCACTGTACATGGATCTTTATCCGGATTTACAAAGGGTTGCAATCTTAATAACAAAATGATCCTCCTGTGTTTGTGTTTGTAAATGATATAGTTCCATGGTGGACATATGGCAGACAAAGATGTAGATTTTGGAGTAAAATTATAGGGTGTTTGAGTTTGATGTTTTATAAAAAATCTAGTCTTGTCAAGGATCACCTAATAGTACAAAAGAGTTATACGTAAGTGAGATACATGTGTAAAATATATGTTATAATAAAAGCTAGTGTCATTGGTTTAGTTAATATTTAGAATTAAATAAACATTATAACAATATGCTTTAGTCCTATTCACGAACTTAAGCAATTCATTTTGTTTTTGTAAAATCAACATAAAATCAGTTTAGATAATTCATCTTCATTTTATATAAAACTAGGTTATAACTTTGTGTATTACACGGGTTGAATAAATGAATTTTATATACTAAATAATAAAACAATATATCTTTAAAAACCTTCTTTATTGCATGGTTTGAATAAATGTAATTTTATATATTAAATAATAAAAAAGTTATATCTATAAGAACCATATGTATTGTACGGATTGAATAAATGTAATTTTATATACCAAATAAAAAAGTTATATATTTAAAACAATGTGTATTACACGGGTTAAATAAATGTAAAATTGTTTACCAAATAATAAAAAAGTTATATCTTTAAAAACTCCCGTGTATTACAGGGGTTGAATAAATATTATTTTATATACCAAATAATAAGAAAATTATATTTAAAAAATTAATGGATATACTCGGTACGCGATAGATTTGGTGATTACAGAGATGATTATTGAAAAGAAGATACAATGGTCAAACATATTATTCAAAAAGCAAATAAGCAGCCATTTGAGTGATAAAATATAAATTAAATTTAAAAAACCCGTAATAAATCTAATTTTATATATAAAGTAATTGTAACAACATCGCAATTTTCCATTTCTAAAAAGGACACTAAGAAACCCTAATTAAACCCCCCAAGAAGTACGGTGCGGCTCGAAATTTGAAACACGGACGAAACCAGCAACAGGGCCCCCTAAAACTCAAGGGGGGATCCCCTAATTGATTTTATCCTCATAAAACGGATTTAGAACACGTAATTTCGAATTATGACAACTCATCCAGGCTATACCCAACACCAGGCTACCCTAGCCTAGACGGGTCGCCGCCGCGACACGCGCTAGGGTAGCCGGCGCGACACGTAGGAGGTACCAAAATCCAGTATAAAACCCAGGGACTTGGCACTTGAACTGTTTGATTGTTACGACGTTAAAAATCATTTCATACTGTTGGTACACTTTATGTGGACACTACTAGTTCCCGTATTTGTGTGGAACGACGACTCGTTACGGTTCGACTCGGCTACGAAGTGAAGGTCGTAGTCAAGATATCCTCCTGTCTTGACTCGGTATGCTATTTACTTTGTATTATATGATGTACATGTAACTGCGTGTGTGCAGTATACATGTTAGATTATGTTTATGTGTTGTCTGTTTGTTGTAACCCATTGAAGAAGCCCAACAAGACGAAGCCCAACATGACGAAGTCCAAGCCCAACACATGTGACGAAATCACATATGACGAAGTCCCCTTGAACGACGAAATCACATGTGATGAAGACCCTGTGTGACGAAGTCTTAGAGTTCGTCATGATTGGTGAATGGCGAACTCTAAGTTCCCCGTTGCATGGGACTTCGTCGATGCTTCACTATATAAGCAACAAACACTAACAGAAACAAGTGAGAAGTCTGAATAGATTTCATTGAGAGAACACACTGTAAGAACACACACACTAAGAGTTTACAGGGAGATCTTGTAAGCATTGTATTGTAACCGTTCATAGCATTAATACATTGAGTGTTAATCGTTGAATCTTGTGTCTTACGTGTTCGAACTTGGTTTAACTTACCCGTTTGGATTCCGCACTCTCGGGTTCGTCGGAAAACATGGAATAGAGGTTGACTTGATCCTCCGGGTGGACCTACAATTGGTATCAGAGCTTTGGCTCGATTCCTTGTTTAAACCAAGTCGATTTTCTTGTGTTTGAATAGATTTTCATGTTCTTGTCTAGATTTGTTCTTGATTTTTGAAACAAAAAGTTTGTATTTTCTGGAAAATCAGGTTTAAATCTTTGAAAATCTTGTTTTTTTGCTTCTTGTTTTTATAAAAACCTTGTTATACCTCATCTATACATGTTAGGATAAGGTTATTATTGAAACATTGTGCAATAATTTGTGTTCGGAAGTTTTTCAGGTTGCCGAAAAACTCATATGTTCATCAGATATTCAAATTGTTCTTGTTTTTGTTCTTGATAATATCTGAGTTTGATCCTTTATTGTCGAATTGTTGAAGTGTTATTGATATAATATGATTGTTTGAAAATGTTGATAGAAGACATGATGGATAGTTGGTAACCACAGTGGTCGAAAGCATGTTGTTTTGACAAAAGAAGGTTTTGTGTCAGAAGAGTTGATTTGATAAATATCTTTGTTGTCTGGTCTCATTTGTCAACGAAATCCCAGCGACGAAATCCTCCAAACTTCGTCAAAATTGTTGTTTGACGAAAACCCCATAACTTCGTCACATGTGGTTGACGAACTCTCTTACAATTTCGTCAAACATATTCTGGACGAACTCTACCTAATTTTCTCACGCTTGTACATCGACGAACTCCCTACAATTTCATCAAAAGTAGCTTGGACGAACTTCTAGTCTTCGTCGCTTATATCTTTGACGAACTCTCTTACAATTTCGTCATTCATACTTCAAGTTTTTTTTACAGAAGACTTGAAAATCATATTTAACTGTTTGATTTGAGTGATTTAATCAGGTATTCGTCATTATATATTCGAAATGAATCCGGATTGGTGGGGTACTCCGTCTAATACGGAAAGTAAGTATAGAAGCACGGGTTTATCTCCATCATGGGCCGAACCTCCTGCAGCATCGTCTTCACCTCAAATTTTGTCAAGTCAATGGGCGTTTGTTTCAAATCAAAATCAAAGTATACTTTTAAGCGAAAATGAAACCGGAAGCAATAATCGTCCACCGAAGTTAATGCACATGAATGAATATCCGGGATGGGAAGACATATTTCATACGTATATTCTTGGGCAAAACACGGAGTTATGGTTACGATTCATTACAGACTTCGATCAAGCACTTGATGTTGCCGCTTCAACTGCCGCGTCATTTGCAAATCTTTCTCCAGATGATAAGAAGATTTATGATTTAGAAAAGAAGGCTTTTTCTATTCTAACTCAAACGTTAAACAAGGACATCTATCATCAGTTTGTAAGCTTCAAGACAACAAAGCGGTTATGGGACGCATTGAAGACGAGATGTGAAGGAAACGAAGCGTCACGCAAATTACGACATGATTTACTCAAGAAAGAGTTTGATGGTTTCACATGTATGGAAAGAGAATCTTTGAGAGATTTGACAAGTCGATTCTATCACTTGTTGACTGAGTTGAATAATTATGGGGTAGTAACAACTCCAGCAGAGGTTGTCACAAAGTTGGCCGATGCGCTACCATTTCAATGGAAGGGTTTCTTGGAAATTTTGAAGTACAATGGCACATTGGCTACAACCTCAATCAATGATTTCGTTCAGATGTTGGAGAATAAAGATCAGGAAGAAACTCTAAAGGCGAAAAGGGTCCAGTACAACAAAATCCTGATATGTATTATGGAGCTTCTAGCACTTCTGCAAGACCTGCTCCACATGCTCCACTTCAAATGGCGTTTGTCACAAGCACAGATTTGTATGGCAATCCGATACAAGTTCCTGTAAAGCCAGCTCCAACCACAGACTTGTATGGAAATCCACTACAACCAGCTCCACAACAGCAAAGCCAACGATCTATCGTAGCAACTGATATGTTCGGAAATCCATTACCTGTTCGATCTACCGGAGCAACAGATCTGTATGGAAATCCAATTCCAGTTTCCTCAAGACCAACGGTTGTTCTACCAACCATAGATATGTACGGTAATCCACTACTTGTGCAACTGCAAGCCTGTTATGGTAGCACGTCATCAGCTGGTCAGCCATCAAATATAGTACGGCTAGACACTTCAAACTTTTCAAAAGTGAGTGTTGAAGTAGCTAAGGATCATATGGAGATACTAAACACTCTGGTTAGCGCGTATTGTGGGTTGATAGCAGGTCAGATCGGGAACATCAATCTGACACAAGAAGATTACCAGCAGATAGATAAAGAGGAGATGGATATGATGGACATCAAGTGGGCTTTCGCTAGTGCTGTTAGGCGGGCTAAGGACTTCATGGAACGGACGGGTAGAACCAGCTTGGAAAGCAAGAAAGATACCAAGTATGGGTTCGACAAGCAATCCGTCAAGTGCTTTAACTGTGGTGAACGTGGTCATTTCAAGCGTGAATGCACAAAGCCAAATCAGCATGGGAACCAGAATCCTTTCAGAGGTCAAGGCAACCAGGCGAATCAGAATCAAACCAGGAACAACGAGCGCACCTTGGTCCCTGCAAACAATCAAGCAGGACCATCGAACACCAATCAAGCTCTTGTGGTGCAAATAGATGAGGGTTGCGACTGGTCAATGCAATTAGGCATTGGTAATCAGGGAGGTGCAGCTTGTTTTGCTGAAACTGCTAAGGATTTGAATCACGCCAGTGGTGGAGAATCTTCCGCCAGTGGTGGTGAATCTTCAGATGAAGAGAGTTCTGGTTATTCAAGGAGTTCAGATGAGGAAACCTCAACCTCAGGTGAAGATTATTCTGATGATGTATCTAGTGGGAGAATCGATGCAGATATTGATGAATTGTTAGGAGAAGCTGCAGTAGGGAATGATAGAAGATCTATTCTGGTGGATCAAGCTGCTTATTCTTCTTCTTCTCTCCATTCAACCTTTATGGCTAATGGCGGCAGTTCATCAAGCCAGGTATGTGTCGATGAACCAACTGTCGTTAATTGTGATAATTGTGCTAGCTTAAGTGATAAATGTGCTGATTTAGATGCTAATATGTCTGAGTTGCAAAGCAAACATGATGCTTTAAATGCTGAATTGTCTGACTTGCAAAACAAACATGTTTCTTTAGATGCTAAGTGGTGTGATTTGCAAAGCAAACATGAGGCTTTGCAAAGCAAATATGATGTGACATTCATCCACAATCAAAAGCTGATAGTGGATCTCTCAAAATACACAGAAGCCAACATGTTTTATGAAAATCATGAAAATGAATAAAAACAATGATTGAGAAATTAAGGGAAAACAGATCCGAGCTAACGAAAATGGTTTCAAGAAAACAAACAACCATAAACTGTTACATTAATAGGCTCGAGATAATGCAAAAAGAAATGGCTTGTGTTAAATCTGAAAGTGAGGCGATCCGACTCAAGTTAGACAGCTATTTAAGCTCTAGCTATGTGCTGGATCACATCATTGATGTTCAGAAAAAGAAAACTGATGTCACATGCATTGGCTATAAGAAATGTCCACCACCTTTGAAACATAATTATGATGCCATGCCTGATGAAGAAGATATAACTTATTTTGAGCCATCTGTTTCTTTAAACATTGAGGAGTTTGCAACGGGACTTGGGTACAAACAGGAAGTACCATCAGATTCAGATGTGTCAGCAGATACTAGTGTGTCTTCTGCTGAACAGAATCAGGATGCTCAGGTCATTATTGAGGATGCTGATTCTTCAGATGATGAATCTAATGATACTGACTCAGCACAGTCAGATGTGGTTATTAAAGAAGAGGACATACCTCTCGAGAATCATATTCTATGTGATCCTCCCGCAAAACCTGCTACGACTGTTCTGACCGAGTCCACGTCCACTTCCTCACAAGAGTCTGAGAGTGTGAATTTGCTGTACACTCTTGTTGGTGATGATAGAGTTTATTCTGACAAAGATTTTCCGATTAAAAACGTTAATCAATCTTTAATCAGTAAAGTTTTTGAAGAATCAACAAGTAGGTTTTTGGGAAAGTCGGGTTCACACGTTGTGGTAACACAGTGTCCGTCGATTCCGAAAGCTGAAATTCGCAAACAAAACGGCAATCAAAGATTACCAACTGAGAAAGTTCAACAAAATCGCACCAAACCAAAAGGTAAATCACCGACTCAAGGTCAAAAGAAACAGACCCAGAAAAAGGACAAGAAGGTGAACTTTGTGAAATCAAGGGGAACGGATAAAATTGACACATTTGAAAATAAATCTAACTTAGATTTTTTTAATCAAGCGAAAATTTTGAAAAGAAATGAACAAAACAGTTCAAAACCAAGTACCTCGAGATCACAAAGTCCATCATCGACAAGACAATCACATGATACTTCGGGGTTTATAGAACGAAGATCATGTTTTTCATGTGGTACATTTGGACATATTATTCGAAATTGTCCACACCTTCATAAACAAAAAGGCAAAGTTGATGATCCCCTTGACCGAAATGACCGAAAGCAATCTGTTTCATCAAAACCAGATCCCCGTCTTGTAAAAGAAAGGGAAAAGAAACAGAAACGCCAACAGGTCAAGAAAATTGAAAAAGCAATCAAAACCGATGTGGTTAACAAAACATCTGTTTCTGTCAAACCAGACAATTCAAAAACTTCAGACAATCATGAAGTTAAGATTTTAAAGAATAAAACTGGTAAAACAAAACAGACCTGGAAACCAAAAACGGTTACTGAATCAGGGGGAACATCACAATTTCCACAACATCGAGAAGTTCAAGTAACTTACGTTGATGAAAATGGAAGACCCAAGACCACAAAGGCTTGGGTCCCCATCTCCAACTAATCATGTGAGTACATGTGCAGGGTGTTCCAGGAGGAACTTTCAGCAGTCATTGGATTGTTGATAGTGGGGCATCCAGGCACATGACCGGCGACATGAAACTTCTCTACGACGTCAAATCTATTAGAGGAGGATATGTTACTTTTGCTGGAGATAAGGGCGGATATATTACGGGAGAAGGAATGGTATCTAACGGGGTTGTAAGTTTTGACAAGATCAACTTTGTACAACAGCTTGATCACAATCTTCTCAGTGTTTCACAAATCTGTGATAAACAGTTTTCAGTACACTTTGACGCAAATGGATGTTATGTGCTGAAACCCGGCCTCAAGATCCCAAAAGAATGGATTCTCTTATCAGCTCCAAGGATAAACGATTTATATGTCCTTGATATGAGCCAAGCAATAACAACGACTGCACAAGCAACTTGTTTTATTACCAAAGCCACTGAAAAAGACTCAATCTCTTGGCACAGACGTATGGGTCACATTCACTTACGGAAAATGAATCATTTGGTGTCGAATGAATTAGTGAATGGTGTTCTTCTTAAAAATTTCCATCTTCAAGACGTCTGTGTTTCATGCCAAAAAGGAAAGCAAACTAAGAAGCGACATCCGACAAAGAAAATCAACACGGTGGCAGTTCCTCTTGAACGTTTGCACATGGATTTGTTCGGTCCTGTCAAGCATAAAAGCATCAGGAATGATCAATACTGCCTCGTAATAACTGATGATTATTCAAGATTTTCTTGGGTGGCGTTTATGGCTCACAAGACTGAAACTTTCGGTATTATCAAAAACTTGATCATTCAGATTGAGAATTGTATAAGTTGAAGGTTAGACGGATACGCAGCGACAATGGAACAGAATTTAAAAATCATGCCATGGCGGAGTTTTGCACATCAAAAGGTATTCTTCACGAATTTAGTGCGGCTTATACTCCTCAACAGAACGGCGTCGCTGAACGTAAAAACCGTACATTGATCGAGACTGCTAGGACTATGTTGGTAGAGTCGTAGTTGCCCATTCCTTTCTAAAGTGAAGCTGTGGCCTCCGCATGTTACACGATGAATCGAGTCCTTACAGTAAAAAGGCACAACAAGACCTGCTTCGAGCTTCTTCACAAACGGAAACCAGATTTGTCATATCTTGAACCGTTTGGAGCTCCTTGTACAATGATCGATCCTAATGGAAAGTTTGGGGCAAAAGCTATTGAAGGTTACTTTCTTGGTTATGCCACCCCAAACTTAAGAGTCTGGAATCTAGAGACTAAAAGGGTCGAGGAATGGTCTGAGGTCAGGGTACAAAGGCACACTTTGCCAGTCAAAAATCCAGGTCAACCATGGATGTTTGAGTACGATGACTTTTTCAATTCGATCAATGTTGAAGCAGTTGAAGAAAATGCTGCGGCAAGGATGTTTTTCAAGAGTGACAACGCAACAGGATCACCGTTGGTTCGTCCAATTATTGTCAATCAAGAACCATATTCAGTGAACAATAATGCTCTTGACAATGAGGATTTTCATGATGCAACCGAACTGAATGAATCTTCAGAGGATGAAGAATTTCTAGATGCAGATCAAGAAGTTCCTACATCAGCAGTACATGGTACTTCAGAGGCTACACCTCGAGTGGACGCCCCTAAAACAGCTGAAGCTACTGCATCATCCTCTTCGCCAGTTCCGGGTATTGATTTCGTTGTTGATCTCAATCTCAACAATCTGGGTACAAACATTCCAGTTCTGGATAACCCTGAAACAAGAATTCACAATACCCATCCTCAACAAAACATCATCGGAAATGCACAAAGTGGTGTTCAAACGAGAAACATGTTGCGAAACAACAACAATGCAGGCCTGTATGCGGCGATTCGAGAATCTGGTCAACAAAACGATTGGTCTTTCGCGTGTTATGTCTCACAGGAAGAGCCAAGAACTTGGAAAGAAGCTTTGAAAGATAACTCTTGGGTTGAAGCAATGCAGGAAGAACTGCAACAATTCCAGAAACTTGGTGTCTGGAAGCTCGTAGAGAAACCTGCTGATTACAAGAAGATTGGTACCCGTTGGGTGTATAAATGTAAAAAGGATGACAGTGGAATCGTTATTCGAAACAAAGCAAGATTGGTCGTTCAAGGTTTTCGTCAGATTGAAGGTATAGACTACAATGAAGTGTATGCACCTCTTACACGTCTGGAAGCAATTCGGATCTTTCTGGCTTATGCCTCATTCAAAGGATTCAAGGTTTACCAGATGGACGTCAAAAGTGCATTCTTACATGGTCTAGTCGAAGAAGATGTGTATGTTGAACAGCCTCCAGGTTTTGAAGATCCTATTCATCCCGATCGGGTTTGGTTGCTGAACAAAGCTCTCTATGGTCTACATCAAGCACCACGAGCTTGGTATGCAACCTTATCTAATTATCTGCTGGAGAATGGATTTCGCCGAGGTCTTATCGATTGCACTCTCTTCATAAAAGAACAAGATGGAGATCTTCTACTGGTACAGGTATATGTGGATGATATTATATTTGGTTCTACAAACAATGTTATGTGTAGGGACTTCGAGCATGTAATGCAGGATAAATTCGAGATGAGCGCTATGGGGGAGATGACTTTCTTTTTGGGCTTGCAAGTGCAACAAACGAAGTCTGGGATTTTCATCCATCAGACTAAGTATGTTCAATACATTCTGAACCGATTCCAGATGTCTGACACATCGCCCATTGGTACCCCACTGCAGCAAAATCACGGAATCAATCCAGACTTGAAGGGTAAAGTTGTTAGCTCTTCATATTACCGTGCAATGATTGGATCCCTTATGTACCTCACAGCATCAAGACCAGATATAATGTATCCAACATGCCTGCTAGCCAGATATCAAGTGAACCCGAAGGCCTCACATCTTGCAGCTGTAAAAAGGATTTTTCGTTATTTGAAGGGTTGCCCAGACACTGGTCTATAGTACCCTAAGGATGATAACTTTGATTTAGTCGCTTTCAGTGATTCTGATTTTGGCGAATGCAAAATCGACGGCAAATCCACAACGGCTGGATGCCAGTTTTTAGGAAATCGCCTAGTAACATGGTAGTGCAAGAAGCAGACTTGTGTCACTACATCAACTTGTGAAGCTGAATACATTGCTGCCTCAAGTTGTTGCTCCCAAGTCCTGTGGATACAACAGCAAATGCGTGATTACGATTTTGAATTCCTAACTACTCCTATTTTAGTCGATAATTCTGTTGCCTTATCTATCACTAGAAATCCTGTGCAGCATTCAAAGACCAAACACATCGAAATTAAGTATCACTTCATACGTGATTGCTTTGATAAAAGGCTTATCGATGTTGTTAAGGTCCATACCGATGACCAACGTGCCGACCTTTTTACCAAAGCATTTGATAAATCAAGATTTGACTTTTTATTATTGGTAAACGGCATTAAAGTCAAGCAAGAGTAATCCGCATCGGAAAATTGATTTTGTAAATATCTTTGTGTTTTTAATATTATTGTAAGTTTGTTGATTTTAGGGGGAGTAATTCCAAAATTTGAAAAATTCAAAAACATCGAAAAATGTCAAAAACGCAAAAACAATAGAAAATCAAAAATGAGTTTCATGGCGAGCAAAAGAGAAAATGATAGTACATCAGTGGTCTGTCCAAACCTCTTTAAACTGAAATGCAAAATGAAAAACGATAAGCAGCTCTATATATGATGTATCGGTAGGCTCACAATCATCTTAAAGTGTGCAGGGTGATATAAACTTAAATCGACTGAAGACCAGGTTGGAACCGCACATTGGCATATGGTCTTAGTACCGAAATTTCGTTTGATAGATTGCCGAGGTTCTGAGATACGTGGTCTTTATGCTGTTTATCATCTGGGTATCATGGTTGTTTCTTTTACCAAAAACAACGGAGACGAAGTCTGGATCTTCCATGATACCATACATACGTGTACATACTGCATACGACCTCAATAAGTGATCAACAATCACATGTCCAAACAAAATAAGTGATAATATATCACATTTATCCGGGAGTCAAGTTCGTCTCTTTGTTGTACGTTAGTACTGACCTGTTCACGGACTTGCTCCTGTGCCCTTGATGTGCGTGAGTGTTATTAGTTTTTAATGTATATATTAAGCCCTTTTTAACACTTTTTAGCCAAGTTTTAAATTTATAAAACACGATATTTACTAACACTAAACACACATATGGGCAAGTGCACCCATCGTGAGTGTAGTATAGTGTTGGTAAGATACCGAGGTCGTCCAAGGACACAAGAGCTTTTAGTACTGGTTTATCCTCAACGTCTAATCAAATCAAAAGTTTAGAAAAATATTTTAAACTAACTAAAATGCTGAAAATAAAAATAAAAGTAAAAACAGATAGACAAGATGAATCACTTGGTTCCGACTCGTGTTTAGTGTAACCTTTGATTATTTCCGCACTTTTGCACTATTTAAGAGATTATCTTAGTTATTGTAGTAGGCCCCTCTTTTGGAGGTGACGTTACCCTCAACCCAGTAGTTTGAGTCAGCAAGGAAACAATCCTAAAGGGTCGGATTATTGAAAGATAATTAATTAAGTTATTAATGCATAATGTGGTAGGCCCCTCTTTTGAAGGTGACGTTACCCTCGGCTAAGTAATCTGAGTCAGCAGGGATACAGTCCTAAGTAGCCGGGTTAAAATATTAATAGTAATTTAACTTATGAGGGGATCAAAGAGTTTGGACCCCCGCCATCCAATACCGTTAAGTATTGAAGGAGGTCCTACTAAATTTGACCCAGGTCCTTTGCAGGATCTATACACTGAACAATGGCAAGACTCTTACCAAACCGTTCCCTTAACCCCCGACTAGGTAGCCAACATACCTCCATATAGACCGTGGAGATATGAATGGTGAAAATCTTTTATTTTATATAGACAGTAAAATATTGCCAAGACACCACGGACAAACGATAAGGAAGAATCACCATCAACATAAGAAACTAGTTATTAAAGTCATTAATACATAACCAATTAAAAAGTGCGAAAAGATTAAAAATAAAAAGTATTACACTAGACACTTTGTCTTCACCAAGTGATGTAAGAGACTTAGGCAAACATGGCCTTGATTGTCAAGAACTCTTACGATCAATCTTGGATCCCGAGATGACTCACACACTCTATGATGGACAATGGATGATGGTGGTGGATGATGGTGTTATGGTGGTGGTGGGTGGTGGGTGAAGTGTGAAGTGTGAGAGAGGTGGTGTGCCAAGGGATGGTTTGAGCTTGAGCCAAGCACTCCTATTTATAGGCTGAACAGAAGCTCGGGCACGGCCACGTGTCTAGTGGGCACGGCCCCGTGTCCACATCCTTCTCTTTCTTCATTAATTGCTCTTGTCTTTATTAGTTGACCACGGCCCCGTGTCTGTTGGGCACGACCCCGTGTGCAGAAGCATATCTGTACTATCAAGATTTGCCTGGATTCTGCGAATCTTATAGTTGACCACGACCCCGTGGTGGGCGATGGAAGCTTCTACAACTTTGTCTTTTATGCTGACACTTGGGCACGTGTAACACCCATTCTAATTTAATGTTAATATATCAATAAAATATGCATTTTATATAAAAATACGACTTAATAAAAACTTTTCCATCAAGAATGTTCACACAAGTTTGAAACATTCATAATACCAGTCTTAAGTGTTTCCATAATTCATATTATGAAATCAAAACAAAGTTTAATGCGGAAGCTTCGTTATCATGTGTTCAGTTCTTCATCGAGCTTGATCTTCATCCGGGCACTCTTGACATTCACCTAAGATCAAAACCAACTTAAAAGTTAGTTTTGATAGTCAAATATTAAGTTTAAACAAGTTACATGGGTTAAAAGAACAAAATTTAAGAATTTTCCGGAGTTAGGGGGCGTCGCGTGATGCTTAGGGGCGTCGCGTGACGCCTAGCCCCCTTTTTCACAGCCTGTTGCTTAAACTGATGCTGCATATTCCCAGCATGACCCGATTTCACGGAAACGAGCATAACTCTCTCGTTTTTAATCCGTTTTACCCGATTCTTTTTCCTCCGCGTCCGTAATTTAATTCTCCATCATATGGAGTTAAAATCCAACATCCAACATAATAAATTTTTAGACTTCTAAGTCTTCGACTCGTTACCTTTTTACCAAATTTTAACCCGTTTATGCATTTTATCAAACAAACATATTTGTTTGATCCCTATATCACATACACTTCTTCAAATTAATGTTATCTACCAGTTTAGGTTCTAATCACAGGTTTATTACACAATTTAAACCCGTTTTTGCTCGTATGCTTATTTTGACCCATTAAGGGTATTTTAAGCACTTTAAAGCTTGAGATCGCTTTCATTCATTTCTAGCATCTTATTCCTACATTTCTTATCAAGTAATCTTCAACTACAACTCTTTGTGTGTTGGATTTAAATGTGGATATCTATATGTTCCGAGTTTTACCCTTCGGATTGTTATTTTACGGCAAGACTCAAATAGAGCTATTTGACTAACGTATTACGTCTTTCAACTTCTACACTTATTCTAAGTATTTATTTAATCATGAAACTCGTTTCCAAACAACAATTTAGCCTAGAAGGGCGTTTTGGTCAATTTTGGTCCTTTTACGACGAAGGACTCTCTCTCCAATTATTCGACCAAAATAGCACTTTTAACTACAACATAATTATGCGTACCTGGCCCGGATCAACAAGTAGACCCGATTTATACCTCGTTTTCATTATCACACAATCAATGGTGACGCAATTATCCGATTTGCTAATCGGTCCTGTTAACATAAGACTTGACAACCACATTAGTCGATATTGTCAAATGGTGTTATCACCACCATTCGACCCGTTTGGACTATATGCCCAACGTTATCTATTTAATCAAAAACATCGTTTTTGATTTCCAATTCATACATCCATCCCATCCCGGATTTTATTACCATACCCGTTTTCTTTTACACTCTTTTCTTACAAATTCAACCCATTTCGGCTTACGCCATGGGTATCCTTTTAACCTTGATTCACATTAGTCGACACTTGACCAATTTCCATTTTTGCCCTTTTTCCCTCATTATTAGATCACATTACAAGGTAATCTTAACGAAAATCCATATTTCCAATAATATCGTTATCACGTTTACAACGTATCGAATAAACGTGTATTCTACATAAGTGTGTAAATTACACTTACCTCGCATCCACGTTACGCTTTTCCTTTCCTTCTTGATTCGTTTGACCCGCTCACTCATCAAGCTTCCACCTAGCTCGTTAGGCGTCAAACTATCATCATAATTCATAAGATGGTTAGATTAGTCATTATCAACTATGACTACTCCATCTAACGGGTCTTATGTCGACTTTATCACTCGATTAAATCATTGGTTAGTTTGACTTCCTAAAAGTCAATTGATCTATCAACATATTCAAATGTACACTTCACATGGAATTTCAACATTTTAGCTTCTTTTAGGCATTTTAACAAACACCTAGTGAGCATAATTTCACTAAATCAAAAATCAAGTTTCATGACTAACTATTTAGCCAAAATTAAACAATTCTTGCAAGTTTAATATATCTAGTATGCGTAATAACATCTAGATTCACCTCCTGTAGATAAATGACACTCAATTTATAATCAAATTTCTAGTGTTCTTCATCATTCTACAACACCCATTTAACACACATATAGGTAATCACCAAATCATTCAATTCATAGCATCATATGTATGATTTTCACTTAGGGTTTAGTTCCTAAGCATGTGTACATCACTAACTTAGCCATAGCTCCTCTAATCCTTACATAATTCGCGAATTATGATGCTAACTCAAATTTTGCAACTTCACGAATCATCAAATTTTTACATACCTTATGATCCCCTAGGTTGGGTGATCACGAATTTGTAATCATGCAGACGATTCGGGCTTGATTTGAGCTTCAATTTGGAGGATTTTATGAGAATTAGGGTTTGTAGAGAAACCCCTGGTCGCCCCTCTGGTTCTGTTCGATCTCCACACCTGTGTGTGGTGTTATTATATTTTTTTTGTTTTAATTAGAAACTAATTTGCTTTTTAACACCTTTGGCCCCTCAATTATTGCCAGGTTCTTACTCTAGGTGTTTTTAACCCACTCACATACCATTATGAGACTTTTAATTAACTAGGTTGATTATTCCTAGTTAACTTAGTTAGTTCCGGGAGTTGTAACCCGTTTATTTTATGTCACGTTGACTCAGGCTTCTTATAAACTTTATTTCCTTAGAAGCATTTATTCATGTTTTATTAAATATTAGGTTTATTTATTTAAATCCTAATATTTAGCGGGTTACTTTTACCGCTAACGGTATTTTACCCGTGTATTAGTATTAACGGGGTTTGGTTACCAAACCCGTTTTCGGGGTGTTACAAGTCTACCCCCCTTAAAGAGGTTTCGTCCTCGAAACCTTTTCTTACGTAATTCATTGAGTTTAAACTCAATGTATTTGAGCCGAGAAATCTTTTAAACATTACTTATACTTTTATCCAATTGTTAGTATTACCAGAAAAGTATGGTAACATCTTTTTGGTTATTATTTGTCTACGTATCTCATACGACATAGTGCAACTCGAAATAACGTAATCTCGTTATTTCCACTAGTTTAGTTACTTAGCGATATTCATCACTTTCATATACTATCGAATTCTTTATGGATCCGTTACTTTGACCCGTTTAAAGGTCTTTAGTGAAATATTTCACTTTTAGCAACAAATTCTTTTGTTTTCAAATTTATTTATTCGGTTCAGTTATACCGAATCCACCGTTTTCTAGCAAACCGAATTTCTTGACTTGAATTGCTGACCTTAACCGGTCTCACTAACTAGACTTATTAGTCCAGTTACTTTTTATCGCTCGCTTGGTTATAATGTGATTCTACTTCACATTTCATCTCTTGACCGTGATCATGTCACATCATGTTTAATTTATATCAACCTTTTATTTTCGAAAATATCACTTTTCGAATATATTGTCTTGCGCCTATCAGTGTCAGGACTTGTATCTTTCATGCTTATTATTTAAATTCCTATCAGAATTTATGTTTGTAAAAACGTTATTTCTTACTAAAACCGAAGTTTTAGTTTTAGGATCTTCTCTTTAACTTTTGTCAATTACCCATACCAGGATATTGACAACCCATAATTTATTGTTTTCCGTTCTCGTTTTACGCGGGGAATCGTAACAAGTTCCCTCATCTTACACTACTGACCCGTAGGTTCCTTCACTTAACCTCGTAGACTATTTCCTTAAGCTTTCACCTCTTTAAGGCGAGGCCCTTATTATCCATTTGCTTCAATTTATGACCCGTGGGTCATTTTGGCCCCGTAGACCTTTACACTAATTAATATCCCGTAGGTTATGATGATTCCGTAGATCATCTTTTATTCTAGTCTTTATTCAATTGTCTATTTATACATATATAGCTTTAAAGCATCCTTTGTTATGTTTGGAATCATTTAATTTTGCTTTTGAGCTTTAGTTGACCTTGACCGTAATCTAAGGTTTCATTTGTTTACTTTCGGACTATCTTTCCGACTTTATGACTTCTAACGTCATTTACACGTCGGTTTGTCCTACGCTTACCGTTACCCGGTTCATACTTATACTCATTTACCACCCATTACCCGGGTCCTTCTATCTTATTGGTTTTAGCTTTCCGGTTTCACCGGTTTGCGTTTTCCTATTATATTAAGCGTTATTCCTTAATTGACTCGTTTGACTCATTTTGGGTGAATTTTCATCACTTATGAATGTCAAACTTCATTCTTTATTTGACCCGTCCAATTTTGAAATGGTTGAACGTAATTACCAAAATTTATGTTTGCGAAAATTCTTGTCGTCTTTTAGTCATGGCTCATATTCCGAGTCTTTTGACTTTCTATTTCGCGTTCCTGTTTCTCAGTCTACGCATGCGTTTAATTCCTTACCCATCAACCGGGTGTTTTACCGAAGTCGTTATCATTGCACCCTCTTCTGGTATGCATTAAGACTTTGTTTCGATTTACTTGGTCATCTTAGCGAAATCCGTCGCTTTTATTCGACCATGTCTTTTATTCCTTACGTGACCACCATTGGTGGCCTCATTAATTATGAGTGATGATTATCATCATTATCCTTTCTTTACTACGACTAAAGTTAACAACCTTGATTATCTTTTTCGTGTGGGCAACACCTTTGTTTTTATGACCCGACGGTCATCTATACTTTGGTTTTACTTGCCCGTTTTGTTCACCATGGCCCTTTCGTCCAAGATGACTTATTTTCGTGAATTTTCTTTTGGTCATTCATTTATATCATCATTTACATTAATCCTTGTCCCTTCTATCGGGCTCATTATCCTCTATACTTTGGTTTTACTTGCCCGTTTTGTTCACCATGGCCCTTTCGTCCAAGATGACTTATTTTCATGAATTTTCTTTTGGTCATTCATTTATATCATCATTTACATTAATCCTTGTCCCTTCTATCGGGCTCATTATCCTAATGTAATACGCTTCCATCACCCGGCTGTGCGTTTACTTTATTTTCAACTATTTTGTTCATTTGTTTCATTTGGGTACTTTTTAATTTGTCCCATTCACCCCGTCCTTACTACATCGGATGTAAATGTGTCCGCTATAAGAAGTTCATGGTATCATATGCCACTACTTACTTGGCCAGAGTAAGCGATTAACACATGACACGCATGACCTTTTTATAGTTTTCACATCACGCCCTATGTAAGTAATGCCTCTATTTGTTTCTCTTGGAAACAATATCCCGAATACATTTTCTATTCGGGTTTTTTTTTCCAAGTTTTTAATCTACATATGCAACTTTCAATTTCTACATATTTGTTGCATATTACTATTTGTGCAATTATATTTAAAATGTGCACCTGGTAATGCTTGCCCTAACGGGCTTCTCTTGCCATTAGCCTTGTTCGCGACCGCTACGCGATTTAGGTCCTTGATGAGCATACACTTTGGACCGTTCCTCTGTCAAATCTGCGATTTGTTAAACTCTCGCTATCTTCATATGCGGGTGTCCTTCAACTAAAACATCTACAACAGTTAGTAATTTCGACATTAAGGGATGCCTGTATTATAATACAAGGCTTTTCTACTATAAGCATCAACGCGTGTAATTTCGTTGACTATATTTATTCTATATCGTTTTTATTGGTGTAACGTGTATTACACGATAACCATATGTGTTGTTCTCAACACTTTAATCATTCTAAACCATTGATATACATGTACTTACTGGATTTGCGATCAAGCCTCGAACCGAACACCAATCTTTATTAAGAGCATAAGGTTTAAGTCCAAGCATGGTTTTCCCCACCATACTTGAATCTCTTAAACCAGGGCTCTGATACCAACTTGTAACACCCATTCTAATTTAATGTTAATATATCAATAAAATATGCATTTTATATAAAAATACGACTTAATAAAAACTTTTCCATCAAGAATGTTCACACAAGTTTGAAACATTCATAATACCAGTCTTAAGTGTTTCCATAATTCATATTATGAAATCAAAACAAAGTTTAATGCGGAAGCTTCGTTATCATGTGTTCGGTTCTTCATCGAGCTTGATCTTCATCCGGGCACTCTTGACATTCACCTAAGATCAAAACCAACTTAAAAGTTAGTTTTGATAGTCAAATATTAAGTTTAAACAAGTTACATGGGTTAAAAGAACAAAATTTAAGAATTTTCCGGAGTTAGGGGGCGTCGCGTGACGCCTAGCCCCCTTTTTCACAGCCTGTTGCTTAAACTGATGCTGCATATTCCCAGCATGACCCGATTTCACGGAAACGAGCATAACTCTCTCGTTTTTAATCCGTTTTACCCGATTCTTTTTCATACGCGTCCGTAATTTAATTCTCCATCATATGGAGTTAAAATCCAACATCCAACATAATAAATTTTTAGACTTCTAAGTCTTCGACTCGTTACCTTTTTACCAAATTTTAACCCGTTTATGCATTTTATCAAACAAACATATTTGTTTGATCCCTATATAACATATACTTCTTCAAATTAATGTTATCTACCACTTTAGGTTCTAATCACAGGTTTATTACACAATTTAAACCCGTTTTTGCCCGTATGCTTATTTTGACCCGTTAAGGGTATTTTAAGCACTTTAAAGCTTGAGATCGCTTTCATTCATTTCTAGCATCTTATTCCTACATTTATTATCAAGTAATCTTCAACTACAACTCTTTGTGTGTTGGATTTAAATGTGGATATCTATATGTTCCGAGTTTTACCCTTCGGATTGTTATTTTACGGCAAGCCTCAAATAGAGCTATTTGACTAACGTATTACGTCTTTCAACTTCTACACTTATTCTAAGTATTTATTTAATCATGAAACTTGTTTCCAAACAACCCCTAAGGGTTGTTTGTCCAATTTAGCCTACAAGGGCGTTTTGGTCAATTTTGGTCCTTTTACGACGAAGGACTCTCTCTCCAATTATTCGACCAAAATAGCACTTTTAACTACAACATAATTATGCGTACCTGGCCCGGATCAACAAGTAGACCCGATTTATACCTCGTTTTCATTATCACAGAATCAATGGTGACGCAATTATCCGATTTGCTAATCAGTCCTGTTAACATAAGACTTGACAACCACATTAGTCGATATTGTCAAATGGTGTTATCACCACCATTCGACCCGTTTGGACTATATGCCCAACGTTATCTATTTAATCAAAAACATCGTTTTTGATTTCCAATTCATACATCCATCCCATCCCGGATTTTATTACCATACCCTTTTTCTTTTACACTCTTTTCTTACAAATTCAACCCATTTCGGCTTACGCCATGGGTATCCTTTTAACCATGATTCACATTAGTCGACACTTGACCAATTTCCATTTTTGCCCTTTTTCCCTCATTATTAGATCACACTACAAGGTAATCTTAACGAAAATCCATATTTCCAATATTATCGTTATCACGTTTACAACGTATCGAATAAACGTGTATTCTACATAAGTGTGTAAATTACACTTACCTCGCATCCACGTTACGCTTTTCCTTTCCTTCTTGATTCGTTTGACCCGCTCACTCATCAAGCTTCCACCTAGCTCGTTAGGCGTCAAACTATCATCATAATTCATAAGATGGTTAGATTAGTCATTATCAATTATGACTACTCCATCTAACGGGTCTTATGTCGACTTTATCACTCGATTAAATCATTGGTTAGTTTGACTTCCTAAAAGTCAATTGATCTATCAACATATTCAAATGCACACTTCACATGTAATTTCAACATTTTAGCTTCGTTTAGGCATTTTAACAAACACCTAGTGAGCATAATTTCACTAAATCAAAAATCAAGTTTCATGACTAACTATTTAGCCAAAATTAAACAATTCTTGCAAGTTTAATATATCTAGTATGCGTAATAACATCTAGATTCACCTCCTGTAGATAAATGACACTCAATTTATAATCAAATTTCTAGTGTTCTTCATCATTCTACAACACCCATTTAACACACATATAGGTAATCACCAAATCATTCAAGTCATAGCATCATATGTATGATTTTCACTTAGGGTTTAGTTCCTAAGCATGTGTACATCACTAACTTAGCCATAGCTCCTCTAATCCTTACATAATTCGCGAATTATGATGCTAACTCAAATTTTGCAACTTCACGAATCATCAAATTTTTACATACCTTATGATCCCCTAGGTTGGGTGATCACGAATTTGTAATCATGCAGACGATTCGGGCTTGATTTGAGCTTCAATTTGGAGGATTTTATGAGAATTGGGGTTTGTAGAGAAACCCCTGGTCGCCCCTCTGGTTCTGTTCGATCTCCACACCTGTGTGTGGTGTTATTATATTTTTTTTTTGTTTTAATTAGAAACTAATTTGCTTTTTAACACCTTTGGCCCCTCAATTATTGCCAGGTTCTTACTCTAGGTGTTTTTAACCCACTCACATACCATTATGAGACTTTTAATTAACTAGGTTGATTATTCCTAGTTAACTTAGTTAGTTCCGGGAGTTGTAACCCGTTTATTTTATGTCCCGTTGACTCAGGCTTCTTATAAACTTTATTTCCTTAGAAGCATTTATTCATGTTTTATTAAATATTAGGTTTATTTATTTAAATCCTAATATTTAGCGGGTTACTTTTACCGCTAACGGTATTTTACCCGTGTATTAGTATTAACGGGGTTTGGTTACCAAACCCATTTTCGGGGTGTTACAGCACGCCCCCGTGCTCACTGAGCACGGGGCGTATTCAGCCTCCTGTCTTCTTGTTTTGCTTGGGAAGATGCTGTCGTGGGGTCGGGCATGTCACGTTTGTTCCCTTTCTTGTATTTATGTTAGATTTTGCTGTCTTTTTGTTTCTTTTGTTAATTTGAGCTCATTTAATCCTGAAAATTCAAAAGGAAGACAAAAGCACACTTTTTCCAACATTAGTACTAAAAAAGGGTTAGTTTTATGCCACAATTGATGTAATTTATATGTTGCATTTTGCACAAATCAAATACCCCCACACTTGAATCTTTGCTTGTCCTCAAGCAAAACTCTTTATAATATGGCTTTACACTCCCAAATGGAATGGGTAGAAAAGAAGGTTTTTGGGTTTGTCATAGAGTGTCGGGATTTCCAAGATTCTTTATTTAGTTTTATTTTTATTTATTTACAATTCTATTCGTCATGATTTATTTAAAACTTTTCATAAGATAAATTACTTATTAGGGCATAACATGCCTCTTTAAAATTCTCTTTATATACAAGTTCACATACCTCACGGGGGATCACTCAACACTCGGCCGAAGATGTATTTTAGTGAATCACTCGAGAGCGGCATGGAACTTACTCCTACCATATGCTTGCCAAGCAATCAATCCTCCTCCTTTTTAACTATATACCTTTGTAAATATCAAGAGGACTTTTGGGTGAAGGGTTAGGCTTGGGTTAAAGGTAGGTGGTTGGGTTAGTGGTTAGTAGAAAAGGGCGAAAAAGCGTAACAAGCGTCGGTTTTCGAAAGACTTTTTATTTTTGCAATTTTTTATTTTGATGAAGCTATTATTCAAACAAAGTTATTTTTGATGAACTTGTTTGTTTATTTCTTTTGCTTCATCATCAGCACATTTTTTTTTCAAAGTCAAACGAAAAACCAAGCTTGTTACTAAAACAAAGGGTTAAAAATAAAAAAGGTTTTTGTGGGTGAAAGGGTGTTTGGTTTGGGTTAAGAAATGAAAAGGTTTAGGCTCAAAGGGGTTAATTAGGGGGATTTTGGGTAGGTGGTAAAAAAAGAAAAATAATGGTGTAGAAATAAAAAAAGGGTTAGTCCTAATGCCTCCATCATTTACTTACTCGGGTTTAAGTTGGTAAGGACCGGGAATGTATCGTCGTGGCAAGTTCTAGAGTTTTAAGAACCAAGCGGCTATTCACACAAGAAACGAAAAATGAGCATTTAATTTAAAGATATGTTTTTGTATGCTCAATAAAGGCTCAAAACTCACTTTTGTGGGAATGGGTTTTTATGTGATCAAGTATATATAATTAAATTTTAACTAAGCTTGTCATGCCTTTTCATAATTCTCTTATGTTGGTTCTTTTTATCACGACGCTATCGGTTGTAAATTTGTAAAAATATAACCTTTTTAGAATTTTGAAATTCTCAAATTAAACCTAGACAAGTAAAAAAAATGAAAATTTTTGAAAAAATTTGGGGTGATTAGCGGTTCTAATAGAGTTTTGTGTAAGGTTTGTTGTTAGGACTTGCAAGATTCAAGGTTTTAGCATCCCCCCCCCCCCCACACTTAAATTACACATTGTCCTCAATGTGTCCCAAAAATAAGTTTTTAGGTTGATTGAATGTGTAAAAAGGTGTGAAAAAGCAAAAATTTGTGTTACTGGGCGCTGGACACGGCCCCGTGCCTGGTGGGCACGACCCCGTGTTCAAGTGTTAGTAACGAAAACTTACAGAAGGTGAACACGGGGGCGTGTTGGTTGGACACGACCTCGTGTCTGGCAAAAAAAAAATCTGCATATTTAGGCAAACAGCAGGTCTGGGCTAGTGGGCACGGGGGCGTGTCGGCTGGACACGACCCCGTGTAGACAATCTGCAAGGCTGAAAAACAGGTTTCGGGTTCTGGTTTTCCTGTCCCGACTTTAGTAGCACTAAGGTTTAGTGCTCTAAGCCTCGTATGTACCTGTTTATTCAATAAGCACTACTCCAAAACATAGCAAACATCCTGGGGAATCACCAACCAACCGTTTCTTCCTCCGCTCCTCCCGCCTAATCCATGTCCTCGTCCTCATCATCATCATCTCCACCATGCCCGGCAATGTACTCCCGGATATTTCCAATATCATCTTGGATATCGGATATGTTTCTCTCGATCGCCCCAACCCGGTTGTACGTGTTGCTTGCCATATTGTAGGTGTTCCTGGTGCACATGAGGTTTTCCTGCAATAAATCAGTAAACTTTGGAAGTTAGGAAAACCGCCTCTTGAGGAGGACTGGCCTGGATCACCATGGGGCTGGTACTGGTACTGATGATGTTGTGGAGCATGAAGGACAAGTGCCTCTTGCGGGTTCCATGCATGCCCTTGCATCCTTTGGAAGCTAACTGTCCCGTCTTCAGCCTCATAGATTAGGTTCATTGAGCGGCAGATGTGTATATCTACCCTACCCGACCATGGGCTCCTTTCGAATGACCTAGGTATGTGGGTGAAGTGCTTGAAGAGACGGTACACCCATCCCCCAAAGAATATAGGGGTTGGTGCAGTAGCAAGGCGGTTATGATGCATGTTTCGGAGCATGAGGAATGGAACATCGAGGTTCCTGCGGTTATGGATGCAGTGGAGGACAACTAAATCTCTTAACCCAACAACGCCACCGCTATCATGCCTTTGGCTAAGAGAGTAGCCGAGGAGCCTATGGATGTATCGGTAGAGCGGATCCCTCAACTTCGTGCTCTTAGTGCTGCTCGGATTGTATTGCCCTTCACCAATCTGAGCCCACGCGGCTTGGCGATCGTTTTCATCTATCTCTCGCATCCCTCCAGTATTTTCCTCATTACCTGCATCTTCTTCCGCATACAACCCGACAATCGACCCAAATTGTGCCATAGAGATCGAATACCTAGTTCCGCCACATCGGAATGCTACCCCATCATTGTCGAATGGGTCGCACCTAGAGTTGAACGTGAAGGTGCTATAGAATTCCAAAGTGCATTCGTGGACAGAACGGAGTCGAGTTGTTAAAGCGACTCTTAGTGGTCCTGTGACAAGGTTGTTGAAGCGGTCGAGTTGGTTCACCAATGGTAACAAATCCGTGCATGCTTGCCTTGGGTACTCCTCCGGCCTTGTTTGAAGTATTTCGTATCTAGCCCTAGCATCGAGCTCATTTGCGTTAAACCTTGTGAACTTCCTTGCCATCTTGATGTTGTTAGAATGATAGGAGACATCGAAAATCTGTGGAAAATCTCCTGGAACCAGAGCGTTTTCGGGGAAACGGGGCGTGTGGAATGAAGAAACTGCTATGAAAAAGGGGAATATATCCCGACAGTAACGCGGACACGGCCCCGTGTCCAGCGGACACGGCCCCGTGTCCAGCGGACACGGCCTCGTGCCGAGCAAAGTTTTTGAAAATATTTTTTTTTTTTTTAGTGCTCGTGTGAGTGCCCTTGTTTCCCATGAACTTTGGTTAGAAAACTTACCGCTTTAGATGTCGTCCCAATCGTTCGTAACTTACCAGGTATGATGTTGATGCTTTCATTCTTCGATCGTTTGAAGCGAGATCTCCTCCTCTTCATCCTCAATGAATCCTTGATAGAGTTTCAGCCGTTGGCCATTGACTTTGAATGGATGTCCATTCCGAGATTTAATTTCTACTGCACCGTGTGGGAAAATATGGGTGATGGAAAAAGGTCCTGACCACCTAGACTTTAATTTACCAGGAAACAATCAAAGTCGTGAATTAAACAAAAGAACTAGATCTCCTACTCGAAATTCATTAGGTTTAATATGTTTATCATGCAAGTTTTTCATTCTTTCCTTGTAAATTTCTGAGTTTGAGTATGCATAATTCCTAAGCTCGTCTAATTCATTTAATTGACAAAATCGATTTTTACCAGCAAATTCTAAATCTAAGTTTACATTTTTAATTGCCCAGTAGGCTTTGTGTGCAATTTCTACTGGTAAGTGACAACTTTTTCCATAGACAAGCTTATACGGGGTTGTACCTATTGTTGTTTTATAAGCAGTTCGAAAAGCCCATAAAGCATCATCTAATTTATCTGCCCATTCCTTTTTATTTAACCCTATGGTTTTTTCGAGTATTCGTTTTAAACCTCTATTAGTCACTTCGGATTGTCCGTTTGTTTAAGGGTGATATGCCGTTGAGACCCAGTGATAGACCCCATATCTTGTTAAAAAAAATTCAAGTTGATGGTTGCAAAAATGGGTACCTCTATCACTTATTAATGCTTTAGGTGTGCCAAAAAGAGAGAATAATTTCTTCAGAAATCTTACCACAACTCTTCCATCGTTTGTTGGAAGCGCCTCGGCCTCGGCCCATTTAGACAAGTAGTCTACTGCCACAAGTATATATTTGTTTCTTTTTTATGGTGGGAAAGGTCCCAAAAAGTCGAGTCCCCACACATCAAAAATCTCACAAACAAGAATGCCATTTTGTGGCATTTCGTTTTTGGAAGAAATATTACCTATTCTTTGGCACGCATCACAAGTCTTGACAAGACTTTGGGCGTCTTTGTAAATGGTTGGCCAATAAAATCCTGAATCAAATACTTTTCGTGCGGTACTCACGGCACCATGATGTCCTCCATAAGGACCTTCATGACAATGGCGGAGAATTCTTCGTGCTTCACTACCATGTACGCATCGTCGGATGAGTTGGTCGGCACACATTTTGAAAAGATATGGATCTTCCCAAAAATAGTGTTTCACATTGGCAAAGAATTTTTTTCTTTGATGATGTGGCCAACCCTTAGCGACTATACCGCTAGCTAGGTAGTTAGCATAGTCAGCGTACCATGGTTCTTCCTTGTATTCCACCATTTCTAGGGACTCCGTTGGAAATTTTTCGTTGATTTGTTCGTCCCTGGTTACCTCCAAAGCTGGGTCTTCTAAGCGTGAAAGATGATCTGCTGCGGTGTTTTCTGCTCCTCTTTTATCTTTGATTTCAATATCAAATTCTTGGAGGAGTAGAATCCACCGAATTAAACGTGGTTTTGCGTCCTGCTTTTTGAAGAGATATCGAATGGCTGCATGATCTGTGTAGACTATAGTTTTAGAAAGAACAAGATAAGAACGAAATTTATCAAAAGCAAATACCACAGCTGGTAATTCTTTTTCAGTTGTTGTGTAATTTTCTTGTGCATCGTTAAGTGTTTTACTAGCATAATAAATTGGGTAAAAATGCTTTTCTTTTCTTTGTCCCAAGACAGCTCCAACTGCAAAGTCACTGGCATCACACATTATTTCGAAAGGAAATTTCCAATCAGGCGCTATCATGATAGGTGCATTGACTAGCATTTCTTTTAAGGTTAGAAATGCTTGATTGCAATCCTTGTTGTTAGGACCGGTTTTGACTCCGAAACGATTGCGTATGACACGTTCGATGTGCGGAATCCGTGAACGTGTGTGACCGAACACACGAGTCGTAATATAATCGTGATTCTATAAAACGTATGAAAGATACAAGCACCTCGAATCACCTTTTGCCTTTCTCTCTCTAACACTAGAGCTTTTCAAGTCTCCAAATGGCAAAAGTTCTAAATGAGAACCCTAATGGTTCTATTTATAGACCAAGGAATATAATGAGAGATCTCATTATTTACAGAAATGCCACCTTGCCTTTTCCTATTTATAACAATATAAAGCCTAGAATTAATCTATTTCTGCTACGGTCTTGAGATGACGGAGGCGATAGACATACTGCACTAACAGACTCCCCCATGGATATTGCCGCAGTCAATCTCAATCATTGAGTCAAACTCGTAGCTTCTGGTCTTTCTCTCTCTCACTGAGTCTTCTTGAAGCTTTAACACATTTTCAGCAACGAAGACTCCCTCTTGCTTGAACAAAATCCCGGTGGATCTGTCTTCAGCTCCAGCTCCCCCTTTCGGTAAACTCTTCAGGCTCCCTCTTTCGTCAAGCTTCCGTGCTTTGGGATCGACACCTGGCTTTTCGGTTACAAGCTCTTCCGGGAAAGAAACCTGGCTCCTTGCACGCTTCCCGTTGCGTTGAGCTTGTCTTCAGACTCCCCCTTAGACTCGGCTATTGGGATCGTAGTCTGGAATCTGCAATCCTCAAACATTTATAAGTAAAACATTTTTAGTTGTCCAGGTATCGTAACCTGGCTCTATCAAACTTTCTAAATCAAGATCCTGGCTCTAAAGATATAATAATATGAATATATCCAGGATTACTTGATTCACTCCCTCTATCAACAATCTTTAAGGATTTGGCAATTTTAGCGAACAAAATCGAAAACTGGCTCTTTTACAGATTTTAACAATATGAGCATCCAAATCCCTCACAATTAATCATCCAAGTCCAAATTAATGACCTTGGAGATATCACAAACTGTTTTTGATTTTTGATTTATTAAAAATTTCAAGTTAATGAACTTGTTTTATTTTCAGAAACACGATCAGCATACTTAGATTTTGAAACTCAGCATCTCAGACATCGGTTGTCGAAAATAAAATAGAAATCAAAATCTTTTTGAACTTTTTCTGAAATGTAAAACAGTAAAGAAATATTTACAAACATATTTACAGACAATATTTTTGTTTGAGTTTGCGTCAGAGGATCATATCAGTTTTTGACAAGTCACAAGTACCGTTGAGCTTAGTTACACATTAAGAATTAAACAATTCACTTAGATTGTCGATATACTGATCCACTTAAATTTTCACACAAATTTCAACTGATTCAGGATACGAATTAGGTGTTTTAAGAACTTAAACTCATTCATGTGTCCCACCTCTTGAATATACTCCCATATCCAGATCCCAATATTCATTCTTACAGGTGAGTATACCTAGATGATATCTGTAAGGGGAATAAATTATAGTACGAAACCGTGAGAGCTCAGGTCAGAACTTCCGTTCAGCAGAGAGATGATGGCTCGACTTTTGGTGTGTCCCCTTTAGAGGATCTTTTGTATTACAACAGCAATGACTATCAATTTTATTGTTTCATCAATTTGCTGAGGGCGGCGCTATATTTCAAGCAATACAGAAAGTATTCTCCAGGGACTAGGCCATTGCTTTCGCAAAATCAGAAGTCCCGGGATAATACCCCAGATATTACTAAGCATAAAGACCTAGTATCTCAGAAAGAGGGGTCCTTCAAACGAGATTTCAGGGGTTACCTATATATCCAAGTAGTGTACCCCACAAAATAAGCAAGTTTGAATTTAGGTTTATATCCCGAAAAAGTTTACTAAATGTATAAAAATCTACCGACACATCCACGGTGAGATCGTTTAACACATTTTGACTTTCCAATTCTTTAGCGTACTGTGATAGTCTACTGATGTACTATCATTTCCTCTTTTTACACAAAACTCGTTTTTATTTTTAATGTTTTTGTCTTTTTGCCAATAGGTTTTTATCATGTTTTTGTCATTTTCAAATTTTCTAATGTTTTTGGATTTTCTGACAATATTACTCCCCCTAAAATGCAAAATCATTTAAAGAAAATTTGATAAACCGACACTGATATCTTTGTCACGCCATCCATTTTCTGCTTTTTGTGTACTGATTTGCAGAAAATCTAATATACCCCCATGATTTACAACACATTGATATTTACAGTTTGAAAACCGTGTTTCAATCTAGTGAAATTAATCATGTTTGTTCAACCGTGAGGGTTTCGGCGTATTCACTCAACATATTTTTGTTTTTTTTTTTTTTTTGAATATTTTTGACAAATCAAAACATATTTTTGGTTTTTCAAAATTTTCAATTTTTAGGGTTTTTGAAAATATTGTTTATTTATGTACAGAACAAACAAACTCCCTGTTTAACCATCGCAGGGATCAGCAGCCTTCTCATCTCGTGCCAGGCTGCTTCGACACTCCTCTTGTTGACATTCAGAATTCTTCAGAAGCACCTGCACATTCAAATTACTCAATTACTTGAACAATTTAGCCCAGGTCTGTTGGACCTTAGGCATTTCAACACAATATGCATCAGTTAACTTTGGAAAATCTTTGTCATTCTGTACAAAGACTTTTTCTACTTTGTCTTCAACTTTTTCAACATTTACCGAAATCACTTGTTTCTTAGCAGACCATGTTTGTCCTTTCGGAGTACCTCTTTTGTAAAAATGTGACTCTTTTTGAACATTTTGATTTTGAACAACAACTTTTGGTTTCCAAAACTGGTTTGGTTTTGTTGCATCAACAGTTGTTTTCCAACTTTGTGTTGTTCTAAGTCTAGACGTCACTGGTTTCCATGTTTGTTGTGAGTCAGCATTTGACATTTTCGGCTTCCAAGTTTGCTTAGAATCAAACTTGGTTGACTTCTGAGTCACAACATCAGACTTCTTTTTCGTTTCAACACCAACAGGTTTCAGATTTGGAAACTTGCGAGCAAGATGTCCTATTTGATCACATTTGAAACATGTTCTCTTGGACACATCCTTGACCTGTTGTTGTTGTCTTTTCTTTTGAGCACAGAACTCTTCATTAGACTGTTGTCTAAATTTGAGTTTTTCCTCTTCTTCAAAACTTTTTCCTTGAACAAAATTCATTTTTGCCTGAAAATTTGGCGTTTCATTTTTCTTCCAATTTTGTTTCTTCTTATAACCCAACCCAGCCTTCATGTTTTTCTTCTTGTAACCAGGTTTGTTATAAAAAGTTTTGTGACACTTTCCAGCAAATTTTGAAATCTCAGATTTTTCAATTTCAACCATTTTGAAAACTTTATCAACCTTTTCTGAAATCACATTCTGAATTGGGAATACAACATCTAAGAATAATTTGTCCGATCCAATCATGGTATAAACCAATCCTTTTGAATCATCATTCAAATTTTTCTCGGAGTTTTTCAGATATCCATCATGAAAATTACCTTCATTTTCATCCTGTGATTCAGATTTACCTGTTTCAACTGACTCTTCTTTCAACACACTTTAAACGACCTTACCTACCACCTCTGAATCACTAGAATCATCAGATTTGGAATAGGTTATGTCAATGTTTTCTGGCAATTGATCTACCATGTTGAAAGCTTTTTCGACCTTTTCATCATCATAAAATGCAAATTTTCCCGGTGGTGGAACTTGATGAAACTCTGAGCCAATGTCTTTCTTGTTTTGCTCAGACTCACCATCTCCTGGTTTTATATTGAAAATACGTTCAAGCACATATGACGACACGTGATAACTCTTTAACTTGTTGTTGTCCTGTTCTAAATCAGCAATCTGTCGCTTTAGCTTAGCAACATCCTCAATATAGGAATTAACAACATCTTGTTTTATTTCATACATTCGTTTAAGCTCTTTAGTTGTTTCAGATAAGTAATTCATTCTTGATTGAGCAAATTTCATTTCATCCTTCACTTTTTCATATGATTCTTTTGTAATGTGATATGACAATTTTATTGAATTATATTCTTTTTTCATTTCTTGACAAATAATTTCTTTTTGATCACATTCTTCTGTCTTTTTCAAAACATTTTCTTTTAAAACTTCATTTTCTTTTTCTAACTTTTTACATTTTTCCAAAAGTTTTTCATCATTTTCTTTCAAAATCTTTTCGTTTTCTAACATTTCTTTGCATTTATTTTTGAAAACATTTTCAATTTTTGTGAATTGTTTGTCTTTTTCAGTACAAGCACTGCACGTTTCCATGCATTTCTTGCACTGTTCAATGATTTTGTTTTGAGTTTTAGAATTAGAATTCACCTCAGTGATTAGCACTTCGGTGTTTGCTGCATCTGTCTGATCAGCATCATTCTTCTTTCCTTTAACACCAACTTCTTCACCAACATCAGCAGTTTCCAAATTCTCATTCTTCTCTTCTTCTTTCTTCTTAGTTTCTTCAACTTGCTGCTCTTCAGTAACAGCTTTCTCAACTTCTACATTCACCACAACTTCTTCTTTCACTTCAACAACTTCAGCTTTAATCTCTTCAGCTACCTTCTTCAATTCTTCAACCATACACTCAACATTCTTCTTCATTCTCTCTTCATCTCTCTTCTTCAAACTCGATATCATGACTTCTCTTATGAGTTTTTCCAGCTTTTCCTCATAATTTTTGTCTTTTACAGCATTTGAATAAAATTCGCCGACCCAAGGAATTACTAGAAGAACATCATCAAAAACTATGTCCTTCTTGGAAACAACAGGTTCACCATATCTGTTGATATAACACTCTCGTTTCTTATCCCATCTTTTGTATCTGACAGCTTCATCATATTCTCTTTGCATATCATTTATTCTGTTCGCAGCCATTCTTATTTCTCTGTCTGTTTTCTCTCTCAGAATTTCTTCTCTCGTTTTCACTTTGATTTCAGCCATGATTTTATTTCCTTGAATATTCACACCTCGTAAATCACAACACAAGAAACAATCAAATAACAATGATTATTTACAACAAGAATATCAAACAACTTGAATAGGACGGGAGGTTGATCGATCGGACGGGAATGCTGTTCGATCGGACGGGAATGCTGTTCGATCGGATGGGGTGTTGATCAAGTGAGTCAACGAAAGTCAAATTGTTGTCCGATCGGCTGGGATTGCTGTCCGATCGGCTGGAATTGCTGTCCGATCGGCTGGGATTCTTGAATCGGTTGGTTGTCCGTTCGACCCTCTGTTCGATCGGTTGCCACTACACGACAAAACTCTTGGTCGATCGGCTGGCGTTTTGACTTGAATAAAGTGAGCTGTCCGATCGGTTTGCACGTTGATGCTGTTCGATTGGCTGGCGTTTTGATGCTGTTCGATCGGCTAGCGTGTTGAATTGATAGCACAAGACGACAAAAAGCTTGATCGATCGGCTGGCACTTTGACTTCTTTGACCATAAAATGATACCAGCTTTTGCAAACTAAATTACGTGAACACAAACTCAACTAATTTCCGACATTTATTAAATGCTCACATTAATCAAACAATCAAATTCAGTTGGCCACGTGTAAACAATCAAACTACAAAACGACACATAGCATATGCACTCATTCAAATCTCATTATCACATGTAAACTGATAACATCACATGCACTATTCGAATATATCCAACAATTATCAATATCTCATGCAAACTTATCACATCAACTCAGAATATGGCTGGCAATCTCTAAATCTTGAATCACGTGATTTTTGTTGATTTCTATTGGACCTCTCAATTAGTGTACAAACAAATGCAATTAAGAATCACGTGATACTGTTGTATGTTATAAAATGATGGCAGGTTACTATGTTGACTAAGTGACCTGAAAAAGTGATGTGTTATGTAACGATTTGCTGATCGATCGGCTGGGATGCTAGCCGTTCGGACAGCTGTCCGTTCGGCTAGGTCAACAATAGTCAAAGTTTAAATGTATATCAATGGAACGGACAGGTGTTCGATCGAACAGCTGTTCGATCGATCAGCAGTCAACAAAGTCAAACAATTTTTAATGAATGAGTGATGTAATGATACGGTGTGCTGACCATTCGGCTGGGATGCTAGCCGATCGGCTGGCAAGTCAACAAGTCAACTATTTTTTTAATGAAAGCAATGTAAAGTGTGACAGTGGAACGGACAGACGTTCGATCGGACTGCTGTCCGATCGGTCAGCAGTCAACAAGTTAACAACTTAAATGAATTGAAAAGAATACTTTGGAATGGTTAGCTAGCCGATCGGTCAGCTGTCCGATCGGTTAGCATTCATATGAACTCCAACAACAACAGCAAACATAACTCAACCTTTTCGAACACAAAATTTCAGATTTCTCTCAAACGGCTTTGAATTAAGGTATGAAAATTTGTAGGCTTATAGATCACGTATTTTCGCACAACATATCCAAATTTTAGCAATTTTTATCCGTAAAAAGTCGTTTAATTTGGCGTTTTTCAGACAAAAACCTGAAGAAGGTGTAAAAATGAAGAATTTTGACAAATCTGAGTGAAATTTGGATCTGAATCTGATGAATTTCTGTGCGAATTCATGCGTTTGATCCGTGCAATCGAGCTCCTGCTCTGATACCACTTGTTAGGACCGATTTTGACTCCGAAACGATTGCGTATGACACGTTCGACGTGCGGAATCCGTGAACGTGTGTGACCGAACACACGAGTCGTAATATAATCGTGATTCTATAAAACGTATGAAAGATACAAGCACCTCGAATCACCTTTTGCCTTTCTCTCTCTACTTTCTCTCTCTAGCTTCTCTCTCTAACACTAGAGCTTTTCAAGTCTCCAAATGGCAAAAGTTCTAAATGAGAACCCTAATGGTTCTATTTATAGGCCAAGGAATATAATGAGAGATCTCATTATTTACATAAATGCCACCTTGCCTTTTCCTATTTATAACAATATAAAGCCTAGAATTAATCTATTTCTGCTACGGTCTTGAGATGACGGAGGCGATAGACATACTGCACTAACACTTGTCAAAGATGAAAGGGCATCTTTTTCAAGTAATTTTGTTAGAGGCCTTGAAATTTTAGAAAAGTCTTTGATAAACCGCCTATAAAATCCGGCATTCCTTAGGAAACTTCTGATAGCTCTTACGGAGGATGGAGGCGGTAGTCTAGAAATGGTATCTATTTTGGCTCGATCCACCTCCATTCCTTCGCTTGAGATTTTGTGACCGAGTACTATTCCCTCCGTTACCATGAAATGGCATTTTTCCCAATTAAGGGCGAGGTTAGTTTCCTCACATCGGGATAGCATTCGTTCAAGGTTATCGAGGCATTGGTCGTATGAATCCCCAAAGATAGAAAAGTCGTCCATGAAGACTTCCATTGTCTTTTCTGTCATGTCATGGAAGATGGCTACCATGCAACGTTGGAATGTTGCGGGGGCATTACATAGACCAAATGGCATGCGTCAATAAGCAAAAGTTCCATAGGGACATGTGAAGGTTGTCTTTTCTTGGTCTTCGGGTGCTATCGGGATTTGAAAGTAACCTGAAAAACCATCCAAGAAACAATAAAATTTATGACCGGATAATCTTTCTGACATTTGATCAATGAAGGGTAAAGGAAAGTGATCTTTCCTTGTTGCTTCATTTAATTGTCTATAATCTATACATACTCTCCATCCTGTGACGGTTCTCGTTGGTATTAGTTCATTCTTTTCATTAGTTATTACCGTCATACCTCCTTTCTTTGGGACTACTTGGACGGGACTTACCCAAGGACTATCGGAGATAGGATAAATAAGTCCGGCGTCAAGTAATTTGATGAATTCGTTTTTAACCACTTCTTGAACATTTGGATTTACTCGACGTTGTGGTTGTATTACCGATTTGTAGTCATCATTCATTAAAATTTTGTGCGTACACATGGAAGGACTTATTCCTTTTATGTCTACAAGTTTCCAAGCGATCGCATTTTTATGTTTTTTCAAAAGACTAATTAATTTTTCTTTTTCTAAACTATCTAATTTAGATGAAATAATTACAGGTAGTTTACCATCTTTGTCTAGAAAAGCATATTCCAAACCTTTTGGAAGTTCCTTGAGCTCAAGAGGTGGGTCTTTAGGAGACTCCTTATTTGGTTGCTCATTTTGATCAAGAACTTTAAAAGTTTGTTCTATGGCGACCTCTTCTTCAACAAAGTGGTCAAACTTTTCACTTGTATCGGGTGGATCATCTTCATCTTCAATTAGTGGGTCATTATTGCCGAATGGATATTTCATTGACTGCTCAAGATCGACACTCCTTTTAAATGCCCCTAATTGAAGAGGTAGATTGTTGTACTTCCGGTTTTTCAAAGCTTCGTGAGTTTTTACAAATGGTCGTCCCAACATTAGAGGAGCGTCATCGAGGATGACAAAGTCGGTGGGAACTACCATTTTATTTGTTTGAACCAAGACATCCTCAACTACACCGATTGATTTTATTACCTTTCGATTGGATAGAAAAATGGGTATTTGAAGTGGAGAAAATCACTAATACTTAATTTTTCGAAAATGTAGTTAGGCATTATATTAACACAAAGATCTTTATCGATTGTGACATTGCTAATAAACGAATTTTGAAAGAAACATGGAACCGGTGTAATGTTAATTTCAAATGGGTCTTCTTTTATTAGTGAGGTTTGATCAGTAGTTAACTTAACACTTACCGTTTCGTCAATCTTAGTGTTAGTGTTTAACTCTTTTAAAAACTTAGCATGAGTGGGAACTAAACAATGATTTTCAAAAGAAGGTGACAAGAGATTAATTTCTTCAAAATTAGACTCTTCTTGAATTTTTACGTTGTCGTACTCACCTTTTTCGTTGTTTAACACATGTGTCGGTTTTTCACTTATTTGTTCTTCCATTTTTACACCTTCAGTTGTTTTTTCTTTAATTAATTCTTCTCTTGCGCGGGACTCCTCTTCCCTTGCGTGAGATTCTTTTATATAGCGATCGATAACTCTAAGGTGTTCTAATATCCTATCGGTCACTTCGGTTATAGAAAAAGGATCGGGATTTTCAAAGCTTGAATCCGGTTGTTCGATTCTTTGTTCCTCATAATACCCATATGAAGTAGATGGTTCGCACCATTGTTCTTCATTGTAAGCATATGATAGATAAGGTTCGTAATTTTGTTCTTCATAATACTCATATGAGGTGGGTTGTTCACGCCATGGTTCCTCATAATAAGCATACGAAGGTGGTGGCTCATATCTTGGTTCCTCAAAGTATGAGTAAGAAGGCTCATACCTTGGTTCATCAAAATATGAGTATGAGGAAGGAGGTTCATACCTTTGGTCTTCATAGGATGTGTATGAAGTTGATGGCTCGTACCTGGGTTCCTCATAGTAGGTGTATGAATTGGATGGTTGATATGAGTGACAATATTGAACCGAGTGTGGGTTACTACCATTAGTGCAATAGTTACTCCTATAATCATCCTCCTCATAGGTGTAGTTGTAACCTCCTGAGTATTGCTCCTGAGTATTGATCCATAAGAATCACTCAGCAGACCACAACCAAGTCTCGAGATCAGAAAACAAAAATAAAAACGGAAACAGAAACAGAAACAGAGGCTGGACACGGCCCCGTGTACAGAATCTGTATCTGGGCGTTTTAATTAAATTTACTAATTTCGTTGAGCACGGGGCGTGTTCAGTGAGCACGGCCCGTGTTCAAGCTACTGTTACTGGGTGTTTTATGAAAAATGTGCAGCACATCCCCGTGTTCAGTGAGCACGGCCCGTGTTCAGGTTACTGTAAATGTAAAACTAAACTAAAATGCAGAAAAATGTGCGCGCGTTTTAAAAAGGTTTTGAAAAACTGATTAGGCCGTCGATTTTAAGCTTTCTTAAAATCCTTGTGTCCCCGGCAACGGCGCCAAAAACTTGATGTGCGTGAGTGTTATTAGTTTTTAATGTATATGTTAAGCCCTTTTTAACACTTTTTAGCCAAGTTTTAAATTTATAAAACACGATATTTACTAACACTAAACACACATATGGGCAAGTGCACCCATCGTGAGCGTAGTATAGTGTTGGTAAGATACCGAGGTCGTCCAAGGACACAAGAGCTTTTAGTACCGGTTTATCCTCAACGTCTAATCAAATCAAAAGTTTAGAAAAATATTTTAAACTAAAAAAAACTAACTAAAATGCTGAAAATAAAAATAAAAGTAAAAACAGATAGACAAGATGAATCACTTGGTTCCGACTCGTGTTTAGTGTAACCTTTTATTATTTCCGCACTTTTGCACTATTTAAGGGATTATCTTAGTTATTGTAGTAGGCCCCTCTTTTGGAGGTGACGTTACCCTCAACCCAGTAGTTTGAGTCAGCAAGCATACAATCCTAAAGGGTCGGATTATTGAAAGATAATTAATTAAGTTATTAATGCATAATGTGGTAGGCCCCTCTTTTGAAGGTGACGTTACCATCGGCTAAGTAGTCTGAGTCAGCAGGGATACAGTCCTAAGTAGCCGGGTTAAAATATTAATAGTAGTTTAACTTATGAGGGGATCAAAGAGTTTGGACCCCCGCCATCCAATACCGTTAAGTATTGAAGGAGGTCCTACTAAATTTGACCCAGGTCCTTTGCAGGATCTATACATTGAACAATGGCAAGACTCTTACCAAACCGTTCCCTTAACCCCCGACCAGGTAGCCAACATACCTCCATATAGACCGTGGAGATATGAATGGTGAAAATCTTTTATTTTATATAGACAGTAAAATAATGCCAAGACACCATGGACATACGATAAGGAAGAATCACCTTTAACATAAGAAACTAGTTATTAAAGTCATTAATACATAACCAATTAAAAAGTGCGAAAAGATTAAAAATAAAAAGTATTACACTAGACACTTTGTCTTCACCAAGTGATGTAAGAGACTTAGGCAAACATGGCCTTGATTGTCAAGAACTCTTACGATCAATTTTGGATCCCGAGACGACACACACACTCTATGATGGACAATGGATGATGGTGTTATGGTGGTGGTGGGTGGTGGGTGAAGTGTGAGAGAGGTGGTGTGCCAAGGGATGGTTTGAGCTTGAGCCAAGCACTCCTATTTATAGGCTGAACAGAAGCTCGGGCACGGCCCCGTGTCCAGTGGGCACGGCCCCGTGTCCACATCCTTCTCTTTCTTCATTAATTGCTCTTGTCTTTATTAGTTGATCACGGCCCCTTGTCTGCTGGGCACGACCCCGTGTGCAGAAGCATATCTGTACTATCAAGATTTTCCTGGATTCTGCGAATCTTATAGTTGACCACGACCCCGTGTCCGCTGAGCACGGCCCCGTGGTGGGCGATGGAAGCTTCTACAACTTTGTCTTTTATGCTGACACTTGGGCACGCCCCCGTGCTCACTGAGCACGGGGCGTGTTTAGCCTCCTGTCTTCTTGTTTTACTTGGGAAGATGTTGTCGTGGGGTCGGGCATGTCACGTTTGTTCCCTTTCTTGTATTTATGTTAGATTTTGCTGTCTTTTTGCTTCTTTTGTTAATTTGAGCTCATTTAATCCTGAAAATACAAAAGGAAGACAAAAGCACACTTTTTCCAACATTAGTACTAAAAAAGGGTTAGTTTTATGCCACAATTGATGTAATTTATATGTTGCATTTTGCACACATCAAATACCCCCACACTTGAATATTTGCTTGTCCTCAAGCAAAACTCTTTATAATATGGCTTTACACTCCCAAATGGAATGGGTAGAAAAGAAGGTTTTTGGGCTTGTCATAGAGTGTCGGGATTTCCAAGATTCTTTATTTAGTTTTATTTTTATTTATTTACAATTCTATTCGTCATGATTTATTTCAAACTTTTCATAAGATAAATTACTTATTATGGCATAACATGCCTCTTTAAAATTCTCTTTATATACAAGTTCACATACCTCACGGGGGATCACTCAACACTCGGCCGTAGATGTATTTTAGTGAATCACTCGAGAGTGGCATGGAACTTACTCCTACCATATGCTTGCCAAGCAATCAATCCTCCTCCTTTTTAACTATATACCTTTGTAAATATCAAGAGGACTTTTGGGTGAAGGGTTAGGCTTGGGTTAAAGGTAGGTGGTTGGGTTAGTGGTTAGTAGAAAAGGGCGAAAAAGCGTAACAAGCGTCGGTTTTCGAAAGACTTTTTATTTTTGCAATTTTTTATTTTGATAAAGCTATTATTCAAACAAAGTTATTTTTGATGAACTTGTTTGTTTATTTCTTTTGCTTCATCATCAACACATTTTTTTTTCAAAGTCAAACGAAAAACCGAGCTTGTTACTAAAACAAAGGGTTAAAAAGAAAAAAGGTTTTTGTGGGTGAAAGGGTGTTTGGTTTGGGTTAAGAAATGAAAAGGTTTAGGCTCAAAGGGGTTAATTAGGGGGATTTTGGGTAGGTGGTAAAAAAAGAAAAATAATGGTGTAGAAATAAAAAAAAAAAAAAAGGGTTAGTCCTAATGCCTCCATCATTTACTTACTCGGGTTTAAGTTGGTAAGGACCGGGAATGTATCGTCGTGGCAAGTTTTAGAGTTGTAAGAACCAAGCGGCTATTCACACAAGAAACGAAAAATGAGCACTTAATTTAAAGATATGTTTTTGTATGCTCAATAAAGGCTCAAAACTCACTTTTGTGGGAATGGGTTTTTATGTGATCAAGTATATATAATTAAATTTTAACTAAGCTTGTCATGCCTTTTCATAATTCTCTTATGTTGGTTCTTTTTATCACGACGCTATCGGTTGTAAATTTGTAAAAATATAACCTTTTTAGAATTTTGAAATTCCCAAATTAAACCTAGACAAGTAAAAAAAAATGAAAATTTTTGAAAAAATTTGGGGTGATTAGCGGTTCTAATAGAGTTTTGTGTAAGGCTTGTTGTTAGGACTTGCAAGATTCAAGGTTTTAGCATCCCCCCCCCCCCACTTAAATTACACATTGTCCTCAATGTGTCCCAAAAATAAGTTTTTAGGTTGATTGAATGTGTAAAAAGGTGTGAAAAAGCAAAAATTTGTGTTACTGGGCGCTGGACACGGCCCCGTGCCTGGTGGGCACGACCCCGTGTTCAAGTGCCAGTAACGAAAACTTACAGAAGGTGAACACGGGGGCGTCTTGGTTGGACACGACCTCTTGTCTGGCAAAAAAAATCTGCATATTTAGACAAACAGCAGGTCTGGGCTAGTGGGCACGGGGGCGTGTCGGCTGGACACGACCCCGTGTAGACAATCTGCAAGGCTGAAAAACAGGTTTCTGGTTCTGGTTTTCCTGTGCCGGCTTTAGTAGCACTAAGGTTTAGTGCTCTAAGCCTCGTATGTACCTGTTTATTCAACCGCTTCTTCCTCCGCTCCTCCCGCCTAATCCATGTCCTCGTCCTCATCATCATCATCTCCACCATGCCCGGCAATGTACTCCCGGATATTTCCAATATCATCTTGGATATCGGATATGTTTCTCTCGATCGCCCCAACCCGGTTGTACGTGTTGCTTGCCATATTGTAGGTGTTCCTGGTGCACATGAGGTTTTCCTGTAACAAATCATGTAAACTTTGGAAGTTAGGAAAACCGCCTCTTGAGGAGGACTGGCCTGGATCACCATGGGGCTGGTACTGGTACTGATGATGTTGTGGAGCGTGAAGGACAAGTGCCTCTTGCGGGTTCCATGCATGCCCTTGCATCCTTTGGAAGCTAACCGTCCCGTCTTCAGCCTCATAGATTAGGTTCATTGAGCGGCAGATGTGTATATCTACCTTACCCGACCATGAGCTCCTTTCGAATGACCTAGGTATGCGGGTGAAGTGCTTGAAGAGACGGTACACCCATCCCCCAAAGAAGATAGGGGTTGGTGCAGTAGCAAGGCGGTTATGATGCATTTTCGGAGCATGAGGAACGGAACATCGAGGTTCCTGCGGTTATGGATGCAGTGGAGGACAACTAAATCTCTTAACCCAACAACGCCACCGCTATCATGCCTTTGGCTAAGAGAGTAGCCGAGGAACCTATGGATGTATCGGTAGAGCGGATCCCTCAACTTCGTGCTCTTAGTGCTGCTCGGATTGTAATGCCCTTCACCAATCTGAGCCCACGTGGCTTGGCGATCGTTTTCATCTATCTCTCGCATCCCTCCAGTATTTTCCTCGTTACCTGCATCTTCTTTCGCATACAACCCGACAATCGACCCAAATTGTGCCATAGAGATCGAATACCTAAAGTATCAAAAATCAAAAGATTCACGAGCATAATCAAAGGGGGAGTTTATTGATACACTTCCTAAATGAAAGCGGGAGTTTGTTAATACACTTTCTACTTGCAACACGTGAAGACTTTGAAGATCCTACGACAAGAATGAATGAACCATCACGAGATGGAGAACGAAAAGAGTTGAAGAACGAGCAGCATCCAAGGGGGAGTTTGTTGTTACAATTCCTATTTGTGATGTGTTCGAAACGAGTAGCGTCCAAGGGGGAGTTTGTTGGTACACTTTATGTGGACGCTACTAGTTCCCGTATTTGTGTGGACACAATGACTCGTTACGGTTCGACTCGGCTACGAAGTGAAGGCCGTAGTTAAGATATCCTCCTGTCTTGACTCGGTATGCTATTTACTTTGTATTATATGATGTACATGTAACTGCGTGTGTGCAGTATACATGTTAGATTATGTTTATGTGTTGTCTGTTTGTTGTAACCCATTGAAGAAGCCCAACAAGACGAAGCCCAACATGACGAAGTCCAAGCCCAACACATGTGACGAAATCACATGTGACGAAGTCCCCTTGAACGACGAAATCACATGTGACGAAGACCCTGTGTGACGAAGTCTTAGAGTTCGTCATGATTGGTGAATGGCGAACTCTAAGTTCGCCGTTGCATGGGACTTCGTCGATGCTTCACTATATAAGTAACAAACACTAACAGAAACAAGTGAGAAGTCTGAATAGATTTCATTGAGAGAACACACTGTAAGAACACACACACACTGAGAGTTTACAGGGAGATCTTGTAAGCATTGTATTGTAACCGTTCATAGCATTAATACATTGAGTTTTAATCGTTGAATCTTATGTCTTACGTGTTCGAACTTGGTTTAACTTACCCGTTTGGATTCCGTACTCTCGGGTTCATCGGAAAACATGGAATAGAGGTTGACTCGATCCTCCGGGTGGACCTACACATACGTTGAACTGTGCTCTGTTTCTTTCAAAAACACAATCACAGTCTTGAACCTCTGCTACGATAACAGGGTAATAACTCGATCACTGCTACGATACAATATCCGATCGATTAAGACCGATTCGATGGATGTTTAAGTGTTGCCTACATTTGGCTATACTTTGTCATTCGTCGTGAGGGTTTCGATCTCGTGAATTATTGTAAATATTGAATTAAGTTACTAACCTAGTTTCCTTTGCATTGTATATTTTACTAGGTTTACCAGTATAATCCGTAGGCAACCTGTGACGATTTAAATCTACAATGTGAGTCATTCTCTTTTTATCAAATGGTTTTCAAAACCCTAAATGTTTTCTAGTTATACTTACAGTGATTAAGTCTTTGTTATCTTAAATTACCTGCAGTACGTGGGGTTTGTATACATTACTTATCTAGCATCACTTTTAGGTGAACAGACCTAAATAGTGATAAACGTCACTTTTGGGTGAATGGACCCACTAGTGATATGACCACAGTCACAGATCCGGTCGAGTGACAACTTGGTCAGATAATTATAAGATAGAAGCAATTGTAATCGCTCTTAATAGTGTATATTATAACAATGTGTCTTTTATATAAACTGAATGCACTCGCCAGTATTTTTAGCTGAACAAATCTTTTTAAAACATGTTTCAGGTAATTTACTATGAAGAAAAGGAAAAGTGCCGCAGAGCACTCCAGCTTAGAATAAACATGTTTTCTGAAATCCGGGGATTTCCCAGTGAAATTCCTTTCTTGTAAAATACGGGGTTTATCCCGATATTAATAAGGAAATAATCCGGTGTTTTCTTTTTAAACGGTCCTGTTAAAATTTCCGCTGCCAATATAAATACCAATAGCACGGGTTTCTGTCCCGCGGCTTCCGAACCGGGCAAAACGGGTCGGGGGCCGTGACAGAAAAATGTGAGCCACTAGTTTAAGCAAATTAATTATTTGAAAAATACTTAAATTTTAGACAGGAATTTTTTGTGCTTCTATGAAATTTAATTGCAATAATTAAAATTTAATTTGGAAATTTTGTGTTTCCTTATGTGTGACTAACAGCATGAGTGAATTATCGGAGGCTCTCCAAAACATCTCGATACATGCTACGGACATGGAAGCTACCGAGAACCAGATTGGGTACCAAACTGAGGCAGACCAGCCAGTGGTGTTCCAAGCCCAGTAAAAACCTAAACCAAAGAAAAGAAGGAGGCTTTTAGACTGGAAACGGGGGAGAAGGAAGAAACCTGCAGCTCAAAAAGTGAAGAAAACAATCGAATCAAAGGGAAAGGAGATTGCAGGAGAAAGCTCTGGTCAGGCTCAGGATTTACCACCATGGGAGGAACTAGACAGGAAACTGGCAAAGCAACCTTTTTAGACCAGCAGATGAAACCCTTATAAATTTTCCCGCTCAATCGGAACTTCCCATCAACTTGGAACCTGCCATCCTTGAACCTATTATCAACCCATAACCTCTTCCGGATTAAATGGAAGAATGGTGGACCAGTGATTGGCATTTTCAAAACAACATGAACAATCCCAACCCTTACTACCCACAGTTTGAACCTGCCCCCGCTACTTTTCCACCCATGAACCCAGAAAATGTTGTTGAACTACGCCGCTACGGTAAAGAATTGGTGGATGCAGGGAACCGGATCCGAGCTGTGGGTGAGAACATCTCTTGGAAGTACGATGAAAGGGAATTTCACTTCTGGAGGCGATTAACTATAGTATAGATGTTTTGTGTAATAAGTAATATATGAAAATATATATATATATAATATAATACATATAATAATTATAATGTATAATAATATAAATATCACCAAATAAAACATCTGTAAATATGTGGTTTGTACGGATGCATATATATAAATATAAATCTAAATGTCGCAAGGTCGACAATTTTTGCTATATGTGTTGACTTAGCTGTATTTGTGATTGCTATATTGTGTAATTGATATCTATCTGGTGACATTAACCCGTGTATATTGTTAATAATTCAGATGGCAAATTCAGTACACCAATCGGCAAATGAAGTTAATCAATCGGAACCAAATAATCAGGAAAACTTTCTCAATAGAGAAGATATAGAAAATATAGTTGCTCAGGGTATAGCCAATGCTATCCCAGCAATCGTCGCAGCCGTTAAGAATCCAGTTGAAGCTTCCAAAGCCGACAATAGCAAACGCACTCGTGACGATAATTTCAGTTATAGCATAAATGGAGGCAATAATAATAATATAATCCAAGCCCCATTACCTAAAAAGATGAAAGTAATGACGACGGGTTGCACTTATAAGGAATTCCTCGCCTGTAAACCAACTGAATTTGTAGGTAATGAAGGAGCAACTACGGCACTACGTTGGTTAGAAAAGACGGAAGCGGTGATCAAAATAAGTAAGTGCGCAGAAGAAGACAGGGTGATGTATGCGTCCCACCTTTTCAAAGAAGAGGCATTAGAATGGTGGAACACAGTGCTGCAAGCCAAAGGAAGTGACGTGGCATATGCCATAAGTTGGGAGGAGTTTAAGGAACTGGTTGAAAGGAAATTTTGTCCTTCCTACGAAAAGGAACAAATGACAAACCAGTTCCTGAACCACCGGATGGTGGATGTTAATTGGCGTGAGTATACCTCGGAATTCTTTGAGTATGCAAGAATAGTATCGACTCTGGCCTCGCCAGAACCCGTACTTGTTTCTCGCTACATTTAGGGATTGATTAGCGAGATCCGCGACATAGTCAAGGCTGCGAGACCTCAGACCATCGACGATGCAGTTGAATTGGCCAATACCTTGACTGACGGGTTGGTTCGTACGAGAGAAGAAAATAGGAAAAATGAATTGGCTCAAAAGATTACCCAAGGATTCTGTTTGGGTAATAATAGTAATTCCAAGAAAAAGGAAGCCGGACAGTCTTCCACCCCGCCATTTTGCAGCAACTGTAAAAGGAAGCATTTTGGAAAATGTAAGGGATACTGTAATTTCTGCAAAATACCAGGGCACCGAGAGGAGGAGTGCATGTCACACCCCAACCGATGGCAGAATCATCGGGATGAGACGAAATAGATTACAAGAGACTTCATAACACTATTTGTGACAATATTTAAATCAACCATTTTCATTTCATAAGTCAAATTGTCAACATTACATAGAAATCTCAAATAACAACATGTTCATAATGAAACATAACAAGACAAAATTTGATACAACAATTTAAACCTAAGACGTCTAAATGTGTATCTAGGCATCATTGCTACTTCATTTCATGGCATCATCATCCTCAACCTGTAACATGTTTAAAATAAAGTTCAATGCAAAAGCAAAGGTGAGTACACAAGGTTTGAATAAGTATAGCATAAGTATGAAAGCATTTTACTCGAATCCACATGGCAATTTGTAAACAAGGTAACTAGCATGCATAACAATACGTCAAACCCAAGTGTCCACTAGTATTTAGCATCCCTTGCCACAAAAGTGACAAGACCGTTTAGTATAAAGGCTTAACAAGACCCCGACGAGTGGTGTGCTACTCCTATAGCGCTATATATGTTAAGTTGAGGGCTTAGAAAAGTTAATGACATAAAGCATGAATAATCTAGCATGAACCTAAGTAAACAAGTAGCATGTATATAGGATTGAGCATAAAACAAAGTTTAAGTGTGTGAAAGTGTATTTTGTATATTAACATGTTACAACCCAAAGTGTTTAAAAGGAAATGGGTCAAGTGTACTCACGGTTTTTGCAAGTCTTGAACTTGAGAATCCGCGAGTGAGTTGTTGTTGTTTAGGAGGTTGGAACACCAAGTCCTTCTACACGAAGTAAACAAGGCGTATGAGTAACGGAGAGTAACGGTAGGATAAAGATTCGGAATTAAAATGACATGAAAGTAACATATGAAAATAATCATCTTCAACACATAACACTTGTTTGACACTATGCAACCTCAAGGGTTATAATGTTTTTATGGGTTGAACACCCCATAGAATCATAACAAGGTTTAGGTCTTTAGATGATGTTACTCTACTACTTTGACGAATGAACACGAATCCATCATCAAAGGTTCGAATTTATAGAGATATTATTTAGGTTATGTATTATATATTAGTATGTCCAATAGTCAAGCATGAGGTAGAAGATTAAATCTTCATTTAGGTACCTCTAATGTGTCATAGAATTCATGTAGGAGGTAGGAAGAACAAGCTTCCATTTAGGTACCTCTAAGTGTTCACCACCACACTTGATGTAAGAACATTCAAGGAGGGTCATGAACTATAAGGAATACAAGAATACAAACAACTACACTATGAGAAATCATCAAGTAATGTGGGGATTTCATGTTGGACAACCCAAGTTAGTCCACAATCACACCTTCATCAAGCTTGCAGCTTGAACATCACTTGTGGGTCAAAAACCCTAAATAAAACAGAAAGTATATGAGGTTTAACCTCTGATTTTGTATGTCTCAGCCCTGTTTTTAAGCTTAACTAACCATAGAAGTGGTTATAAGCATAAGGACGTGGGTTTGAGTGAGTTAGACTCAAGTTTAAACAAGTATAAACAAAGTTTGATTCAAAACAATACGAACAGTGAACTTTGGAGCCATATTGCCGGAGTTCCAGGGACTTATTCTTTGTGAAATACCCATGGAATCGAAGCTAAGGTCGATCCAAGTGTTCTGGAAAAAGAATGAGTTAAAACGGATGAGAAATGAGTGAGTTATGCATACTTTTGTGAAGAGATGCAAATCTGCTCGAATCTTCTGATGTAGTTGCGAATTTCCAGCTGATTAGAGTGACTTAGGAGTGAAATGGAGGTGTTTGCAAAGTGATTTAGGCTTGGATTAGTTTGGTATTTATAAGGGTTGGTTTAGGTTGGTTGGTGGTTAGGTTATTTAATGCTAAAACTTGTTTAAAACACAAAAAGAGCCAAAAAAAACGCACCTAAACACGTCTGATTATGTTCAGCGAGTTGGGCTGTGGTGGCGGGCCGCGTGACACCCAGCTGGGCCTGGTCAAGGGCCGCTAGGCCTTCACGGAAAGTGTGTTTAAGTATTAAAGGGGCAGGGTTTCAAACAATAACAAGGCCTAGCTCAGCTGGTGTGCGCGTGTGTGTGTGAGGGTGTTGACCCGGGTTCGAGTCCCGTGGTCTGCATCTTTTTATTGTTTGGTTTTTTGACAGTTTCAGTTATTGCACAAGTGGTCCCTGCAGTTCAAGTTTGAGTTATTTACTCAAATAACCCCTTAACTTACACTAACCAAGTTATGTTGTTATGTTTATAAAAAAAACTAACTTTATAGTACGACTAACTAGGTTAGTTTACTAACTTTAAAATCTAACGAGTTTAACTAGACTATTATAAAAATAAAACTTTTAAATTGTAAAATTAATTAATTTAATTAACTAAATAAATAAAATAGGATAGTTAATCAATGAATTTAGAGTTAATTTCCAAAATCGTCCCTGAGGTTTGGGCACGTTTGCCATTTTCCTCCAAAATGACACTTTTGTACCAAATTGCCCCCAACGTTTGTAACTTTTTGCCATTTACATCCAAACCACTAACTTAGTTTATTTTTCTGTTAAGTTGAGGATATTTGGATGAAACTGGCATATATAAAACCACAGGGACGATTTTGGCAATTTACATAAACCCTTTTTAATTTCTTTTATTTAATTATTTTTGTTACATATATAATAAAAAGAATATACATTGAGTTTTTAGAAAAAAAAATTAATAGTTTTGTCACATAATTTTTATAAATTTTCATCCAAATCACTAACTCAGTTTATTTTTTCTGTTAAGGTGAAGGATGTCTTAAATTTTATAAATTAAGACAGAAATTAATTTACAGCTTCTTTATATAATTTTTTTTAATTATTTTTTTAACCTAAAATCTAGGGTTTATATAAATCAGTTTTATAAAGAGAAACGTCATTGGTGTGCAACACATAACAATCAATTACAACTTTTAGTATTTATCAGTTGTAGAGATAGAAAAAAATTGTAAAACGTTACATATTTTTTAAATGTGTTGAGCACCTAGGAAATATGTTGGTAGAAATAAAATATTTATTTAATTAAGATTATGAGGGTAACTAAATCTGTTTTTCCTTAGGAGCGAATTTAAAAGAGTAGAAGATGAATTACAAACTTGGTACATATGATAAAAAAAAATTATTTGACCTTTTTCAATAAGGTCACCAGCATTTTAGTTTTATAAAATTTAGAGGTTTAAGTAGATGTTATTTTTATAAAACTGATCTATATAAAAAATTAGAAATTAATTTCTGTCTTAGTTTATAAACATCATTCGCCTTAATAGAAAAATTAACTTATTTAGTGGTTGGATGAAAATTTATAAAAATTATGTGACAAAACTATTATTTTTTTCATATAAAAATTGCATGTATATTCTTTTTTATTATATATGTAACAAACTTAATTAAATAAAAGAAATTTAAAAGAGTTTGAGTAAATTGCCAAAATCGTCCCTGTGGTTTTATATTTGCCAGTTTCATCCAAATATTCTCAACTTAACAGAAAAAATAAACTAAGTTAGTGGTTTGGATGAAAATGGCAAAAAGTTACAAACGTTGGGGGCAATTTGGTACAAAAGTGTCATTTTGGACGAAAATGGCAAAACTGCCCAAACCTCAGGGACGATTTTGGCAATTAACTCATGAATTTAAATTAGGATAAAAATCCTTAAACGATTATTCATTTCACGAAGCTTCCGAATCTCATTATTTTAAGAGTTTTATCTAGTTTAACGAGTATCAAGTGTCGATAAATAAGGAAATCATGAATCCTTGAATAATATTTCGATCAAAAGACGTATTATTCACAACTTTCACGTATTTGCAAGATTAGCACAAAGTTTCCACGAATTATGAATATGTATCGAATCTTTTACGAAATTAAATGTATGAGCATGTATGAAGTACGTACAACACGAAATTAAAGAAATACGAGTTTTATTCATGATTCAAGTCTCGGATTTACAGTGATTACAACGAAAGAAAAGATTACAAGAAATACAAGACTTCCAAAAATAGAAATACGAACAAGAATTGCTATAAATGGAAAGTACAAATAAGCAGGGCGTTACAGTGCAGGAAGAAATCCACAGTCTGCTACAATTGTGGAGAGGCAGGGCATTTCAAGCCAAATTGCCCTAAATTAGTCAAAACAGCTGATAACAAAGCGAAAGCGACCGACGGAACTAACAAGAAGAACGTAAGAGCTTTTCAGCTGACCACGCAAGAAGCAGATCTGATTCCTGACGTGATAGATGGTACGTTCCTTATCCATGACGTTTATGCAAAAGTATTATTTAACTCTGGTGCAAACCAAAGTTTTATAAATGCTTCATTTTGCCAAGCTCTTAAGCAACCCTTAACCAAACTTAGTCAAGTTTATACAGTAGAAACGGCAGAAGGGAACCCTATTAGTATAGATAAGGTACTTCAAGAAGGAAAAATAGAACTCTCAGGATATAAGTTCTCGGCAAACCTTCTACCTATGAATTTAGCAGGATTCGACGTTGTGCTAGGAATGGATTGGTTAATAGCCAACCATGCTCGATTCCTATATAATCAGAATTCCGTAGAAATTCGTACGCCCACAGGAGAAATAATTCTGATTACAGGAGATAAGCCCCGCAAGCCAATGAAGTTCATTTCAGTAATGAAAGTCGCTAGTTATGAACGAAAGCAAGGCATAGTGTATATGATTTCAGTAATCATTAACACTAAAACCAAAGAACTTAAGGAAATCCCAGTAGTATCAGAATACCCCGATGTATCCCAGAAGATCTACCTGGATTACCACCAGATAGGGAGGTAGAATTTAGAATTCATCTAATAGCTGGAACTGCCCCAATAGCTAAGGCACCATATCATTTAGCACCGACAGAAATGTTAGAACTGAAAAAGCAGTTAGATGAATTGTTAAGAAAAAGATTCATACAACCCAGTTCATCCCCGTGGGGAGCACCGGTGTTGTTCGTGAAAAAGAAAGATGGGTCAATGCGAATGTGTATCAATTATAGAGAATTAAATAAGGTTACTATTAAGAATCGATACCCATTACCTAGAATTGATGATCTTTTTTATCAACTTCATGGAGCTAGATATTTTTCTAAAATAGATTTGCGTTCTGGATACCATCAACTGAAAGTACAGGAAGAGGACATTCCTAAAACTGCTTTCCGGACTAGGTATGGTCACTACGAGTTTACAGTCATGCCATTTGGATTAACAAATGCTCCTGCAGCATTCATGGACATGATGAATAGAATCTGTAAACCGTACTTGGATAAATTTGTAATTGTCTTCATTGACGATATACGTATTTATTCCAAAAGCGAGGACGAGCACTGTAAGCACCTGCATGCACTCTTAACCCTGTTAAGAAAAGAGAAGCTTTACGCCAAATTTTCAAAGTGTGAATTTTGGTTACAAAAAGTGCAATTTTTAAGTCACATGGTTAATCATGAAGGCATTCATGTGGATCCTTCCAAGATAGAAGCTATCACAAATTGGAAAGTCCCGAAGTCAGCTACGGAAGTCAGAAGTTTTCTAGGACTAGCTGGATCTAGACGTTTTATCCAAGACTTTTCTAAGATAGTTGTTCCATTAACTAAGTTAACCTGTAAAACTGTTATGTTTGAATGGGGACCAAAGCAGGAAGAAGCCTTTAGAATTCTAAAGCAAAGATTAATGAATGCCCCAATTCTTGCCTTACCAGAAGGAACAGAAGATTTTGAAGTCTACTTCGATGCTTCTAAGCTAGGATTAGGATGTGTGTTAATGCAACGCAAGAAAGTAATCACGTATACATCAAGGCAATTGAAAAAGCACGAGGAAAATTACACAACTCATAACCTAGAATTAGGAGCAATAATCTTTGCCCTTAAAATTTGGAGACATTATCTGTATGGTAGTAAGTTTACTGTCTTTACAGATCATAAGAGTTTAAGGTATATATTTGGGCAAAAAGAATTAAACATGAGACAAAGAAGATGGATGGAAACATTAAGTGATTACTGATATTCAATATCACGAAGGAAAAACAAATGTAGTAGCCGATGCCCTAAGTCGTAAGTATCATCAGAAGCAAAGACGAGTTTGTGCCCTTAGATTGAATCTACAGTTAGATTTAATGGAACAACTGAAAAATATTCAAGAGACAGCAATCAAGGACGATGCTGAAGGAATGAAAGGAAGAATAAAAGAATTAGAACAGGGAACTGATGGAATTTGGAGATTCCATAAGAAACGAATTTGGATACCTAGACAAGGGAATCTACGAGATAGAATATTAGAGGAAGCCCATAAATCTAGGTATACGATGCATCCTGGTGACAACAAGATGTATCAATACTTGAGGAATAACTTTTGGTGGATATGAATGAAAAAGGACATAGCTAGATACGTTTCTAAGTGTTTAACTTGTTCACAAGTTAAGGCAGAACACAAGAAACCTTCAGGTTTACTTCAACAGTTAGAAATGCCTGTATGGAAATGGGAATTAATAACAATGGATTTTGTTACTAAATTACCCAAAACAAGAAAAGGTAACGATGCAATCTGGGTGATTGTGGATCGATTAACCAAATCAGCTCATTTCTTGCCAATGAAGGAAACCTTTAGCATGGAACGACTAGCTAAGCTATACGTAGATGAGGTAGTATCACTACATGGAGTTTCACTCTCCATTGTGTCAGATAGGGATAGTCGTTTCACTTCGCATTTTTGGACAAGTTTCCAATGAGCAATGGGGACGCGATTACATTTAAGCACAACTTACCATCCCCAGACAGACGGACAAAGTGAAAGGACGATCCAAACCCTGGAAGACATGTTGAGGGCATGTGTTATAGATTTCGGTGGAAATTGGGACGACCATTTACCATTAATTGAATTCTCCTATAACAACAGTTACCACACAAGCATCAATGTTGCCCCATTCGAAGCACTTTATGGATGAAAGTGCAGAACTCCAGTATGTTGGGCAGAAATATGAGAAAGTCAATTATCAGGACCCGAGATTGTACAGGAAACCACCGACAAGATAACTCAAATCAAGTAAAGACTGAAAACGGCACGAAACCGCCAAAAGAGCTATGCTGACAATCGACGTAAGCCGTTAGAATTTCAAGTTGGAGACAAAGTACTATTAAAAGTTTCTCCTTGGAAAGGAGTAGTTCGATTTGGTAAGAAAGGAAAACTGAGTCCAAGATATGTAGGACCATTTACAGTTATCCAACGAATAGGACCAGTCACATACCAATTACAACTACCAAAAGAGTTAGCCGGTATACATGATGTATTTCTTGTATCTAATCTTAGGAAGTGTTTATCTGATGAATCACTGCTAGTACCTCTTCAAGATATAGAGGTAAATGAAAAGTTAAAGTTTGTTGAGAAACCTCTTCAAATAGAAGACAGAAAGGTCAAGAATCTCAAAAACAAGAGATTAGTTTTGGTCAAAGTAAAATGGGATTCAAAAAGAGGACCTGAATACACGTGGGAGCTGGAATCGGAAATGAAACGAAAGTATCCTTACTTGTTCCAGTAATTCTCGAGGACGAGATTTTAAACAATGTGGGGAGGATGTAACAACCTCGCAATTTTCCATTTCTAAAAAGCACACTAAGAAACCCTAATTAAACCCCCCAAGAAGTACGGTGCGGCTCGAAATTTGATACACGGACGAAACCAGCAACAGGGCCCCCTAAAACTCAAGGGGGGGGGGATCCCCTAATTGATTTTATCCTCATAAAACGGATTTAGAACACGTAATTTCGAATTATGACAACTCATCCAGGCTATACCCGACACCAGGCTACCCTAGCCTAGACGGGTCGCCGCCGCGACACGTGCCAGGGGCCAGGGTAGCCGACGCGACACACGAGAGGTACCAAAATCCAGTATAAAACCCAGAGACTTGGCACTTGAAGTGTTTGATTGTTACGACGTTAAAAATCATTTCGTACGTTGATATGTGCTCTGTTTCTTTCGAAAACACAATCACAGTCTTGAACCTCTGCTACGATAACAGGGTAATAACTAGATCACTGCTACGATACAATATACGATCGATTAAAACCGATTTGATGGATGTTTAAGTGCTGCCTACATTGGGCTATACTTTGTCATTCGTCGTGAGGGTTTCGATCTCGTGAATTATCGTAAATGTTGAATTAAGTTAATAACCTAGTTTCGTTTGCATTGTATATTTTACTAGGTTTACCAATATAATCAGTAGGCAACCTGTGATGATTTAAATCTACAACGTGAGTCATTCTCTTTTTATTAAATGGTTTACAAAACCCTAAATGTTTTCCAGTTATACTTACAGTGATTAAGTCTTTGTTATCTTAAATTACTGGCAGTACGTGTGGTTTTGTATACATTACTTATCTAGCGTCACTTTTAGGTGAACGGACCTAAATAGTGATAAACGTCACTTTTGGGTGAACGGAACCACTAGTGATATGACCACAGTCACAGATCCGGTCGAGTGACAACTTGGTCAGATAATTATAAGATAGAAGCAATTGTAATCGCTCTTAATATTGTATATTATAACAATGTGTCTTTTATATAAACTGAATGCACTCGCCAGTATTTTTAGCTGATCAAATCTTTTTAAATATGTTTCAGGTAATTTACTGTGAAGAAAAGGAAAAGTGCCGCAGAGCACTCCAGCTTAAATGAAGTGGCTCAGTAAATAGAAATAAACATGTTTTCCGAAACCAGAGGATTTCCCAGTGAAATTTCTTTCTTGAAAATACGGGGTTTATCCCGATATTAATAAGGAAATAATCCGGTGTTTTCTTTTTAAATGGTCCTGTTAAAATTTCCGCTGCCAATATAAATACCAATACCACGGGTTTCTGTCCCGTAACTTCCGAACCGGGCAAAACGGGTCGGGGGCCGTGACAGTAATATTAAAAGTTATATACATTTTAAAAAAAAATTATGTAATAAAATCAATATATTATTTTTTTAAATATATTTAGTATATAAAATTCATTTATTCAACCCGTGTAATATACGGGATTATAATAAAAATAAAAATAAATAATATATTATCACAAAGTTTGGTTTCGATGATAAATAATTTGGTTATTTAAAAATCTCTTAAATTAACAATTTAAATTTAAGGATAATATTTTATCAGAAAAATAAAAGTATTTTATTCGGCATTTAAAGTAGGATAAGATTTAATACTATTTTTTTATTTAGTTAATATAAGATAGAAAAAAAATATATGATTCAATAGTTGGGGTAAAAGGAAACTAAAAATCGTAGGTATTATATAACACATTAAGTAATATAAACAATAAAGATAATATGATATAGAAAATCAAATAAATAATATTATAATGAGAAGTATACATTAAATTTAAACTATATAATAATTATCTATAGTTAAGTAGAAGAGATTAAACTAAATAATATTTAGTAGAAGAGTTATCTATAATTAATTAGAAGAGCTTAAACTAAATAATAATTATCCATAAGAGATTAGACTAAATAATATTTAGTAGCAGGGTTATCTATAATTAATTAGAAGAGATTAAACTAAATAATAATTATCCATAAAAGAAATGACCTAATATGATAACAAGTGTCTCTCGAATGATTTCTTTTATTACATCGTATAGATAACCATATATCTTTAGAATCTTTTAAATATTAGGCCAAGTTAGGTAAAATTTTGAGAAAATATTTTATCATCTACATCTAATAATAATCTATATATCTAATAAAGCAAATCATTGGGGGACACATGTCACCCTATGGTTGATGCCAAATAAGCAGCCACATCAGCATACATGTGGCATAGCTCATAGGGGAGGATTGAATCTGGCTTCTCTCATACGCTATACTCTCTCTCTCTCATTCTCTCATAACCCTAATTCAGTCTCTCTCTCTCTTCTCTTCTCTGGCGAACACGGCGACGAAACAACATCCATTACTTTTGATCAAGAATCAACGTATTTGAAGATCTAACTCTACGGTACTCTCTAATTTGACTATTTGATGATCGATTATAGATTTGTTGAGGCTTTTTTTTTCAGGAAATCAAACCCTAGCCGCCTCCCTGAGAAGGAACACCACGAAAAAAGTAAATCAAGTTATTCATCGTCTTTTTGTATAATTCAGTTCTAGATCCAAATGGATCAAGTTTTTGTTTTTGTTTTCATCTGTCTTCTGCTCATTCAAGCTCACAATTGGGGGAAGAAATTTTAGGGTTTGTTAAAGGAGATGGTTAGAACTCAGAACGACGGCAATGGATTGGAATTCAGGGTTCTTTGATCTCGGTAAGAAATTCTAGGGTTTCGATCGAAATAACTTTGGGTAAGAAATTATTTGGATCACTATCTTCTCTGTTTAAGGTTAGGCAAGCGTTGAGAAAGTCGTAATAAGATCACACTATTTAGAAAATCGTAAATAAGATCACTATCTTCGATCTCTAAAGCTCTTGAAACGTAATTTTTGCTATTTATTTCCTAATTAAATATTGTTTATGGCTGGATGTGCAGATTTATTGTTGATTTTGTTAATATTTCTTTAAATTCTAACTGTTACAGTTCTGAATAATAATGGTCATCCAATATTACGGTTGTTGATTCGCGTTTCGTAGGATTTAGCGTTTCGCAGTAATAGGTGTATGGAAAGAAATGTTTTGTTTAGAAAATCATACAAAAGTTATTAGGATATTCATGTTAATATTTACTTTCAGAAAGTCAAATTCAAGGGATACATTCAAAGTGGACCAAAATTCAGAGCCCGTTTTCATCTCGGATTATGGTAATAGTTCCTATACTAACTTTAATGAAACACAAAATCAAATCTATTGTGGTTTCAAGTGAAGTAATGAAATAAATACATGTTTCAGGATTGTTCAGACAACTTCAAAGATCAAAAGAATTCTGGTATGTACCTAAAATGCAGACGAATCGACAGAAAGATGGTGGATACCTCGGGTAAAGGTTCCTCCAAGAGGACTTTCAGATGAATCAAGAAAATGGTATGAACATCAAAAGGATATTTGCAACCAAGTTCTTAAAGCTTCCATGACCATAAATGCGCAAGTTCATTGAGAAATGGTGGTCCCAGAGACCTACATTGATTCCATGCCAAAGGTAATTTTGTATATTTTAAAAAAAATGTTCTTTTTGTTAGGTATGAATTTTGACGCAGTTTCATTTATTAGTAGCATGTTTTTTTGTTTTTTGTTTTTTTTTAAAGAAAGAGAATAAAATTGCATTTTGAAAATGTGGAACAGGGTATACCGTAAACATTGGTACTTTAGTTTAATTTGCCCTTGATGTGTTGCTTAATTGCCATACTGTACTAAGTTCCGAGTAAGTGTTTTTCTTCGGATTACTTTTAGTTGGTGCACATACAGGTCCCAATTTATATTACACACCATGCATCAATAATTTTATCTTTATATTTTTCTTTAAGAACTAAGCATCGTCGTTATATTTATCTTTATAATTTTATCTATAATGAATAAAATATAAAGTAATTTTTTTCTGTTTCAGGTAATCTAATTAGAAATAATCTAACTAGAAATATTTTTCTTTAAGAACTAAGCATCGTCGTTAAATCAAGTTCAAAGTAAAATAAGGTTTATGCATTGGAGTTCAGTCATCTTCTTCAACCATATTAATGGCAGAACACAAATAATCGACTTATTTAATCAAGACAAGTATATATGGGCTTTCAGTTATTTATTACTATTTTGCATCCCAATTTTTATTCTTTTGACACTAATTTTTTTACTAATGAAATGTCTCTATACTAATGAATTTGTGTGTTGCCATGCTGGGCGTATGGTAGGAACACAAGTTCAATTTGGTTATTGTTCTAAACCAGCTTTTAATTTAATTAATGGAGGAAGAGTTATTATGAAGGAAGCGTCGTTTTTTATGATTACTTTTAATCAGAATTTGATATTTTGAATAAAAGTAAAATATTAAGTTTTGTTAGAGAAAGATAGTTTTGATTTTAAAGGGAGATCAAATATAGGCCAACCATCGTGTTTCCTCATCTCCGTTTCACATTTTACAACTTTCGGCATGTGTAGAATGGGTGCCGGTTGCTTTTTGTATAGTTATATAATTATACTAATAATTTTTTATGAAATGAAATGATTTAGGAGAGTTTATGAATTGTAAGAATTTAGTCCTTTTGACCCATTACATGACCTCTGTAATTAGTTTGATACTCTTGATGCTCTAAATAACTATTTTGTTGTAATGCATAGTACTTTTTCATAAATGCTTTTAGTATATTGGTTATTATGAACTTTAAAGAAATTGAAAAATTTGTTTGTCAATCCAAACCGACCCGTTTGTCACTTTTCCCCATTATATAAAAGTGTACGTTTTAAGTTTTAACCCGACTCATTTTGATATGTTATCCAACCTATTCGTTCTGACACGTCTATTAGGAGTCATATTGTTAAACTTGATGGTTGTGTGTGTCTTACAAAGAATTTTCAACATCGTTTTTTGTTTAATATGTTTGAATTTCTTTTTCAACAATTTTATTTTAGCTCTGATGAACTTATTGGACCATTTAGCTGTTAGTCTATCAGCTGAATTTTCAGGCTCGATTGCCGCAGCAACGTCCAACTTTTTGGCATTGCCAGATGTCGATCACAATGTCTTGGGGATGAATGTACAAATTTATGTTTTTTAGCCTCTCTGAGTTACTTGCTAAGAGTTGGCTCTATGAATAATTTTTTTCGTTGCCGTTAAAAAAACAAAATATTTTGTATAATTTTGTATTTAAAGTTTTTATCAACCTAAGGCCATGTAGCACACATGGTTCTAACCTAATGATTATATTAGCTTATTATTGTTTGCTTAAATGTGCAGTTGATGTTAATATTGCTGATCCGCCAAGCTTTGCTGGTCACCAGAGACATGAGGATGCTTCCAGAATCATCAAAATTCTTTAATGTATGTTTAAAATTTTGGTTGACTTATAGTTTGCAATTGTTGACTTCTTATGGTTGACTTGATTCAATGCATTCTGCACATGAATTGTAGTACAGGTTTTCTGTTCTTCAACTGGTGGGCTTATGTAACAACTCTCATTAAAAAGTACTAATTATTATTTTAATTGACCAATAGGAAACCCTAATTGAGAAACCCAAGTGATTCTGAACAAACCCTAAAATTTTTAGAACAATCGGAATTAGGAACAGGGCCCCTAAAACTCGGGGGGGGGGGGGGGTAAACCCTAGTCACGATTATCTAAATTATGTGCTGTCAAAATCGAAATTTCCAATTTCACCAACTCAGCCAAGCTACTGGGACACGTGCCTACTCTATTCTAGAAATGTCATCCCAGGCGACACGCGGCACGTGCCATGGATTCTTCCGTGACTAGCGGGAGGTGCAAATTTAGGGTATAAATACAGGGGCTTGGGACTTGATTCCTGGCTTCAGTTCGACGTAAAACTTCAAAATATACACCGAGTTATGCTCTGTTTACCACAATTAACACACACGGATCACTAATCGACGCCGCAATCAGGGTAATAACTCGATCGCTATTACGATTCATTTTTCGATCGATCAATGTACTCAATGGATGTTTAAGTGCTGCCCACATTAGGGTGATGCTTTGTCATTAGTCGTTAATTCGATGGATGTTTAAGCATAGCACTTTGTCATTCGTTGTGAGGGTTGATCTCGTGAGTTATCGTAAAATGCTGTATTGATTATTAACTCAGTATTGTGTGCCTGTTATTAAATTTAGGTTAAAAGGCTAATCAGTAGGCTAAACTCTGCCCGTATAAATCTGCAATGTGAGTCATTCTCTTTTTATCAACTATTTTACAATACCTCAAATTATTTTCAAAAGTTATAATTACAGGGACTAAGTCGTGGATATCTTGAATCACTGGCTAGTGGGGTATTCTGCACATTACTAATTTTCTCCCAGTTAGGTTCATTGACCTACTCGGGATAATCACTGTTAGGTTCATTGACCTACAGGGATAATCATCACTATTTAGGTTCATTGATCTAATAGTGGTATGACCATCGTCATCATTGTGACATGTCACCATTGTGACACGGCGCCAGATAAAAATAAGATAGAAGCCATTGTAATCGCTCTTATGCTGTAATTAATAACTATGCATCATTTTATGCAAAATGAATGATTCACTCAGTATTTCCCGCTGACAAAACCTTTTTCAAACATGTTTCAGGTGATCTATTATGATCCAGGAAAAGTGCCGTGAAGCACTACAAGCTTGAGAAAGTGGCTCAGGATAAAATAAAGAAACATGTTTTGTAAAATAAAAGATTTCTCCGTGAAATCTCAAGATTGTAAATTATCGGGTTTTATCCCGAGTTGTGAAATAAAATAATCGGGAAATATTTCAGTTTTAAAAAGATCCTGATGATAAACTTCCGCTGTTAAACTCAATTAAATAAATACCACGGGATTTCTGTCTCGCGGCTCCTGAAACGGGTCAAACCGGGTCGGGGGCCGTGACAGCTTACTTATTCCATGCTACGTGTTGGGTCGTTCATGGTTTTAATGATTTAAAAAAAATATTTTGTATATTTTTTTTATTTAAAGTTTTTATCAACCTAAGGACATGTAGCACACAGGGTTCTAACCTAATGATTATATTAGCTTATTATTGTTTGCTTAAATGTGCAGTTGATGTTAATATTGCTAATCCGCCAAGCTTTGCTGGTCACGAGAGACATGGGGATGCTTCCAGAATCATCAGAATTCTTTAACGTATGTTCATAATTTTGGTTGACTTATAGTTTGCAATTGTTGACTTCTTATGGTTGACTTGATTCAATGCATTCTGCACATGAATTGTAGTTCCAGATTTTCTGTTCTTCAACTGGTGGGCTTACTTATTCCATGCTACGTGGTGGGCCATTCATGGTTTTAATGATTTTAAGGCAAAGAAGAAGGCAGGTTAGTGAGTCACTTCAATTCATACTCCGTTTTTTTCATATCTAACAAAAGTGTAACAAAGTAGAGCACATGTTTGAAATTATCTATTCTAATGTCACTGTCGTGGTTAATAGGCAAAGCAAAAACCGGGGGTAACTACAAACTTGCCTTGAAGTGGTGACACAATGGCTATCTCAACGCCATTCAGTTCGTGAAGTTCAGATGTGGAACATGATGCACATTCTATACCTCCTATTTTGAAGGTACGCAAGTTCTTTTACACTTCTGTGTGTGTGAAGTTTTGAAAAATTTTATGTTAGTGACTATTTATTGACTGTGGATTGTTTTTAGGGTCTCAACTTGCATATATCAGAAATCAAGGAGTTGTGTAGTGAATTTCCGAAAACAGTAGTACTGCTTGATCAGTTAGCCTTTTGCAAACCTCCTATGTGAGTAGCTTTGACTCATTTTACTTAAAAAAATGGGTGTATGTGGATTGTGCTATATCTCTAACGGGTCATATGGATTAACTAAAAAGAAAATGGTTCAAATGGAAGCATAATGAAGTTACTAGCCAAAGGTAAATAAATGGTCTTATATTGATAAATAGCATTTGTACATTTGTTACTGTGAAATGCGCAAATATTTGCTTTATCCTAATGATAACTTCATACGTGTTCAGAGACCTTGCAACTATATCTTTGGGTGATTTTGGAGCTGACTATATTGTATGATCTTCTGGCATATTTACGACGGTTAATTTGAAGTTAAAAAGTTCAGTTTGGTTTACCTTAAAACTTTTAAAGGACGTGTACCCCTAAGTTGATATTTTTCTTCGTCAATATGCAGGGTGGTGCCAATAAGTTGGTGATCTCAGCTCCATAAGCCGATTCACCTATGTTTGTCGTAGGAGTAAAGTAAAGATGAGTCTTGATCTCCTAAAGTGGAGATTGCAAAAAAGATGAGTCAGAGGTCCCTCTCCCTCTAACAAGTATCTTCTCTTAAGCCATTTAGCAATGGTAGCATATCTTTATTTTATAGGATTTAGTTTGATTTTTTATATTTTGTCACCTAACTAGGTTTCTGGAAATGAAACCAATGATAAATTTGAGTATGAAGCTTCGAAAATTTTTTATTTACAAATGTTATTTTTTGCATGTTCCTGCTGTGAAAAAGGCACCAAGTGTAAGATATAGGTTAAATGGAAGGAAGTTTTTTCCGGGATTTGAATAGTTTTCTGTTAGTTTCTTCCAATGTATGCGTTTGTACAGAATATTAAATTTCAAAGTAAATATTATGTTTTTGGTTCAAGCCGCGCATCGCGCGGGCATTAACCTAGTATTTAGTATATTGTTAAAGTGTGTCAGGTTAAATACGTAATTAGTTTTAACTATGGAACATATAAGAACCACGTAAATTTGTATGTAGTATTTGTCAAACAAGGGAACCTAGTATTTAGTATATTGTTAAAGTGTGTCAGGTTAAATACGTAATTAGTTTTAACTATGGAACATATAAGAACCACGTAAATTTGTATGTAGTATTTGTCAAACAAGGGGAAAGAAAGTGAGATGGTTAAACGGCTACATTGAACGTTATTTTCTTTATGCAATCAAATATGTATAAACTTTGAGTTAAATGTCATTTTAGTCCCTGTGGTTTGGGTTATTTTGTTAGTTTAGTCAAAATGTTTCATTTTTCGTCTATGGGTCCAATAAGGTTTCACCGTTGCCATTTTAGTCCACTGGGTTAACTTAATCCATTTTTTCTGTTAACGAGAAGGAAAATTCAGCCATTTTATATATAATTATGTTAACTAAAAAGGCAATTCAGCCATATAAAATGACCGAATAGCCCTTCTCGTTAACATAAAAAATGGACGAAGTTAACCTAGTGGACTAAAATGGCAACGGTGAAATCTTTTTAGACCCACAGGCGAAAAATGAAACTTTTGGACTGAAATGACAAAATGGCTCAAACCACATAGACTAAAATGGCATTTAACTCATAAACTTTTATGTAATGCAATATGTATAAGTACTTGTGTAATACAATATGAAAGAAAGTGAGAGAGGGGCTGTTTTGCAACATCTGACTGGTTAAGTGCTGAACCGGTAAGAGGTCTGAACCATTAAGGTGCTGTTTGTTTTTTCAGAGGTAAAACATCTGCAATCTGTGGACCGCATCTGCAGACCACTGTAGAAGAAGAGATGGACCAAACCTCTGCAGTATGCAAGAAGAAGACTGTTTGTTTTCTCAGAAGTGTTTCATAACAAACATCACCATAAACAGAACCGATAACAATCAAATAGGCACAAAAATTCGTTCCCACATTTATAAAACTATAACTAAACAAAGCATTTAAGAACTAACCTGAATTCAAATTCTCTGATATCAACAAGTTGTTTCCCAAAAATTATCTACCCAAGAGTCTATATCAATGATCACAATTTACCCTTTTTTTTCTAATTGATCACTGAATTTAGAATAGTAGCTACACACGTTACCCCTAATTGTCAACCATCTAACTAACACTGATAAATACCAAATCAAAAGCGAATGAATGAGCAACCAATTCATAACTTTTAGTCACAAGACCTAATTTTAAAAACATGTAGAACAAAATTAAGAACGGGTCAACGAACCTTAACAAGATAACCGGAGCCGGAATCTTTAGCCCGCAGGTTGTTTGAGGAGGGCGATATTGTAATTTTGAAACGTGAGCATCATCGTTATGTTGGGAGTTTCCATATGTGTGCTCCCGCGAGTGAGGAGGAGGTGGGTGATTGAAGACGAGGGGTTCTTGATGGATGAATCACAATTTACATTCTCGGTCCCTCTCTTTTATACATTGACAATTTTCTATGGATTGGAGGTGGTGACGGAGTAGGTGGAGGTGGTTGTCGAAGGAGGTGGAGGTGGTGGCGAAGGAGGTGGAGGTGACGGCTGGGAGGAGGAGAAGAGTGGAGGAGAGGTGTCTGTGTATTGAGATTAGGAAAGAAGAAGAGGATAGAAGGGTGGGAAGAGTTTGGAAGAGGTGGGAAGACATTGGACCATGTCTGCGTGGGGAAGAGGACGCGCAGAGGTGTGAATACATTTTTTAATGAAATGTCTTCTAAAAAAACAAACAGTCTGCAGAGCTAAACGTCTGCGCGTGGTCTGCGCGGCACAGACATAAGAGGTCAGAAGATGTTTTTCTGAAAAAACAAACACCACCTAAGTGTTGAACCAGTAAAAGGTCTGAACCATTAGGAGCTTGTATAATGCTTAACCGTTCAGATGCAAATGTCTGACCAATTCAGATTAGATCTTAATCATTCAGACTCTTTATAATGCTTAATCATTCAGAGGCAAATTCAGACTCTGTATAATGCTTAACCATTCAGAGGCAAATGTCTAAACCATTCAGACATCTGTTCGTGAAACAAACAGTCAGAACCACTAAGTGCTGAACCAGTAAGATGTCTGAACCATTAAAAGACTCATTAAAAGGTAAACAAACAGCCCCTTAACCTTTTATAATGTAACATGTATAAGTATTTATGTGTTTGATATATTTTTATACTTAATGTTTGTTATGTATAAATGCCTTCATTTGTTGACAAAAATCTAGTAAAACTAAAATGAACACAATTGAGATTTGATTTTAGTCAATCAACGTGGCCTAATTTGAACAGAAATTCAACGTTCAGTTTGACCAAAATAATTTTATAATCACCTAAAAAAATTAAAGAAAGTAAAAAAGCCTGGTATCATTGTACTTTTATGATATATTTCATCCACAATCTTCTTTTTCATATATAAACTTAAAATTGGCCCATCATCATTAGCATCACTAGCCATGCTTTCCGAAACTTATTATTATTTTTATTGGTAAATTTTAATTGACTTTTATATTCTAGACTTTATTTTCATTCAAAAAATATGTTTATTGTTTACATGATGTCATTCTTTTTACTTGACTCCAAGTATATAAAACAAACAACAAATAATCAAAGGAAAAGAAAACCTAGAATAAAAGAGACAACAAAATCTTAGTGGATTAAACTTTTCAAAAATATTTTCAGATTTCGATTTGACCTAATAACTTATTATGTAGAAAAAGAGAGCTAGCGCTAATGATCTCTAGATCAAGTAGCGGAAAGCTTGCATTTCTCTTGAGAGATGCAAGTTTGCCTCCCACTTGGTGCAGAATGAGGCACTTGTGGGCAATGAAAGAAGACCTAGGGAAACCCGGGTTGGATCATTGAGCCAAACGAGTTTTACTGGTAATTTCACCGTCGTGCCTACAGGCGGGTGAGTTACCGGATTTTCCCTGGAATTGTGGTGGACTGGGTTACTATAGGAGTACTCCGTTTGTCCAGTGGATGCCCCAAGAGTGCTCGAAATTGATTCTGTTGGTCATTAAAAAAAAGAGCCAGCAAATAAGTAACTGGATACTTCGAGTTTTGTACACAAATATATATTTTCAAAAATATATAAAAAAAGTACATGTATTAAATATAATATAAAACTATAGTTTATAAAAGTGATAGTACATTATACCAAAAGTTAATTGATTACAAGAGTTAAGGATTCAATGACACATGCTAGTCCTCTTTAACCCATTTAGCTTGTTTTATTTCTAATTTAGTTTTGTATAAAGCATTTGACATGTTAAATATAATTAAAAAAAGGTAATTCAATTTTACTCATGTCTAATAAATACATACAAATTTTCAGCTATATAGAAAACTAAGATTATCTGTAAAAGATAATATAATGAAAGAAGAATACAAATTTTATATAACTGAAATTTAGCTATATAGAAAACTAAGATTACTATTACCAGTCATTTTATATATTTCAGAAAGACGATGTTTTCCGAGGTTCGAACTCTTAATTTTTAAGAGGAGATTCTTTCTAACTCCAAACACTTTGTTATTTTATATAACTGAAATTTACATTACGTCAAAATTTTTTACGTTAATCTCTAACACAAGTTAGCGGATGAGGAATGCACACGCTTATAAATAGATTTAAATCTACTCACGACAAATGGTGTGTGGGGGCATTGGCGAAGCTTCCCCCCCCCCCCCCCCCCCCCCAATTTTTCCGAAACCGGAAGGGTGGAAACGTATATACCTAAAAAATTTCTATACGAAAGTACTATTCATAACACTACGCATCGAAAAGTTCGAGGGGTCGGACGCCCCCTCGGAAGCCTTCTAAGCTGCGCCCAATGTTGTAGAAGGCGCTAGGCGCTAGTCGGGCGGTGAGGTACAACCTAGGGATTAATCGGGATTAATCGGAATGAGATTTTTATATGTATTTTTTCAAAATTATATATATATACCCAATAATATAAAAATAATACTTCAAAATTCACATAAATACTTCAAGTTTCAGATAGTATGGTTCGATTTTGACCAATTTTGACCGCCTAGGACCGATTTTGATCGATTTTGACCGACTAATATTGTCCGATTAATCCGATTTTTGACCGCCTAGGACCGATTTTGACCGCCTAGGACCGATTTTGGCCGATTTTTGACCATGACCGATTAATTGACCGCCTAGCTCAAAATTAGGCAGTAAATGACCGCCTAGCGCCTAGGCGCCGATTAATCGGCCGCCTAGGCCGATTTCTGCAACCATGGTTGCGCCCCTGTGGGGGGGGGGGGGGGGAGGGGGGAATGCCTCTTGTTGGTTGATCTTTTCCACAAAACCGAAAATCAACAATTTTTTTCATCAGCCAAAATTAACCCTTTTTTACAAAAGGTGTTCTATAAAATCAAACATTTTTTATCTTACAAGATCAAAAGAAAAACCTAAATAATTCCTTATATTTTGTGCTTAAAACCTTCATTTGACTTTGAATTATGGTCAAAATACAACTTTTTAAAGTGTATTCTATGGCATTCAAAAACTTACCAAAATAATTGTTACTAACCCTTGATTTCCTGAGGGTTAACATACATATATTTTAAAATTTATAAATCTTAGGTTTCTTTAGTAGAGGAAGATTGAAAAAAAAAAATCATATTCAAATTTTGGTCATTTCAATTCTAATGAAATGAAAACAAAGCAAAAAAATATGATTAATGTTAGCAAAGTAGGAACACAAAACCTATTTTCTAATATCATGTCCAAGAGAGGTTGACATTTTAGCATATTCCTAGACAAGGTTGGTAATTCATTCAAATGAAAAATCAGACAAGTATCATTTCATGCCCTCTTTTTTCAATCAAAATTTGTACTTATGATGTTTGGATTCTTTCACAATCAAATTAAACCAAGTACCTTCAACAATAACAAATGAAAATCAAGTATCTTTGAGATCCTAAGCAATTCATGATCCGAATAGTCTCGAAATAATATATAGTTTAAGTTTTCTTGAAGTCTAGTTTTGCTTACGACCCATATTTGATTATATTAATTAAAATATAACTTTAAAAAATAACTCTCAAACGTCAGTGAAGAGAAGAGATCAACGAGGGCATACGATCATCACAAACAAATAGTAAACATATTATAGTAATAAAACTTTTTTTTTATCTTTACCCTATAAAAACCACACATGAAATTGGTCACACTAGTGTATAAATTGTGCAAAACGTGTTAGTCTGGACACGCTAACCGGCCCATACCCGGCCGTCCTAGACCCAACATGTGAGAGGTAAAACAACCTAACTAGTGTATAAATTGTACATGAAATAATGACAATTGAAGTGTTTTGTTGGTGTCCTAACTTTTAGCTATAAAAATCATTGGTGAATAGTTTAATTATGATTATTTTTATTATAATTCTTAAAAGGGTGAGTAAGAAAGATGATAGAGATATATGAATGATGATATGGAAATATGAGACATTATTGTAACTTGAGACATCATATTGTTTGCCATAAGAATAAGACTCTATAAAAAGCCACTCATAACATCACAAAAATGATAACCATAGAGAACCCAAAAACAATTGTACAAACAAACACACACTTTAGGTGTACCCATCATTCTTGAAAAACTTTAACAAAAAATGGGTCAATTTGCAAATATGGTTATAACCAATGTACCATATTGCAACTTTTCAAAACTTAAAGGGGGTGTTTTCTAAACTTTATTCAGAAAAAATAATAGCTACACTCTGTTTATAAACCCCATTTGAAACTCCCCACCACAAAGATCAGTCATTTCTTGCATAAAGTTCAAATCTTTTTTGTTTTCTTTAAAATTTTAAGCAAATTTCAAGCAAATCAAAAGTTGGGTAGTGAAAAAGATTCAATCTTTACACTTATTTCATCCATGTCGTTTGATATTAGTTAAATTTCTTTCAAAATCTTTAGTTTCTTGAAATCTTTATCATTCATCAATCCAAAATCTTGAAATTTAATGTGTATCTTTATGCAAAAATGGATCTTGTGAATGTTAATTCAATAAAGTTGCTACCTTTTGGTGAATTGTGTGTATCTTTTTGAAGAAATTTTAACCTTGTGTTAGGGTTAGGGTTTGTAAGAAATAGGGGGAAGGAGAATGGTAATTGATAGTCTGTTAAATCTTACAGTTGACCCACCGATAAAACGGCGAGCCGGGTTAAGGAGAAAACAGGCTGGGAGAGGTTCTTATAGGGGTAGCTAGGGGTTGAAGATAGTAAAGGAAAGATTTTTAGGTTTTTAATTTGTTTAGAGGTCATAATGTGTTAGTTTGAGGTGAAGTTGTAGTAGAAATTGTTTAGAAAATTGTTGAAAAAGATGGGGATTAGTGCATTACATCAAGCACTCAAGAATCTTTGTCTTAACACTGGCTGGAATTATGCTGTTTTTTGGAAACTGAATCCTCAAGCTCAAATGTAAGATGTTTGTTAATTGTCTTGTTTATCTGCATATACATAACATATATTCTTGTTTTATGGTTATGCCTCTTGCTTGTAGTTTGAAAACCGGTTGATTAATTACTCGATTATCGCTTAGATCTATTATACAGATTGCTGATTAGTTAGTGGATCTTATATACTTTTGATGTGGGATTTGTAAATTACAGTTTCTTGATTATAGATAGCTAAAAATATTGGTGGTTAATTAGTAAATGGGTGGTAGGATTGTATATAATGACTTAACATATAATAATTTATCTAATAAATTACTATGTAACAATAAAATTAAAAAGTATTTTGTATTTTTGATATGGGATTTGCGTTCACGGTCCGGTTCGGCTGATTTTGACAAAATTTTGGGTCGAATCGGCAACTATGGTTTCGAAAAACGCAAACCAGACCAGCCTAAACATCAACGATTTGGTTTGGTGGCTTGGGCGGTTTGACAAATTTATTTGATAGTTTTTTTTTTCAAAATTGTTGGTTTTAAAATTTAAAAACTGATAAAGATGGTTCATGAATATATGTATCTATTTGTATGTTAAGTTTATTCTTAATATAGTTTTGGTTGTTTGGGATTACATATGATGTGAACTTGTAGGATGTTGACCTTTGAAGATGCTTATTATGACAAAAATGATCCTTCAGATGACCTTCTCGGCCTTGCAATTGCAAAGATGTGTTATCACCAGTATTCTCTCGGGGAAGGGTATGTCAATTTGATCTTTTAGAAATAATGTTTTTTTTTGAATAAATGATTTACGAGTTTTTACGTTTTAAAATACAAATCGACTCTCGACCCTTTTGACCTTCTTAGCTATTTGTTTTATATTACATGTTTTACCCGTTAGAGGTAATACATAACCTAAATTAACCCCTTTGTAAGTAAACTGGTCAAATTTGATAAATGTGTGTGTATATGTAATTATGTTATAATCAAGGTTTAAAAGAACGGAAACGAGTTTCGAGGCGTTTTCCCTTCGCCTCATGAGGCGTAAGCCTCGAGGCGAAACGAGGCGTAAGGCTGAGGCAGTATTAATAAATAAATATAAAAATTATATATATTATAAAAATAATAATACTAACTAATTTCATCATCAGATTCATCAAAATCATCAAAAACACACTAAAAAAGACATGAAATGCTTGAAATTGAGGTGCAGCCTTTCTTAGCGCCTCAGCCCCTCTGAGGTGCATATACAATAAAAATCCCATGAGGCGCGCCTTAGACTCGTTTTTTGGCCGTTTCGCCTCGAGGCGCTTTTTTATTTAAAGGTAAAAAGAAATTTAAATAAAATAAAAAAAGAAAAATAGATGGGTAAAATGTCCAAAAAGCCCTTGAGTTAATGATACATTTTAACTGAGTTTGTGATTTGGATGGAATGGCAACGCAATGCAAACGTCAGGTGTCCAAATGCAAAAAAAAAAAAAGAAAAAAGAAAAAAAAAAGAAAAGAAAAGAAAGCTTTTTTGGATGTAACAGGCAAATCTGCCCAAACCTCATGGACGATTTTGGCATTTTACTCTTTTATATTACATGTTTACCCGTTAGAGGTAAGACTAAGACATAACCTAAGTTAACCCATTTGTAAGTCAACGGGTTGAATTTTTACCCATTTGTGATCCAAAAACTCTCAACTTATTCTTTGTTTGGTAGACTTGTTGGTCAGGTTGCAGTTACATATAAACATCTATGGGTATCCGGAGATCAGCTTGTTAACGATCCCTACATGTCCTTTGAGGTAATGTTTTTAAGCCTTTCTTCCTAGTGATGGTTTGTATTTTACGTCTTAATTTATATTGCAATTTGGCGTTTTTCAGGATTTTGATGTATGGAAAACTCAAATTGCCACCGGGATTAGGGTATGTCAACTCTCTTCTTTCAAAATTTAGTAACCTAATGGATTCTAATGTTAAAAGAATAAAAACAAATTAAGGGTCTTGTATGATTATAGTTTTCAAGTATCCAACTAGAAAATAAAATAATCAGGAATTAATTACATTATTAGATATTTAGTTGAAATGGTCGGGTTTCTCACTTCAACTCCGTAACCGAAATGAATGGTTTGGGTTCCAAAATTTTGAACCGGCTACGCCATCTAAAGTCTAAACTTATTATGTTTGACCGGTTTAGTGAGTTCGGTAATTTGGTATGACAATATGAATATACTTTTCATTCCAAAATAGGTTTATAATTCATGAAATAAATTTTAAGTTTTTGTGTTTCGCAGACAATTGCCGTTGTGGGTGTTGTTCCTCATGGAGTCGTACAACTTGGTTCGTTTAATAATGTAAGATGTTCGAGCGTGTTGTGTATCTTTTTTTCTCATTCGTGGCCATCTTTTAGAGGCCATGAAATAAGCAAGTCGGGGTTGTTGGGTAGTGGGTCAAAACAAGTTGGGTTGACCACAAAAACTTATATTTTAAATATTTTATTGAATATTTCTATAAATAATTAATGTGTTTATGAATAAAGCAATTTCGTAAGTATGAACTAATAGTACGTTTTAGCCGACTTTCAACCCACTTGATTATTCCCTTTGTAGTTTAATTTTTTGATCCGGCCGTTCGATCCGTTGAGATTAATCATTAAACATAATCTAAATCAACCCGTTTATAAGTTAACGGGTTGAAACAAGTTTTTCCATTCATTATATACTATTTCAATGATTTATACTTACATTTTTTTTCTATTTGTTTAAAATTACTAGATTCCCGAGGATTTGAAGATGGTGAATCATATCCAAGAAATCTTTCTCGAGCTACAAAGTTCGTTAACGGGGTGTACACCTAGCAACACAAGTTCATATAACAATACGGTTACTTCCGTAAATTACGGAATAAACACATCATACCCGATATCAAATTTTAATCCAAATGCAGAATTATGTATGCCCGTCTCTTCAAACATCCAAATGCTAAACGAAAATATCGAATCACAACGCGAAACTGACACCATGAACACCTTCAAAACGTCTTTTAAGTTTCCCGCTGGATGTGAGCTATATGAAGCACTAGGGCCCACATTTTATAAGCAAAACGACGAATACAATTGGCAAAAAGTCAATGACATGCCGGGAACAAGTAGTAGCAATCTTTTGACGACAACCTCTGGGCCGGAAGATCTTCTAGAAGCGGTTGTGGGTAATGTTTGCCAAAACGATAGTGAGTTTAGTAACTCGGTGAAATGGGTTGAGCCTCGTTTTAGTGATATGCAAACTAGCGGTTCGGGTTGTTACTCGTTTGAAAGTTCGTTAGGGTTTTCGTCTGCAAGTCATAGTAGATGTGGTGAGTCGTTAGAGAGGTCACAAGAACGGGCTAATGTCACTAAGAAACGGGCCAAACCCGGTGAAAGTAATAGGCCTCGGCCCAGGGATCGACAACTTATTCAAGATCGTATTAAAGAACTCCGTGAACTTGTACCCAATGGATCGAAGGTTAATTTTCTTCACGTGTATGTGTGTGTGTGTGTACGCGCGCGTGTATTTTTTTTAGAACTTTATTGAAATGGTTAATTGTGATGCAGTGCAGCATTGATTCACTTCTTGAACGGACAATCAAACACATGCTTTTCATGCAATGTGTTACTAAGCATGCCGACAAAATCGATAAATATGCCGAATTAAAGGTACATGTAAATATGATTATATGAGTAATTTGGTACAAGTCGGATTGGGATGACCCGAATCACCTTCTATAGAAAAGTAGTTTTTTAATAAATAGTTAGTGTCCTAAATATGCGAGAACCGCATAATGCATTTGTATTTGTTGCTTTGAATGTGGCACACAAGACAATTCTCAACATATTATTGTTTCCGAAAGGAATGTGCTCCTATATTATCGATTATCATAGTTTTACTTATATGTGTGTGTGTGTGGGAATACTTTTAGAATTTTCACAAAGTTATTGTTGTGCAGGTGCTTAGCAATAAAAATGTCATACAAGGTTCATCAAATCACGAGCAGGGTTCGAGTTGGGCAATGGAGGTCGGGAACAACATGAAAGTTTGTCCCGTAACAGTAGAAAACATCGGTACAAATGGCCAAATGCTGGTGGAGGTATGTCGGTAATTAGTGTTGTAAATTTTAAATATCTATTTTTCGGCTACTAAGAATTATTTATTTATTTATTTTTTATATATTTTCATGAATGCAGATGACATGTGAAGAAGACGTCCATTTTCTTGAGATAGCGGATGCCATAAGAAGCTTGGGTCTCGCCATTCTAAAAGGCGTAACAGAACCCGATGGTGATAAAACAAGGATGTGTTTTGTTGTTGAGGTATTACTATATTGTTAAAATAAATGAAAATTGACCCATTTATAAGTTATAAGTAAACGGGTCGAGAGTTTTATGTCTTGTTATTGAGACATTTGAAATGATGTTTGCAGGGACAAAATAACAGAAACGTTCATCGGATGGATATACTTTGGTTACTCGTTCAAATATTGCAGTCGAAGGCGAAGACTTAACTTGATTATAACGGTAACATAATATCGAAAGGACTTTAGTTGCTCCTTTGTGCTTGTTGGTCATGAGTTAAGATAAGCGTGTTATTCTCGTTTCATGTTATAGTTTGGTTCATAATTTACGTGTTGTTTCTGAATGTAGGTTTCGCAAGTATTTAGAAAAACGACACTGCGAATTTGCTTTTATGTTACTTGTTTATTATGGTATATGTATAGTCATTCACATGTAATGGGGACTTGTATACTATATAGTGCTTATTTTGTAATTTTTTTTGTACTGATTTGAAGTACTGAAGTCTTGATTCATAGATGGTGTTAAACACATGATTCTTCCTTGTTCATGTTTTTTTAGTATGGGTCCTTAAGAATTATTATATAGAGGGAATCTTATATTATAGAGTGATAGTAGGAGGTTGTAATTTAAAAGATTGGAGCTTGAGTGATCTTGTAGGAATAAATATGTTTGAATATATTTAATTGTAACCGTCATTATCATTTATATTATATATAATTGATTGAAATATATTTATTTCTTATTAGATTAGTTGGTAATTGTTTGATAGCTTTTATATTATATAACTAGTTATTTTCCACCTGCGCGTTGCGGCGGGGACCCAATGACTGCAAAACGCGTGTCAGCAACAGCAAGCAGATACCGAATATCAAAACATAAATAAAATGACGTGGTAAGTATAGGACCCACACGTCCTACACGTTGGAAATTCGATTGTTTTCAATTCAGTTATTACGGTGCTATCATGTTAAAATATGGATGAGCTCAGTTATTACGGTGCTATCACGTTAAAATATGGATGAGCTCGGTACCGGTAACGGCACCGAAAGTATCGATCCGGAAAATCATCGAAATTAGGTACCGGCACGGAAAATGTTCGGTACAATACGGTATGGTATTTGAAGGTAAAAATCAATAAATACAGGTATGGTGCTAGACCGGTGTCGAACTGAAAGTAACGATTCTGAAAACGCCAAAAGGTGGGTACCAAATTGGTATCGAGAATGATTTGGTATAGTAAATTTGGTACCGATACGATACCAGTTTGATTACAGAATTTGATACGATGTGCTCATCAATAATCTAAATATCCAAGTTAATTTTACATAGAGCATGGCAAATATCTTTGAAAAACTATTTGAGCCTTTCCTTTACATGTGACATTATTTTTTTCATTTTCGCTATCAGACTATGTGTAGTGAAAAAGGCAGTTATTGACCGGGGGTGAGGTCGATGAATTGCTTAATCTTTGTGGCTTATTATTTGATTGTAAGCTGAATACATGGCCGGCTACAGGATTTGATGAGCTCGGTACCAACCGTACCGAAAATACCGTTACCGAAATCTCCAAACGTGGGTACCGGTACCGAATATACCTAGTATGGTACGGTTCGGTACCGGTCGGTACTGGTACGGCACCGGTATTTGAAGGTAAAAACCGGTGAATACCTGTGCAGAACCGGTACCGAAAATACACCGGTTTGGTAAATTTGAGACCGGTATCTATACCCGATACCATTTGCTCATCTCTTAATGATGTTACCATTCTAATTTTAAATAATTCTAATTCTAATTCTAATTATAATTTTAAATTCTATCTACTGTTCATTGAGTTTTGATTTTATTATATATAGATTGATCAAAATATATTTATTTCTTATTAGATTAGTTGGTAATTATTTGATGGACATAATTACTCTTATTAAGGGTGGAAGGGGCGCATGCTGGGAGTGGGGTGTTTGAGATGGTTCACCACGCTGGCACACCACCGTCACCACTTGTTTAAGCGTGGTGATTGAGTGGGATTGGGGAGTAGTCACCGATGTGGGGAAGAGGAGAGAGAGAGTTAATGGTGGGCTCTACTCTCTTTCAACCAATCACACATTTATATTTTATTTAGAGTTAAATGTCATTTTAGTCCGTGTGGTTTGGACCATTTTGACAGTTTAGTTCAAATGTTTCATTTTTCGCCTGTGGGTCCAAAAAGGTTTCACCGTTGTCATTTTAGTTCACTGGGTTAACTTCATCCATTTTTTATGTTAACGAGAAGGCAATTCGGTCATTTTATATGTAATTCTGTTAACTAGAAGGGCAATTCGGCCATATAAAATGACCGAATTGCCCTTCTCGTTAACAGAAAAAATGGATGAAGTTAACCCAGTGGACTAAAATGGCAACGGTGAAACCTTTTTGGACCCACAGGCGAAAAATGAAACATTTGGATTAAACTGTCATAATAGTCCAAACCAAAGAGACTAAAATGACATTTAATAACTCTTTTTTTTATATAAAAAATTGTTTACCACTCTCTAAGTGGGGAGCACCCCTAGTGTTTGAGTGTAAAATGGGAAGTGAAGAGAGAAGTTGACATGGGATGATTAGCTAGGGGAAAAGTTTACCACTCCCTATGTGGGGAGCACCTCTTTCACACTAACTAATCAAGGGTTTCCCTTTGGATGTATATAAGAAAAGATAACTAGAGAGATAAATGTTATATAATGTCATTAACATCATAACTAACGAAATCGTCCCAACCCTCTCTCTCCCAAATCGTGTTCATCAAGAACACAAACACCATCAGAATTGTGAATCTTAAACGGGAACTTGACCAAGCTAACGAGATGTCGTATACCTCCTTCTCTGTTGCGAATACTTGACTCTATGGTGTACAACAGCCTTACCCTGTATAATCCCACCTACAGCCAAGCTATTGGTAGGGCTGAGGAAGGTAGGATGTAGACAAACTTTACCTCTATCATAGGGAATAGATAGACTGCTTCTAGTGAGACCCCTGACTCCAAAATCCATAATCAAGATATAAGATTCCAAAAAAACATACCTAGGCATACAACTACTAAAAAGGTAAAAATAAGAAAAATAAAATAAGATAAAAATACACATATATATAAATAAGTATTTCTTAGTAAAAAGGTAAAAATAAGAAAAACCACGTATATAAATAAGTATTTCTTAGTAAAACTACGACACAGGGAAAATGTGGAAACCTATAAAAATGCCATATAACACCTCAAAGAAACTGTAAGCTAATTTCCTAAGACAAGAACCTAAAACAAAACCAGGTCATCCTCCTAAAAGTCCTTAACCTTAATCCTACGTCTCCGCGAAGTTCTATCCTCGAGCATGTCCTTAGAGATGTGTAAATCGAGCAAAGTATGCATATTCTGCTCATCCCAAGTCATTTTTGACCTGCCTCTACTCCTTCCCTTTACAGTGAGCGTTTCGATTGTTCTAACAGTGGTTGTTGTCTCTCTCCTCCTGACATGCCTAAACCATCTCAATCTCTCATCCCTCTTATTTGAAATACTAGCAACCCCTAATGTTTCACTAAAAACCTCATTTTTTATCTTGTCCAACTTAGTGTGCCCAGACATCCATCTTAGCATCATCACCTCTACTACCTCTAGCTTACGTGCATGAATTTTCTTTAATGCCTAACAATTGGTTCCGTATAACATAGCAAATCTAACTGCAACTCTATAAAATTTCCTTTTTAATTTAGTTGGGAACCTATTGTTGCACAATACCCCCGTGGCTGCTTTCCACGTACACCATCCAATCTGAACACCGTAAGCTACCTCACTATCTATCTCTAGATCACTTTGAACAAACGATCATAAATACTTGAACTTTGTTGCCTGCGGAACCACTTGGCTCTCAATGGTAATATGAGTGTCATGATCATCGCCTGCTTCACTAAAATCACGATAATGGGATTAAAACTTAGTGCGACTAATCCTTAAACCTAGCACTTTAAGGCTACTCGCTAGTCCTCTATCTCGCATTCAGGCTTTGTTTACTCTCCTCAATTAGTACAATATCATCTGCAAAAAAGCAATTGACTACGAAATCGACTTTGAAAATTCATCTGGGACAATCGCAAACAGAAACGGACTCAGAGCTGACTCTTGGTGGAGCCCTACCTCCAAAGGAAAGAAATCGATATCCCTGACCGGTGCACTAACACTAGTTTCAGTCTTAACATACATATCCTTAATTAAGTTTATATACTTTCCAGGAAACCCTACACACTCTAAACTGTCCCATATTAGTCTACGTGTCACATTGTCGTATGCATTTTCTAGATCAATGAACACCATATGTAGATTCCGATTTTTCTCTCCATATTTTTCTAGTCAATCTCCTTAGAATGTGTATCGCTTCAAAAGTTGACCGCCCTGGCAAGAAACCAAATTGGTTTACCATAACCTAGGTTTCTCTCCTAAGTCTAGTCTCAGTCTCTTTCCCATAATTTCATAGTATGGCCTAACAACTTAATCCCTTTATGATTCCCACAACTTTGGGTGTCTCCTTTGTTCTTATATAAAGGCACTACAATACTACACCTCCACTGGTCCGACATTCTTCCATAACCGAAAATAAGATTGAACAAGTTAGTTAGCCATTGAACCCCTTCATGTCCCAACACTTCCATGCCTTAGTTGTTATGTTGTCCGCGCCAATCGCCTTAGCCCTTCCCATCTTCCTAAATGTTGACATCACCTCACCCTATGTGATATGCCTATAGTAACAGTTATTCCAAAGTTGTCTTTGGGCAATCGAGTCGTCTCTTTGTTGTTGGTAAGCCCCTTCGCCGTTGAAAATTTTGTGGAAGTACGTTTGCCATCTCAGCTTAATGTCATGTTTCTTGACTAACACAGGTCCATCCTCTCCCTTTATAAACTTCACTACCCCTAGATCCTACCTCATGCGCTCCCTAGTTTTGGCAATCTTGAACATATCATGCTCCTCCTCCTTTGTTTCATAGTGTTCGTACATCTTCTTACAGGATGTATTCTTTTATTCCATCACTACTTTCTTCACCTCCCTCTTGGTTTTTTTTTGTATCTCTCCCTCAATCTCACTCGTGTGTCGTCGTCCATGCATCTTAAAATACCCCTAAAACTCTCTTGCTTCTCCTTAATTTTGGTTTGTACATCCTCAGTCCACCACCATGACTCCTTATGCTCATTTGTCTTTCCTATTGTGATCCTCAGAGTCTCCTTCGCTACATCAGTAATGGTGGTCCCCATAGCCTCTCTTCGATTTGTGACTGGACTCTCTGGTGCAACGGATATAATTCTTTTGTCATATATTCCATACAATTATTACAGAACTGATCGACAGATCTTACAGTAGGTTTATATCGTTTCTGCTTCCAAAAAACATCTAAGAATCCATTTGAGGATTGTAATGGTGTAAAGATTTCTAAAAGACATAATGGTAATTACCAATTATTGATTACCGTGAATAGTGCCAATTCACAAACTATAAACCAACAATTTCTTTAAAACTGATAATTTTTATTCTGTGTAGGTTGAGGATTTTACTTTTTTTTTTTGAACGACAAGATTCTATGATTATAGAATGGGCCGACATATGCTGTAAAACTCCGAAAAAGTACAAGTAAAGGACATTACAAAACAAGAAAACTCATGTTATTACGTCTCTAATATTATTATCACTCCATCTCTCCCAATCCAAATTATGTATTTTGCTCCTTCCTTTGATTGCCAAATACGATTACTCCATGATGTCTTCTACCACTTTATGGTCCGGCTTGTCATACCCATTGAATTCTTTATCGTTTCGTGCTTTCCATATTTGCCACATCGTCATTTGAAAGATTGCTTTTATCACATTCTTCCATTCCTTTGAACCCATGAGTGTGTTGTGACTAAGCTTGCTCGTTGGTTTTCATGGACTTGATTAAATGGGGTTTTTGTTCAAAGCAATAATTCCATTTTATAGCATTTTAAATCCCCAAAACAAGCCTTTTTAATCGGTTTAGACTAAACGTTGAACCGACGGTTACCTGTTCGATTTGGTTAATTCAAGTCCAGTTCAATTGTTGTGTTTTCATATCAAATAAACTAGATTTACCACCCACCGCAATGCGACGAGGGCGTAAAAACGTTGAACCACACACGCACGTTATGCCGTGTTAATTCACAAAATTTAAAACAAAAGGTAAAACGAAAAATTTGCGAGATATGAAAAGTGTGAGAGACCAAAGTTGAAAGTAAAACAGTTGGGAGGTTAAATTGAAAAAGATGAAAAATTTTGAGTTAAAAGTAAAAGGTCAAATAGATTTATGTTAAAAATGTAATATCAATTTTGTTTTTAAAAGAATTCTTAAAGCATTTGAGTACAACACTTATATGTGAATTGTTGCTAATTTATAGTTTGTTAACGAAACAAAAGATGAAAAAAGGGAATTACGGAAAGAAAATAAGAGAATGGAAAGATACCATGACATTTGTCGTTCAATTTTTGGCTTGGTTGTAAACAAGCTGATCAACCTGGTTCGGATTGTAAATGTGTCAAGCACGAGCAAAATTCCACTCGGCTTGGTTCAAATTATTTTTAATTTATGCAACACATACTCAATTATAAATTTAAAACTAAATCTAAAGGTAATATCCCAGGTTACTAAGCGACAATCTTTAACCCGGACTCTCGCGCTAGAGAGTAGAACTGTACAAATCATCGCCACTCTCTCGGCGATAGCTCAGAAAATGTTCGTTTAATTTCTGACTCGGTTGTAAATGAGCCATTCAGTCAGGCCGGTTTGGTTTGTTAACGAGGCAAGCACAAGCAAAGATCCGATCATTTAAAAATACATCTTTTCCTTCTTAAGAAATGTTATACATTATTTCCGATATTAATAATGTTCAAAACCAATTCATCCAATCCAACCACTAAACCAATAAGATCACCAAATACCAATCCAACATCCAGTCCAGTTAATAAAAAAAAACATAACACTAAACCAGTTTATATGTCTGAAAATAACTAAACAAAAAAAATAAAAATGTTAGAATTGAGAAACAAAAAGAAAAAAATGTAAATAAAATAAAATCAGAAAAAGAGAATGATCAGTTAGAGCTAATACTAATTTAGCCATCATTCTGGCAAATCAAACCAATAGGGAATCTATTAATCATCACTTCATTCTCAGCTTCTTCTGATAAATAAACAAACAATTTTCCATAATCCAAAAACTACAATAATAAAATACACACACACACACATATATATATATAGGGGAGGGTTCATTGGGGAACACTAAAAAAGTGGGGAACAGGGGAACACTTTTAAAAATTATACTTAACATGTTAAAAAAATATTTTTCTAATTTTTTTTTGGCGCTTTTTCTTATAAATACAAGTAGAAACATTTTTGATAAAAAAAATCAAAAACTAAAAATATAAAAAAATGTTTAAAAAACAGTTATATCTTATAGAATTAACTTAACATGTTAAAAATAATTTTTTTTTAAATTTTTTCCAGCGCTTTTCTTTATAAAAAGGAGGAGAATCTAGTCGAGTAAAAAAATATTTTTTCTTTAGAAAAAATATTTTTTAGCCTTTTTTAATTTTTTTTTAATATTTTTAGTTTTTGATTTTTTTTATTAAAAATGCTTCTACAAGTATATATAAGGAGAAGCGCCGAAAAAGATGTTTAAAAAAATAATTTTTAACATGTTAAGTTAAATTTTTAAGAGTGTTCCCCGGTTCCCCACTTTTTTAGTGTTCCTCAATGAACCTCACACTATATATATATATATATATATATGTATATATACAAAAAAAAAAGAGATAGAGATAGATCAGATAGAGCTAATACATTGTTGCCATCATATTGACAGTCAAACCAATAGGGAAAACAATTTCCATCATCATTTCAATATTAAAAAATAAAATAAAAAAAAACATAAATAAAAACAATAACAAAAAACTGAGATTGACTGACATATGATTTTGTGTTTTGAAGGGAAAACGGCTAAGGGGTTTGATGTATGAAACCCTAGAATAAGTTTGTTTATATAGACAGACAAGGGATCCGGGATTTTACTAAATAGCATAATTGGGACTTAAATAAATCTTAATTGCAACTTCAGTCCCTTCAAAATTAGAATACATATATATATATATATTTTTTTTTTCTATCAGTGATAATTATTAACTAGCTATGGATTTTCATGTTTGGCCATGACGTTGTAGTTTAGTGGGCATCTTGTGGGGTGAGATTAGGGCTGTTCAAATGGCTCAATGTTTGATAGTCGTTCAACACTTGCTTGAAAAATGCTCGTTCGATTCAGCTCGATTGAAAAAATGCTCAGTTTAGATTGGTTTAGTTTGGTTTTAAATGAACCGAACACGAGTAAAGGTCCTCTCAGTTCGGTTCGACTCGGTTGGCTCGATTTATTTTTAATATTTATATATATTTTTTAATGAAATGAGTAGCGGCCAACATTAACAATGTTTGGTCCAAGATTCAAATATAGTTTATTTGAGTAATTAGGACTGAAGTTCAATACCAATAATCTATTGTCTAATACTTCAATATGTCCATTTGAGTAATTGAGTTGGTTACGGTACAAACCATATTTATCCTACAAACCGTGAGAACATATCCTAACACTTAAAATAAGTTAAATTAGCACACACTAAAACATTACATACATAAAAGTAGCACTTTTGAATTATATTAGCACATTAAAATTAATCAAGATAATTGATTTTAACACATATGAATGATATGAGCACTTTTCTTTATATCAGCACATTGAAAACGAAATTAAGATCCAAATAAATAATTAATTGGTTGTTAGCATAATTATAGGGAATTCAATATAATCATATTATTTAGTTTATTATTTTACTATTTTTCTATAATTGGTTGGATGCCACATGACACTTTTTAAATGATTCTTACAGTTTGTATATGAAATATGGTTGTTTGTATTTAATCCTACTCCTTGAGTCAAAATGGCAAACATTGAAATGTGAAGTGTTGATCAATACTCAAATCTAAACCCACCATTCGATTCAGAAGTACAAGATCTTAATCAAAATCCCCCATTATCCATAATTATTCGATTCCCCAATCGCTACTCACTAGGGTTTTGCTTCAGTTGGTTCATTCAATTTCAAACTTCCGATAGAACTAGGGTCTGCTTCAATCGTTAGACGATAGTTGAGTGTTTTTTGTATTCCTTGTTATTTGTTAAATTTTGTGTCATAATGGAACGAAGCCCCAATGACGAAAACTGCACTTTATTCTAAGAACTAGCATCCCCATCGTCACTTTCCTTTTTTGTTCTATGACGCTCGTTACTCACTCGACGTTCGTTCAAAAAATGCCCGGATCAAAAGACGCTCGACTTTCGCTCGGTTGAAAAAACGCTCGGTTCGGTTTGTAAACGAACCGAGTACGATCAAAGGTCTGATCGGTTCGGTTCGGCTCGTGAACAACCCTAGGTGGGATAAACCTTAGGGACCATTAGGCGTTGGGTTCGATTCTCACAAGAGGGGTTTTTCCAGATTTATTGGGTTTCATCCTGAATTGGTGTATAGGCATCACTAGGTTATCACCCGGGTCACTACTAGAAAACATCATTTTTCCCACAAAAAGTTTCCCACAAATTTTCTACAACTCAATTTTTGCTACAAGTTTCCTACCGTTTTCCGACAAAACGGAAAAACAAAAAAAAAACCCAAAACATATCCACAATTTTCTGACAAAATTGCCACACAACAAGCATTTGTAGCAATTTTGCAGCAAAATATATTACCTTTGTGACAAACTTCCTACAAAATAAATAAGAAATTTAAATTATTTGTTACTATGGCAAAATAAATAATTTAAAAAATAAAATTTCTAAATTTGTCGGTAATTTGAAGCAACTAGCTACAAATTTGCGACAATTGTAATTTATTTAATTTTCAAGTCTGAATTTCAATAAAATAAATAATTAAAATCGAAATTGATTCAAAATATAGTACTTATATGGTATTGTTAACTATACAAAGTATTGGTATTGTAACAACCTGAACCGATGTTGACCGGACAATATAGGTATCCGTAACGAATTTATCGGAATAGGTGTCAGTATTTATATTTTGTGGTTTTCGATTAGTGTTGTAACAATCCGGACTGATACTTAGCGAACAACGTCGGTCCCGAACCAGTGTCGGTGTTCATTTTTATGGTCTTCGACTTGTCGGTTCAGGATTCGGGTTTCAGTTTTAGTCATTTTTATGGTTTTCAGTCTTTTGTCGGTTCAGGATTCGGGTTTCAGTTTCAGTCTTTTGTCGTCGGACGAACGCATCGGCGTCGTCGGCCACGCGCATCGGCTTTGTCGGACGTGCGCAGCAGCGTCGTCAGATGTAGCGAGCAGCGTCGTCGGACGCGCATAGCAGCGTTGTCGAGTGCATACGCAGCAGCAACGACGGTCGCTCGCAGTAGCTTCGTCTGATTGATTTATTGGACCATGCTCACCCCTAATTTTTATTATTACAGCACTGGAACACCGAAAAATGGCAAAAAAAGTCGGAAGCCGGGAGAGCAAACCGCAAAAATGACTTATGTCGTCATACAGGCGGGTCAATACGATTTGATCAACACCGTGTCAACATGGTCAGCTAATCATAGTTCTAATTTTTATTAACTACCTTTACATTTAACACTACAATTTACATTACTCCCTTTTATGTAGGAAAAAGAAAAGGGTAAATCAGTTGGATACCTGAAAGTGTTCTTACAGACCCACGCGACTTAGGAATGCAAAAAGATGTTAAAAGATGGGGAGATAAGTGAAAAAGATTATGATCGGTTAAAGTTTGTTACCGAGCGTGCAAAACGTTCATATGTAAGCTCTCTTTTATCATTTATCTATAATTATCCTGTCACTTTTACGAGTTGAAAACATTCATTTGATAAAATTTTAGGTCGCGTACGCGAAACAACTTGAAGACTTGTATGGGGACATAGAATGCGATGATTTAGCTTTGTGGAAGAGTCTACATCCTGAACGTAAGGATCACAAGACGTTTGGGATAGGATCTTCTGATCCTGATTTTTTGGTGACCGGAAAAACATCATCCAGTATTTGCGGGTCTAATGATGATGCCCGACACTCACAAGAGGTATCTTTATTTATTCTTGTTATTTTGATAACGTTAAAAAAATTAAGATATTGGGAAGAATGAGTTTGCTGATATGGGTTCAATATGGCGGTGGTATTGAAGGTAGGCCCGTTCTTTTTATCCGACACCCGACTTTCAAGTTTAGCTATAAAATGAAAAAAAACATGTGTTTTTCAAGTTTAGCTGTAAAATGAAAAAAACATGTGTTTTTTTTTTCAAAAATATGTGAAATGAAAAAACAACTGAGGCGCGCGTTTCGTTTCGAGGCGGAAATATTTTGCCGAGGCGTACGTGTTGTTTAATCTGTACAAAATGTGCTGTTAAATGTGTATGATAATGTGTTTAAATGTGTTGAATCTTTTTTATGTTGTAACCATTGAATCTAATGAATTTTGATGAGAAATTTTTTTTTTTGATGTTAACTATTTATTTTTTTATGTTGTAACCATTGAATCTAATGAATTTTGATGAGAAAATTCTTTTTTTGATGTTAACTATTTATTTTTTTATAATACATATAGTTTTAATATTTATTTATTAATACCGCCTCGTCTCGCCGCGATACTTACGGCGAAGGGAAAACGCCTCGAAACTCGTTTCCGTTTTTTTAAACCTTGGACATGCCTAATTGGTATGACGCTCATCTTGAAACAAAATAGATGTAAATAAGTAGGAAATAGAGTTATTCACCATATGATAATATGTTTGATCTGAGGCATTTAACAATAGTATGATATTCGATTCGGGTTTCAGGTAAAAATTGAAACAAAATATATGTAAATAAGTAGAAAATAGAGTTATTCACCAGATGATAATAGGTTTGATCTGAGGCGGTTCTTATATAATTCAAGATGGCCCCTTTTTACCCGAAATCCGACACCCGACTCGAATATCGTATTACTGTTAAATGATATGTGAATTTTGACGATATGTTTTTGTTAATACGTATTAATTATATCTTTTTGTACAACTTTTAGCTTCAAAAAGTTCAAGAAGAATTAGAAAAAGAACGAGAGGCCCGGCAAAACATAGAATCTCGTTTCGAACAATTTCAACAAGAGCGCGAAAAAGAGCGGGCCGACCAAGCGGCATGGCAAAAAGCTATGGAAGAAAAGCTGAAAAACATCGGAAATAAGTAAAAACTCTCGTCTTGTTAAGTATTGAAATGTTAAAGATCGGATTAGTTTTGAATGATTTTAATTAGGATTTTTTGTGCGTTTTGGAATGTTTGAGAATTTTTGGAATGTTTGGAATGTCTCGGAATGTTCCTTTAATATTTTTTGAATGTTTTAGAATTTTGCTGCAATTTTTTTGGAATATAATAGTAAATTTTGCTGCATTTTTTATAAAAAAATGTTTTTTTTAATTTCTTTAATTTTTTATAGTTTGTCACAAATCTGTCGCAAACAGGTTGTAGTAAATTTGTCGCAACCTTCAAATATTTTTTTGGTTTGTAGGAAATTTGTAGCAAATTGTTAAGAGAAAGTTTTATAATTTTGTAGGAATTTTGTCGCAAAATAAAATGCAAAAAAGGCAAAATTGTCGAAGAATTGTAGGAAAAAAATAGAACCTCTTTGTCAGAAATTTGTAGCAAAAATATAAAACTTTTTTGTCGAAAATTTGTAGTAAAAAGATAAACCTTTTTTGTTGGAAATTTGTAGGAAGAAGTTAACACTTTTTGTAGGAAATTCGTCGAAAAATAAGAAACTTAAAATAAATATTTTGTAGGAAAGTTGTCGAAAAATAATAATACTAATAATAATAAAATTTTATTATCTTTATTAGTAATAATATTATTATTATCATTAATAATAAATATAGAATAATATTAAAAACATAATTTTGTGGGAAATTTGTAGCTTATTTATAAAAAAAACTGAAAAATAGATTTTGTGGCAAAATTGTCGCAAAATTGGCGACATTTGTTTTTTGTGAGAATTTTGTCGAAAGTTTTGTGGGAATTTTGTCACTAAACTGATTTCCGACAAGTTTATTTCACACCGAAAAATTTGTAGCAAAATTGTAGCAACAACCATTTTCCCACAGATTTCCTACAAATATGGCTGTCACAAAAAGACCAAATTTCTAGTAGTGGGTGCTACCCGGGTTGGAGAAAACTATTAAGATAAATATCAAGTGTATACATAAAATAAAATACAAAGTCTCATGTTACATAAATTAGTGATACAATGGATATACAATTTAAAGATAGTCGAGTCCCTTTGAAGATGCATATCCTTCGAGTTACCAAAACCTTTCCCTTAGTAAATTGAGTTCCCTCTACAAAAAAACAACCAAATTATAAGTGTTTAAATATATAATATAAACTTTAGTGTCGATACTATATAATATAAACTTTGGTGTCGATACCAAGCTTGTTGAGATATTGGGACAAAAATGCACCAAGTCACTTAGGTATATATAATTCTAAATACAATCACACTATTTCAATCATAAAATCAACTAAACTTTATATAATTGTTTCACATCAATCTTAAATGAATCAAATACTCTAATTGACAATATGGTTTGAAACATGTACAATCATATCTTGATAACTTGATGTATTTCGATGATCAACCTCCAACTTCAACAACTTCCCTTTGATATGTTGCTTCAAATCCATAATTGATTACCAGTTGGACCCATTCCAAATTATCTGACCAAACTAAGTCTATGGTAAATGTGTGCTTGTGAAAAAAACACATCCATTATTTGTGCTCTTTAAATCTGCATGCCACAATAAGTCTAAGATAAATATGTGCTTGTATTTCCATGATTATGTCCTTAGCTCTCCTTTTACCATTCTCATATTGACCCATGTTCATCAATAAGCTCCTGCCATCTTCTCAAGTAGTAGGTTAAAAACTCAACCAAACCCAGAATTAAAAACTCACGCCATACAAACAAAATCGCATGAATTGTAGTCTCATGCCGCAAGACACACTATAAACACACTACATAATGTTGCATATCACCGATATCCCAAAAAAAACTCATACCAATTTTTTTGTGTGTGTGTGTGGGGGGGGGGGGGGGGGGGTTACGGGTTGAAAAGGGTCAAGTACGATTAAATTAAATTTTGGTACAACTTGAAATGTTAAGATTCGCAAGAACCACTGTGCATTAAAATAACTTAAACATCATATATATTTTTTTCTTTATAAGCATTGAAATAACTTTGGACAAATTCATCCCGTTACCTTTTAAGCTCTTTTTTTATTTTACCCATTTGACTCATTAGTGATTATATATAGGCATAGACAACGTTTCAGGTACCACACAACACAACACAACACAACTCGACCCTTTCAAAGGTAAATAGGTTGAAATTGTCATCCCCGCAAGGAAAAGGCGGAAAAAAGATATAACTATCCACACTATTTGAGTAGATTTAAAATTGTTTACTTATAGTTTTGCTCGCAATAGGTGAACACAGGCATTTTATTTTTAAGGGTTGGTTTGTAGAAATGACCAACTGTTACTTAAACGTAATTGACATTCCGACCTGCATATTAAAAATCCCACATAATATATATTGGCTCTCCTTTGCAAATCTTCTTAAATCAAGAAAATCTTTTTAAATCAAGCATATGAATCGTTTTAAGCTATATACATGTTAATAGAAAGAATACAAACGGATAGTAGGATTTCAAGAAGATTGCGATCTTATTGGAGAATATAAAGGTCTGAACGAAAGCCAACAGAGACTTCGAAGGCGACTTTCTTCGGTGCATGGATAATTAGCTTTAACCATGGTAGTAACATATGTAAAATATATGAATTATACACACTAATCTTCTATTTTTTTATAATTTTTTTTTTCATTTTCGGAATGTATACTTATATATATGTATTATCATCATGAACCATCTTTTGAAAATTCTCTATACAAACCAGTAAAGCCGAAAAACTCACCCAACCCGTTTAGATAGGTTTATCGTTCCCTTAAACTGTAGTTACCAAATCAGCCCATAAATAACATCAAAACTGGTCGAACTGGACAGTGAACTCCCCTAAATTTAGTAGTGAATTGGAACATGTTTGAGTACTTATAATGATATTGATGCTAATAAAGTAAGATGGTAAAGATAGAATTCTTTTAAACTTTCTACGCTATTGCATACAAACTTATAAGGTTGAGCTTAAAAAGAAAATATATATAAATTAAACATTCGAAAGAATATACTAACCTTCATCTTCTCTCTACTAATGACTAATCGAAAAACAATAATTGGTAATCACAATAAACGATTTACTAAAAATGGAAAAATTAAACAATGTAAATGCATAGAACTAAAAATGTAAGATTCAGATGTAGATACTTACCTTGAATCGTTGAGTCGCTAGAGAAAGGGAAATCTAGGGTTTTACAAAACGACTGAAGATTATTCGACTTATAGAAATAAAAATCACAGAAGTTGGATTGCAAAGAAAATAATAGGTTTTATTACCCGGACAAAGGAATGGCACATATGAGAGGAGGATTCCAAACCTGCTCAGCCAATGGTTCCGAATTTAGTAGTTTAAGAGCCAAAAATTATCTAATGTAGAAAATATCACAGCATTAATGTGAGGTTGAGTTGACCAACAAACATTTTGTCCATTTTATAAAAAAAAACTATTATGAACAATTAGTGTGTGAGCACAGTTATCGAAACTATTACGAAAATAATAATTATTTTTTTAAATAGAACTATCTAGAAGGTTGTATGCGTTAAAAATAGACTCTTAAGCAACTGTTTTCCTGTTTGACCCGGGTCACAACGGGTGCAGGTTGAAATGGGTCGGTTTTAGTACGGGTTGAAACACGCTAGTTCCGGTTGAGTTGACCCACAAACATTGTTTTATTCATTTATCTAAAAATATTATAAACAATTAATATGTTAATACGATTATAAAATGTATATTATTAGAAAAGTAATTTAAATCTTTGTTAGAAAAATATTTAGCTCAAATTTGAGATAAAACACCATCCAAATCGACTCATTGGTTTATAAAAATTGGTAATTGTTAATCATAAGACCTTCCTAATCTGCTATATATGTTAGAAACTATATATTAATTAATATATACCTTTTTCTAAAATATTCTAAAGGACATTAATGTCATTTGTGATTCATACCTGATCAATCGCAGCAACTACATCAGCAGCAAAGCCATCGAAGCTTTTGTACAATGCTTTGTAAACAGCAATGCTGAAAAGTGTGCACCCACGGTAATAAATAAGAAATCATACACGCCGAAAAGAAACTAAATCTAAATATTATACCATAATTAGTAACAAATTGTATAATTATGCAGTACCAATTCAATATGGTTTTGTTGAGTAACCTCAGGAAAACTATAATTTAATATGTTGTCTTCAACAGGGGAGTGGGAAATTTGAGTTGACTTTTTCACGTAGACTTTGACTTTCGTTAAAATTTAAGTAATAAATCAAGATTGTTTGAAAGCAAATTTACTCATTGTGCACGAGGGGCCATTCCACTTGCATTACCGAAGTGACTCGGCTACCACAACTGGAATACCATGGTTTCCTGCAGCAATAGAAGTTGTGTGCCTGCAATATAAATTTTTTAATATTTTAGATTATTACTGAAATTAAAAATGAAAACACACCGCAGAAAATAGTGTAGCTGGAACAATATAAATGAAAATTACTCACGTCCCATGGCCATCACCATCAAACGGTGCATAATCTTGAGAAGCATTAAAAATTCCACGTGTAATAGCAGACGCTGCAAACTGGCGGGCCCCAACAAGTTTTCGGTTGCAGGACCCAGATGGGAAATCGCAATAATCGTAAGTTAATCCAAGACAAAAAAAAAAAATCAAATATGCTAAGTATGGATCCAAACCAAATAAGAAACCATTAAACACATGAATCTTTGTATCCTCTGTTGCTCGTAAACCCTGATATAAGAGCAGTCCATGTGATATCATCTTTATACGGCATAATGTCGAACAACTCCATTGTTTCTTTAGTAAGTCCTTTGTTATTGAATCCAGTAATCATTGATTGTCGTCCATGAATTGTCAGAAACAGTTTCAAATAAACAGTTTTAAACAAACATGGTTTCTATTACATATACTAACCCCAATTTCCAAATCTTATTTATAAACATTTCATGTAAAAGAACATAAAGATACCTTGAACAGGAGCAATGGTAATAGTTGATGACTGACGCTTGACCGTTTGAGTATGCTCTGCACCCATCCTAGCATTTTGCATACAAGAAAATGTAAGAATTTCATAAACTGTCTCAAACCAATTTCTGTTCTACATATAATTATCATAATATCTCTCTAATTTGCATACTCAGTATTGGACGTTAATCTTCTATTTTTTTATAATTTTTTTTTTCATTTTCGGAATGTATACTTATATATATGTATTATCATCATGAACCATCTTTTAAAAATTCTCTATACAAACTAATGTTGTGAAAAGAATTAAAAAAATAAGTTCAAACCACCAAAACCGAGCCCTTAATCTGCCAAACCAGTAAAACCGACAAACTCACCCAACCCGTTAAGATAGGTTTGTCATTCCCCTAAACTGTAGTTACCAAATCAGCCCATAAATAACGTCAAAACTGGTCGAACTGGACTGTGAACTCCCCTAAATTTAGTAGTGAATTGGAACATGTTTGAGTGGTTATAATGATATTGATGCTAATAAAGTAAGATGGTAAAGACATAATTCTTTTAAACTTTCTACGCTATTACATACAAACTTATAAGGTTGAGTTTAAAAAGACAATATATATATTAAACATTCGAAAGAATATACTAACCTTCATCTTCTCTCTACTGATGACTAATCAAAAAACAATAATTGGTAATCACAATAAACGATTTACTGAAAATGGAAAAATTAAACAATGTAAATGCATAGAACTAAAAATGTAAGATTCAGATGTAGATACTTACCTTGAATCGTTGAGTCGCTAGAGAAAGGGAAATCTAGGGTTTTACAAAACGACTGAAGATTATTTTACTTATAGAAATAAAAATCACAGAAGTTGGATTGCAAAGAAAATAATAGGTTTTATTACCCGGACAAAGGAAAGACACATATAAGAGGAGGATTCCAAACCTGCTGAGCCAATGGTTCCGAATTCAGTAGTTTAAGAGCCAAATATTATCTAATGTAGAAAATATCACAACATTATAAAGCAAAACGTCTCAAACCCTAAATAATCAATGGATGCAATCCAAGGGAAAAATCAATTTATTTGATTGTTTTAAATGAAGAAACCCAAAAAAATGATTTTAAGTGGTGTGATGCTTACCTTCAGACCCTAATCGTTACCACGATCATCAAGATAATCTAGATTATAGACGCACACACCTGGAAAAAATCAGCCTAGTTGATCAGAGATTAGCGGTGGCGGCAAAGAAGAGATTAAGGATTCAATAAATCGGAAGTAAAATCATACTCCGTATAAGTTATATTCATTGTAACCATGAATCCTTCACAAACAAAGAAGGTGGAGGCGCTGATGATCAAAACGGAGCTGATGATCAAAACGGAGCAACAACTTACCAGTACCTGCCGAAACCAAAATCGGTCAGATTTATGTGTTGGTGGAACCCTAGCCGCCACCCTTTCGCCATTGCCTAGAACCACAACCATCACAAGACCACCAATGGAGAAACCCTAAATCAACCCATGTCGTTGTCGTCTTCCCTCTTCAGGTGACCACCACCGTCACCATCTTCCTCTTGGTCGATGAAACAGAAAAATTCTAGAAAAAAGTGAGCTGATAAACGAATGTAAAGTATAGAATCAATATACCTGGAAGTGAATCGGTTTGATTTTGGAACAACAGGAAGGATTATCACAGCGTGAAGGAGGAGAATGAAGCGGCGGTGAAAGAGATGAAGATTTAGGGTTTTAGAACATTTAAATACACGGGTCAAAATCTAGATCCCGTGTCCACCCATATAAAGAAAAAAGACCCGAAATTTTGAGCGCCAAAACAAAACTGAGAAGGAATATCATGGTGACACGTCATTTTCCAAGCCCTCATGTAATGCCACATAAGCCCTTATTTATCATGTTTATTATATATAATAGATTACCTAGTGGAGATGGATATGATCAGGTGGTTCCGCTAATGATACGATGACACTCCAGTGGTCGTCAGTGATCAAATTTGTCCTTCAAAAAAATTAATTTCCATGTTTGTTAGTTGCAACTTTGACGTACTTTGATCCAAGCTTTGACTCCTTACTCACATTTTAGTTTTATAAGACTATGATTGATTCTTGGGTTATCTTTAGTTTTTATATAGTTATAGGGTAAGCTTTGATTTTCTTGTAACATTTATATGTCTCTTTCTTGTATATTGTTTTCTTCTTATAAATCTTTTAACAACCAACTTCAAGTAGCACGTTGTATATTTTTTCCTTTGTCTTCTTATAAATCTTTTAACAACCAACATAAATAACACCGATATAAACTAGAAGAACAAGAAGCACCAAGAATCGCGATCGGTCTTATGCGAACTTCCAAGCCGAAAGACACTCGATCGGTGTTCCTTTCCACCCGATGACGATGGATTTACCATCCATATCAAACGTACAAGAACTTCCACACGAAAACTTCCCCGCCACCAACTTCGCTTGGTATAAAGTAGACATACCAAGTCCAATCTCTCTCATCCCAAATCGCGCAAAAAACTTCCTCCAAACATCGATGTTCACATGCCTAATCGCTCTTTCGGCTCCTTCGTTTGCCACAATGCTCCTTATCGCTTCACCTAGATACATAGATTCACTAACACCGCGGTTTTCATCTTCGCGGTCCATACACTCTTCTAAAGCATCAAACATCGCCCCAAAGTGGAACAATGCTTCAATCAAACGATTCACAAAGTTGGGCGAGTTAAGATTCGCCGCAATTTCAATCACCACCATAATACGAGGTTTAGTACTCTTTATAACCTTCATTAACGATTCTAAACGGTCTTGTTGTGGGATTAGGCTATATAAACCGTACGCTGAGTAAACACCCAATGCTTCTCTTGGATCCAACTCAAGAAGATCTTTGTTAAAATCTAGCATATCTTCAACTATGACTATACTAAAAGAAAATGACAAATGCATAGATTCCGCAAAACTCTTTAACCGATCACCCGTTTGCTTGATTTTCTCTTCGAAACCAGTCCCAACCGCGGTTACTTTAAGATGCTTAATACGAAAACCATGTTGAGATGCAAGTGATTGCATTAGAATCAAAATTTGTATACCATGTCTTATCGAGAGATCGATTACATGAACTCTTTTTGACCTGGATAACTGGTCCATCAAAGCCGCCACACCCGAAAAACGACCCGCTTGATAAAATGGTAACTTTTGATAAATCGAAATTAGACTCCTAGTACCAGTAGTGCTCATTATAGTCCCTTCCATGTCGAAAACATGGTTCATTGTAGGCCCGGTGAACAAGCCGATTCTTCGGGCTTCTTTATCTATCTTGGCTCGTAAAGCTTTCGAAAAATAATATACGACTCTTTGGATCGGGTTTCCCAAGCTAGATGACATCTCGTCGCACCAGTCGAGAAGCTTACTAGATTTTTCGAATTGTTGTTGGGTGAGTTTCTCTGAAGAAAGTAAAAAAATTTCAATGAGTTGAACATCTTTGAGTTGTTGATCCAAAAGGCCCGAGAATGAATCCATGTATGCGTGGGTCGATATAGACATGGAAGTCGATGAACGCGATTGTATGAACCGTTCTCCACCTAGCCGAATAACCTCATCGGTTGATAACTTCTTGTAGATTTCCGTTGGTTTCTCCATAATGGAAGATGTGCACAAACAGGAGACAAAAAAAAAAAAAAAAAAACATACAACATTTATCTCGATGGGAGACATTGATGGTAACGTTGTTGATTTGTTCTATGTTGTTTAACATATGATATTCAATGTTTGGTTTTGTTTGATTTGGTTTTGAACTTTCTCAAAATCAGCTCTAGTATTTTTAAACTAAGATGAGTTAGCTCAAATAATTCAAGTTTGTTATTATAATTTTTTATAGTTCTAATAATATTGTTTTTTTTTTTTTGGTTTTATGAGGTCTGAACTTTTGAGTGCTGGGCTTCTTTAAAGACTTGGGCTTGGAAGCTCATTGGGATGTTGCTAACGGGCTGTCGCGCTGGTGCAAGTTTAAAGTTAAGAAGCGGGTCATTATATAAGTGTGTGGCTGAGTTCAGATCTCAAGGGATCGAGACAGTTATCTATCAAACCCCTTTAGTCAAGATCTTTACATCGCCACATTCATTCAACTTTCTTGCATTAGGGTTGTCTAAACACTCCATTGATTTATTTTACACTTATTCATCTCTCGTTTACTAGATCGAGTATTTGAACTTGGTTCTACATATTATAGAACTTGTTGTCATATAGATTTAGTGGTGAGTTCGTTGTTACAGATCATTGTATTATTGATTTGCGAGTGTTTGTAAGAATCTGTTAGTGTTGTTGTTGAATAAAAGTTTTGATTTACCATATTTGACACAACTTGATCTAAAACTTCGAGTCAATCCAAGGCAACTCGTTTAAAATTCAAGCAAAACTCGACTATCTAGGCAAGCTTCTATGATTAAGTAGATTGCAAAACTGAAGATACTGACCATGATACTGACATCTAACATGATCTACTACAAATATCAAAATTGAGTTGGTCTAGCAGTGTAAACAAGTCAGATCACTCTTGCGCTCCTATTGAACCAAACTTAAAACGAGTAACTAACTTGAGCGCCCGCAAGCCTAAACGAGATTCTACATATACAATTTTATTTAATAATATATGAAATGGGGGAGATTCATTTCAGAAGAGGATTTTAATGCGAGAAGTACGAGAAAAAAAAACCTAAATCATTCATTTTTACAATATAACTTTTTTTTAAAAAACTAGTATTAGTACCCGCCGCAATGCGGCGGGGTTCTTACATATCCCTATCATATTAGATGAAAGTGAGGTTTGGTATATGAATTCATGTTTGTTACATGAATTCCTTTCCATCACTATAAAGTAATATTAAAGATAAAAAGAGCCAATTATTAAAGTTGGTTATAATAACTGACAAGATCATAAAAAGCTAGCTTCTTTTTGCAGGTTTATTCTTTGAAATGCGGATGCTTCAAGATGCAGGGTCTTTTTTTGGCTGTTGATCTGCAAACTGGGGCAAGAGTAGAGGAAGACGGTCTTTGTACCTTCCAACTCTTTGTGGCCGATGATTTTTAATCTGTAAATAACAGCATATATTATTGACTTTCGACTATCTAAGAGTCAACAGAGTAACAACTATGTGAGCATATACACATACCTCGTTCGAAACTTCTTTGGATGCATAACATGTTGTTGCAACTTGCAACAACACCTGAGATATGGGGATTCTGGTTGCAGGGCTATGAAATTAAGGAGACATGGGGAGGACCTGGTTCACAATTGATGAAATTAAAAGTGAGTGGAAGGGATATGTACAACGATAGCAAGGGTTAAGTACAAAAGAAGTAGAAATTCAAACCTGAGTGTAGGCAAATCAACCTGCGAATGAGTACCCAATTCCATGATTGGTTCGATATTAAATAATTGCAGGTATGAAACGTATGGTGTAATTGATTTCAGTTGGCAAACTCATCCAATTCCTTATGGGCCTGTAGAGATTCAATCATAAAGGCTTGGACTGTTTAGCAGGTGACAATGAATTGGGGGCAAATCTGGGAGAAGAAGATGAAGCTTAGGGTGAGAACCCATGATCTTTCAGTTGCCGTCTTAAAATTTGTGGTGGAAATGACCATTATAGGACAAGGAAATGCTTTATATAGTTCTATCTATAGATATAGGGTAAGCTTTGATTTTATTGTAACATTTATATGTCTCTTTCTTGTATAATTTTTTCTTTGTCTTCTTGTAAATCTTGTAACAACCAACTTCTTGTAACACGTTGTATATTTTTTTCTTTGTCTCCTTATAAATCTTTTAACAACCAACATAAATGACACCGATATAAACTAGAAGAACAAGAAGCACACAGAACCGCGATCGGTCTTACGCGAACTTCCAAGCCGAAAGACACTCGATCGGTGTTCCTTTCCACCCGATGACAATGGATTTACCGTCCATATCAAACGTACAAGAACTTCCACACGAAAACTTCCCCGCCACCAACTTCGCTTGGTATAAAGTAGACATACCAAGTCCAATCTCTCTCATCCCAAATCGCGCAAAAAACTTCGTCCAAACATCGATGATCACATGCCTAATCGCTCTTTCGGCTCCTTCGGTTGCCACAATGCTCCTTATCGCTTCACCTAGATACATAGATTCACTAACACCGCGGTTTTCATCTTCGCGGTCCATACACTCTTCTAAAGCATCAAACACCGCCCCAAAGTGGAACAATGCTTCAATCAAACGATTCACAAAGTTGGGCGAGTTAAGATTCGCCGCAACTTCACACACCACCATAACACGAGGTTTAGTACTCTTTATAACCTTCATTAACGATTCTAAACGGTCTTGTTGTGCGATTAGGCTATATAAACCGTACGCTGAGTAAACACCCAAAGCTTCTCTTGGATCTAACTCAAGATGATCTTTGTTAAAATCTAGCATATCTTCAACTATGACTATACTAAAAGAAAATGACAAATGCATAGATTCTGCAAAACTCTTTAACCGATCACCCGTTTGCTTGATTTTCTCTTCGAAACCAGTCCCAACCGCGGTTACTTTAAGATGCTTAATACGAAAACCTTGTTGAGATGCAAGTGATTGCATTAGAATCAAAATTTGTATACCATGTCGTATCGAGAGATCGATTACATGAACTCTTTTCGACCTGGATAACTGGTCCATTAAAGCCGCCACACCCGAAAAACGACCCGCTTGATAAAGTGGTAACTTTTGATAAATCGAAATTAGACTCCTAGTACAAGTAGTGCTCATTATAGTCCCTTCCATGTCGAAAACATGTTCCATTGTAGGCCCGGTGAACAAGCCGATTCTCCGGGCTTCTTTATCTATCTTGGCTCGTAAAGCTTTCGAAAAATAATATACGACTCTTTGGATCGGGTTTCCCAAGCTAGATGACATCTCGTCGCACCAGTCGAGAAGCTTACTAGATTTTTCGAATTGTTGTTGGGTGAGTTTCTCCGAAGAAAGTAAAAAAATTTCAATGAGTTGAACATCTTTGAGTTGTTGATCCGAAAGGCCCGAGAATGAATCCATGTATGCGTGGGTCGATATAGACATGGAAGTCGATGAACGCGATTGTATGAACCGTTCTCCACCTAGCCGAATAACCTCATCGGTTGATAACTTGTTGTAGATTTCATTTGGTTTCTCCATAATTTTGAGAGATCAAAGGTTTTGGCAGGAGACAAAAAAACATACAACATTTATCTCGATGGGAGACATTGATGGTAACGTTGTTGATCTGTTCGATGTTGTTTAACATATGATCTTCAATGTTTGCTTTTGTTTGATTTGGATTTGAGTGACTCAAAATGAGCTCTAGTATTTTTACACTAAGATGAGTTAGCTCAAATAATTCAAGTTTGTTATAAAGACTAGCCACCAAACGAGCTCAATCTTTAGGATTGGAAATCAAGTCGAGCACTTAATGATTTAAAATTTGTTCATATGCATTATGCAACCTACTTTTTCCTCTATTTTAAAAAAGTTCATCGAGCCACAATGAGCTGAGCTCGAGCTTATGTTTTCAACTTGTTAAAAATGTACCCTTTTATTCATATATAACGAATGGCTATTATAATTTTTTATAGTTCTAATAATTTTGTTGTTTTTTTTGTGGTTTTATGTGGTCTGAACTTTTAGTAGAGGTGTACAAATCGGATGAGTACATTATCCAACATTCCCGTTTTTACCCAAAATACTTATCTCTCCTCGGGATACCCACTGACTGTCCCAACCACCGGGACGCATGCTCAAAAGATGAACTCACCTTCGGTTTGCTCGGTTAGACTAAATGCTTGTTTAACAGTTGATCAATCAAACCCAATCGTGGTTACCAAAAGCAGTCAGTTTACATGCACGTAAATCAAGCATTCCACATTCACATTGCACAAGTAGAATTCACACGTCATCATATGAATTACAACAGTCGTTCATGAACTCAGCAGTAACATATGCCATACTATCACATAATTATCACATAACAATCCAAACGTCAAGTGCACAAATACCATAACAGCACATACTCACATACAACCAACATATTCAATCAAGAATAATATTAGCACTATCTTTCATGAAACCTCTAGTTTTCTTGCATCATTCAACAACGATACCATTCTACCAACTAATGTTTTGCATGGCATTTATCGAACTCACATATACACAATTCTTTCAATAAACATCTAATATGAATTTATAGTTGCAACCTAGCTTTAGTCGATTACAGCAGCCCTGAAGAGGTATGGTCCCAATTCCTTGCCCACATGGCAAGGATCACACCACTTTTCCATCCTATGCGGCGCTGACATCAACGAGACCATCCAGAAGCTTCCAGAAGCTTCTAGAAAATATCAAGGTGGCACCAAAGATGCTCCATCCGACATAAAGGACAACACGTGTCATCAGTCATCAGGCGCCAGGTAGGCCTGCAACGAATCAAGGAAGAGCCCGACAACACCAGTACGACGTCTCCAAAATAGGCAAATACAGGCGCGCCACGTGTACCACTACACTGACCACAGCAGAGGAGACCAAGAGGATATTCCCTTTGGTCGGACAGCTGGCGCGCAACCACAGCTGGCGTTGCTGCTCCTCCCTCTTTCACCCTCCGGCTATAAATAGGACCCTTCATCATCCAGGTTGAATCACCTTGCTCTCTACACTCTCACACTCAACACACACTGTTTATTCTCCCTCAGAACAATACTTATTCTCACGTCGGAGCCTGGTTAAGAGGGAAACCCCCCTATTCTCACAACAGACCAATGCATTCAATTTACGCCCTGAATCAGTACCTCCACCACACATTAGAAGGCCAAGCGCGCACGACACGCGCGATACTTACGGTGAAACAGAAAGCAATTATGTACAGTACTCTCACCAACCAAAGAAGCCAATACAAAGTCGTTTAGGTCCGCGCAACATAAACGACGAACTTGAAGATGATGAAGAGACGTACAAAGAAAGTACAGTGTTCAGTAGGTTGCCGCCAGAGCACGAAGCATACAAACCTCGCAAGCGCGCAGGTTATGACCCAAAAGCAGAGCATGATTACACTTTGAGCTATCGTCCAGACGACATGGCTGAGAATTCAAAATTCATTAGAGAGATCGCCACGGCTGCTATCGATAAAACGAAATTGCCACACAACGTGGGCAAATACAACGGGTTGACAGACCCAGACGATCACCTTCAAGTTTTTAACGGTGCTGGAGCAACAGGCGGATGGAATTTACCAACCTGGTGTCATCTCTTCGCTCAAACCTTCGTCGGCTCAGCGCGCGTCTGGTTTGACAGCCTGCCAGCAGGGAAAATCAAATCATGGGTCGATTTTCGAGAGAAGTTCCTTGCACACTTCTCTCAGCAACGTCGACACACCAGAGACCCATCTGATTGTTTAAACATATGGCGCAGAGACCACGAGAGCGTGGAAGATTTCATTACAATATATAACAAAGAATGTTTGGAGATTGGCGATGTGGGCGAGAAGATGATGCGCGCACACTTCATGAGGGCAGTCAAGTGCGATGATCTAATCAAACGTGTAAAAGGAAGAGACGGAGGACCCAAAGATTGGGAAACCTTCATTGAAGCAGCCAAAACCATTGCGCAGTCTGACAGACAGTTGACCGGTGACGATCACCGTCAGCGCGGATACAACCATAACGACCGGCATAACAAGAAAGGCAGAAGCCAACCATGGAAAACATCCGGTCACAGAGAAAGAAGCCCAGTAAGGGAGGACGCGCGCCACACAATCAATCAGATAGCTCACCGGAAAGAGGTGAAAAGAGAAAACAGGGAGAAACAGTGGACATCACTAACGAAGACCCCGTCCGAGGTCTTGGCCACTGAAAATCACCAGTTCAAACCGCCCCTACAAATGCGTAACAAGAGGGGCCAAGATCCAAATATTTTCTGCGAGTTTCACAAAGACACAGGCCACTTAACCGACGATTGCTTTAGCCTCAAGCAAGAGATCGAAAGGGCCTTAAGAGACGGAAAGTTAACTCATCTGGTAAAAGGTGGAAAGCGTGATTACCGTCAGATTCAAAGAAGGGAAGAAGGGCCGGATAACAAAAAACTCCGGAAGTTAGAAACCCAGATGGTTCAAGGGGGCCCACGAAAGCCAAGGAAAAATTACAACAAGCGCACACAAGACGATTCATGGCGCGAAAGGCAGGTTGTTTTTCCGGTCGTAAGAGGAGGCCCAAGAGAAAGACGACCCATAGTCATCTCAGGCGTGATCGGGCACTACCAAACCGATTACATTTTCATCTATCCAGGGAGCACCGCGGATATCATATACGAACAATGTTTCAATCAATTCGATCAAGAAGATAAGGCACGCTTAGAACCAGTGGATTACCCACTCACTGGTTTCTGCAATGAAGCCGTCTTTCCCCTTGGGCAGATATCGTTCCCGGTGTTACTCACTTACTCTCGGATGGAATGAATTCAAGAACAGAAGATGTTACATTCATGGTGCTACCCGCGCATTCAAGGCATGACATACTCTTGGGAAGAGAGTCTCAAGGAGACTTCAGTATGATTTGCTCCGGTCCACATTCAGCCGTGGGATTCCCAACGGAGACGGGGGTAGCAATAATATATGCAAGCAAAGAAGTATTAGCAACAGATGAGCTCAGACCTGTAAAAGCAAGTAAACCAGCACCACGCGCGGAAGCAGAAAAATGGGTGTTGAACAGCGCATACCCGGAACAGACAGTTACCTTAGGACCTGCAATGTCCGACCTAACGCGCGCGGCGCTAAAGAAACTATTGTTCCAAAACATGGACGTGTTCGCCTGGACACCAGCAGACATGGTGGGTGTTCCACGACACATAGCTGAACACCGATTAAATGTCTCAGAAGAAGCAAAGCCGGTGGTACATGCCAAGCGCCACTTGGGAGACATAAAGCACGACGCTATGAAAGAGCAGGTAATGGAGTTGTTAAATGCGGGAATCATCAGAGAAGTCAGATACCAAACATGGGTCGCAAGCCCAGTGATGGTCCAAAAGAACAACGGTAGCTGGAGAATGTGTGTAGATTACAAGGATCTGAACAAGGCATGTCCACGCGACTGTTACGCCTTACCAGACATTGATGAAAAGATTGATTCGCTGGCAACGTTCCGATGGAAATGTTTCCTTGATTGTTACAAGGGGTACCACCAGGTACAGATGGCCGTGCAAGACGAAGACAAAACCGCGTTCCGCACACCGTCAGGGCTATACTGCTACACCAAGATGCCTTTCGGTTTAAAGAATGCGGGCGCGACTTATCAGAGGCTCATGAATGAAACTTTCCACGACGCTATCGACAAATACATCGAAGTGTATATGGACGATCTAGTCATTATGAGCAAAGAAGAGAATACAATGCTGATGAACATCCAAAAAACGTTCGACACCTTGCGCGGAGTAAGTATCAAACTAAACCCAGCGAAATGCTCTTTCGGCATGGAAGAAGGGAATTCCTAGGTTTCATCGTCACAAAAGATGGCTTCAAAGTGAATCCTGATAAAACACAAGCAATTGAAAGCATGCCTTCACCTTCGACGATCAAGGAGATGCAAAAATTGGCAGGGCGGTTGGCAGCACTTAACCGTTTCCTGGCCAACCACGCAGCCAAATCTTTCCCGTTTATCAAAACTCTCCGAAACTGCATGAAGAAAAACCAATTTCAGTGGACTCCGGAAGCCGAGAGTGCATTCCGCGAGATGAAAGATTGCCTCATCAAGTTGCCAACATTAACTGCACCAGTCAAGGGAGAGCCTCTGGTGCTGTACTTATCAGCCTCCGACAGAGCAGTAGGAGCAGTGTTACTTGTGGATCGACAAGGTGTCCAAACACCAGTCTACTATGTGTCACGAACCTTGACTGACCCAGAAACCCGGTATGCAATCATGGAGAAACTAGTACTCGCACTGATCCATGCATCAAGACGGCTGCGCAGGTACTTTGCCAACCACGTCATCCACGTGCTAACAAACTACAACATTGGTAACATCCTCGCAAGGCCAGAGATTTCAGGGAGACTAGCAAAGTGGGCGATAGAGCTCGGGGGCCATAATGTGGTTTTCAGGCCGAGACCGGCAATTAAGGGCCAAGTACTTGCAGATTTCATGACAGAGGTACCGGGTGACAAGGACCGGGAATGTAAAGCAATGGAAAAAGCCGAAAAAGAGCAAGTAGAAGAACCATGGTTGTTATACACAGACGGCGCGTCTAACGAAGACGGTGCAGGTGCCGGGCTTCGGCTGGTGAGCCCTGACAAACATGAGTTCACCTACGCCATACGCTTGGATTTTAAGAGCACGAATAATGAAGCCGAGTACGAAGCTTTCCTTGCTGGTTTAAGATTGGCGATCAAAATGGGAGTTAGACACATCGAAGCGCATGTGGACTCCATGTTAGTAGCCGGACAAATCAACGGGCAATATGAAGCCAAGGGAGATACAATGGCGCTCTACCTGAGTCAAGCAAAAACGTTGCTACAAACCTTCTACTCCTACAAGGTGCACCACATTAATAGAAGCGAGAATAAACCAGCAGACGCGCTGAGTAAACTCGCCTCTACAAGTTTCCAACACCTGGCGAAAGATGTGCGCATAGAAGTTTTGAGCAACCCGTCAGTGCCACTGAGAGAAGTAAGCATTGTCCAACTAGGAACAACGTCTTGGATGACTCCGATAATCGCGTACCTTCAATCTGGAATACTCCCGGAGAACAAAGCGGAAGCGAGGAAAATCCAGTACAAGGCAGAACATTATCAGATGGCAGATGGAATTTTGTACCGGAAATCATACCTCGGGCCTTTGTTAAAAAGGTAAAAAGTAAGAAAAAACACACACATATAAACAAGTATTTCTTAGTAAAACTACGACACGGGGAAAAGGTAGAAACCTATAAAAATGCCATGTAACACCTCAAAGAAACTGAAAGTTAATTTCCTAAGACAAGAACCTAAAACAAAGCCAGGCCATCCTCCTAAAAGTTCTTAACCTTAATCCAATGTCTTCGCGAAGTTCTATCCTCGACCATGTCCTTAGAGAGGTGCAAATCGAGCAAAGTATGCCTAATCCGCTCATCCCAAGTCATTTTTGACCTGCCTCTACTCCTCCTTCCGTTACAGTGAGCGCGTTTCGACTGTTCTACAGTGGATGTTGTCTCTCTCCTCCTGACATGCCTAAACCATCTCAATCTCTCATCCCTTATCTTATTTGAAATACTAGCAACCCCCAATATTTCACTAAAAACCTCATTTCTTATCTTGTCCAACTTAGTGTGCCCACACATCCATCTTAGCATCATCACCTCTATTACCTCTAGCTTACGTGCATAAATTTTCTTTAATGCCTAACAATTTGTTCCGTATAACAGAGCAAATCTAACTGCAACTATATAAAATTTCTCTTTTAATTTAGTTGGGAACCTATTGTTGCACAATACTCTTGTGGCTGCTCTCCACATACACCATCCAACCTGAACACGGTAAGCTACATCACTATCTATCTCTACATCACTTTGAACAAACGATCCTAAATACTTGAACTTTGTTGCCTGCGGAACCACTTGGCTCTCAATGGTAATATGAGTGTCATGATCATCGCCTGCTTCACCATAATCACAATAATGGCATTCAAACATAAAGTGACTAATCCTCAAACCTTAGCACTTTAAGGCTACTCGCCATTCCTCTACCTCGCATTCAGGCTTTGTTTACTCTCCTCAATTAGTACAATATTATCTGCAAAAAGCAAGCACCGCGGAATTGACTCCGAAATCGACTTTGTAAATTCATCTAGGACAATCGCAAATAGAAACGAACTCAGAGCTGACCCTTGGTGGAGTCCTACATCCAAAGGAAAGAAATCGATATCCTTTACCGGTGCACGAACACGAGTTTCAGTCTTAACATACATATCCTTAATTTAGTTTATATACTTTCCAGGAAACCCTCCACACTCTAAACTGTCCCATATTAGTCTACATGTCACATTGTCATATGCCTTTTCTAGATCAACGAACACCATATGTAGATCCCGATTTTTCTCTCCATATTTTTCTAGCCAATCTCCTTAGAATGTGTATCGCTTCAAAAGTTGACCGCCCTGGTATGAAACCAAATTGGTTTACCGTAACCTAGGTTTCTCTCCTAAGTCTAGTCTCAATCACCTTCTCCCATAATTTCATAGTATGGCCTAACAACGTAATCCCTTTATGATTCCCACAACTTTGGGTGTCTCCTTAATTTGTTCTTATATAAAGGCACTACAATACTACACCTCCACTCGTCCGACATTCTTCCAGAACTGAAAATAAGATTGAACAAGTTAGTTAGCTATTGAACTCCTTCATGTCCCAAACACTTCCATGCCTCAATTGTTATGTTGTCTGCGCCAAGCGCCTTAGCCCTTCCCATCTTCCTAAGTGTTGACATCACCTCACCCTGTGTGATATGCCTATATTAGCAGTTATTCCAACGTTGTCTTTGGGTAATTGAGTCGTCTCTTTGTTGTTGGTAAGCCCCCTCGCCGTTGAAAATTTTGTGGAAGTACGTTTACCATCTCAGCTTAATGTCATGTTTCTTGACTAACACACGTCCATCATCTCCCTTTATAAACTTCACTACCCCTAGATCCTACCTCATGCGCTCCCTAGTTTTGGCAATCTTGAACATATCATGCTCCCCCTCCTTTGTTTCTAAGTGTTCGTACATCTTCTTATAGGATGTGTTCTTTGATTCCATCACTGCTTTCTTCGCCTCACTCTTGTTTTTTTTTTTTTTGTATCTCTCCCTCAATCTCACTCGCGTGTCATCGTCCATGCATCTTAAAAGACCCCTAAAACTCTTTTGCTTCTCCTTAATTTTGGTTTGTATATCCTCAGTCCACCATCATGACTCCTTATGCTCATTTGTCTTTCCTATTGTGACTCTTAAGAGTCTCCTTCGCTACATCAGTAATGGTGGTCCCCATAGCCTCTCACATTCGGTTTGTGACTGGACTCTCTGGTGCAATGGATATGTCTTTTATCATATATTCCATACAATTATTACAGAACTGATCAACAGATCTTACAATAGCTTTATATCATTTCTGCTTCCAAAAAACATCTAAAAATCGTAAAGATTTCTAAATGACATAATGGTAATTACCCATGAATAGTGCCAATTCACAAACTATAAACCAACAATTTCTTTAAAATTGATAATTTTTATTCTGTGTAGGTTGAGGATTTTACCTTTTCTTTTTGAACGACAAGATTCTATAATTATAGAATGGGCCGGCATATGCTGTAAGATTGTGAAATATGTGAAAAATTCTAGCCTAAATCGACTAGGTTATTATACAGGGCCGATACACGCAATAAACTTGTAATTTTTGAAATTCGTGGAACTCATACGACTTCTGATCTTATTACGATATTGTATGTTCAAGTGATACAAAATTCAATTTTGGAGGGTATACAACTCAGTTTGGTACTACTAAGGTTGCTCGTTGGTTTTCATGGACTTGATTAAATGGGGTTTTTGTTCAAAGCAATAATTCCATTTTATAGCATTTTAATCCCCAAAACAAGCCTTTTTTAATCGGTTTAGACTAAACGTTGAACCAACGGTTACCTGTTCGATTTGGTTAATTCAAATCGAGTTCAATTGTTGTGTTTTCAAATTAAATAAACTAGATTTACCACCGACTGCAATATGCCGAGGGCGTAAAAACGTTGAACCACACACGTACGTTATGCCGTGTTAATTCGCAAAATTTAAAACAAAACGTAAAATGAAAAATTTGCGAAATATGAAAAGTATGTGAGACTAAAATTGAAAGTAAAAAAATTGTGAGGTTAAATTAGAAAAGATGAAAACATTTGGGTTAAAAGTGTAATATCAATTTTGTTTTTGAAAAAACTCCTACAGCATTTGAGTACAACAGTTATATGGGCCGAATTGTTGCTAATTTATAGTTTGTTAATGAAATAAAACAAGAAAAAAGGAATTACGGAAAGAAAATAGGAGAATGGAAAGATACAATGACATTTGTCGTTCAATTTTTGGCTTGGTTGTAAAAGTGCCAAGCACGAGCAAAATTCCACTCGGCTTGGTTCAAATTATTTTTAATTTATGCAACACACACTCAATTATAAATTTAAAACTAAATCTAAAGGTAATATCCTAAGTTACTAAGCGACAATCTTTAACCCAGACTCTCGCGCTAGAGAGTAGAACTGTACAAATCATCGCCGCTCTCTCGGCGATAGCTCAGAAAATGTTCGTTTAATTTCTAACTCGGTTGTAAATGAGCCAATCAGTCAAGTCGGTTTGGTTTGTTAACGAGGCAAGCACAAGCAAAGATCCGATCATTTAAAAATATATCTTTTCCTTCTTAAGAAATGTTATACATTATTTCCGATATTAATAATGTTTAAAACCAATTCATCCAATCCAACCACTAAACCAATAAGACCACCAGATACCAATCCAACATCCAGCCCAGTTAAAAAAAAAACATAACACTAAACAAGTTTATATGTCTGAAAATAACTAAACAAAAAAATAAAAATGTTAGAAATGAGAAACAAAAAAAAAAAAAAAATGGTAAATAAAATAAAATCAGAAAAAGAGAATGATCAGTTAGAGCTAATACTAATTTAGCCATCATTCTGGCAAATCAAACCAATAGGGAATCTATTAATCATCACTTCATTCTCAGCTTCTTCTGATAAATAAACAAACAATTTTCCATAATCCAAAAACTACAATAATAAAACACACACACACACACACACATATATATATATATATATATATATATATCAGATATATATATGTATATATACAAAAAAAAGAGATAGAGATAGATCAGATAGAGCTAATACATTGTTGCCATCATATTGACAGTCAAACCAATAGGGAAAACAATTTCCATCATCATTTCAATATTAAAAAAAAAACATAAATAAAAACAATAACAAAAAACTGAGATTGACATACGATTGTGTTTTGAAGGTAAAACGGCTAAGGGGTTTGATGTATGAAACCCTAGAATATGTTTGTTTATATAGGCAGACAAGGGATCCGGATTTTACTAAGGCTAATTCTATACACACCCCCCTCCTTTACTGACTACACCCCCCCTTGTGAGAGGAAAACTGTCGGTCCCACGCAGGCCCCACCTGATCGTATGTGAGGGGTGGGGGTGAGAAAAGTAATTAGGGGGGGTGAGAATAGTAGCACCCTACCATAATTGGGACTTAAATAAATCTTAATTGCAACTTCAGTCCCTTCAAAATTAGAATATATATATTTTTTTCTATCAGTGTTAATTATTAACTAGCTATTGATTTCCATGTTTGGTCATGACGTTATAGTCTAGTGGCATCTTGTGGGGTGAGATTAGGGTTGTTCAAATGGCTCGACGCTTGATAGTCGTTCAACACTTGCTCGAAAAATGCTTGGATTTTGCTCGTTCAATTGAAAAAATGTTCAGTTCAGATCGGTTCGGTTTTAAACGAACCAAGCACGAGCGAAGGTCCTCTAAGTTCGGTTCGGCTTGGTTGGCTTGATTTGTTTTTAATATTTTTATATATATTTTTTAATGAAATGACTAGCGGTCCACATTAACAATGTTTGGTCCAAGATTCAAATAGAGTTTATATAAGTAAAATTATAAATGAAGTTCAATACCAATTATTCATTGTCTAATACTTCAATATGTCCATTTGAGTAAAGTCAAAATGTCAAATTTTGAAATGTGAAGTGTCGATCAATACTCAAGTCTAAATCCACCATTCAATTCAGAAGTACAAGATCTTAATCAAAATCCCCCATTGTCCATAATTATTCGATTCCTCCATCGCTACTTGCCAGGGTTTTGCTTCAGTTGGTCGACGATAGTTGAGTGTTTTTGTATTCCTTGTTATTTGTTAAATTTTGTGTTATAATGGGACGAAGCCTCAATGACGAAAACTACACTTTATTCTAAGAACTAGCATCCCCGTCGTCACTTTCCTTTTTTGTTTTGTGACGCTCGATACTCACTCGATGTTCGTTCGAAAAATGCTCGGATCAAAAGACGCTCGACTTTGGCCCGGTTGAAAAAACGCTCGGTTTGGTTTGTAAACGAACCATGTACGATCTAAGGTCTTATCGGTTCGGTTCGACTCGTAAACAACCCTAGGTGGGATAAAGCTAGGGACCATTAGGTTCTGGGTTCGATTCCCACAAGAGTGATTTTTCCAGATTTATTGGGTTTCCTCCTGAATTAGTGTATAGACATCATTACCTAGTGGAGATGTATATGATCAGGTGGTTCCGCTAATGATACAATGACACTCCACTGGTCGTCAGTGATCCAAATTTATCCAAAAAAAAAAAATTTCCATGTTTGTTAGTTGCAACTTTGACGTACTTTGATCCAAGTTTTGACTCCTTACTCACATTTTAGTTTTATAAGACTATGATTGATTCTTGGGTTATCTTTAGTTTTTATCTAGGGTAAGCTTTGATTTTCTTGTAACATTTATATGTCTCTTTCTTGTATATTTTTTTCTTTGTCTTCTTATAAATCTTTTAACAACCAACTTCTTGTAACATGTTGTATATTTTTTCCTTTGTCTTATAAATCTTTTAACAGCCAACATAAATAACACCGATATAAACTAGAAGAACAAGAAGCACCAAGAACCGCGATCGGTCTTACGCGAACTTCCAAGCCGAAAGACACTCGATCGGTGTTCCTTTCCACCCGATGACGATGGATTTACCGTCAATATCAAACGTACAATAACTTCCACACGAAAACTTCCCCGCCACCAACTTTGCTTGGTATAAAGTAGACAGACCAAGTCCAATCTCTCTCATCCCAAATCGCGCAAAAAAACTTCCTCCAAACATCGATGTTCACATGCCTAATCGCTCTTTCGGCTCCTTCGTTTGCCACAATGCTCCTTATCGCTTCACCTAGATACATAGATTCACTAACACCGCGGTTTTCATCTTCGCGGTCCATACACTCTTCTAAAGCATCAAACATCGCCCCAAAGTGGAACAATGCTTCAATCAAACGATTCACAAAGTTGGGCGAGTTAAGATTCGCCGCAATTTCAATCACCACCATAATACGAGGTTTAGTACTCTTTATAACCTTCATTAACGATTCTAAACGGTCTTGTTGTGGGATTAGGCTATATAAACCGTACGCTGAGTAAACACCCAATGCTTCTCTTGGATCCAACTCAAGAAGATCTTTGTTAAAATCTAGCCTATCTTCAACTATGACTATACTAAAAGAAAATGACAAATGCATAGATTCCGCAAAACTCTTTAACCGATCACCCGTTTGCTTGATTTTCTCTTCGAAACCAGTCCCAACCGCGGTTACTTTAAGATGCTTAATACGAAAACCATGTTGAGATGCAAGTGATTGCATTAGAATCAAAATTTGTATACCATGTCTTATCGAGAGATCGATTACATGAACTCTTTTTGACCTGGATAACTGGTCCATCAAAGCCGCCACACCCGAAAAACGACCCGCTTGATAAAATGGTAACTTTTGATAAATCGAAATTAGACTCCTAGTACCAGTAGTGCTCATTATAGTCCCTTCCATGTCGAAAACATGGTTCATTGTAGGCCCGGTGAACAAGCCGATTCTTCGGGCTTCTTTATCTATCTTGGCTCGTAAAGCTTTCGAAAAATAATATATGACTCTTTGGATCGGGTTTCCCAAGCTAGATGACATCTCGTCGCACCAGTCGAGAAGCTTACTAGATTTTTCGAATTGTTGTTGGGTGAGTTTCTCCGAAGAAAGTAAAAAAATTTCAATGAGTTGAACATCTTTGAATTGTGGATCCGAAAGGCCCGAGAATGAATCCATGTATGCGTGGGTCGATATAGACATGGAAGTCGATGAACGCGATTGTATGAACCGTTCTCCACCTAGCCGAATAACCTCATCGGTTGATAACTTCTTGTAGATTTCCGTTGGTTTCTCCATAATGGAAGATGTGCACAAACAGGAGACAAAAAAAAAAAAAAAAAACGTACAGCATTTATCTCGATGGGAGACATTGATGGTAACGTTGTTGATCTGTTCGATGTTGTTTAACATATGATATTCAATGTTTGGTTTTGTTTGATTTGGTTTTGAACTTTCTCAAAATCAGCTCTAGTATTTTTAAACTAAGATGAGTTAGCTCAAATAATTCAAGTTTGTTATTATAATTTTTTATAGTTCTAATAATATTGTTTTTTTTTTTTTTTGGTTTTATGAGGTCTGAACTTTTGAGTGCTGGGCTTCTTTAAAGACTTGGGCTTGGAAGCTCATTGGGATGTTGCTAACGGGCTGTCGCGCTGGTGCAAGTTTAAGGTTAAGAAGCGGGTCACTATATACGTGTGTGGCTGAGTTCAGATCTCAAGGGGTCGAGACAGTTATCTATCAAACTCCTTTAGTCAAGATCTTCACATCGCCACATTCATTCAAGTTTCTTGCATTAGGGTTGTCTAGACATTCTATTGATTTATTTTACACTCATTCATCTCTCGTTTACTAGTGGTGAGTTCGTTGTTACATATCATTGTATTATTGTTCGAGTCAATCCAAGGCAACTCGTTTAAAATTCAAGCAAAACTCGACTATCTAGGCAAGCTTGTATGATTAAGTAGATTGCAAAACTGAAGATGCTGACCATGATACTGACATCTAATATGATCTACTACAAATATCAAAACTGAGTTGGTCTAGCAGTGTAAACAAGTCAGACGACTCTTGCGCTCCTATTGAACTGAACCAAACTTAAAACGAGTAAATAACTTGAGCGCCCGCAAGCCTAAAAGAGATTCTACATATACAATTTATTTAATAATATATTAAATGAGGGAGGTTCATTTCAGAAGAGGATTTTAATGCGAGAAGTACGAGAAAAAAAAAGTAAATCATTCATTTTTACAATATAACTTTAAAAAATATATATATAAAAAAAGTGTTAAAATACAATATTTATTTATATATCTTGAAATTCAAGAAAAAAAATATAAACAAAAGTCATTTATTTATACAACCTACACAATGTTGTGTCATTCTAATATCAAATATTAAAATACATACTTAGGGGGTATTTGTTTTTTTTTTTGAAAAACACTTGTGGACATCTTATGTCTGCCCCACGCAGACCACACGCAGACGTTAGAGTCTGCAAGGTATTTGTTTTTTGGAAGTAATTTCATTAAAAAAATGTCTTCTAGACCTCTTCTCTAAGCAGACCAGACCTAGACTCCCCTCTCAAATCTCTTCTCCTCCTCTGCTCTTTCAAAACACAACAAACCCTAGCATGTTCCTCCTCCCGGCCGACACCACATCTCCCCTCCGCCGCCACCACATCTCCATCACCTCCCCCACCTCCGGTTGACCCAACGTCACCTCCCCCACCTCCGATTGAGCCGCCGACAACCACCTGCTGCGTCGTCGGCCCCTGCTGCCTCGTCTACCTCACACAACAACCACCTCCTCCACCCCAGCACCCCCGTCAACCCTTCCCCCAGCCGTCGTCGTCCGCCCTCCTGTCACACCCCGATATTTCCACGTTTTACCGGTGGGCCCGGTGGGGGAGTATCGTGACGTAGTTGATATCATTATAGTCAAACAACACAATATTTAAATGCACAGCGGAAGCAAAAGATAGATTCATTTCAACCAAACAATATTGTAATATTAAGTATCACAAATACTTGAAAGTAATCCACAGGTGGATCAAAATAAAATGGAAACATTGTTCAACATTTTTGACATCAAAGCTTGCGAGACTTATTGTGGACGCTAGGAGAAAGCCAGCCTAGTTCGCGTAGTACCTGCACTTAACCTTTTTGGGAAAATACGTCAGTTTACACTGGTAAATACAATAAACTGACTCATTTTAGAAAATGTTTAATAAAATTGATTTGAATCACGTGGCACAAACTTTTTATAACTTGGGATAATTATTTGAATATAATCTTGTAAAAGAATTACATGTTCCTTATGCGTTCAGTAGCCCGATCCGTAGACCGGGTTAAAGATCAATAGGCACACCACATTATTTATTTATGCACTGACGGGTGTACGCCTACACCCCGTGCTCAGGTCGTGGCCATCTCGTAAGATGATGCCAAGGATATCCAGGACATGGTCATTAACCCCCAAAGGCTTTAAGCAAACAAAACATTTCAAAACGGAGCATATCAATGGTTTAACCTCTATTCGATTAAAGATTCAATGCCCGACCAAGCGGTATTTTATATACCATACCCCAAGCCCGTATAGGGAAAATAAGTTAAAAGTATTTACCTTTGCAAGTATCAATCACAAATAGCAAGTGCGTGTAGCTTTTACCGGGTCTCCTATTCTGGAACGAAGGTTTATAATAACCTATTAGAATCCTAACGGGACTTTATTTAAGCCTAAACTTAGACCGGTTAGTTTTAAGGAAAGATACGGTTCAAACGCACGATTAAGCGAAAGACCGGAATAGAATGTGTTTTAGACCCGACAAGTTTGAAGACTTGTATAATATGGGTAAACTAAACACCTTCTGGATTTTAAGATAAAAATGATAAGGTTTGACCCGTTTCGGCTAATTTATGCAAACTAGTTACATAAACCGAACCGAACGCGCAAGAGGCGTAACGGGTAACCATGAGAGTCATTTACAGGTTTCCTAATTTAATATGCCTTAAATAGGTTGTGATATCAGTAGGATACCTTCCATTATGCCCAAAACGAGTTTAATCTCAATTTAAGCCCCGTAGGGGTATTTTGGTCATTTAAAAGATTATAAAAGAGATTAATTTTAATTCTGAGACTCGGGTCTGAAATAATCAGTAAAACAACTTAACTTAATAGGTTATAAAAGTTAGTCACAAGTCTTATATGCCAAAATGGTTTTAAACCCATACTAGGTGTTTAATACGCGTAAAAAGCCGTTTTAAGCGATTTCAGGGTTATACAGGAAATCTGAGTTTTCTGATCAGGTTATAAAGTTAAAAATACTTCATTTATTATATGAAATCAGTAGCAATTGGATTGGTGTCAAAATACTATGTAGAACTCATTTTATAAACAAAAAGGGTATAATCGGTATTTACAGAATCAACGCCATAACCTTAGGTTATGAGCAGGTTAAAAATAAGTAAAAATCTTTAAAAATCCCAAAATATTATATTACATCAGTGGGTAAAAGGTTTGGTGTCAAAAATTTGGTGTAGATAGGCTTTATGCTAATTGCACCGTTTAATTAACAAAAAGCTTCTTAAATACGCTATTTAGCATAACTTCTATTCTGGACCTCGAACTGATATGAAACTTTAGGGACATGTTTATAAATCAGTAAAAAAGATTATTGTCCTCTCACATATCCAAAATTCTCGTTTTATGGTCAAAAGGGCATATTGGTCAACATTAGGCAATTAACGGAAACGTGTAAATGAAACTGACAATCAATGAACCAATCACAGAATACCATCATGTATCCTGGTCCTAAGGAAGCTCAAAGGCATTTCTAAACCCATCTAAATCGGGTCAGAACTGAAGTCAAAGCAAAAGTCAAAGTTTTGCGACTTTCGGTTCCAAAACGGTTCTAAACGGAGAATTGTCGGGTCGAACATGCTTAGACATGCTCTTACATTTATTACTAAGTTATATGAGTGATAAAATAGGTTACATGTCTTCTACATTGCTAATTACATGTTAATTCGCAAATTAAGTTTTTGTTGACTTTTTATAAACAACTTTGACCCGACAAATGACCTAGTTAGAGCGGGAATCAGAGGGTGCCCTTTTAAGGGTTTAATGCCCACATAATTACCAACTTATAACTACCTTTAATTTGACTAAACACTGAACCATTAGTGATTAATCGATAAGTCAAACCTTAATTATGACGGTTTGACTTTTAAGCTAAAGACTAAGCAAAACTCAATTAAGGATGGTCAAGGATGCTTACCAAGGTCTAATGCACGATTAGAGATGCTTGGGGACTGATCTTATGCTCCAGGAAGTTCCACAAATGCAGATGGAAAGCATGATCAAAATGTTGCAACATGAGGGGCTTTATATAATGCTTTTGATCCTTTATGATCATGACAAACAACTCTACTATTGATCTCTGATCATCAACAAGTGTCCCTAGTGCCTAGGAACTATTAGGGGTCGCCCATGGAAGTGAAAATATCTATTTAAGTCGGTTACAACGTTCATAACAGCAGCTGTTACATTTTCTGTCGCTGGGCACTCCTTACGGACCGTAAGGGGGTCCTTTACGGTCCGTAAGCCCTTTATCAGGGGCAAAAATTTTTGCCCTTTCAAGCTTCGAACAGGCAACTAGTGTAATACGATTTTTGGCCATGAATTATCAGTATGGGGCCTTTAGATCATGCTTGAATAGTTATGTCCACCCTACCATGTTGCAATATTGTCTTGGACTTTAACGAAAAGCCTTAAACGAAGGTTTATCGTGCATATCCTCATAGGATCCCACTCTTGCAATTATGAATCAATTATTACTAGTAATTACCGGATTTGAATGTATATCAGATGTTTATAATATAGATTAGGGTCTTGGGATTTATAATTAGGTCGTTCAGAGGTATTTAATGAACATGTTGACACTTTTAAATCCTGCCATACATCTTTAACTAGATCCGGGTTTATAACACTTTTGTCTTACATGACACGTGTCGTTATTTCATTGATCACAAATTTTCGAGGTGTTACACCTCCACCCCAGCGCCGTCGTCAACCCTCCACCTCAGAGTTTGCAGAGGAAGAGACGTGAAGGAATTGTTGCTAGCCAGTCACTGTACCTGTTCAATCTGCTTCTGCTTTCGAGAAGAAGGTATTCGTCTGGTGGATTTTATTTGAATTGTTAGGGTTTCTGTTTGTAAAGGTGTGATAATGTTTAGATCGTTGTTGTTGATTGTTTATAAATGTATACTTTGATTTTGGTGTTAATTTGTTGTTGGAATGTTGGTGAAATGGTGAGATTTGTGTTGAAATAAATCTACAGAAGTTAAGATATTGATTTCGGTGTTAATTTGTTGTTGAAATGTTGGCGAAATTCTACAGAAGTTAAAAAAACAAACAATCTTATTCTTGCAGACTGCAGAGGTTTGGTCCACCTCTTCTTCTACAGATGTGGCTACGCGCCTATGCTATCTAAAGTCTAAATTTATTATGTTTGACCAGTTTAGTGAGTTCGGTAATTTGGTATGACAATATGAATATATTTTTCATTCTAAAATAGGTTTATAATTCATGAAATAATTTTAAGTTTTTGTGTTTCGCAGACAATTGCCGTTGTGGGTGTTGTTCCTCATGGAGTCGTACAACTTGGTTCGTTTAATAATGTAAGATGATCGAGCGTGTTGTGTATCTTTTTTTCTCATTTATGGCCATCTTTTAGAGGCCACGAAATAAGCAAGTCGGGGTTGTTGGGTAGTGGGTCAAAACAAGTTGGGTTGACCACAAAAACTTATATTTTAAATATTTTACGACCGTAAGGGGGTCCTTTACGGTCTGTAAGCCCTTACGAACCGTAAGGGGGTCCTTTACGGTCCGTAAGCCCTTTATCAGGGGCAAAAATTTTTGCCCTTTCAAGCTTCGAACAGACAACTAGTGTAATACGATTTTGGGCCATGAATTATCAGTATGGGGCCTTTAGATCATGCTTGAATAGTTATGTCCACCCTACCATGTTGCAATATTGTCTTGGACTTTAACGAAAAGCCTTAAACGAAGGTTTATCGTGCATATCCTCATAGGATCCCACTCTTGCAATTATGAATCAATTATTACTAGTAATTACCGGATTTGAATGTATATCAGATGTTTATAATATAGATTAGGGTCTTGGGATTTATAATTAGATCGTTCAGAGGTATTTAATGAAAATGTCGACACTTTTAAATCCTGCCATACATCTTTAACTAGATCCGGGTTTATAACACTTGTGTCTTACATGACACGTGTCGTTATTTCATTGATCACAAATTTTCGAGGTGTTACATCCTCACCCCCTTAAAAGAAATCTCGACCTCGAGATTTACTGAAATAAATGAGGGTACTTTTCTTTCATTGTGGACTCAACCTCCCATGTGTATTCGGGACCTCTACGGGCATCCCATTTAACCTTTACTATTGGCACATGCTTCCTTCGAAGCTTCTTAACCTGTCGATCCTCGATCGACACAGGTTTTTCAACAAACTTCAAGCTCTCTTCTATGTGCACATCTGTATGTGGTATGACTAGTGATTCATCAGCGAAACACTTCTTCAGATTGCAGATGTGGAATACATTGTGAATACCACTGAGCTCTTCAGGTAATTTTAACTTATAAGCAACTGATCTGACACATTCGATGACCTCGAATGGTCCTATGTATCTCGGGCTTAACTTACCTTTCTTACCAAATCGCATTACTCCCTTCCAGGGTGATACTTTAAACAACACTTTATCACCTACCTCGAATTTCAGAGGTTTACGCTTTAAATCGGCGTAGCTTTTCTGCCTATCTCTGGCAGCTTTCAGGCGGTCACGAATCTGGACAATCTTGTCCGTTGTTTCAAAGACTATTTCAGGTCCTGTCAATTGGACATCTCCAACTTCCGCCCAACAAACGGGCGTTCTGCACTTTCTACCGCACAAGGCCTCGAAAGGCGCAACCTTAATGCTGGTATGGTAGCTATTGTTATATGAGAACTCGATTAATGGCAGGTGGTTATCCCAACTACCACCTAAGTCAATCACACATGCACGAAGCATGTCTTCCAAAGTTTGGATGGTACGCTCACTCTGCCCGTCCGTCTGGGGATGGTAAGCCGTACTAAAATTTAAGCACGTGCCCAAAGATTGTTGGAAACTTTTCCAAAAATGTGATGTGTATCTAGTATCTCTGTCAGAGATAATAGACACTGGTACGCCATGCAGAGATACAATCTTGTCTACGTACAATTGGGCTAACATGTCGGAGCTATAGGTCTCCTTAATGGGTAGGAAATGTGCTGACTTGGTCAGTCTATCTACTATCACCCATATAGTATCATTTCCTTTCCTTGTCTTCGGCAACTTGGTGATGAAATCCATTGTCACCATTTCCCACTTCCCACTTCCACGTGGGAAGTTCAGGCTGTTGTAGTAAACCTGACGGCTTCTGATGTTCAGCTTTGACATGCGCACACGTCAAACATTTAGCTACATAGGTAGCTATAGACTTCTTCAAGCCTATCCACCAAAAGTTTGCTTTCAAATCCTGGTACATCTTGTCAGCTCCAGGATGAACGGAGTATTTAGAACTGTGGGCTTCCTGGAGGATAACATCTCGAAGTCCTCCATAAACTGGAACCCATATTCGTCCATGTAATCTCAGGATTCCGTCCTTGCCATAGGATAACTGCTCCTCAGTTACCCCTAGCTTTTCATTAGGATAGTTAGCTTCCAGCACAACTTCCTTCTGTGCAGCTAACAACCTTTCATTCAAACCATTCTTTACCTCAATGCTCTTGGCATTGATTCGGATGGGTTTCACCCTTTCCTTTCGACTCAAGGCATCGACGACTACATTCGCCTTGCCAGGATGGTATCTTATCTCACAATCTTAATCATTCAAAGTTTCCATCCAATGTCGTTGCCTCATGTTCAAATCCTTTTGGTTAAACAGGTGCTGGAGGCTCTTGTGATCAGAATAGATCACACACTTGATACCATATAAATAGTGCCTCCATAGCTTCAGTACAAATACAACGGCACCCAACTCCAAGTCATGGGTGGTGTAATTCTTTTCATGCACCTTTAACTGACGTGAAGCATAGGCAATAACCTTGCCTTTCTGCATAAGCACACACCCCATGCCAGTGTGTGATGCGTCGCAGTAAACCACGAATTCTTCGGTACCTTCAGGCAATGTCAGTACAGGCGCATTGCTTAGCTTCTGCTTAAGGATATCGAAAGATTCTTGCTGCTTGGGTCCCCAGTTGAACTTAATATCCTTCCTAGTCAAGGAAGTTAGGGGTGCAGCAATCCTTGAAAAATTTTCAATAAAACGCCTGTAGTATCCTGCCAATCCCAAGAAACTGTGAATTTCTGTGGGCGTCTTCGGCTCTTGCCAATTCATGACAGCTTCAACCTTAGCGGGATCTACTTGGATTCCGCGTTCGCTAACCACATGTCCAAGAAATTGGACTTCACGAAGCCAAAATTCACACTTAGAGAATTTGGCGTAGAGCTTCTCCTGCTGAAGTAGTGAAAGAATATATCGAAGATGTTTCTCATGGTCGGCCTGATTCTTTGAATAAATCAGAATGTCTTCAATGAAGACGATAACAAATTTGTCCAAGTATGGTTTGAAGACACGGTTCATGAGATCCATGAATGCCGCTGGTGCATTAGTGAGCCCAAAAGGCATCACTAGGAACTCGTAATGACCATAACGAGTCCTGAATGCAGTCTTGTGCACGTCTTCATCTCTAACCTTCAGTTGATGATAGCCTGACCTTAAGTCAATCTTGGAGAAGTAACTTGCCCCTTGAAGCTGATCGAACAAGTCGTCGATCCTGGGCAATGGTTACCGATTCTTAATAGTAACCTTATTAAGCTCACGGTAATCGATGCACAGACGCATCGATCCATCCTTCTTCTTGACAAATAAGATTGGTGCTCCCCAAGGAGACGAACTAGGTCTAATGAAACCTTTGGCTAGCAATTCATCTAGTTGTGTTCTCAATTCCTTCATCTCCGTTGGTGCCAACCTATAAGGCGCCCTTGCTACTGGTGCTGCTCCAGGGATAATGTCAATTCTGAATTCTACTTATCTATCTGGTGGTAAACCAGGTAGTTCTTCAGGAAAAACATCAGGATATTCAGAAATGACAGGGATACCCTCAATCTTAGGCTTCGGCTCATCAATAGTCACTTGTGCCATGTAGATGACACAACCCTTCTTCAAACACCTAGAGGCCTTGAGCATAGACATTTGCTCAGGCAGTCCATACTGGGTATCTCCCTGAATGGTAAGTGATTCACCAGACGGAGTCTTGATCACCACCTGCTTCTTATTGCAGACGATCCGGGCCTGGTTATGAGATAACCAGTCCATGCCTAAAACTATGTCGAAACCGGCTAACTTCAAAGGAAGTAGGGACAAAGGAAAAGAGTGGTCTTAATGGATATGAAACATACCTCTAATACGGTTGAGGCGGTTTCTAAGGTGCCATCTGCTAACTCCACCTCATATTTCACACTTAAGGTTTTAACAGGTAAATTCAGCAATTTGCAAAACTTATTATCTACAAATGATTTATCAGCTCCTGAATCAAATAGCACTCTCGCATAAACATCATTTATAAGGAAGGTACATGTGATCACATTGTCGTCCTGCACAGCTTCCTTTGCATCCATCCTGAAGACCCTAGCATTGGTCTTCTTCCCTTCCTCAGCTTTCTTTGCATATTTTGGGCAATTTGTCTTAATGTGCCCTTTTTCGTTGCAACTATAGCACGTCGCGTCCTTCAGTTTCTTGCACTCTAGGGTCTTATGTTCCGAAGATTTTCAAATCCCACAAGGCCTCGACTGAGATTGGGATTTTGAGTCAAGTCTGCACCTCCCAAAGTGGTGCTTCTGACAAATCTTACACTTGGGCTTATCTCCAGATTGATGCCCATCCTTCTTAGAACCAGACCCCTTCTTGTGGTCATTGTTTCCCCTGTGCTTCTTGTCTGACCTTCGTGAATTGCCATCATCACGCTTCCTTTTCTCGGCATCCGTGTTCCTCAGCGATCTCTGCCTGACCGCGTCCAATGTGAGGGACAAGGATATATCAGCTGTAGACCTGAATGTAGCTGGCCGAGAGGCTTTTACACTTGCCTTAATCTCTGGGGCTAAACCCCCAATGAAACGAGCTATTCTTTTGGGTTCCGGGGTCACCAGATAAGAAACCAACCTTGACATTGTATTAAAGCTCGTAAGGTAAGCTTGGCAATCCAGATTCTTCATAACCAAGGATAAGAAATCAGATTCAATCTTTTCTACCTCATGCTGAGGGCAGTAGTTTTCTCTAATCAATGTCATGAACTGATCCCATGTCAGATTGTACAATGGGATTTTCCCCGTAGCCTGGATCAAAGATCTCCACCAAGCTAATGCCTCCCCCTTGAATGACTGAGACACGAACTTTATTACATCTTTATCAACGCACCCGCTGATATCAACCACGGTGTCCATCTCATCCAACCATGTCATGCAGTCTATAGCTCCTTTCTCCCCAGTGAAATCCCTGGGTTTGCAGGAAACAAAATACTTGTAGGAGCAACCCTTATCACGGGGTCCTTGATTCAGCACGATCCTTTGAGATGGGACACTTTGCTGATTTGAAGAGTGACGATAGTCATCATCTTTCTTTGGTTCTTCCTTCTTGGAGGGTGGCTTGCTGTGAGCCTCAGAATGAGTCCTAGGCATGGAATGGGGTACTGATTGGGCTCTGCTCCGAGTACCGATTACTTCACTATACTGCCTATCCAAGGCTTTTGTAACATCATTGTCGATTAATGCTTGGAGTTCCACGCCAGTCACATTGAACCTGGTGGCGTCTTGATTCTCCCTTGGCCGACTGTTGATCTCATCCGAGTCAGCCATTGTTTGAACTGTTACATAAGATATTGACAATAATTTATTTAGGAGTTTATTATGGAATTGTCTTTTAGGGCAATTCATTAACCATGGTAAACATAGACCATATTTGGTTAATTTGTTACTCACATTTATTTAGGATTTTTACTATAACCTATCCTAATTATAAAACAATAACAGTATTATTAGCACAAAAGGCCTAGTCACTGGGACATTTTTAAATCATAAGCCATGATTTCAGAGAATCAAGGCATGAAGGTTTGAACATAGTTCTTTACCTTTTTCTGACAGGGAGTCGTAGACTACTACTGTCTTTTGTCTTATATGACAATGAGTATGGCCTGTAGGCACTATATTACCAATGTATGGTCAAAATATGATCATCTTAATTGATGATTTAAACCCATGATTTATAGATCATTAAGTTAGGTTAGGAATCCTTTGAAGAATCCTTATATAAGAATGATGTGTGTGATTTTAACGAATCACGTCTGCCAGGAGCGTTAACATGTTTTCAGATGTTAACAGGGATCCGAATCTTTTAAACAGGTCTTACCATCTTGGCCAAGTCTTATAATGACATGCAGGCTAGGCTATACCTTTGAGATTCTTATTTAATATATAATAGGCAGATTATTTTTAAAAGGAATGATTTTGATTTATTTATTTCATATACTTATGCATAAAATGACAAAAATGAAATTTATAAACTTAACATTCCATTAATTATTACAAGGAGTACACATTGCCCTAAACGGGACTTTTAATAGACAAATTACCCACGCAGGGGTTAAACTGAAATACAAGTCCACGCAAGGACCAAGTATTAAAACAAATGTCCACGCAGGGACTAAAAAGACAAGTCCACGCAGGGACTAAGTACAAAGATAAATGTCCACGCATGGACTTGATTAAAATAGGAGATACAATAATATATATAGGGATTTAATGATCCCTCTTCTTCTTCCCCTTTAATAAGCTTGCTAGGCCTTTGAGAAATCCCCTGTTGTTCCTACGTTCTTCCTGAAAGTCTCGTTCCACCCTGCTTAGCCTTTGTAGGATTTCCTTCTGTTCTGGTGGGGAAAACCGTGGTGGCTGTGGCTGGTGCTGCAACGGAGGTTGAGCCGGTAATTGGTATCCATGAGTTGGGTATCCAACTCCCCAAGGGGTTCCATATGGCCCTTCTGGGTGGAGGGCATTGTAGTTTGCTGCCACAAGGTATGGGTCGGCTTCAGCATAATTGTAGTTTGTGTGAGCCGACTGCTCAAACGGATTGTACCTCGTTGAACCTGTATACGTAGGAATTGGGTTACCCATTCCTGGTGGTGGTGGCGCAATAGGTGTAGAATTCACCTCTGGAACTGGGTTTGAGGGCCCACCCATTTGCGGGTCTTCATGCAGTGGCGGATAGTGACTGCCACTTGAGTGATGGGGGGTGCTAAAGTGAAAATCCCCTCCTCGCATGGATATTCGTGCGCCTGTTCTCCTACGCCTTGGTGGTTCTGGAGGTGCTTGATGAACTGGCGGCGGTGGTGGCGGTGGCGTGACTGCCACGAAACACGAATCCCCGGAGGGATCCTGCTGCTGCTGCTGGTGAGGCGATGAATGGTGAGAAGGTGTAAAGTACCATTCATGCTGGTTAAACCTTGCTTGGTAAATGTCTGGACCACCGTAGGGTGATCCGTGGAAGGATGATCCATCAGAGATCTCGATGGGATGGTTGGGTGTCCCGGTTGCAGGCTCGACGGGATCCGTGTCCTCGTCCATGTCCATTGCATTGTCTCCTGAGAAGTGGTCTTCAGGTCCTAGTGGATTAAAACCCACTGGTTCTTGGATATAGTTTGCCGGGTTGAACCGGCCCTGAAAGACAGGAGTAGGGTCGCCAAAGGAACGGTGCGAGGCGGATCGCTGCAATGGTAGGAAGGAATGGCGGGAGTCTTCGGGCTCGTTTTCCGAATGCGGCCCAAAGGAATGGCGGTAGGGAGGCGTTGAGCTGTGCGAGACAGACCGTCTAGCGGGCTCCAAATGGTTCCTCCAGTTTCCCTGAGGATCGACACTCATAGTGGTAGAAGGAGTTTGCCGGTGCGAAGGCCCGGCTTCGTGATCGTTGGGGGCGGTAATCGGCCCCTTACCTCGTCCTCCTCTTCTAAATCTTGGTGGCAGTTCCTGTCAAAACAAATAAAAGATACAACAAGAATATAAAGGACAAAGTTAAAATTAAAAACAAATTTGGATTTGTCCTAAGTTCTTTGTCTAGACTCGAAAATTTAGGAATGTGCAATTGTGTCATTGAGATTAAACACAAAAGGCTAGTGTTTAATTCACTCAATGTTGGCTCTGATACCAACCTGTCACCACCCGATATTTCCACGTTTTACCGGTGGGCTCGGTGGGGGAGTATCGTGACGTAATTGATATCATTATAGTCAAACGACACAATATTTAAATGCACAGCGGAAGCAAAAGATAGATTCATTTCAACCAAACAATATTGTAATATTAAGTATCACAAATAGTTGAAAGTAATCCACAGGTGGATCAAAATAAAATGGAAACATTGTTCAACAGTTTTGACATCCAAGCTTGCGAGACTTATTGTGGACGCTAGGAGAAAGCCAGCCTAGTTCGCGTAGTACCTGCACTTAACCTTTTTGGGAAAATACGTCAGTTTACACTAGTAAATACAATTAACTGACTCATTTTAGAAAAGGTTTAATAAAATTGATTTGAATGCACGTGGCACAAACTTTTTATAACTTGGGATAATTATTTGAATATAATCTTGTAAAAGAATTACATGTTCCTTATGTGTTCAGTAGCCCAATCCGTAGACCGGGTTAAAGATCAATAGACACACCACATTATTTATTTATGCACTGACGGGTGTACGCCTACACCCCGTGCTCAGGTCGTGGCCATCTCGTAAGATGATGCCAAGGATATCCGGGACATGGTCATTAACCCCCCAAAGGCTTTAAGCAAACAAAACATTTCAAAACGGAGCATATCAATGGTTTAACCTCTATTCGATTAAAGATTCAATGCCCGACCAAGAGGTATTTTATATACCATACCCCAAGCCCGTATAGGGAAAATAAGTTAAAAGTATTTACCTTTGCAAGTATCAATCACAAATAGCAAGTGCGTGTAGCTTTTACCGGGTCTCCTATTCTGGAACGAAGGTTTATAATAACCTATTATAATCCTAACGGGTCTTTATTTAAGCCTAAACTTAGACCGGTTAGTTTTAAGGAAAGATACGGTTCAAACGCACGATTAAGCGAAAGACCGGAATATAATGTGTTTTAGACCCGACAAGTTTGAAGACTTGTATAATATGGGTAAACTAAACACCTTCTGGATTTTGAGATAAAAATGATAAGGTTTGACCCGTTTCGGCTAATTTATGCAAACTAGTTACATAAACCGAACCGAACGTGCAAGAGGCGTAACGGGTAACCATGAGAGTCATTTACAGGTTTCCTAATTTAATATGCCTTAAATAGGTTGTGATATCAGTAGGATGCCTTCCTTAATGCCCAAAACGAGTTTAATCTCAATTTAAGCCCCGTAGGGGTATTTTGGTCATTTAAAAGATTATAAAAGAGATTAATTTTAATTCTGAGACTCCGGTCTGAATAATCAGTAAAACAACTTACCTTAATAGGTTATATCAGTTAGTGACAAGTCTTATATGCCAAAATGGTTTTAAACCCATACTAGGTGTTTAATACGCGTAAAAAGCCGTTTTAAGCGATTTCCGGGTTATACAGGAAATCTGAGTCTTTTGATCAGGTTATAAAGTTCAAAATACTTCATTTATTATATGAAATCAGTAGCAATTGGATTGGTGTCAAAATACTATGTAGAACTCATTTTATAAACAAAAAGGGTATAATCGGTATTTACCGAATCAACGCCATAACCTTAGGTTATGAGCAGGTTAAAAATAATTAAAAATCTTTAACAATCCCAAAATATTATATTACATCAGTGGGTAAAAGGTTTGGTGTCAAAAATTGGGTTTAGATAGGCTTTATGCTAATTGCGCCGTTTAATTAACAAAAAGCTTCTTAAATGCGCTTTTTAGCATAACTCCTATTCTGGACCTCGAACTGATATGAAACTTTAGGGACATGTTTATAAATCAGTAAAAAAGATTATTGTCCGCTCACATATCCAAAATTCTCGTTTTATGGTCAAAAGGGCATATTGGTCAACATTAGGCAATTAACGGAAACATGTAAATGAAACTGACAATCAATGAACCAATCACAGAGGGTTATACCATCATGTATCCTGGTCCTAAGGGAGCTCTAAGGCATTTCTAAACCCATCTAAATCGGGTCAGAACTGAAGTCAAAGCAAAAGTCAAAGTTTTGCGACTTTCGGTTCCGAAACGGTTCTAAACGGAGAATTGTCGGGTCGAACATGCTTAGACATGATCTTACATTTATTACTAAGTTATATGAGTGATAAAATAGGTTACATGTCTTCTACATTGCTAATTACATGTTAATTCGCAAATTAAGTTTCTGTTGACTTTTTATAAACAACTTTGACCCGACAAATGACCTAGTTAGAGCGGGAATCAGAGGGTGCCCTTTTAAGGGTTTAATGCCCACATAATTACCAACTTATAAATACCTTTAATTTGACTAAACACTGAACCATTAGTGATTAATTAATAAGTCAAACCTTAATTACGACGGTTTGACTTTTAAGCTAAAGACTAAGCAAAACTCAATTAAGGAAGGTCAATGATGCTTACCAAGGTCTAATGCACGATTAGAGATGCTTGGGGACTGATCTTATGCTCCAGGAAGTTCTACAAATGCAGATGGACAGCATGATCAAAATGTTGCAACATGAGGGGCTTTATATAGTGCTTTTGATCCTTTATGATCATGACAAACAACTCTACTATTGATCCCTGATCATCAACAAGTGTCCCTAGTGCCTAGGAACTATTAGGGGCCGCCCATGGAAGTGAAAATATCTCTTTAAGTCGGTTACAACGTTCATAACAGCAGCTGTCACATTTTCTGTCGCTGGGCACTCCTTACGGACCGTAAGGGGGTCCTTTACGGTCCGTAAGCCCTTTATCAGGGGCAAAAATTTTTGCCCTTTCAAGCTTCGAACAGGCAACTAGTGTAATACGATTTTGGGCCATGAATTATCAGTATGGGGCCTTTAGATCATGCTTGAATAGTTATGTCCACCCTACCATGTTGCAATATTGTCTTGGACTTTAACGAAAAGCCTTAAACAAAGGTTTATCGTGCATATCCTCATAGGATCCCACTCTTGCAATTATGAATCAATTATTACTAGTAATTACCGAATTTGAATGTATATCAGATGTTTATAATATAGATTAGGGTCTTGGGATTTATAATTAGGTCGTTCAGAGGTATTTAATGAACATGTCGACACTTTTAAATCCTGCCATACATCTTTAACTAGATCCGGGTTTATAACACTTTTATCTTACATGACACGTGTCGTTATTTCATTGATCACAAAGTTTCGAGATGTTACACCTCCACCCCAGCGCCGTCGTCAACCCTCCACCTCCGAGTTTGCAGAGGAAGAGACGTGAAGGAATTGTTGCTAGCCAGTCACTGTACCTGTTCAATCTGCTTCTGCTTCCGAGAAGAAGGTATTCGTCTGGTGGATTTTATTTGAATTGTAAGGGTTTCTGTTTGTAAAGGTGTGATTATGTTTAGATCGTTGTTGTTGATTGTTTATAAATGTATACTTTGATTTTGGTGTTAATTTGTTGTTGGAATGTTGGTGAAATGGTGAGATTTGTGTTGAAATAAATCTGCAGAAGTTAAGATGTTGATTTTGGTATTAATTTGTTGTTGAAATGTTGGCGAAATTCTACAGAAGTTAAAAAAAACAAACAATCTTATTCTTGCAGACTGCAGAGGTTTGGTCCACCTCTTCTTCTACAGATGTGGCTACGCGCCTACGCCTTCTAAAGTCTAAATTTATTATGTTTGACCGGTTTAGTGAGTTCGGTAATTTGGTATGACAATATGAATATATTTTTCATTCTAAAATAGGTTTATAATTCATGAAATAATTTTAAGTTTTTGTGTTTCGCAGACAATTGCCGTTGTGGGTGTTGTTCCTCATGGAGTCGTACAACTTGGTTCGTTTAATAATGTAAGATGATCGAGCGTGTTGTGTATCTTTTTTTCTCATTTGTGGCCATCTTTTAGAGGCCATGAAATAAGCAAGTCGGGGTTGTTGGGTAGTGGGTCAAAACAAGTTGGGTTGACTACAAAAACTTATATTTTAAATATTTTATTGAATATTTCTATAAATAATTAATGTGTTTATGTTGGGGTAACACCCGCAAACCCAGACCAATGGATATAACCCAAGAATGCCCAAGTACGGATAAGGAAACCATGAAGTACAAAATCCGTGACTCACGTGCTTGGTCCCAATCGCGACTTATGGGTTAGTGGCAATAAATTAGCTCTCACCATGATGGGGTAACATCTTTTATACCCTATAAAGTAACAACGTTCAGATGTGGCGAATGATGGATCGTTTACAAGTCGTGGTTCACAGGATTATACCAATTCGTGACACATAGACACACTCTCGTAACCAGAAAGTACCTAAGTCGCGGCTGACAAGAAAGTACTTAAGTGGCGACTCACAAAGAAGCACCAAGGACGCATGAGGTGGCCTTTTTGGAAAGTCCTGATGGTCAACTGCTATTTTTCATAATTTTCCCTTATACGTACTACTGCATACCCACCCCACATATCTTTACTAGCTTATAAAATAAATGATACGTGTTATAAAATAAGATATAGCTATTGGAGTTCCCTCGCACGTTGCAACGGGAAGTCGGTCGTTACCGGTTCGGTTTAATACGGTATTGATATGGTACCAACACACAATATAGAAACTGAAAGGGAAACCCTAGAAATTAAAATCGTTATATGCTCAACATGATAGTGACATATTTTACATTGATTGAAAACCATAAAAACGAATAAAGATAATGATTATGATAAAACATGTCGAAATTGGTTCGATTCATCATGGAAGCAGTACGATCGGCATTCGCTATAGCTAAATATTAAAAAAAAAAACATTATATTTTGATTGTTCACCCGCAATCGATTTGGCCTTCCTACGCTAAATGATGTCCATTTATAGAAAAGAAAATAAATGTAAAGTAACTTTGATAACATGTACTTTGTGTTTTAGTTACTTATACATTAGTATTCAAAACTCAATTTCTGATTTGATTTATATCCACACATAAATAAAAATAGACACGTCACAAGAAGATACTCGCAATTCAGTAAAAGATTGTATATTAAAAGTACTCACAGCTTTGTGATGGAAAAACAACCTATACTAAAATTAGTTATAATATAATAATTTAAAAAAAATCAAATGCTCTAATAGTTTGATCGTCTGAACTTTGTGATATTCTAACTTGGCGTTTTTTTAACACATGGCATCTTACTTTTGAAACTTATGGCACAACTCAAAGTACCAAAAGTATCTAACTTGAAAGAGCTAAGTAAATATTTACATTTCACTTTTATCCATTTTTATATAAAAATACCAATCACAAGGGTAGCGTTAGAGAAGTACCCAATTCATTTACCTTTTTACACAAATCAATATATCGTCGAATGGTAGTCACCAAAATCACAAACTGATTTCACCACAAACTGATACATCCGCGACGGTGTTACCTAAGGTTGCAAACGAACCGAACGAACACGAACAAGATCTTGTTCCTTGTTCGTGTTCGTTTGTTTAGAAATATATGTGTTCACGAACTGTTCATAAACGCTTATCGAACAAGATTTTATGTTCATGTTCGTTTGTGTTTATTTGTTAATTTTAGACAACAAACGCAAAAGAACGTTGATGAACATAAATGAACACAAACTAATGTTCATGATCACAAATGAATAAAAAATCGAACACAAACAAGCGTTCATGAACATAATATACAATACACTAACACTTACTAAATATTTAATTTGTCGAAATTTTGACATATTAAAATAAAATATAAAAACTAAAAACATTAATGAACTATCCAACACGTTACCGAACGTTCACAAACATAAATGAACAAACACGGTCACAATTCATGTTCATTCATCTAACTAAACAAACAAAATTTCTTGTTAACGTTCAACGAACGTCCCGCCAAACGGTTCACAAATTTTTCGTTGAGTGTTTGGTTCGTCTGCAGCCGTAGTATCCCACAAACTCATCAATGAAATCAAGGGTGCCCCGGTATCTTTTTTGGAAATTATCATTTTTTTAACACCATTAAAAAGATTGAAATTGTGGATTACCGTTTGAGTGGATGACTTCAACAAGCCCAATAAGCCAAGCAGGCCACTTTTGATGGGCCAAAGCCCAAGTCCAGCAAACAAATAAACCGAGTAAGGCGGCTGGGTTGCAGACAAAATCCCACCTCCTGAAACTTGCTACAACTTTCTTTCTTTCTTTCTGTAGCTATCTATCAATGGCCGCTAGTAAATACGCCAAACGCTTGTTGTTCAACGCAGGTACTGTTAATTCTCATTACAAACTCTATGTATGATTGATTATGTGCTAAACTGGTTCGGTTTTGTTTGTTTTATTATAGTCAATTTTACGGGTGGGTTAATTGTTTCGTGAGCTAGTGATTGATCAAATTGCGCCTTTTTCGATATCGAAATTGACTTCTGTTAAGTTTGATGTATAAATGTTGTGTTTAAGAAAGCGAAATTGCTAATAAAAACGTATTGATTATGAGCAAAAAATATCCTGAACCCGTTGGGAATGCCCAGGGCCGGCTCCATAGCCTTGCTAACCTAGGCACGGGCCTAGCCGGTGTACAAAAAACCGGTTTTAGAACCGAAACCGGGAAAAAAATCGAAACCGATTTTTTTTATAACCGGTTTTAGAACCGAACCGAACCGGCGGTTGTAGACCGGTTAGGGATATTTATCTTCGAAACCGATTTTAAAAAACCGGTTAAAAACGGACCCTAACCGGTTGGACAGGTTATTGTTTTGAGTAAAAAAACCGGTTAGTAACCGAAACCGGTTATAAAAAAACCGGTTTTTGTTTTTGATGAAAAAAACTGGTTCGGTTAATAACCGGAACCGGTTTTTGAAAAAAAACCGATTTGTACGCCTCTATCATCGTTCCCGCTTCCCATCGCAACCTTCTTTCAATTTCTAAGCAATCGGCTATCACTAGACGAAATAAGTAACCGTAATCGCCCATGGCGATGGGTCCATCGGGATTGGAGGAGAGTTTTGGAGTGTGGATGAAAACATGAAACGTAATTAAAGCACAATACACAGAGAATTAGGGAAGAGAAGGGGAACTTTATTAAATTTTAAAGAAGAGGGATGAGAAACAGAGTGCAAATTTAGGTGAGAGAGAGAATTACAACCAACTAGGAAATAACATGCATAATGTCACCCTCTAATATTTTTCCCTAAATATTCCACCAGAATTCTGTTAGCCTGCTGATGTGGCATTAGTGACGTAGTCTTGCATCTTGGTAGGAATTTTCTTGGGCCTGTTGCTCCTTCGAACCACTGGTTGGCCCGTATCTATTGGGCTAGTTGACATCACAACATTACTCCCCCGTTTAACAATGACCTTGTCCTCAAGGTTAAGGTGAGGAAAGGCCTGCAACAAGACTGTTTTATCCTCCCAAGTAGCAGCAGTATCTGGAAGGCCATCCCATTGGGTCAACCATTGTTCGATCATGTGACCCGACCGATCCAGCATACGAGTGTCCAGAATGGCGGTGGGTAAAAGTACCATAGAGGCAGATGGATCCACAAGACCGATGGGAGTGACCTGGTGATCGGGAATTCCGGTGCATTTACGCAATAAGGAGACATGGAACACATCGTGAATCTGAGCCGACGCCGGTAACTCCAAACGATAAGCGACGGTGCCCACTCGGGCGACGATCTTGTAAGGGCCGAAGTATCGTCTGCCAAGTTTATGATGGCGTTGGAGGCGGAGAGACTGCTGTCGGTAGGGCTGGATTTTAACAAAGACCCATTCACCAACGTCAAATGTAACATCACGACGACGTTTGTCAGCGTACTCTTTCATCCGAGCCTGGGATTTCAGTAAATTCTGTTTTAAAAGAGTTAAAACAGCATCACGATTGAGCAATTGGGCCTCCAAAATGGGATTACCCGTTGAATCACGAATGTATCGAACAATGGTCGGTGGGCGGCGACCGTAGAGAATTTCGAATGGTGTCATTTTGGCAGCGGTTTGAAAAGAGGTGTTGTACCAAAACTCTGCCCATGGCAGGAAATTAAGCCATTCTTTGGGTTGATCACAGACAAAACATCGTAAATACATCTCCAAGCATTTGTTTAGTACCTCCGTTTGACCGTCCGATTGAGGGTGGTAAGCGGTGGAGAAGGATAAATGAGTACCATGTAACCGGTGTAGTTCCTTCCAAAAATCCGACATGAAACGTGGATCACGATCAGTAACTATGTCCGTAGGAATGCCATGTAAGCGAATAACATCCGTAAGGAATACTGAAGCAACAGTAGCACTTGTGAAGTGTGTTGGTAATCCCACAAAATGCCCATATTTAGATAAACGGTCCACGATGACCATAATCACAGTTTTACCATGAGAGTTGGGAAGCCCGGTGATGAAGTCCATGGATATATTTTCAAAGACCAATTGGGGAATTGGCAAGGGTTGTAATAAACCACCAGGGGGTAAAAATGAAGCTTTCATCTGTTGGCATGTTTGGCATTGAGCCACAAAAGTCTTAACATCGTGACGCATATTTTTCCAATAGAAGTTTGAAGACAACCGGTGAAAAGTGCGGGTAACACCGGAATGGCCCCCGATAACGGAACTATGATATTCGAATAAGAGTTGCTGACACAATGGGGAACCGGTTGGAATGAACAGCCGAGCACGAAAAAAGAGGAGACCATCTTTGTAAATAAAATCCGGATGCGCCAAGGGATCACACTGAATCTGGGAGCAAAGAAGTTGCAAATCTGAATTGTGTTGAATTTCAGTGCGTAAGTCGTTTAGGAAGGAGAACTCTTGACCCGAATAGGCCAAAAAGGTAGCGGCCGAAACACGCGACAAGGAATCGGCAGCTGCATTGTTTTTGCCCGGTCGGTATCGGATTTCAAAGTCATACCCCAACAGCTTACCCACCCATTTTTGTTGATCGGGTGTCTGAATTACTTGGTGTTGTAGTTGACGAAGTGATTGCTGATCCGTGAGGATATAAAAGCGTCTCCCTAGAAGATATTGACGCCATTTGGCAACGGCTTGAGTGATAGCGAACATCTCTCTTTGATAAGTGGAAGCGTGCTGCATCCGAGGACATAACTTTTGACTAAAGTAGGCAATAGGATGATTGTCCTGGGAAAGAACTGCACCGATACCCGTACCGGATGCATCTGTTTCGACCGTAAACGGTTTAGTAAAGTTGGGAAGACCCAGGACAGGAGTGGCACTCAATAACTCCTTAAGATTGGCAAAAGCATCCGCTGTGGTAGATGTCCATTGGAAGGCGTCTTTGCGAAGTAAATCGGTTAAAGGGCCGACAATCGAAGCATAATTCCGGATGAACCGCCTGTAATACCCGGTAAGACCGAGAAAGCCACGAACGTCTTTGACAGATTTAGGAGTAGGCCACATGTTAATTGCATCAATTTTGGATGGGTCGACTGCCACTCCATCCTTGCATATTATATGACCCAAATAGCTTATCCTAGATTGACCAAATGTACATTTTGAAAGCTTTGCTACCAGTTTGTTGTCCCGAAGCAACTGGAAAACCATCCTCAAGTGGTTCAAATGCTCATACCAAGTAGAACTATAAACAAGGATGTCGTCAAAGAAGACGAGGACGAATTTGCGTAGATAAGGACGAAAAACGTCATTCATCAAGCGTTGGAAGGTCGATGGGGCATTGGTTAAGCCGAATGGCATGACCAAAAACTCAAAATGCCCATCATGAGTCCGAAAGGCTGTTTTGCTCACTGCATCTTCATGCAATCGTATTTGATGAAATCCTGCCAACAAGTCTAATTTGGAAAAATATTGAGCACCATAAAGTTCATCAAACAACTCATCAATAGTCGAAATAGGAAAACGGTCACGAACCGTAATGGCGTTGAGTGCCCGATAATCAACACAAAATCGCCACGTTCCGTCTTTCTTTCGAACCAATAACACCGGAGAAGAGAAGGGGCTGGTGCTCGGCCGAATGATACCTTGGTTTAACATCTCACTCACCAAACGTTCAATTTCTGTTTTCTGAAAATGCGGGTATCGGTAAGGTTTAACTGAAACCGGGGCAGAGTTAGGTAGTAGTGTAATATGGTGATCTTGGGAACGAGCCATTGGCAGGCCTGTAGGTGGCTTAAAAACCGTAGGGAAATCATCAATTAAAGAGCGTACATCAGTCGGACAATCCGAAACAGTGGAGTCAGGAGATATTAGATGAAGCTGAAAACAAGCTGCAATAGAATGTGTCTGAGATAACCGCCGTAACCCATTGAACTGAAGCTGATGAGGAGTGGTAGGTGAATCACCTTGCCATTTGATATGTGTTCCCTGCCAATCAAACTCAAAGGAAGCCTTGGCATAATCAGTAAGGACTGGCCCAAGTGTGGAGAGCCACGAAACACCCAACACTATATCCCAACCTTGAAGAGGTAATACATATAGATCAACCCGAATAGCAGAATTTTGAATCAACAACTCAACCTGACGAGCAAGACCTGAACAAGGTAATTTCTCGCCACTACCCACTAAGACCGAAAATGGTGTAATTGATTCAATAGTCAGGTTAAGAAAACTCGCTACCAGCGTTTGCACGAAGCAATGGGTGCTCCCACCATCAAGTAAGACCTGCACGGATTGGCCTTTGATTGAACCTGTAAAACGTAATGTAGTAGTAGCACACCCTCCCGCCAGGGCGTTATACGATATGGCCGAATGATTTTGTACCTCATGTACCTGCAAGGTCTCGGCCACAGTAGCATCCGAAGAAGAATCGGGCGGTTCACTGAGTGGGTCGGTATATGGGGAATCATCGTCAAAAAATAATAGTTGAGGAGCAGCCTTACAGACGTGGTCACGAGTGTACTTCTCGTCGCAGCGATAGCATAATCCCAGAGAACGTTTCCGGGCTGTTTCGGCAGCGGTGAGGTGACGGAATCCCACGTTATTTGGAAATTTAGGGTTAGCAGGGGTGACGGAAGAAGATGTGACGGTGAGAGGGGCGGTTTTAGGAGTTGGTAAAATGGGCTTCCCAGATCCAAGTGTTACCCGGCCCATACCTTTTTCAATTTGAATACGGTTTTCATGCAAGTGGGCCAGTTCCATAGCGTCTTCTAGGGTGTTTGGCTTATGAATAATCACCGACTGCTTAATATCGTGCCTGAGACCAGAGATAAAACAACAGAGCAAAAATTCAGCTGGTAAAAGCATGGATCTATTCGATACCTCTTCGAATCGATGGCGGTATTCTGATACGGTAGAAGTCTGGTGCAGTTTCGCTAGAATACCCTCTGGTTTCTCCAATTCTTTGGATCTGAAACGTTGGATGATGGCGGTTGTGAACGTTGGCCAATTGATGAACCGAGAGAACCGATCATGCCAATCGTACCAATCTGCGGCCTCATCATCCAAATAAAATGACGCTATCATCAAACGATCAGGCTGCGGGATCTCGTAAAACGTGAAATACCGATTCGCTTGGGCAACCCACCGCTCCGGGTAAGAACCGCTGAAGCGAGCAAGGTGAATAGGGGCTGGTTTATGGTGCCCCAAAACAGAGGTTCCCAGCATCCCGGAACCACCTGATGAACCGGAATCACCCGGATGTTTTTGTTTGATGAGCTGACCAACAGATACACACAATTTGTTTAGTACCTGTTTGGTATCCTCTAGGGATAAAGCAATGGAAGAGACATCGGATTGCAAATCTGATTGCACCTGAGCGGCCTGAGTTTGAGACTCCTGCAATTGACGATGAGACTCCTGCAATGATTTGAAACCTTCATCCAATTGTTTAAGACGGGTACCATCAGCCATGCTTGCTAATGGCTCAATGAAAGCACCAATGGAGTGTGGATGAAAACATGAAACGTAATTAAAGCACAATACACAGAGAATTAGGGAAGAGAAGGGGAACTTTATTAAATTTCAAAGAAGAGGGATGAGAAACAGAGTGCAAATTTAGGTGAGAGAGAGAATTACAACCAACTAGGAAATAACATGCATAATGTCACCCTCTAATATTCTTCCCTAAATATTCCACCAGAATTCTGTTAGCCTGCTGATGTGGCATTAGTGACGTAGTCTTGCATCTTGGTAGGAATTTTCTTGGGCCTGTTGCTCCTTCGAACCACTGGTTGGCCCGTATCTATTGGGCTAGTTGACATCACAACAAGTTTATGGGTGAAATTAGGGCCCCCACTTCGTAATTCCCTTAGGGTCGCTAAAAATATCGGAACGGCCCTGGGAATGCTCGAAATTTTTAGTTTTAATTTTTTGTTGACCTTATTATATAGTAATGTTTCAATCTGGTAGCATCCTTATGTGAAATATTAACTTTTCTTTTGGGATATGTCTTTGATGACGTAATATGTGTTTTGTATGGTATGAACTATGAAGTTATCATCATGAAATTCACATTTTTTAAATAGAGTTAACTGTCATTTTCATCCCTGTGGTTTGTCCAATTATGTCAGTTTAGAAATTTCAAATTTGTACCATTTTCGTCCTTAACATTCTTAAAACATACCAGATCCATCCAAAAAAACTAAGGTTGAATCGAATAATTGGACAAACCACTGGGACGAAAACGACATGTTTTTTTGGACGGAACTGACATGTTTCAAAAATGTCAGGGACGGAAATGGTACAAATTTGAAATTTGGTATGAACTGGCATAATTGAACAAACTACAGGAGTACAGGGACGAAAATGGCAGTTAACTCTTTTAAATATTTCAAATGTTTTTACGGTGATGCTGATATTTATATAATTTATCATATTTTGATATGTTTTAGTTGTTATAAACATAAAATTGTATACATTTATGGTATTTTTAACAAACTAATGGGTAAACCTAATGCCCGTACCATTACCATTCTGCAAGCCTAATTAATAAGATCCTTATAACTTTTTGCACATTGCAAATAGACTAAATTTTGATATGTGCTCATGTTTCTAAGTTGTATATTCCTTTTAATTTTTATTTTATTTTTTGGTGTTGTAGATTTGAGTGCCAGATTGGTTAGAACAAAGGAATCATATCAATGGTCTGTATATAACGCACTCAGTCGCTACGAATCGCAATGGTCAAAAGTAGAAAAGCCAATATCTCAACAAGCCAGTCAAACGGAGTCAAATTCCGTTCTTAACAAAGACAATTCCGATGAAGATGATGCAGTTAGTAACAACAAGTGGAAGCTAGAGCTAGCTTGGCTCACAAAAGCACTTGATCCCGCGCTGCAATTGTGGAAATGGCCCTTGCCTATAGGTTTGTGCGCACATGTTTTTGTTTGCACTCTTATGCTCGCTACGGTACCAATTGTTGATTCGGTGTTTATCTACAGGCAACGCAAATGGAAACAATATTCAGCCTGGCAGTCGATCATTTGCGGAGATCCTTGCAAGCATCCAAAAGAGTAAACTCGGAGTTCAAAATTGGAGCTTAAGTGATCTTACAATAGGTTTATACCTCGTTTACCTTCAACAAGCGTCCAAAAATCCATTCGAGGATGTTAAGGGCGTAAAGATTTCCAATGACACAGTGGTAATTAGTTAATTACTAATTACCGAGGATCCTACAATTCACAAACTATTACCAACATAATTTTTACTTGATATATATATTTTTTGTAGGTTCAGGATCTTATATACCATGTAGAATTAGCAAAGGGGGCGTATAGGGATAGTGCAGCCGGTTTGGCGAAAACCAGCATGCTTAGAGAAAGTAACATAGTGAAGTTTGTGAGAAATTCTAGCTTATTGCGACCGGGATATTATATAGGGGTTGATACACGCAATAAACTTGTGATTTTTGGAATTCGTGGAACTCATACGGTTTCCGATCTGATTACCGATATTGTATCTTCAAGTGACGTAGAAGTCAATTTTGAAGGGTATACGACTCATTTTGGTACTTCTGAGGCTGCTCGTTGGTTTCTAACTCATGAGATAGGAACCATTAAGACGTACCTTGAGAAGCACGAGGTGGTGAATTTCTTCCCTTTTCATTTAATAATTTAGTTTTTTTATTTAATATAGCTATTTGAGAGATTGTAAGCATTTGAATACAATTTAGGACTATGCAGTTAATATCGGTAATATGTCGGTTATCGGTCCCCATGTATAATATCGGTGTCAAATACCGGTCAGAATATCGGTACCGATATTACTGGCGACCGATATTCCCGATATCAGTACATTTCTTCTTAGTTCTACCATTCGCCTTTCTTAGTATTGCTGCTATTAGTGTTTTAAGTGTTAATTGTTTGTGTTAAATGTTAAGTGTTTTGCAAGTTGCAAAAGGTTAAATGGTAGGAGAGTATACTGAATTGTTAGTTTTAAATTGCTATATATAAAAACTACATGATATTAAAATTACCGATATCCTGCCGCGATAACCTAGATCTCAAATAGCGGTCCTTGACCGATATCCGATTTTCTACCGCATTAACTGCTTAGATTAGACTTTTAATATGTTTCACGCATTTGAGTCTCGTTCTATTTTTGGCAAAATTTTATTAAATCTATCCATTGACCCTTTGAAGATTACATGTAACCCAAAGTAACCACTTTAAAGCAAATAAGTTAAAAGTGTGAATTGTGATATCTGTTGCAATACTAACATGTCTACAGGGATTTAGGTTAAGGCTGGTGGGCCATTCACTTGGTGGCGCGATTGCTTCGATGCTAGCGATAATGATACGCAAAAAGACAAGCGAGGAGTTAGGTTTTAGCCCTGAGATTGTTACGGCGGTTGGATACGGGACACCGCCTTGTGTTTCTCGAGAGCTTGCTGATTCCTGCTTTGATTACGTTACGACCGTATGCATGCAGGTTGGTATATCAAGGTTTTGTTTCACTTATTTGTTGCTATAGTTACGTACAACACGTATTCAAACCAAGTAATGAACAAAACAAATTGTGTTTCTTGACATATAATAGGATGATATAATCCCAAGGCTAAGTGTAGCTACCCTCATGAGATTGAGGAACGAAATTCTTCGAACGGACTGGTAAGTAACATCGGTCACAACATACTAATATAATAAAACTTCACTTGGCATAGATTATATTTTTATTATTATGATAATATTTGAGATTAATCTAGATCTTAATATTCTCAGGAGAACGATATTTGAGAAAGACGACTGGAGAAGTGTTGTAGATTTAGTTACTAACGCAAAGCAGGTTGTCTCTTCTGTACAAGATGTAGCTAAGAAGGTAGTTGATTATACCAAGTTTGGAAGCCAGACAAAATTTATCGGTAAGCTGAGAATGTTATGTTGTTTTCGTGGTAGATTTGGTTTTTTTTTTCCGTAACGGGTGGTAAAATAAATATAGCTAAAAATGGTAGCTTGCAAATAGGGGTGTGACATGAGTCTTAACATGAAATTTGCGGGTTTGGGTTTAATAAAAGAGAAATGAATAGTCGGCTTTTTATAGTTTAAAACGTAATATACGTACGTTTGCATTTTTGGTTGAAAATTGTATTTTAAGTGTATTTTTATGCAAAAATAAACAAAATTAATATTTCTAATTAAATGGGTCGTGTTTGTGTCAACCCGTCAAGATTTGTGTCGTGTTCAGGTTCATCTGTTTGACGCCCATTTCGGGTTCGTGTCGTGTCTGGGTGTGTGTCAGGTCCAACTAGCAACCCGTGAACACAACCCATGTATAAGACCTCATACTACATTTAAAAAAATTATTCTTGAATAACATTGCTCTCATATTTGACGTTATAACCCGTATAGATACACTTTTTTTAGGTAGAAAAGTGTTGCGGGTCGGGTCCACCAGAGCTTATTTGACCTTTACAACTGAATTTCCTGTTTTGACCCGTTACCCAATCTGCCCGACCCACCCATTTATCATCTCTAAATTAATCACACTCCTATGAAATTAGATTGGTGCATTTTCTTCATCTCATTGAGTGTTTTGTTGACCAAGTTGTTGACTTCCATTATGTTACATTTGACCAAAGGTTTGACTTTTTGACCGACACTCACAGATGTTCCTGGCAAAAAAGATTCAGTTGCATTACAAAACAGTACCCCTTCAACCTCCATACCGGAAGTATCAAAATCCGATGACGTTAAAAAGGAAAGACACGATTTGAGTTCGCCCGAAGAGGAGCTATTTATCCCGGGCACGGTTTATTATCTAAAAAGGAAGGAAGAAAAACACAACGGCAATAAAGTAAACAAGTTCACTCTTTGGAAGAGAGATACAGGTGAACATTTTCAAAGAATACTATTGTCAAATAACTTGATTTCAGATCACAAATGTGATAGCCATTATTATGCTCTAAGGGATGTCCTCAAAGGTATTCCCGCGCCTCAAACTTAAAAGGGTTCGTTTTACTTCGCTCTTTGTTTCTTCATTTTACGCTCTCTGATAATCGGGACCCACAAATCGAAAAGATTAAATGTCTAACAAAAGTGTTTTTTTTTTTTAAGATTTGTTGTAAAATTTGATGTGTATAGTCATTTCATGACATTTATGGAACTAATAAAGGTGCCTGTGGAAATGGGCTTTGCATATTTGGAATGGGCCTGTTAGGAAATAAGCCCATATAGGCCCAACTATGTGAAAATAAAGTTGGTTAACTTTGATGATGGTTTAACATCTGGGAAATTTCTTTTTGTTCACATGTAGTGCCAACCTGTTACTATTAGATGTACATATGAGTAGACATGCACAAATCGGTTTTTTTAATAACCTAAACCGGTTAACCGGTTGGGACGGTTATTGGGCCAAAAAAACATAACCGGTTACGGTTAATAACCGACCGGTTAATAACCGGTTATTAACCCCGAAAATCAGTACCCGGTAATAACCGACCGGTTATGAAAAACCGGTTAACTAGTGAACCGGTTAATAAAAACCGGTTTTTTCGGTTATTTTATAAAACATGCAGAAATTTAAAAAAAAAGCTGCAGAATCATTAATCATATACAAAACATGCAGAATTTTATAAAAACATGCAGAATAACATGCAGAAAGTTATAAAACCATGCAGAATTATATTAAAACTGCAGAAATTTAAAAAAAAAAGCTGCAGAATCATATACAAAACATGCAGAATTTTATAAAAACATGCAGAATCATTTAAAAACATGCAGAAAGTTATAAAAACATGCAGAATTATATTAAAACTGCAGAAACTTAAAAAAATGCTGCAGAATTATATAAAAACATGCAGAATTTTATAAAAACATGCAGAAACTTATAAAAACATGCAGAATTTTTAAAAACATGCAGAATTATATTAAAAACCTGCAGAATTATATAAAAACATGCAGAATTATATTAAAAACCTGCAGAATCTTTTTCGACTACCTTGAAAAACGTCACGTAACATATCTTTAAAAGTTTCTTTAACTTCTTTAACGGACTCAACATTTAGCCCGTCTTGCACAACCAAGTTAATGATGTGCGCAACACATCGGCTATGATAAAATTCTCCATCGCAAATCGGATTGTATTTTATTTTTAACATTTGCACCGCGGTTGTGTTGTTCGACGCATTATCAAAAGCAATAGAAACTATTTTATTTTCTAATTTATAAGTTTTGATAACATCGTCTAAGACATGAAATATATTTTCCCCCGTGTGTGGATAACCAAATATATCGAACGCGATTGTACGTTTCATCATGTTCCACGAATTGGGATCGATCCAATGCGCGGTAACACAAATGTAAGAATCCGGTAAACCAAATGGAGCCGACCATACGTCGGTTGTTAAATTAACACCGGTGTTTAATTTTTCAAAACCTAAAATCATTTCTTTTTTAGCTTTTGACCACATCTTTAAACAATCGCGTCTAAGAGTTGAACGACTTACGTGAACATAACGTGGTTGAAGCGTCTCTTGAATCAACTTAGTCAAGCGCGGATTGTCAAAGTGATCGAACGGCAACGATTGTTGAATAACAAATTGAGCCATCCTTAAACGAACCGCCTCCGGGTCGAAATTCCAAACACCCATACCCCGTGATATTTGCGCTTGATCTTTGGCGGGATTTTTTTTAATGGCTTGCAATGCGACGTCAAATGTGCTCTCAAAGTAGAGTTCGATGACGCCGCAAGAAACGCCCCGCAATTTTTGCACCTCGCCTTTTCTTTTCCAATCGACATCTCGCATAAATCAAAATTCACCCATAGTGTCGGGTCCCTATTCGTGGTCAAGATCTTCTTCACAAACAACTCGCTATTTGAACCAACAACGGTCGAAGCATCGCCACTCGAACTCGCCATTTGAAAGTTGAAACGTATTTTGTAAGTGTGTTTTTGAGCTAGAATTGAAGTGGGATTATACATATGCATTGAAATCTTATTTATACACATCCAAACAGGTCCATAACGGTAATATTACCGAATTTTTCATTTCAAACGGTAACATTTCATGACTGCAATTGTTCTGTGCTGCTGCTGTGCTTCTGTCTGCTGTTGAAGATGAAGCTGAGACCGGTTAACCGGTTATTAACAATCATAAAAAACCGGTTTTTAATTAACCGGTTAAAACCGGTTATTGGTATGAATATCTAAAACCGGTTACGAACCGGCGGTTATTAAGAAACCTAAACCGGTTATTTTGGTACCGGTTAAAAACCGGTTACGGTTATTAACCGGTTTCGGTTAAATAACCGGTTTTTTTTGCCCATGTCTACATATGAGACAGGTGAAAGAAATGTTGGGCTTTTAATTAAATGCTAGCTCAAGTTATTCTAAAGCTAGCAAGTGATGTCCTCTCTTTATGGTGCAAATATAAGAAAAGTTAAGATCCCCCTTAAGGTGTTTTAAGCTATTCTTTTTTTAATTAATGTGATTTTTCTGAGTGTATATTTCAAATTACTAGAAAAAATTAAGTTTGTTTTAAATGCATTAGGGTTGTTTGGTAGCCTTTTAATAATTCCATTAAGAGACCTCTGAATCGGTTAGAGATAGAGTGTGTTTGGTTCACTTAAAAGACACCTAATGCTTTGTGTAACCTTTTAACAGGAGAGGCTACCTCTTAATTGATCAGGTTGCCAAAGAGCCCGTTAGTTTCAAAATTTGATTTAAAAAGTAGGATAGTTTAAGAAATGGATTAATTCCGCATATAACTAGAAGAAACCCTAGAAAAACTTAAAACGCGTAATGGGAAATGATTTATACACCATAAGTTCTACTACGCATGACGTCAATATATATATACACACACATGATGCAATGAAATATGCTATTCCATGTGTGGTTCACTTGTATTGAATCTCTACATAAATATCGATTTCTAAGTGCTTGACTTCGTTCGTTTGAGATTCGGGTTTTATATTCCGCTTTGTTTTTATCTTGTGTAGTGTGTATTTTTCATAATTTTGTTATAAAGGTTATAAATTCAAGATTTGTAGTGTATAAATCTCTGCCCTTATTAATGTTAGGGATTTCTTTAATAGATGATAATTCACATAGTTATGCAAATTTGTGGATGGGAACATGTGAAGTGTTAAAACTTGGTCAAATATTCCTTCATATGTCTTCAATTATTTGGATTACACCTGTGAATGATTAAGATTGCTTTCATAGCCTTCCCCCTTCCCATTCATTTACCATCAAGTAAAGGTCAAAGAAAAAGTAGATGTTAACATGTGGCATAGATCTAGGCATCATAGCAACTAAAGCGAGCACGGTGTACGAGACATCCACTGTAGACTAGTGAATGTCGTAAAAACAAGATGTTTCTTTTTTCAGGTGATTAGAAAATAGAGAAAAGGTTAATCTACTTAGACTATGTGTAGTAGTTTTAACTATAGACCAACGATTGTCGTAAAACTATGATGTTTCTATTTTCAGGTAACTGAAAAATAAAGAAATGGTTAATCTACTTAGACTATGTGTAGTGGTATTAACTAAACATCTCTGTGAAAGTGTCACATTATTGTCACGTACGCAGTGGACTTTAACTAAACCACTATTTCATATGGGTGTATTGATTTTAACTAAGCTTTAATAATTAATTCATTGTTTATATTAAAAAAACGTGTAATTGGCGCTTCTCCACCTTTCCACCCCTCATGCCTATTAGTGCGTTGGTGAGGGTTTGTTTGGTGCAACTCCATCACGACAGTGTAGTAGTGTTGAAGGCGTTAGTGCCCTTTGGGCTTAACGCACAACATACACAGTCTTAAGATAATTACGTATATGTAATATCGGGTCTCACTTCATCATATTTCATTAGATTTGGGATGTTATATGGTTACATTACGGTTAACAATTTAGGAAAACAACACCCGATAAAAGATTAAAACTAATTTGAGTTGAAACCCATTATTTTCTAGTATGGAAGCAAATCGATCATAATTATTTCAGGATTTACATATTTGAATATTTCTATTATAGTAATCAAAGCGGTATTCTTACTACGATACTATAAATTTATTACTAAAAAGTGATTTAGGAGGTTGCAAACATTAAAAACGAACTATGAGTTGCATGATATTATAATATGCTCATTAGGACGGTGTTTTTTTTCTTAACGCGTTAACATTGTAGAGATTTGATGAAGACCCAAATCTTGGCATTCAACTTTAACTTCTTGTGTATGTTGATGACACAAGTCTCATGAATCGATAGGTACGAATGTGTTTTGAGTGTGACTTGATGAGAAAGAATAGATTATAACTTAAATAATACTTTAATCAATCCCTATTTTATGGTTTGGACTTTGAAGAATTGCCTCCCATTCAAACTACACTTATAATAAAATGTATATAATGGATTCTTTGGACCATTTTAACTTATTATCAGTGTTCAATAATTGATAATCATGCTAACTATTTGTAATTTATTAATTATCTATTAGAAAAAATTAAGTTTTGGTGGTTTGTCTCGATGTTAGTTGGTCAAGATCGAGGTTGGATCCTTTAGGAAGTGCATATGTAATCTTTGATAGTGACTTGCATGTGTGTTTTAGAAGTTCTTGATTATAAAGATGTATACTTTCTCTTTTTAACAACTAATATTTTTAAAACTCCATATGTTGATTTATAAAATTCATTTGTGGAGAAAATGGCCTATTTGGTTTTGGTTGGGTATGTTTTTCTCCATCAAATTATTAATAGTTGACAGGCTTACGGATAAGTTAACGTTTTCATAACAAGTTCAGTCATCGAACACGCTGTCTTAGCGGTTCATTGGTCGATGGTCAAAAACAGGTTGACGTCATAAATAATATAAAAAATAAACATATAAATATAAAACTAATTATAAACTATAAATTAGCAATAAAATGTTGTTTCATGGAGTTGTATCCCATGCATGAGGAGTTTTTCAAAATTTTTTTTTTTTTTTGATTTTTCATTTCTAACCTAATGCTTTTCATCTTTTGCATTTTAACTCTTAACACTTTTTTATTTCAGTATTTGGCCACTCATAATTTTCATCTTTCACAAGTTATTCGTTTTACGTTTCGTTGCAAGACACGCCGCAACGTGCGTGTGGGGTTCATCGTTTTTTGGCATATTCCCATTTGAGAGGCTCGCCACAACGCGTTTATTTTTCCCCGTTCAACTTAGTTATCCTTTTCTACGTTTCGGTCTAATTCTTCGCATTAACGCACCACAACGGGCGTGCGTGTTTCAACGATTTTACGTTTGCTTGTCGCTCAGTGTTATTTTTTTCCTTTTTTATTTATTTTATTTTTACGAACCTTTCCAATGTTGGGGTTGTTGGTACTGGTGTGGCATTGATGCTACTTGGTACGGTTTTACAAATGTTTTTAACCTATTAAGTTTTTTACTAATAATTTGTTTCGAGTTTACTCTATACTTCCTTTACTTAAAAAACTATTTTTTACGTGCATATTTTTATATACGTGTCGGTGTAAATATGATTTGCTATACTTTTTGACGTACACTTTTTTTGGAAAACGAGTCATGTCAAATATATAATGTTTTCATTAAAAAACCATTTTACGTGCATATTTTTATGTACTATAAATTTGAGTTGGTCTACATTTCGATTTGGGAGTTGAGTCCGAACAAATATAATATGTATTCGTGCGTATTTTATGTATGTTTCGTAAAAAAAAAATTGAACTGTGTGGAGTCAAATTCTAGTTTCTTTTCTATGTATGAGTGGAACTGGAATCACATATAAATTCGATTTACTTTACGTTTTGATTCAATTGCAATTCTTATATAGGTTATTTCGAGTTCAATCGGATACGACAAAACACATGATTTCATACGGTTAACGCATCACACGACGTTTGAACTAATCCATTTGATATTTGTGATGTTCTCACGCCGCAATGCATGCGGGTCTTATTGGTAGTTTAAAACAAAATATTACAATAATTGATATTTTTGTGTGAAAATTAATATTGATTATTGATCTTTTTGTGTGAAAATTAATATTGATCAAGTATAAAGCTTTAAATAATATGGAATTTAATTATATAATGTTATTTTAGACTGAGAACAAATACATATAAGGTAATTTTGTGTGAAAGAAACGTATAGTATAAGAATAGAATGAATGAGATAATAGAAATGTCATGATATATTCTATGCTATGACCCGCCTCCTAGCTCAGTTGGTTTTCGGCCGGGGGTTTGCCAATGGCCACCCCGGTTCGAATCCCGGCGTCTACGGCTTGTGTGGCGGGTTGTCCCAATGATGGATCGTATCCTATCGAGGCATGGTGCGGTTTTGAGGGCAACCCGGTTTTACCCAGCTGTTACCCCAGCGAGTCTCTCGTGTGGGGGCAGTATGGTTTCCGGGCGGAAGTCAGCTTGCGGGGCGGCTGAGGCCCGATCGAACATCGCGTCCGTAAGTGCGGGGCTGACGGTGGAATGTCTTCGACATGAACCCGGTGACCACTGGTCCAGTACATAGAAAGTCACCTTCCAAAAAATATATTCTATGCTATCATTTTTGTTTAACGTAAGTAGTAAGGAATGAAAATAGCTATTTATTTTCGTGTAGAATTTAACATGGGTGATAAAATATTTTTTTTTTGTTTTCACATTTCAATCTGTTTCATGTCTATATAATATATTTTTATTCTAGTGGATACGTAATATAATACATAAATATATATCTATACTATATAATAAAAGAAACCAATTTAGGGGCACATGTCATTCATTGGAGCCATCTAATTTTTCTCTCCTACTTAATTATAGATAATTAATATTAACTAAAAGATAATTATAAAATTAAATTTAATATAAATTTAAACAATTCGATAGGAGATAATATAATATGTTGAAATATTTATTAGATTTCAAAATTATTTATCCTGGAATTAAAAAAAAAAGAGGTACACTAAATATAAATTAATATAATGTAAATGATTGATTTATTTTATTAAACTAAAGTAGTTAAGGGTGGAACTTTTTTTTTTTTGAAAGGCAGTTAAGGGTGGAACTTATTTCAAAAAATGTTTAAAAAGGGTAAACAAAAACATTAATCAATGTTTATTGGTTCTATACTCAAATACGGTATTCACTATGTTTACGTGGCATTTATAAGAACCATCACCGCAATAGCCTCATCCATCATATATCGAGTATATTCGTTTGTTTTTTAAAGATATAATTTTTATTAGATTCATTAACCCGTGTAATAAAAGAGGTTTTTTAAAGATATAATATTTTTATTATTTACTATACAAAATTGCATTTATGCAACTCGTGTAATACACCGGGTTTTTAAAAATATAACTTTTTTTATTATGTGATATGTAAAATTAGATTTATTCAATCCGTATAATACACAGGGTTTATAAAGTTACAATAAGATATAACTTTTTATTAATTGATATATAAAATTACATGTGCTCAACTCATACAATACATGAGGTTCTTAAAAATGTAACTTTTTCATTATTGAATATATAAAATTAAATTTACTCAACCCGTACAATACACGGGGTTCTTAATGATATAACTTTTTTATTATTTAATATATAAAATTACATTTATTCAACCCATGTAATAAACGAGGTTTTAAAAGATATATTGTTTTATTATTTGGTATATAAAATTACATTTGTTCAACCCGTGTAATAAACGAGGTTTTTAAAGATATATTTTTTTGTTATTTGGTATATAAAATTATATTTATTCAACCCGTGTATTACACGGGGTTCTAACCTAGTATATTTGTATAATAAAACACTAGACACGAATTTATAAGAATAGTTTTTGCTAATAAAAATATAAAAATATTTATAGAAGATAAATTATAAATTATAAATAAGTAACATGTATGTGCATATGGTAGTTATACCATTGGTTTTGAGAGTTTTAAAAAAATAGATTTTTCATTTCTAACCCTAAAGTTTCAATCTTTCGCAATTTAAGTCTAAAGTTTCATTCTTTAGTTATTTAAACTCTTTTATTAGTTTGACTTTTCACTTATAATTCAAAAGTTTCTATCTTTTGCAATTTAAGCCCCTTGATTTTTTTACTTTTAACCTAAAGTTTTTCATCATTTGTAATTTAACCTCAACACTTTTTAACTTTCAACTTTGTTCCCTTATACTTTTCATCTTTCGCAAGTTTTCTGTTTAACTTTTTGTTCCAAATTTCGAAGTTAACACGCCGCAACATGCATGCGGGGTTCAACGGTTTTTCATCTATTTTTTCCCATTTGACAAGCCTGTCGCAGCACGTCTATTTTTCCTCGTTTGATAGGTATGTGGCAACGCACGAGTTAGAGATCAACTTAGTTATTCTTTTCTAACATTTTACACACAGGTTCACCGTTTACGGTCATGTAAGAAACATTTGACTTTAATCTAATATGATATATAACTAATGAATTCGCACCGCATTGCGGCGGGTGGTAATTCTAGTTGTTAGAAAAAAAAACTTAATAGACCTCCGCAATTTATAAGTTCACAAACTTTATTTCTAAATAATCACTTGATTTTTAAAACTTTACAATTAAGTCACCGAATATTTTTTTTTTTTCTTTCAAAGAATGTCCTTGTATATATAACCTAAACCTACTACAAATATAACAAGATCTTCTTTATAATTACGTACTTTTTCTTTAAACTTTAAAAGTTTTATTCAATAAAAAAAATAACGTTCGTCCAGTTACGTGTGTGAACACAATATAATCCTTATGAATTTCTTCGGGACAAATAGATTTGAAATCTTAACACGCCTAGTTACATGACATGAAATGCCAAAAAGTTAAAAGAATTTGGATCTAGGTGAACAAGATTCATGTTCTAAGTACATGCCTAAATTGTCATTTCTTCTAAATAATTTATGGCACGTCATGTTACATAAGTTATAACATGTCGACATAACATATTTAAGACATGCTTATCGAAACGCCGTAGTCTTTAGATCTTATAAATGATTAAATGTATAATAATTTACTCTAACCCTAATTTAAAACTTCAACCATATTATTCTCTTAGTATTATTATATGTATGTATATATATATGTATAAAGGCTATCATTTTGAGGATCATCGACCTACGAATTTTTATTATATATTTGGATGTATGGCTATATAAAAACTCACAAAATCATGTCACATGCAACAAGATTTTCTAGGTTTCTTTTATCCAAATTTTAAAAAAACAAATCTCAACTGTAGGTGAATATAGTACTCAAACTCAGTAGGTTTGCTTTTCTTTTTTTAATAAAATGAAATTTTATACAGATTTTCTAGAACACAATGATGGTACACGTGTGTGACGGTCCCACGTGCAAGTTGAGAGTCATGGGAACTTTGACCAGGGGTCTACGTCTTAAGCTTATTTTGTGTTGGAGTGAAGCCAATTCTAAGAGACAGAAGTGACCTATGCCGATGGTCTTGTCTGGTTGTTTTTTTGAAAATTGGATTATTATGATGTCATGCTTTATGGAATTTTAACAACTAGGATTACGACCCACCGCAATGCGGCGGGGATTCTTTATTTATAACTAAGTCGATCTACGACCCACACGTTATGTAACAACCCGCACTTTCGTGCATTGTTACTACTCGATATACTCGTTACGCCTAGCACCAGATATTCGGATCATAATGTAACTATATCGCATACATCGCTATTCGAAGGATAATCGCATATTTTCGAAATACATTATCACTATACTACACCAATCACAAACACTAACACTCACGATGACATTGAGTGAGGACCTATTCTACCCTCCTCGGTGACCGTGATGTGTCAAAACGCAGACAATTAACGCTAACAAAGACTCTCGGGTGAGTGCTATAACTCCAGTCGTCGTGACGATGATGACAATACGAGTGAATGGTACCCCGTCAGTCTTTGTGCACAACACACCAATAACGTTCACGATGATATCGAGAAAGGACCTATCCTACCCTCCTTGATGGCCGTGAAACGTCGCTAATAGTCGCATACTCGAAACGAAAACCGATTGTTATATCGAAACTTTGGAATATGGATACGTAAATACGACCCCTAGTGATATAAATACATATATAATAATAATATAAATTAACTATAGAAAGCACGTACTCCAAAAATCATCGCAACGCACAAGATCCGAATGCTGAGACACAACCTGCCAGAGGTGTCCAACCGATCGGACGAGACATGTCCAACCGATCGGACAGACATGCCAACCGATCGGACAGATATGTCGGCCGATCGGACAGACATGCCAACCGATCGAACAGACATATCAGCCGATCGGACAGGCCTCTGACCCCCATCAACTCACCCTTTCCTTCCCTCTTTGCCTATAAATACCCCATTGTCACATCAAGCACACATGCTGTGACTGTTGCTGTTCGACCAGACGTTCCAACCCCTTTTTCTCTCGATTTCTCGTGATTCTTGTAAGTCCCCAACCTAATTCTTGTACTTCTATGATCTATACTCAATTCTACACCTTCCTACCTTTTAGATCTTCACTTTTAACCGAGAAGTCTCTGGATTTTGGGCATTCTAGGGTGATGTCATCATGGAGTTCTTATGAACTTCAAGAGTGATGTCATCCCATGAACGAACGACTCAGATCTGGATGATTTCCATACGTTTTTACATAAATCTAGTCTAAATCTACGTTTTCTAATCAAGGAGTTATGTGATTGCCATGGATTTGAGGTGTTTTAAAGATGATGTCATCATAAGTTCACATGAACTTCAAAGTGTGACCTCATTCTTACCATAAACAGCTCGGATCTAAGCGATTTCACACGTTTGCATAACAATCCCACCTAAATCTATGTTATCTAACCAAAGTGTGTGTGTTTTCGGGTTAAACACGGGAAAGACGATCAAGAACGGCCAGATCTGATGGAACGGGGTGGTTCCCGGCCGTTAGAACGGGTCGGATTTGATGGGGTTTCAGTAGTTTAACACAAGGACACCCCATCTCAGTCAAATCACCTGAAATCTTTCCAAAACCCATCAAGTGTGACACGATCAGGACGATGGAGCGAATTGCCGTCCGAACGGACTGCTGTCCGATCGGACAGCAAACAAAAATTCAATCGACCGATCGGACAACATGCTAACCGATCGGCTAGCATGTTAACCGATCGGACAACATGCAAACCGATCGGCCAACATGTTAACCGATCGGACAACATGCTAACCGATCGGACAACATGCTAACCGACCGGATAGCATGGTAACCGAACGGACCACATGTCCAGCCGACCGAACGGGCCCAAGCATCAATGTCCGAACCAAACCTTGGTCTTTTCGCCACCACTTAACGCGCTATTCACCGTTTAACGATCTGTAACCAGGATAACTCAGACGTACTCTCAATCGATCCAAAACAAGTTGTGTTTACTTGTCGATTACGCACTGTGAGTATACTTGAACCCCTTTTAATCGCATTTTGGGTGTAACATACGTGTCTAACAAATCGAACTTATCAAACGAATTATTTAATCAATCGAATTATCACTTTACGAATCACTGTTATGCATAGATATACGTGATGCTAGTTGCATATGTGCTAGGGCTTATACTCGCGACGTCCCACCACGACTAGTATAGTACTATTGCGCCCGACGGGGTCTAGTTTGCCATCGCATATTCGAGCATCGAGGACTTAGTTGGTAGTATCAGCTTTGTGAGTATATATGTCGTGTGTTACGTTTACGCATGTGGAAATTCGCAACACTATTTATCTATGACGCTATACATATCAAACCTGTATACTCGCCAGTACTTTTGTATTGACAAATATTTTTAACGTATGTTGCAGGTTAGATCGCAGGCTATTTCAAATCAAGCTAGGAAGTCTAGAAACTCAACTAAAATCTAGGTTGTCGGATTTGTATTGTTCGAGAGGACAAGAAATCTGTGATAACTTATGTGATTGTATTATTTGTTAGTATGGGATAACGAATGTATTAAATATTATCGCAATATAGTTGTTATGGATTCTCTTGAGCAATCTGATTCGCCTAGTGCCGCGCCCCGATGATTCCGTCATCGGTTGGGGTGTGACACGTTATGTTAAACCTGTCAAACAGGGTAAAAATAGACGATGTAAAAACGTTCACGCACACACGCACGTTGCGTCGTGTTAACTCGCAAAATTTAGAACGAAACGTAAAAACGTTAAGCCAAAGACGCACGCTGTGATGTGTTAAGTCACAAAATTTAGAACCAAGCATAGAGCGCAAAATTTGCGGAAAATGAAAACTATAAAGGACCAAAGTTGAAAGTAAAAAAATTATGAGGATAGATTGTAAAAGATAAAAAGTTTTGGGTTAAAAGTAATTTATGAAATACTTTTGGGTGAAAAGTAAAAAAAATCAATTTTTTTTGGAAAACCCCCAAAGCCAACGTTACGACAACCATATGCATAACAATTTTTTCTTTGAAAAATCCTCAAAGCACACCCCGCGTTGCGGCGGGGCGTAAAATGGTGTCAAATAGTACTAATGTCACACAACCGTCATCGACAACCAACACTGAATCGACCTATAATATGCGTATTGCGACGAACCTATCAAACATGGAAAAATAGAGGTAAAAACGTTGAACCACACATGCACGTTGCGTCGTATTAACTCGAAAATTTTAGAACTATACGTAAAACGAAAATTTGCGAAAGATGAAAAGTATAAGTGATAAAAGTTGTGAAGTTAAATTGCAAATAATGAAAAGTTTTGGGTTAAAGTTTTAAAACAAATTATGTAGGGTTAAAATTGGAAAATGTACAAACCTTTGGGTTAAAACAAAAAAATCAAGTTTTTTTTTTTGGAAAACACCTAAAGCACAACTTACAAGTACTTATGCACAAAAAGTTTGCTAATTTATATAGGTTTTAATAATGTTGTGATTGAACTTCACTTCAATATAGCATGATATTTTCATCAACTTGAATCAATCATATATTAAACATTAAATGGACCGTATATAACTATAATTGTGTATTTGTAGGTAAAATGTTGAAATGAAAATGATCAAATGATTCTTTTACTTCTTATTATATAAATTGAGCATTGACTGAGGATTATTTTACGCTCATCTTATTCTCACACCTCTAAAATTTTATTCACACATCCTTTCTATTCTCTCTCACTCTCTCTCTCTATATATCTTTGTGTATATATAGAGAGAGGGAAGATGTGTGTGAATATTAACACCCTTATTTTAAGCGGTGATATGTATGACATTTCTTGTAATTAATGTATAAAAAAGTTGTACTCACCGGATATAATACAAATATAAGTAAATACTAGTGAATACATTAGTTGAAGCTATGGTGTATATGTATTCACTTGTAGTGTATTAACCAGTGAACCAAATTCCAATTTGATGAACTTTTACATTAATTACGAAATTGCCACAACAGAACATGTCTTCATAAAGTGGCACTAACGGCTAAAACGCGCTTTATATTCTTTTCTTTAAATGGTACATGGATCTCATATAAACCAAAGGATAAATAAAACTAATCTTTTTGTAAAAAGCTTAAAGAATGATTTGGACCATAATACTAAGAAGTTAATTAAAAGGAATGCTTGGAAATGGGTAGAGGATGAAAATGAACACATGTTCATGCAAAGCTAATTTTCACCAATAATTTCATCTCAACTAAGTTTTGTATACTTTATTACAATTTTATATAACAATACATCTAAAAGGAAATGTCTCAGACTCAAGAGTCTCATTTGTTGGATTTACTCTTTTACATATAGTTTCTTAAACTACGAAATACGAAATGCAATCATACGCAAAGAGAACTTTCATATCATAGGTACCAACAAATCCAAGTCAGGTACAAGTCTTTCAACATAACATAAGTATCTAGAAATATAAAAACAGTAAAACATGATGCTAGTCTCGAGAAGTAGGGTAGCCTTCACTCCAATGCCACAACCATTCTCACGATCTCACAAATGATGTAACTTTAACTTGATGTGCATACTAAAAGTCGACTACGTAGAATGAGTTCTAGTATGTAAAACATTAACATACTTTATGAACTTACCTAAAGAAACATTAAACTTTAACCTGTCTATTTAGCAATAAGGTGACATTCACCTCATGAGTGATCCACATCAATCCCATCATGTTTCCATATAGATATTGGTGGCCCCGAAGTTCACTACCCTATCAAGTGCTCACAATGAAGTAAAATTTGGCAGTCGTGGATGTAACTGTCCTATCACATACTCATGATGAAGTAAAATTTGCCTATCCTGGATGTAATTACCCTATCTTATGTAGGAACTAGGTTCACGTTTTATTAAAAATATTAATAAAATAAATATAATAACGAGACTCTCGTTATTTGTGGGAAATTCGACTAGTACAATACCGGTTACAAAACTAAATAAACGAATACAAAATAAAACTAAATTGTACCAATCTTGATTCAAAGCCAATGTCTTTGAAAAACTTCAACCGCACCTACGAGATCGAAACTCCGCTGCAAGACAAGCAAAATTGTTGACGGTTTTGGTTGAGACACGTGTTCAACACGCTTCCCTTAAAACAGATTCCGCGCCTCCTCTCAGACGGTTCTGTCTCCCAGGGTACAACAACCGGAACAGTATGTGTACTGCCGGAGATGACACCCGCGCCCGAGATAGCACCGGGTATCGTAGTGTTCTAATTTACGTGGGAAAATAAATATAAGTTGGTGATGGTGGAAAAATTAGAGAGTACTCCTCTCTAAATTCTATAAAACTTGGTGCATAATTTTCTCTAGTATATTTCTTTCATCTCATTTTTTTCTCTATTTTCTTTCTTGCATCCAACAAAGAGTCATAAGTTTCTTTTATACTCAAAACTAAAACTTCATATTTAATTTCTATTGTTTAAAGATATTTATAACAATAAAAACCTTCATTATGAGTAAAAAAGGATTAAATTCATGTTAATGTCATATTAAATAAAATAATAAGACATAATAAAACTTACATCATGACTCTTGAATAGAGATTAAATGTCATAAAACCACCAATTTATGACAAAGATCAATTTATACTAGAGTCACCAAAGTTTTAGAAATATTCACTTCAATCACTCAACTTCGAGCATCGATATTCTATTCATCTTAGCTCAATTTTGGATATAGTTTGATTCATTATTATGATCCTCTCACCACATAGAACACAAACCCACTAATTATTATTTATACCACACATATATAAATATAATTATTGATGTCCAAAATATTTAGTGAAAAACTCATTTTCACTAAATTTCCAACAATCCCCCACATGAATGGAGATCGATTAAAACACACAAAATTCCCCGATGAAACCTCGACAGTCGATTATTGTAGGATAGGTAGGTTTTGCCTTTGAACCTTCCTTTGTGAAGCACACTTAGTCTACTAGGGTTTTGTAGACGTGCTGTCCTTGAACAACCCCCCATTTGTGTAAACGACAATATACATTCACACAATACTTTTCCTAGCCGGGCCATCCCCTCATTATCGTGTCCTATTATGGTCCTGGAACACTAGCCTGGTTCTGCGAGAGCTCTAGGATTGCGCACCCAACAAAGTCATTCGAAGCGACCCTACTTCTCTCTCACATAGGTGATTCCTTTGAATCATTAAAAGCATTATGGCTTACTATGATTTCCACAAATCAATTAGCCATATATTATGCTTAGCCTCACAACAATGTCACTGAATATTATAGGAATGGACTAGGACGTATTTAAACACCCTTTTATAGTTTTAGGGGGGATATATGAACACATACACTAGCTTATATATTAACATCTATATTAGCTATGCCCCCACAGTGACTACCCTTCGGTTCATGATTAAGTTGTCCTATTGAACCTAGATCTTGGGATCTCCAGTCAACTAGGTTAGGTTTCCCTCATGTCCCTTTTCCATGGGCTTTAGTCTCATTCCACAACCTGATCTCTTATCAACCACTGGTTGTTGGATCCAAAATTATTTTTGACTTCATCATGTCAATAATTTTCAATTTAGATCAGTTGTTCGAACGTGTTCTTGACTTGCTAGTCACTTTTTCCTTTTAGTCGACTCATAAGACTTATAACTCGTGATCTCAACCTGGATCCAGTTATGTACCTTGTCTTTAGAATGACATGAAACTCAATTCATGGCTAGACACGTTTTCCTTTGGTGTGTCATGACTAACATCTTACTAGATTTTGAATCTAACCAATTGGCATTCGAGTCCAATCTACTCGATTGACTCCATATAACCATTGTGTACTCCACTTGGTCATGCGTTTGCAATATATGCAAGTCACCCCCACATTTAAGTGTAATTGGATAGCATCCAAATGGGGCGATGAAAGGTTCTCCCTTTCATTTTGAGTTTGAGAAAACTTCTCAACTCCCATTTCCACATTCAAATGCAAGTCACCCCCACATTTAAGTGTAATTTAGATAGCATCCAAATGGGGTGATGAAAGGTTCTCCCTTTCATTTCGAGTTTGAGAAAACTTCTCAACTACCATTTCTTCATACCCTAAAGGGTTTGTTTCTTAAACGGTTCCTCCCCCACATTGCTTGCATTTTAATTAACTATCATTTTGGACTAAAATAAAGTTATATTTATAGTTTTGTTTTAGCACAAAATTCGTTCTTGTGTCATCACATATTTTGAATGTTTAAAGTTAATTTAATCTCCGTCGAGCATATAAATTAACAAGTATTAGTCTAGCATGCTTTAGACCACAATACTCTAGCATGTGAACAGAAGATGCATCATTCTGATTCTTCACATCCTTAAGAGATAACGCACTATCTCTTCCAAACTTTCTTTTCTTAGTTTAGACACAATAATGGAATTTTATTTTACCATTCCAAAACCATCGGTTTTATGAAGGCCTCAAAACCATAGTTAACTCCATCCATTAGGATCATAACTCGTTTGCCTTTTTATCTCCAAGGCTTCACCATTGACTTCCTAAAGACTTAAACATAAGTCTTAATCCAAGTCACTTTGATGAAAATTTTTTGTATAAAATCACTTGAGTCTTGAGATATAGCCAATTAGATTGACTCTCAACAAGAAAGCATTCACGTATGCCTATAGTGATATATACATTTACGTTGTTGTTTCATTAATACCATGTATTGAGATACTCTCCCAAATTGAGGACCAAACCTCCACATAGTTTAAACAACATTGATGGTGGTAGAAACATCTACAAATCCATCACTATTGTAAATTCCATTAATAAATTTTCTAAATTTATTAAAATCATTTACAATAATAACATATATTTCTTTCATATGTTATATTCTATGAAAAACTCACATGTGCATTTCCATGTTGATGCTCTCAACATTAGATGACATATCTCGTTTTCGTGTATTTCATCTCAAACCATTCACCACGTTTTTTATGACGTCGTTATGCATTTGATGTTTGACTTGTGACTTATTACCTAAGTCATGATCACAACCCGCTCGTTGTGTTTGTCTAAATTACTTTTTACACTTTGTACCAAAATGTGTATCCTTTTGACAAATTATTAATAGTCCAAAATAAATATTTATCTTATATTAAATTTAGACCATTTGTTTATGTGAAATAAACCCAAACGATAGTCTACCATTTATAATAAAATAAAAGTGGACAAAAAATAAAACGGATACACTAAAGATGTCTAAACATCAAATGCCAAAGTGTTATTATCTTCAACACTTTTGACTGAAATAAACGCAATTATTTCGTTCGGTGTCATGTTTTGAGGTACTCCCTCATCTTGGAACTCTAAACTTAAATAATCATAAGTTGTCCAAAAATATAAAGTTGTTTACAATTAACTACTCGCAAGTAGTTAAGCAACTTATTATGTCTATAACAACATCGAGTTGTTTTTCACTAAATAGTCTTTCCGAGACTATTATATGGTTCAAGACGTTATACTTCTCGTGGAAGTATATCGAATCACTTATAATTCGCAAAGACATGTTTTATTCGTTCAAAACATTTCTCCTTTTGCAAGTGTTTTAAAAATAAACTATATATTTATGTTTAGATTAAAAATCAAAACAATAAACCTTATAATAGTTTATTAAATAAAACAATTTCAAACTCGCTCGTTTGAAAAATAAAACGAATACACGTCGTTTTAATAATTGGTTTATCATATTTAAACCATTTCTAACCGATGTTAGATAATAACGATTACCGATCGTTAAAATGAGTGGTTTGTATGATAACCAATTCTAATATGCTAATTAGAATTTAAATGTTTATCAAACATTCAAAATATTCGGGTTTTTTTTATAAAGTAAACCGTTTCTAACGCGCTCGTTAGAAATAAAATGAATATATATATTCACTTTTGGTTTATTTAAATGAACGTTTTCTAATACGCTCGTTAGAAATAAACACAAACCTTTTCTAACACGCTCGTTAGACAATATATAAACCGGATACAAATCATGTTAAATAATTTATCATGGTTAACCCGGTTCTAACCCGTTTGTTAGAAATTAACGATTGCAAATCGTTAAAAGGTTTCTAACACACTCGTTAGAACTAAACGATTACAGAATTTGTTTCGAAGTTTATAAAAAAAATATAAACTATTTCTAATACGCTCATTAGAAATAAACAAATACGAAACCGTTTTAACATTTATGTAAAAAAAACCGTTTCTAACTTATTTGTTAGAAATTTAAAGGTTCAGACGAAACCGTTACAAGGTTAATTATTATCCATAAATTGTTTCCAACTCACTCGTTAATAATTATTTGCAACAAAAATCTTTTCTAACACACTCGTTAGAAAATCTGATCGTCTTTTAAGTAGTTAGGTTTACAAAATCATCGTATCTAACACGCTCATTAGATATAATAGATGATATTAAACCTTATTATTCTATAAAATTCTAACACACTCGTTAGAATTAAATGATCATTTATTGCCATAAGCCGTTTTTGGCCTATATAAAATAAACGTTTTCTAACCCGCTCGTTAGAAAATTAAAAAATTGGCAAAGTCATTAAATCATTTCTAACACGCTCATTAGAAATAACTTATTACAATTTTCTTTTGTTTTGAAGTTTATAAAAAAACTATTTCTAATACGCTCATTAGAAATAAAAAAATACGAAACCATTTCAAGATTTCTTATTATCCAAAATAATTGTTTCAAACACGCTAGTTTAACAATTATTTGTAATAATAATCTTTTCTAACATGCCCGTTAGAAACTCTAAACGTCTTTAAACTATTGTTTCTAACACGCTCGTTAGAACATCCAACCGTTTTTAAAACATTGTTCCTAACACGCTCGTTAGAACATATAGTTGTTTTAAAACTTATTATTATACAAAATAATTATTTCTAACACGCTTGTTAGAATACATAAATGTTTTAAAACTTGTAATTTTATAAAAAAAATTACTTTCTAATACACTCATTAGAAAATATATGTGTTTCAAGACATTTAAACCAATATTAATATACCAATTAAAGTTTATAACATGCTTGTAATAAATAAATAAAATGTTACAAACATTTTTTGTATAGGGTTACAAAATATATTTTTCTAATACGCTCATTAGAAAATTTAGTATTTCAAAACATATTGAAATACATCTTATTTTGTATATGGTTCAGTTTATCTAAACACGAAAAAAACCCATGAACTCTAAAACATGAATCAAAACGTTCGTTTTGCAACACGTTATTCGAATTAAAGATTGTACTCCAATCATCAAAACTAATCCGACTCATAGTACTAAAAAAAATATTTCCCAAAAATATTTACAAGATTTTAACAAAAATCTCAATTAATATTTTAAACTTTCGTGAACCTAAATCCACGTAGAGAATGGATTTAAGATTGTAGCAACAATCTTCACGAAAGTCTGTTTTAAGATTGTAGGAACTAGGTTCACGTTTTATTAAAAATATTAATAAAATAAATATAATAACGAGACTCTCGTTATTTGTGGGAAATTCGACTAGTACAATACCGGTTACAAAACTAAATAAATGAATACAAAATAAAACTAAATTGTACCAATCTTGATTCAAAGCCAATGTCTTTGAAAAACTTCAACCGCACCTACGAGATCGAAACTCCGCTGCAAGACAAGCAAAATTGTTGACGGTTTTGGTTGAGACACCTGTTCAACACGCTTCCCTTAAAACATTTTTAATAAAACGTGAACCTAGTTCCTACAATACCGGTTACAAAACTAAATAAACGAATACAAAATAAAACTAAATTGTACCAATCTTGATTCAAAGCCAATGTCTTTGAAAAACTTCAACCGCACCTACGAGATCGAAACTCCGCTGCAAGACAAGCAAAATTGTTGACAGTTTTGGTTGAGACACGTGTTCAACACGCTTCCCTTAAAACAGATTCCGCGCCTCCTCTCAGACGGTTCTGTCTCCCAGGGTACAACAACCGGAACAGTATGTGTACTGCCGGAGATGGCACTCGCGCCCGAGATAGCACCGGGTATCGTAGTGTTCTAATTTACGTGGGAAAATAAAGATAAGTTGGTGATGGTGAAAAAATTAGAGAGTACTCCTCTCTAAATTCTATAAAACTTGGTGCATAATTTTCTCTAGTATATTTCTTTCATCTCATTTTTTTCTCTATTTTCTTTCTTGCATCCAACAAAGAGTCATAAGTTTCTTTTATACTCAAAACTAAAACTTCATATTTAATTTCTATTGTTTAAGGATATTTTTAACAATAAAAACCTTCATTATGAGTCAAAAAGGATTAAATTCATGTTAATGTCATATTAAATAAAATAATAAGACATAATAAAACTTACATCATGACTCTTGAATAGAGATTAAATGTCATAAAACCACCAATTTATGACAAAGATCAATTTATACTAGAGTCACCAAAGTTTTAGAAATATTCACTTCAATCACTCAACTTCGAGCATCGATATTTTATTCATCTTAGCTCCATTTTGGACATAGTTTGATTTATTATTATGATCCTCTCACCACATAGAACACAAACCCACTAATTGTTATTTATACCACACATATATAAATATAATTATTGATGTCCAAAATATTTAGTGAAAAACTCATTTTCACTAAATTTCCAACATCTTATGCTTACAATTAAGTAGGATATAACGGCCCCAGATGTAACCACCCTATCATTGTCACACCTCAACCGATGGCGGAAACATCGGGGCGCGACACTAAGCGTTCAGATTGCTCATGAGATTCCATAACACTAGATATTTCGATATAGATTAAATCCATTTCATGATAAAATTGTCTAGAATCAAACATCAACCATGACATAGTATCAATACATATCACCAAAATTATTTCAAGTTTGATAGATTAAACTAGGCGAGTTTCTAAGCATCATTCCTAGCTTGTTTCACTTGCTTCCATAGCATCCTATCAGCCTGCAACATGTATTAAATAAGTCAGTACAAAAACGTACTGGCGAGTATACAAGTTTGAGTATATTGCATAGTAGATTAAAAGACTCGTATCCGTCATGTAAATGATAAAAATAGTTTCAGCCATGCTAGTGTTTGCAGTCCAAGTGATAGCCCAAGTGTCCCGATGCTTTGGTGTTCTCCCAAGACTCAAGGAAAATTATAATCCTCCTAACATTACCCCCAAGAATAACGGGGAGGTGCATCTTCCTATAGCGCTACTATTGTTAAGGCGGAACTACACACTCTGGATTAAACGTTCACATAGCATAAAGAATCAAGAATCAAGAATCACAAGTTTCATATTCATATAGGATAGAGTTTAGATTCAAAAGTATCAAGTTTCAAGTTTCATAGAATACATGTTGCATCCCACAAGTTTAAAACAAAAGGGATCGAGTATACTCACAGTGATTGCTTAACAGTTTAACTGTTACTGGATCAAAAGGAGCTCTTTAGGTTTAGCCTGATTAGATTACAAATAGATAAGCGTCGAGTAGATTAGCGGGGATAGTACAAGTGTCGGATCAGTAACCTGATCGGATGGCCATCCAGTCGGATGATCATCCGGTCGGATGACCCATGTGTGTTGGGATGGACCGCCATTCGATCCAAGTATTGAGATTTCAAAATGATTAACCAAGTGTTCAAACCAGGTCTTTCGATCGGATGATCATCCAATTGGTTGACCGTTCGGTCGAATGACTCTTCGTGTGCAAATTTCAAAGTTCAAAGTTTCAGATTCAAAATAGTTAAAGCATAGAAGGTTTGAAAGACACATGCCACCTCGATCGGATGGCCGTTAGATCGGACGGCAGTCCGATCGGATTGCCATTCGATTGAGAGGACCTTGTCTCGTTTCACAAACCTTGCAAAGTTTCTAAGTTTCTAGTTTAACGGTGATGGCTTGGTACGTATTGAGACAACGGTAAACACATCAATGTTCAGCCGGTCTGATCGGATGGGAATCACCCCATCCAATCAGGTGTCTGTTCTTGATGGTGGTCATGTCGGAATCCGTACTCCGGTCATCTTCTCCGGCAACAATCCATTTGCAATCTGACTCCAGACTAATCATCAAGTCTACAGTCCGTTTGGGTCCGGATTCCACCGTTTAAGTAGAAGTTTAAGGATAGTTTGAAGATAACACGAAATTGACTAAAAAGCTTAGATTTGGTGAAGATTTGTTATAAAAACACATGAAATTCCTTAGATCTGAGCTAGATCTCGACTGGAATGACATCACACAACCGTTTGTACATTGTAACACCTTGAAAATTTACGTCCTATAATGTATTGACACGTATCATGAGTTTGAACGTATGTTCTGAAAGGACTAAAGTTGACAAACATGGAAAGTATCCGAATATAAGGGTTCAAAATGTCAACAGTGAATAAATATACTTTACAATAACCCTACATGATGTTTATACGATCAAACGAATAAATCATGGATCATACGAAGCTAAATATGAAAGAAAGTGAGAGATTACAAACTACAGGGGTTAAATGTGTCAACATGTTTAAGTTATACCTCTGAGTGACCTTTTAACAAACCCGAAGCTTTGTAACGGTTAATTATGCTCACTAGAACGCACGATATAAATTTCATAAAGTTTCGTTATCGTATGAGAAAGTTATGATCAAATTCGTATACAAGGGGTTAAAGCGTCAACGTTGAAAGTTATGACTTTTCGGGTGACAACAAAGTTAACCGAGGACTTAAAAAAATGGGTATATGTCTTGAAGCCATTATAAGTCAAATTGGAGGGTTCAAAATGCAAGAAATAAAGTCGAAACAAAGTTTTTAAGAGCCAAGGACCAAAGCATAAAAAAATCAAAATTTGGGATTTGATCAGAAGGGGCGTCGCGCCACGCGAAGGCCCTGGGGGGGGGGGGGGGGGGCTACGCGTGCCGCGAGGGGCTATCTGATCCGAAAACTTTGGGCTTTTGTCTGCCAACTCCATTCTAATCGACTTAAAACGATTTTCCTCATCTTGCACGACCCCTAAACAACCTCTAGGCCCTTAGGGACATCTGTTGATGATCCATGGCCATTGCTAGCACTTGTTGTCAATGATCTAAGTGAGTTTGAGCACTATAAAAGGCCACAAGGTTGCAACATTGTGCTCACACCTTTCTTTAACATTTCTGATCATTTCTGGAGCTCCAAAGCAGACTCAAGTGATCACTAATCGTGCATAGGACTTCAGTAAGTATGCTTAACCTTTCTTAGTTGAGTTTTTACTTAGTTTTAGCTTAAAAGTCAAACCGTCGTAATTAACGGTTGACTTAACGATTAATCACTAATGGTCCAGTGATTAGTCGAATTGAAAGTAGTTATAAGTTGGCAATTATGTGGGCAATAAACCCTTAAAAGGGCACCCTCTGATTCCCACTCTATCTAGGACAAATGTCGGGTCAAACTTGTTATTAAAAAGTCAACAGAATGCTTAATTTCCAATTTATGCATAATTAGCAATGTAAAACCCATACAACCAATTTGATCATTAATATAACTTGGTAATTAATGTAAGAACATGTCTAAACATGTTCAACCCGACAATTTTCAGTAGAGACCCGGTTCGGAACAGAAAGTCGCATAATTTGACTTTTGCTTTGACTTTCAGTTCTGACCCGTTTAAGCATGTTTTAGAAATGCCTTAGAGCTTTAATTGGACTAGGTTACATGCTAGTATAACCCTCTGTGATTATACATCTTGGTTCATTAGTTATCCAATTAATATGCATGATTCCGTTAATTGCCTATATGTTGACCATTATGCCCTTTTCACCATAAAACGTGATTTTTAAAAATGTAAAAGAGTAGAAACCTTAGTTACTAAATTATAAACTTGCACCCAAAATTTGACATCAGTTTGAGGTGTAGATTGAGAGTTATGCTCATTAGCGTAATTAGAAAGCTTCTTTAACGATTAAACGACATAATTAGCATATAGCCTATTTAAACTCACTTTTTGATATCAAACTCTTTACCCACTGATGTAATATATTATTTTGGGATTTTTGAAGATTTTTAATTAATTTTAGGCTGAGCATAACTTAGAGTCATAAGCTTAATTCGGTAATTGTCGGTTTTGCCCTTTTAGGCTATAAAATGAGCTTTACATATCTTTTTGACTCCAAACCTTTTGCTACTGATTTCATATGATAAATAAATTATTTTAAACCTTCTGGGATAATAAAAATATCAGCTTTCTATATAGAACCCGGAAACGGCTTCTAATTGCCTTTTAAGCGTTTTTAACGCATAGTATGTACTATAACTATTTTTAAACATACAAGGGTTGATACCTACTGATATTTTAGGTAAATTATAATATTTTAACAGTAAGCAAAAGTTGTTTAACTCAGACTTTAGTTTTGAGCTTTTCGGCTTATGTGAAATTACCAAAATGCCCCTACGGTGCATAGTTTGGTTAAAATTGATAAATTTCACATATAGGCAATACCCTACTGATATAACTTAGTAAATTGAGTATTTTTTCTGATTACATCAGACCTGTAACTCAGGTTAATACTTAAACTCTTTTATAACCTTGAAAATGACCAAAATGCCCCTACGGGGAATAGTTTGTGTTTAAAATCATTTCGGGCATAATAAAAGATATCTTACTGATGTCACAACATATTTGAGGCATATTAACTTAGGAAACCTGTATATGGCTCTCACGGTTACCCGTTACGCTCCTTGCGCGTTCAGTTCGGTTTATGTAACTAGTTTGCATAAATTAGCCGAAACGGGTCAAACCTTATCGTTTTTATCTCAAAATCCAGAATGTGTATAATATACCCATATTAAGCAAGTCTTCAAAATTGTCAGGTCTAAATCACATTCTATCCCGGTCTTCGCTTAATCGTGCGTACGAACCGTATCTTTAAAACTAACCGGTCTAAGTTTAGGCTTAATTAAAGACCCGTTAGGATTCTAATAGGTTATTATAAACCTTTGTTCCAGAATAGGAGACCCAGTAAAAGCTACCCGCATTTGCTAATTGTGAATTATACTTGCAAAGGTAAATACTTTTAACTTATTTTCCCTTATACGGGCTTGGGGTACGGTATATAAAATACCGCTTGGTCGGGCATTCGACCTTAATCGATTGGTGGTTAAGTATTATCGAGATGACCCGTTTAAACATGTTTTGTTTGCTTAACGCCTTTGGGGGGTTAATGACCATGTCCCGGATATCCTTGGCATCATTTTACGAAATGGCCACGACCTAAGCGCGGGGTGTAGGCGTACACCCGTCAGTGCATAAATAAATAATGTGGTGTGTCTATTGATCTTTAACCCGGCACGATCCGGGCTACTGAACGCATAAGGAACATGTAATTCTTTTACAAGTTTATATATTTAAATAATTATCCCAAGTTATAAAAATATTTATGCCACGTGCATCCAAATCAATTTTTAATCATTTTTAAAATGAGTCAGTTGATTGTATTTACCAGTGTAAACTGACGTATTTTCCCAAAAAGGTTAAGTGCAGGTACTACTCGAAATAGGCTGGATTTCTCCTTAGCATCAATAGAAGTCTCGCAAGCTTAAGATGCCTAAAGTCTGTTGAACTACTGTTTCCTAATTATTTTCGATCCGTCTGTGGATAAATTTCAACTGTTGTGATACTTGATATTACACACTATTCGGTTGAAATATAATTATATCTTTCATTTGCTTCCGCTGTGCATTTATATATTGTGTTGTTTGACTATTATGTTGCCAACCACGTCACGATACTCCCCCACTGGGCCCACCGGTGACACGTGGAAATTCGGGGTGTGACAGGTTGGTATCAGAGCCAACATTGAGTGAAGTAAACACTAGCCTTTTGTGTTTAATCTCAATGACACAATTGCACATTACTAAACGTTGCGTATTATCGTGTAATAGCATCACATAACTAGATTATACTATTAACACAAAAGTTTCCAAGTATCATAGTTTCCGCCAGTGACAAGTCTCCAGTCTCTCGTTCAACCAAGTCTCAAGTTTCACGAGTCTCAAGAGTCAAGCACCAAATTATCAAGAATCAAGCTTCCAAGAATTATAGCTTCATAGTATTAAGAATCAAGATTCAAGTATTAAGAATATAGTATTAAGAATCAAGCATCATAGCATAAAGATTCAAAGTATCAAAAGTATCACGAATCACATAGTTTAAGGACTAAAATTGACAATAGCTAAAAGTTCAGGGACGCAGGCGTTACAGTCTCTCCTCCATTAGGAGATTTCGTCCCTGAAATCTAGGAAGAAGACTGCTCGAAAAGCTGCGGATACTTGGTCTTCATCTCACTTTTGAGTTCCCAAGTAAATTCGTCGGCGCGCTTTCCTTCCCATCGAACCTTGACTATGGGAATTTTGCTACGCCTCAGTCGCTTGACGCCTTGATCCATGATTTCGACCGGTTTCTCCACGAAGTGTACAACTTCATTTATTTGCAAGTCTTTGAGGGGAACCTGCAGTTCCTCGTCGGCTAGGCATTTACCTAAATTAGATACGTGGAACACTGGATGCACATTGTTTAGTTCTTGGGGCAGGTCGAGTATGTACGCCACCTTGCCAATCCTTTCGAGTATTGCGAAAGGACCCACATAGCGAGGAGTGAGCTTTCCCTTCTTACCAAAACAAACCACTCCTTTCCAAGGAGATACCTTGAGAAGAACTCGATCACCAACATCAAATTCCAGAGGCTTGCTACTTTTATTAGCATAGCTCTTTTGTCTGCTCCTAGCCTTGATCAAGTTATCACGGATCTGAAGAATCTTATCCGTTGTCTCTTGAATGATTTTAGGGCCACTAAACTGCTTGTCACCAACCTCATGCCAGCTGAGAGGAGACCGGCACTTGCGACCATACAAAGCTTCGAAAGGAGCCATCTGAATACTGGAATGATAGCAGTTGTTGTATGAGAACTCAATCAATGGTAAATGTACATCCCAGTTACCACCAAAGTCGATGACACAAGAACGGAGCATATCCTCTAGGGTTTGAATAGTACGCTGGGTCTGTCCATCCGTCTGAGGATGAAAGGCCGTGCTAAGATTCAAATGGGAACCCATAGCGGACTGAAAGGTTTGCCAAAGATGTGAAGTAAAACGACAATCACGATCAGAGATTATGTCAATAGGTATGCCATGGCGGCATATAATCTCATCAGTATAGATTCAAGTAAGCTTCTCCACTTTATAATCTTCACGAATCAGAAGAAAGTGGGCTGATTTGGTCAAACGATCAACGATCACCCAGATACTATCGTGACCAGAAGGTGTTTGAGGTAGTTTGGTAATAAAGTCCATAGCGATGCTATCCCATTTCCAAACAAGGATTTCCGGTTGTTCTAAGAGTCTTGAAGGACGTTGATGTTCAGCCTTAACCTTTGTACAAGTAAGGCATTTCGAGACGTAAGCAGCAATGTCCTTCTTCATACCGGGGCACCAATAAGTCAAATGCAGATCATGGTACATCTTATCAGCACCTGGATGAATAGAGTAACGGGATTTATGAGCCTCATTCATAATGAGTTCACAGAGATTATCGCGATCCGGTACCCAGATGCGATTGAAATAGTATTGAAGTCCATCAGACTTAGTTTCGAGTTGATCCATAGTAGCGCCACGTACTTCAACGAATAGACTACCTTCATTAGCTGACGAATATTGAGCTTCACGAATACATGCGTGGAGATCACTAGAGATACGAATAGCATTAATATGAGTTTTACGACTAAGAGCGTCGGCTACTACATTCGCCTTGCCAGGATGATAGCGAATTTCGCAGTCGTAGTCGTTAAGCAGTTCCACCCAACGCCTCTGTCGCATATTCAGTTCCTTTTGGTCAAAGATGTGTTGAAGGCACTTTTGTTCAGTGAAAACCACACACTTAGTACCATACAGGTAGTGTCGCCAGATCTTTAACGCAAACACAACTGCACCAAGTTCCATATCGTGAGTAGTATAGTTTTTCTCATGTATCTTGAGTTGACGAGAGGCATAAGCAATAACCTTGTCCCGCTGCTTGAGCACACAGCCCAAACCACGGTTCGAGGCATCACAATATACCACGAAATCGTCATTCCCATCGGGGAGAGTAAGAACAGGAGCGTTACACAAAAGAGTCTTAAGAGTCTGTAAAGATTCCTCTTGCTCGGGACCCCAAGCAAAAGGTCTCTCTTTTTGAGTCAATGAAGTGAGAGGAACAACGATCTTAGAAAAGTCCGAGATGAACCGGCGGTAATAACCCGCCAATCCTAGGAAGGAACGAATCTCAGATGCAGATTTTGGCGTACTCCAATTCTTCACAGCTTCGATTTTTAACGGGTCAACATGAATACGTTGCTTACTAACGACATGACCAAGAAATTGCACTTCATCAATTCAAAACTCACACTTAGAAAATTTAGCATACAAACGTTCACCACATAGAAGTTCAAGCTTCAAGCGTAAATAACGAGCATGATCCGTTTTAGTTTTAGAATAAATAAGAATATCATCAATAAAGACTATCACAAAAAGATCCAAATAGGATTTACACACACGATTCATAAGATCCATGAACACGGCGGGTGCGTTGGTCAATCCAAAGGCATGACCACGAACTCGTAGTGCCCATAACGAGTACAAAAAGCGGTTTTAGGTATATCATCCTCGAGAACATGAAGCTGATGATAACCAGAACGAAGGTCAATCTTCGAGAAACAGGACGTGCCTTGTAGTTGGTCGAACAAATCATCAATACGGGGAAGAGGGTAACGATTCTTAACGGTAAGCTTATTAAGTTCACGGTAGTGATGCACATACGAAACGAACCATCCTTCTTCTTGACGAATAGCACGGGAGCACCCCACGGAGAGGTAGTTGGACGAATGAATCCTTTGTCAAGTAGTTCTTGCAGTTTGCTGGATAACTCTTGCATCTCGGAAGGTGCAAGTCGGTAAGGAGCCTTGGTGACAGGAGTTGCACCAGGTATGAGATCAATACGAAAGACAATGGATCTAGGAGGAGGAAGACCAGGAAGATCTTCAGGAAAGACGTCAGGGAAATCACACACTACTGGAATATCGCTTATGTTCTTCCCCTTGCCCTTTTGTTCCACCATGTGGGCCAAGAAGGCAAAGTTCTGTTTACGTAAGCACCTGTTCGCTTGAGTGTATGACATCAACTTCAGTCCTGTCGAAGGTCGGTCTCCATAAACATGCAAAATATCGCCAAACGGTAGAGGTAAACGAACAAACTTCTCGTGACAACCAATCTCGGCATGATTCTTACGCAACCAATACATGCCGATTATGACATCAAAACTACCTAGTTGCATGGGTATTAGATCAATAGTAAATACGTGGTCATTAAGAGTCAAGGAACAACCACAGAGGATAGAATCAACTAGAATAGACTTCCCGTCGGCGATCTCCACCGAAAATGACTTAGGTAACTTAGAGCGTGCATAATTTAACAAAGATTCAAATTCTACGGACACAAAGCTTCTTTCGGCACCAGTATCAAATAGTATCGAAGCGTAAAGATTATTAATGTGAAATGTACCATTAACGACGTCATTGTCGTTACGAGCCTGATTTGCATTAAGATTGAACGCTCGTCCATGAGCGGCTGGCTGTTGGTCCTGGTTAAGCTGAGGACATTGATTACGAAGGTGAGTTGTATCTCCACACTTGTAGCATGCACGAACAACATTGACTGGCCTAGGATTCTACTTAGGAGCTGGAAGAGCTGGTAAAATTGCCTGAACTGGGGCTTGCTAAGCTGGTTGAGCCGGATTAGCTTGACAACAGTAAGGGGTCGTGTGACCATAGCGATTGTAGTTGGTGCACAAACGACATGCAGAATTAGTAGGATGATGAAAGTTACAAGTCATACACTTGGGATGGGGCCCAGTGTACTGCCTCTTGATTTCAGGAGCATCATGGTTTGGAACAACAGCAGCAGGAGTAGGTTTAGCTGCAGAAATTGCAGCAGGAACAATAGCATTGCATCCTGAACCCTGAGACTTTCTCCTTTTGTTCTTGCTGCCACTTGGCTGTTGGGTAACTTGATTTACAGACTTAGGAGGAGCAGAAGTAGCAAACTACTAATCACGAATGCGGTTGTTGTTGAAACTAGCTGCAAGACGGTAGACTTCCTCAATAGTTTCGAGCAGAGCTGCTTCAATAGAGTCACGCATAGCAGGAGGTAGACCATTGATGTACTTGGTTATCATGCGCTTAGGGGTAGAAACCAAGTGAGGAACGATCAAGCTGAGCTGCTTGAAACGTGTAGTATAAGCCAGATTATCATCACCAATCTGCTTCAAGTGCCATAAATCTTCTTCGAGCTTCAGTTGTTCATGGGGAGGACAAAATTCAAGCTGTTGGGATTGAACCCTACCAGAGGAACAGATAATTAAAGCCAAAACTGGGTCAGAGCAGTGGATCTAGAATAAGCAGATGTTACATACAAGTCTCTCCCCTTGAAAGTGGTTTCAACATCTGCTAACCTCCTATCTACTGATCGTGCAAACTGCTGACCTACAATTACTTATCTAATAAAGGCCTGATGAAAGACTAAAGCTTTGCTGTTCATTCTACTGCCTTGAGTCAAGCACTGCTGATCCGGACAAGTACTGTTGGGGTCACAGCAGTGGAGGGATGCAGCAGTTGTTTATTCTGTCTTTATGTAATGTAATGTAATAGCAGTAGTTAGCATAGCAGTGTTTGTATTGAACAGTGGTTAGAGTTTGTTAGGAGGTTAGATGTCACTTTCATGGTGACGTCAGCTTAAGATGCTCAGTGGTTTGCTAGTGCCTATAAATAGAACAGTGCTCTGTACTGTTCTATTAGCTCTTTGCAATACCGTCTTCTCTGCACGAACAAACACTGAGCTCTGGCTGAGGGGGAGTTTGTATTCAATCATTGCAATTGTAATCGTAATTGAAATAAATTCAATCTTTCGGTTCATTGTGAAAAATGTTTGATCAAAGCAATACTCTCGTTTGATTGTATGCAAAGTTTGTTTCCATCTTAATTCCGCTGCACAACTCATCCATTTCATCTTAATTTCAAACGTAAAATACAATCAAAACCAAATTCAGATCCAACAATTGGTATCAGAGCTAGAACAGTCAAATTTGATTTAACAATCATTTTGACGTAAATAGTTCAGCTCATAACAGTTGATACTGATAGTTTGTTCGTTTGTGTTGAAAAACAGGGCAAGGTTTAATCACCATCAAAGTTGATTAATCAGTGTCTGTAAAACAACCAGGATGACGTCACAATCTTAAGATGATAAGAATAACATTGGCTGGCTTTTTAAACCACCTATGCTTAAATGAAATGAATACAACATCTGGGAGCGGAGGATGGGTCACATCCTCGCTCAACAAAACACCGGATGTTGGAGGTCTGTTGTTTTTGGTCCCCATGTTCCTACGGTGCCAAGCGCTGAAAACTATACTGAAACTGATTTCCCAAACCAGCTGAAAACTATACTGAAACTGATTTCCAAAAGTTCGATCTCGATGCTAAAGCTTTTAGCATCATAGCATCTGCGCTACCCAATGAGATTTACGCTGGACTGTTACACTGTAACAGTGCCAAAGAGCTTTGGGATGCACTGAAGGAACAGTTTGGGGGAACCGAAGAAGTCATTGAAAACAATAGGGAAATACTGAACCAGCAGTATGAAACGTTTTGTCACATCAAGGGTGAATCACTGACTCAACAATTTGAGCGGTTCAGTTGTCTCATCAGTGAACTAAGGCTTGTTAAAGTAACTTTTCCAAATTCAACTCAAAACAGCAGGTTCCTTAGGTCACTACCAGAAAAATGGGACACCATAGCTTTTGTCACCAGAAACTCAGCTGAGTTCAAAGATCTGACCCTGACCCAACTTCATGGTCGACTCCTGACCTATGAAAGGGAGTTGAACCAGAAAAAGAAGTTACAAGAGTTTGGTAAAGTTGCTGATGATTATTCATTCGGTAGCACAGCTCTGTTTGGTCAGGAATAATCTGGGAGCAGTGGTAAGGATCAGGGTTATGATCACTTCATTGATATAACTGCTGGTGCAAATTTTAACAACCCTGATCCTCACTCTGCAAACTATGCATTTACAGCTAATGAAAACCAGATGTCAGATAATTTGTGTTTTGAACTCAATGATTTGCAACATTTTGATCCCACTGACTTAGAAGAGATGGACATTCTGCACCAATTGGCTTTGCTCAGTGTTAGAACTAGCAAATTCTATAAAAGAAAAGGGAAAAATTCCCAGGGTTACATGGGAATTTAAGGGTGGGGTTGGATAAATCGAAAATTAAGTGTTACAAGTGCAATAGGCTAGGGCACTTTGCTTGGGAATGCAGAAGTCAAAACACTGGACCAATAGTCACTCATCCCAGCTCAAACCCTAGACCACAAAATCAAAGCACTGTGCACTATACCCAATATACCCCTGCAGCTCATGTTAACACTGCTCACTATGCTGCTGCCCCTGTGCCTGTGCATTATGTCCAAACCACTGTTCCACAAATTCAGTATGTTCAAACCCCTGTCCCTCAGGCACAAGTGCAACCTGTTGCACCTCAAACAGCTGCTCCAGCAGTGGTTCAACCGGATCAGCAAAGCTTCTTTACTCAAGGCTTTGTTGACTGGAGCAGTATGCCTGATGAGCTTGGTGATGAAAATTTTGCACTCTATGCTTCTAATGAATCTTCTCATGATAAATTTTGTTTGATGGCATTAGAGTCAATACCAGAGGGGGTTGAAACTGAAGGTGAACAGCTAAGTGCTGAAACAGTGGATGAGGTGACTGAAGCTGTGGTTACTGCTGTGGCTGGTGAACTACTGCTGGGAGAAAGCTCAGGAACCCTAATGGAACCAATGACAGACCCATGGTTCGAAGAGGACAAAGAAGAAGAGAAAGATGAGAAAGCAGGTGAGAAAGAAGAAAGAGCTGATGATGAAGAAAATCATCAATGTGATTGTGCAATGATGGCTGCTGCCAAGGTATCTCCTCAAGTTCTTGAAAAACTGTGTTCTGACAATTGCATTATTGCTTTTGCTAACATCAAAGAGGTAAATGAAAACCTTCGGGATAAAATCTTAACTGATGAAGTCAAATTTGAAAGGTCTATAAAAGAACTTAAAAACAAATTGGCTGAAAAAGAGAAAGAGATCAGCAGTCTGAAAGAAGAGCAGAGCATAACCAAAACTCAACTCCAAACTATGGTAGAAAAATACCAAGTTTGCAAAAAGGAGTTGGAGTCTACCCGGATCACCTGTGAAAAATGGGTGGAATCATGCAAAGGGTATGAGGTTATGCTTGAAAAGCAGATTAAAAGCAATGTGAAATTTGGGGTTGGTTATAGAAAATATGATGATGAAAACACTGCTTGTGAAAAATCTGTTCAAACCACTGATGTAACCACTGAGTTCATCCCCACAAACAAGAATGGCCAAGAAGTGAAAATCACTGACAAACTTGGTAACAAAATCACACTTGACAGACCAATGGGATCCTCTACTTTTGAGGAGATTGAAAAATATCAATTTAAACCCACATGGTCTGACGAGTGTGATATTCTTGAAAATTTCAAGCCTATGGACTTTACAACCACTGATGGTGTTAAAGCTCCAAAAGCTAAAGTCATTCCTCTCAAGGATATCCCAGCAGAGGTTAAAAACTCTGCTGCAAAGGAATCCGAAAAGAGAAAGAAGAGAGAAAAGATCAATAACCTGTTTTGTGAATTTTGTGAGAAAAGGAATCATCTAACAAAAGATGGTTTCCATTTAAAAGCATATGATTTGAACAAAACAAGTGGCATTGTTTCTGCAGAAAGCTGCATTGTCTGTGGTAAATCAAACCACAAAACTCAAGCATGTGTGTATCTCAAAAACTTTGATGTGAAAAAGAATGAATACACTGCTAAAACATCCCTGAGTCCATCAACATCATCTGTCAAATTCACCAAAAACCAACAACTGTTTGTGCCAGTTCAAACAGCTGTCACAAAACAGTTGAACCAAACATCTGTTAAAAGAGATGTTCAGGTTACTGATGCACCCCCTGCCAACCAGTTCAGAAGAGGTAAGGGACAACCACAACCATCTTACCAAAGGATTCCACACGTTTATGAGACCTGCAAAAGGCCCTCTAAACCTAAAGTGAATAGGCATCCTTTTGGTTATCAACATGTGATTGGTCAAGACCCCCAACAGTGGTTAGCAAGAAACAGTCCTAAAACTGTCCAAATCCCTGACCTAACCACTGTCCATCAATGTGCATCCATCCCAGACACTGTTGAGACCCCATCCAAAGCCTTATTGGCTTTGGAAACCCTAATGAACTAATCCTTTTACTTCATGTGCAGGGAGCTTCTGCCTGCTTAGATAGCCTTTGGTATGTTGATAGTGGAGGCTCCAGGCACATGATTGGATGTAAAGCCCTACTCAAAGATTTCAAAATTCATGGAGGGGGTGATATATCCTTTGGGAATAACAGTAAAGGGAAAGTTCTGGGGTCTGGTACAGTACAGTCTGGCAATGTAAAATTTGAAAATGTCAATCTGATAGACAGTCTAAAATTCAACCTCCTGAGTGTTTCACAAATGAGTGACAAGGGGTATGGGTCATTCTTCACAAAGGAGTGTTGTAGGATTGTTGGACCAGAAATGGTCAAAAAGATTGAAGCAATAATAAAAACTGGTCAAACAAAACTTGTTGCTCAAAGAAGTGGCAATGTTTATGTTGTTGAAATGTCAAAAGAGTGTCCCAGAGCTGATGCCTGTCTGTTCTCAGCTGCCTCTAACAAAGAGACAGAACTGTGGCACAGAAGACTGGGGCACACAAATCTTAAGACAATCACTGAAATTTCAAAAAATGGTTTGGTAAGAGGCCTACCACAAAAATTGTTTTCATGTTCTGAGCAGTGTGTTTCCTGTTTAAAATGAAAGCAACATAAAAGCTCCTTTAATTCCATTGAAGAGTCCAAAACAACCCAGTGTTTGCAAATGCTGCACATGGATTTGTTTGGCCCAATTCAAGTCATAAGTGTCAAGAAGAAAAGATATTGTTTGGTTATTGTTGATGACTTCTCTAGGTTTACATGGACTTTCTTTTTACACTCAAAAGATGAGACTGCAGGCATTTTGCAAGACTTTGTGACACAGGTTGAAAAGCAATTTGACCTTCCAGTGAAAGTCTTCAGGAGTGACAATGGCATAGAATTTAAAAATAAGGAGTTGGATGCCTTCTGTGTGAAGAAAGGGATTGTAAGGCAGTACAACATCCCTAGAACACCAGAGAAAAATGGGGTAGTTGAGAGAAAGAATATGACCCTGATTGAAGCTGCTATAACCATGCTTGCTGATTCAGGTTTGCCTTTGACTTTCTGGGCAGAAGCATTAAACACTGCTTGCTACGTCCAGAACAGAGTTTTAATAAACCCCAGGCACAAAAAGACTGCTTATGAAATTCTGTATAAAATCAAACCACTGATCTCTTACTTCAAGGTATTTGGCTGCCCATGCTTTATTTTGAACTTAAAGATTCCATTTCAAAATTTGCAGCCAAAATTGATTGTGGTTATCATCTGGGATACTCAACCACTGCCAAGGCCTACAAAGTGTTTAATACACGGACCAAGGCAGTGGAGGAGACCTTGAATGTAAAGTTCAATGAACTTTCATCAATGAAAATCCCAGCAAATCCTGCAGATCTGTTTGATCTTGATAAATTCACTTTTGAAAATACTTCTGTCAAGACTAACAGTGCAGGTCCATCAGTGGATACAACACCAGACTATGGGTATGAAATCATCATCCCTCAAAAGTCTGTCAAAATAGGAAGAGCAGCAGATGTACAAAACAGCTGTCAAAGCTCAACCACTGCTACATCAACAGTTGTTGATCAAAGTAGCTCATCAACCATTGCTTCCACATCATCAAGCACTGTTGATAAGTGTCCAAAAACAGTGGATAAAAATCAGCATGTGTTCACACCTCTGCCTCCTATTCCACCACCTTTTGAAGCCACTGCTGGGTCATCAAAGTCACCAGCAGTGGTTAGCTCAGATGATACACATTTGCAGCCTTCACCAACAAATGCCATCATACCATACCAAGGAGATTTAATCTTCTTGAGATCTCATCCACCTGATCAAATCATTGGCAACATCAATGAAGGGGTGCTCACAAGAAGCCAAACCCAAAACATTTGTCTTTTTGCTGGTTTTCTATCACTCCATCAGCCAGTCAAGTACCAAGAGGCACTGAAAGACAATAGCTGGGTAGAAGTAATGCAAGAAGAGCTCCAACAGTTCAAAAGACAACAAGTATGGGAGCTTGTACCACTGCCAAAAGATGTCGGTCCCATCGGCACAAAGTGGGTCTTTAAAAACAAAACTGATGAAAGGGGCATTGTTGTCAAGAATAAAGCCATGCTTGTGGTTCAAGGTTACAGACAGGAAGAGGGGATTGATTATGATGAAACATTCACCCCTGTAGCAAGATTGGAAGCTATAAGACTGTTCCTAGCCTTTGCTGTCAACCACAACATGAAGGTGTTTCAAATGGATATCAAAAGTGCTTTCCTCTGTGGTACAATTCAAGAAGAGGTATATGTCTGTCAACCTCCAAGTTTTGAGGATCCATTTTATCCAGATCATGTCTACAGGTTAAACAAAGCCTTGTATGGCCTGAAACAAGCACCTAGAGCCTGGTATGAAACTCTTTCCACCTTTCTACTCTCAAATGGTTTCAAAAGAGGTACCATTGATAAAACACTGTTTCTTAAATGGAGAGGAAAGGATTTAATGATTGTCCAAATTTATGTGGATGACATTATTGTTGGAAGCACATGTAACAAAATGTGTGAAGAGTTTAGGGAACTCATGACAGCTGAGTTTGAAATGAGTGCAATGGGTGAGCTGCAAAGCTTTCTTGGTCTCCAAGTTCAGCAAATGCAAAATGCAACTTTCATTCATCAAAGCAAATATGCTAAAGAACTTTTGAATAGATTTGATATGAATGATTGTAAACCATGCAGCACACCCATGGCAACAAATAAGCTTGTCATGTCTGATGAAAAAATGAGCTGATTGACCAAACACTTTATAGAAGCATGATTGGGTACTTATTGTACCTAACTGCATCTAGACCAGACATCATGTTTGCAACATGTGTCTGTGCAAGAAGTCAATCAGCTCCCAGAAAATCAAACCTCATTGCTGTAAAAAGGATCTTCAGATACATAAAAGGTGCTCCCACACTTGGTATCTGGTATCCAGCTAATGGGAATATCAAGCTTTCAGGTTTTTCAGACAGTGACTTTGCTGGATGTCACACCACAAGGAAGTCCACTTCAGGAGGGTGCCAGTTTCTAGGCGATTGTTTGGTTTCTTGGCAAAGCAAAAAGCAAGCAGCTGTTTCAACATCCACTGCTGAAGCTGAATACATTGCTGCTGCAAGCTGTACAGCCCAACTCCTGTGGTTTCAAAACCAGTTGCTGGATTTTGGTATCACTGCCTTAAAGACACCACTCATGTTGGATAGCCAGGCAGCAGAAAATATCATCAAAAATCCAGTTTCCCATTCAACCACCAAACACATCGACATCAGACATCACTTTGTGAGGGATTGCTATGAAAAAGGTTTGATTTCTCTGCATCATGTCCCAACTAAAGACCAGTTGGCAGATGTGCTCACAAAAGCACTTGATACAGCCACCTTTGAAAGCTTGGTCTCTAGAATTGGGATGCTAAACATGGAATAACAAGCAACATCTTGTTTTTCTATGAATAAAACCATTAAAATGTTTTCAGAAAATCAAAAATCCATCCTTAAAAATAGCTAAAAATGAAATTTTCATTAAAATCCTTAAAAGTCTGCCATAACCACTGCTTGTTCAAAAGTCTGCTCTGCTTCAAAGTCTGTCCACTGCTGAAAGTCAACCCCTGTTCCCTCATTTCTTTGATAAACACTGTTGTTCAAAAGCAGTATCTTATCCACTGATATGCTATCCACTGATAGTGAAAATCATCCACTGCTTTCCTAACCACTGCCTTCACCAGTAACTTTTATAAAAGTACTGTCCTTCGTTTCATCAGGGGTTGTCACGTGGGCAGTACATTGTGGTCAGACCTTTTGTAACCGCTACCACGTCAGCATTCACTTTTTCCTCCATAAAACCCCCACTCACCATCAAAACAGGGTTTTACTGTCGAATTGAATTCTCAAAAATTCTCTTCTCAAAGCAGTTTTTCCATCTTATTTCTTCACAAATTTCTTCAATCATCATCCTCAAAATGACAAAATCGAAGCCATCTGCAAAACCCACCGCCAAATCATTGTCGAAAGCGGCCTCTCAAAAGGCCAATCCCACTGAAATTCCACACAAATCATCTCACAATCTTCTGGGTCTTCTCACAAAACCCGGCACCACAGATGCTTTCGACTCCATCATCGACACAATGGCTAAATCAAAGTACAAAACTTTGTTAACAGCCGAAGCACCAATTTATTTGGCAACCCAAAGAGAGTTCTGGAAGAATGCAACCCTTGAAAAACAAGGAGACACTGTAACTACCATAAAATCTTCTCTAAAGGGTAAATCTATCCAAATCACGCCACAATCTATATCAGAAGTCTTTAAACTCGAGGATCAGCAAGGTAAAACTTCTTTCCCTAAAAACGAGTTAAAAATTGACTTCATTGAGAGAGGGTATGCAGACACAATGATGAAGAAAGCTACCTTACAAAAAGGTTTCTTTCCTTCTGCAACAAGGTTTTTATTCCATACCCTCCTAATGTGTGTTTCAAACAAAACCACTTCTTTTAATGAAATACCATTAAAGATTCAAAATCTGGGATATGCTATTTGACGGGTGGTCCGTAGGACAACCCTTAAGTGCTTTAAATAGAATAAAATTCCATACTTTGCCAGGTTAATTGCTCGAACTTGGTAACCACTCTACGTTTGATTATGCAGGTGTTATCGTGCTCAAAATAAGGGTTTTAGGAGGCATGAGTGGATGCTAGAAGTTGAGGAATCAAAGTGTTGAAGAAATCAAGTTTTGATAAAGAAACAAGAAGAAGTACCATACTCAGCACCGTAACCTACGGCTCCCAGCCGTAGGTTACGGCCCCCAGACTTGTCCAAACATGCCAGCCGTAAAACAGGAAGACCAAGGCGTAAAGGAATGATGATAGCCGTAAGTTACGGCACCTAGCCGTAGCTTACGGCTCTGTGTTGACTTCTTGGGAGTGTTGACTGCCGTAACCTACGGCTGGGAGCCGTAGGTTACGGCTCCGACTGATGTTGTCATGTAACTTCCACATTAAATGCGGTTTTGAAGTGGTTTTATGGTGACTTATCATTGTTTTCGGTTACTATCTGATGGTGGACCAATTGGGGAGCTTCTTGGGTGATTTGGAGCTAAGGAGAACACTTGTTAATCTTTAGTTTTATGTGTGTGATTCACTGGAACATCAAAACTATTTTGCTATAATGTTTGTCCAAGCCATGAGTGGCTAGGTTCTTTATAATCATCCTAGGTTGAAGGTTTGTTTAAGACGGTTGTGTTTTGATTCCATATTTCTAGAATGATAAACTTTATCTATGTTTTGTTTATCATGGTGTGTGATTGCTTAGTTGTAAATTGTTGATTCTTATGATATTCTAATTTGAAACCATACGTTCTTGGTGCCGTTGGCAATCGAGATATCATGGGTAGAATTAGGATTGGGTAAGGGTTGATTGGTCATCGGGTAACAACCTCACGTTCTAGGAATCTGAGTACTTCGTTCCCTTTTATCACAATAAGTAACTACACACGAACTATGTCTATGTAGTTCTTTCTAGTGGATGATAGCACAATTGTTGAAGCAAACCGGAAACTTAGGATGGTCATTCGTCTACAAATTGTTTACAAACTCAACTTTCATTTCGCAAATTAATTAGTATTCTTAGTTTTTAAAATCAATCTAATCAAACAATCCAACTCTTTGAATTTACTTTTTATTGCAATTAGTTTAATCTTAGTTAACTTAGATACACTTCTAAATAACACACATTCCATAAACTCCCTGTGTTCAATACCCTATTACCGCTATCTATATAGTTGTTATTGGGATTAAATTTGCGTGACCACGACAATCACGTCAAATTTTGGCGCCGTTGCCGGGGAGTAGTGCGCAACGTGTGTTATTTGTGATCTTTCTTAGGTTTGTTATTTTTCTGGTTTACGCTGGGTGTGTTAGTGTGCAGGTATTGACAGGTGCATGCATACTAGGAGCTCTCACAAGCTTTCACCATTAGCATTTGATCCGGAAATCGAACGAACTTTGCGAGCAAACAGAATTTTGTTAAGGGAAAACACAATTAGCGGTTCACCAACAACACCAACTACACCAATCAGACCAATTCGATACATGGATCCACCACAACCACCACCCACTACGGGTGAACCTACTCCACCATTTATACCAACATCCACTCAACCTTCACCAAATACCACCATGCCCAGTTCTACTACCAAATTTACTTCACCATTTGATATCCCACCACCCAATACTACATTACCTACCAATACTCAAACTGAACCTACCCTTACCTTTAGCCCTGCTTCTACAATTCCACCACTTACCCATTTCTTCCCAGCTTCAGGTCAATCATCATCCACCTATACATTACCACAAGGCTCAACTGTTGTTCATGCTACTTCATCATTTGGAGCACCAAACCAGTCAGGTTTTCAATACTCATCTATTCCATTTGGGCCATCATCGGGGGGTATAGAAGGAGATGGATATGAAGGAGGATATGAAGATTTCGAGGGTTATGAGGAAGAGGGTTATGCTTATGTGGGTAGTGGAGATCAAGGGGAGTTGACTTATGTACCTGGTCAAACGCAAAGAATGTCAAGTGTTGGTGGAATGCCACAACAACAACAACTCATACCACAACACATTCGACCAAGGTCACAAGGGCCACCAATGCAACGCCCTATACCATTGCAACAAATTCGGCCACAAAATATTCAACCACAATTTCCAAGGCCAATTCAACACCCACCGATGCCGCAACAACAATTTCAACAACCATTGGCACCACAAGGGCGTATGCCGAGACCAATGGGTCCTATGCGTCCAAGGGGTCGTGTGGGTGTACCAAGAAGGCATCTTAGGGAACATGCGAGGGGAATTGAAGCGCATTTTAGGCCGGTAATTACTCATAATCCGTCACCGGTAGTTATTCCTCACAATGACCAAGGGAGGACATTCGAAGTTCGAACCAACTCGTTACAAAGTTTGCCAAAGTACAAAGGTCTAGCAACAGAAGAGCCTTATTTTCATTTAGAGGCCTATGACTCAATTTGCAATACGCTTGGGAGTCAAGGTTTCTCGGCCGATGATGTTAAGTTGGTCTTATTTCAATTCTCTTTGGAAGACAAGGCAAAGAAGTGGTTCTACACTTTGCCTTCGGCATCTATTTACACTTGGGGGGAAATGCAACAAACTTTCTTAGACGAATTTTATACCGCCCAAAAGACCAATGATGCTAGGAAAGGGTTGAGAAGTTTCCAACAACAACAAGGCGAAATGTTCCATGAAGCCTTCGAGCGCTTAAACATGATGATTAAAAATTGTCCACACCATGGGATTGAGCTTTGGGAGTTGATGAACGCCTTTCACGAAGGGTTATGTGCCGAGGATGCACGTGATCTAATGTCCATCACAAATGGGACTTTTGGCACAAATTATGAAGATGAGGATTGGGAGTTCTTGGAACAAATGGCCATTACCTCAAAGAGGAAAGCTCAAGCATCAAGGAGAGCACGACCGGTTGTCACGAGATCGCAAGTTCATGCAGTTGACGATGGTAATGTTCAAACTACTAATCAAATTTATGATGTTTGTGCTTTGTGTAATGAAATAGGTCATGCGGCTGAAAATTGCCAAGGATTGGTGGAAGGGCAATATGAAGAAGTTCATGCCGTTCAAGGTCAAGGAGGGGGTGGTAGAAATTATAACAACATGAATTCTAACACTTACCACCCCGGGTTGAGGAACCACCCAAACTTTCGTTATGGGAACCCTTCAAATCAAGCAAACCCGAATTTCCAAGGTAACCAAGGTAATTATGGTTCACGCCAACCTTACAACAATCAAGGTGGATATAGAAGTGGGAACAACCAAGGGTACCAAAGGCAATACCAAACGGGTCAAGAACAAGGGGGGTCTTCGGGTGGAAACGAGATGATGGATATGTTGAAGAGCATGCAAGCGAAGATGCAAAAGAGAAACCAAATGGATGATGCTCGTATACAAAAGGATGAGGCTCGAGATAAAGCAATTCAAACTTTGACCACCCAAATGGGTCAACTTGCAACCGAAGTGTCAGAATTGATGAAAAATAAAGGTCAATTACCAAGCGACACTAAGGTAAACCCATCTCATGGTACTTCAAGAGGTAATAATGTTAACATTCACCATGTAAGTGTTTTGAGAAGTGGGAAAGAGTATAAAACCAATCCTTCACCGGATTTGGTTGATGGGGTGGTTGAAGATATCACGGGTCAAGATAGCGAGGAAGAAAATGAACCACCTATTGTTTCTTCTAAAAAACCCAATTTTGAAAAACCCGAAGTTAGTAAAGAAAAGGTAAATGAGGGTGAGGGATCTAGTGAAGTACCATTTCCCTCGGCTTTATTAGATCCGGGTAGAAAAATTTTTATTTCAAAACGGGGTCCTCAAAAAGAGGAAATGTGGGAGGTTTTTAAACAAGTTAAAATCAATCTTCCTTTGCTTGAAGCTATTAAACAGGTACCCGCTTACGCCAAGTTTTTAAAAGAATTATGTACCCAAAAGAGGCAACAAAAAGTGCCTAAACTGGTTGACTTGAAGGAGCGGGTAAGCGCAGTCTTGAAAGGAGATCTTCCTCCTAAGCTACAAGATCCGGGAACGCCTCTTATAAATATTCAAGTAGGAAATTTTCAAACTGCAAGGGCGTTATTGGATCTTGGAGCCGGAGTAAGCATCTTACCGGGGGGGTTATATGACCAATACGATTTTGGTCCATTGAAACGGGTTGAGACAACGGTGGTGTTAGCCGATTTGTCTCATAAACTCCCTCGGGGTATTGTACGGGATGTGATAGTTAAAGTTGATGAGTTTTATTATCCCGTGGATTTTCTTGTGCTAGACTACTCATCCGCGGACCCAATTCAACAACAAAATATTATTTTGGGTCGGCCATTTTTAAACACCGCACATGCCATTATTGATTGTCGATATGGTACGGTCGACATGACATTCGGTAATAGAAAGATGAGATTAAACGTTTTTACTAACGGTACTAATGTTTATGGTGATGAGTGTTTTGTAGCAGATTTCATAGATGGATACGACCCAAAGGAGTTCGAGGAAGAGATTTTGGGTTCTTGTGTTTGTGATGTGTCTTTGCAGGTGCACGCATGTGATTTGGAAAAGGAAGAGAAAGAGCAAGAGGCTTTTGCGGTAAAGGAAGGAAGACCGCCATGGACCCACCAAACGGATACTCTACCAGTGGAAATTGATTCGGGTACAAAGCCTTCCTTGGAATGTCCACCAAGTGTGGAATTGAAAGAGCTACCGAAGCATTTGAAGTATGTATTTTTAGGGGAGAATGACACCTTACCGGTGATCATTGCCTCTAATTTGGCGGTAGCTCAAGAAGAGGAGTTGGTACGGGTGTTGAAGG